>JAVJIX010000065.1:1600000-2215000 GCA_036785185.1 Paratrypauchen microcephalus | reverse complement strand
CGTTTTCAACCAAACAAACTTTGTCCAGTTGACAAATTGAACTTCTTTTATCATGGATTCTACCTGGACGACTGAGGGACTTTTCACGCGCCTTATTGAAATTAACAGAGACGTGAATGCCACCCGAGGCGTGCATCTCCTTCAACAAGTACTTTAAAGAAAGTATTGTGTCAGAGATGTCACGCCCCGGGATGCCATACGCCTGCGTGTCCGCGACTATCTTACCTATGACGCGCTCTAACCTACCTGTCAGAATGAGAGATAAAATTTTGTAGTCGGCGTTGAGGAGACTTATAGGCCTGTAATTGGCCAGGCTCTCTCGAGCATCTTTCTTTAAGACTAGAGTCACGATACCAAGAGTGAAGGAGGGCGAGCTCCTCCCCTCACTCTCGATATCATGAAACAACGTTAGTCATCTGTCTGATCGAGTTCCAACGTTTCTTTGCATTACATTCCACTAGGTCCTGCTCTCTGTGTTCCTTGTGTTGCCGCCGCGATGCTGTTATCTTAACGTTTAGGTCCTTTTGGGCTGCTCGCACTGCCACCTTATCCCTGATTTAAAAGCTGTCTTTTTTTTTTTTTTTTGATGCACTCCCTAACGTCACTATTAAAAAACGGTTTGTTGTTGTTTGGATACTGTTTAATAGTTTTCTGGGGCATGACAGCATCAATGCAAAAGTTGATGTAGTCAATAATCGATTCTGTAGCACTGTCTAAATCCCTGCATCCCTAAGGTTGTTGGGGATGCTTGTGAGTGTTGTGTTACGTTGTGTTGTTGAGGCTGGTTGTGAGTGATTATTGTTAATCTATATCATCTGTATTTTATTTTATATATTTTTTAAATTGTTTATTTGACTAGGGACAGATACACAAACATACATTAACAAGTCAGTAATCTGATGCAGGTATCACAGGGTTTATAGCCAAGGCTCAGTCGCAACACCAGTCCCCAGAAGGGCTTTTAAAACTGGTCACTAAAAAGCAGCGTGATTATTGGTAGAAAAAAACAAAACAAAACAATAAAAACAGTGAATGTATCAAGAGAATCAAATATCAAAATATCACAAACCCTCAAACTCTCCCCTGCCATCCCATTCCCTCCTTCTTTCACGCACACTTTACTCATGGAGACATTGAAGCTGTTGCAGGAGCCAGGAATTAGTCTGTTTTTTTAAAGGCGTACAGTCCGGTGATAGTCTTGGCCTGGTTTTGGTCTCCATGAAGATAGTCTTGATAGATGTGAGGAGGTAGAGAGTTCCAAAGTTTAGCTCCCTTCACTGCGAAGACAGTCTGAGCGAAAGAAGTCTTACAGAAAAGACCTCTACATTCCCCTGTGCTGTGGCTCGTGTGACCTTGTGGACAGTCTTAAAAAATACACAGAGTGGTCCATTCTTGTCCATTCAAACATTTAGATATGAATTTTACAGAAGGTATCAAAATTACAGAAGTTATCATGCTTCAAAACGTATTCTTGTGACAGGCCTACTTCCTCTGCATCACCTGTAGATTTTGAAGCAATTTAAAAAAAAAAAGTACATTAATTAATTAAATGGAAATTGAGTCTTATGAAATTTAAGCCATCTTAGAATGTTACCTCATCTAAAACATACCTGGAGTTGTGTTTTCTTTGATTTGATTATTGGGCTGTCTACATATCCAAAGCTCAAAATGCTCTGTTCCACCTTGTGATGTCATGTAGCGGTGATGTCATGTAGCGGTAGTTTTTCAAAAAACAGCTACTTTTTACCTTTTGTTCAGTAGAGATTGTCAGTTCCTGGGCTGAAAATATCCAAATTATTTTAGTGACAGACTGGAGTTTAAAAGCACAGTGGAGCACTTCTTGTATTACCACATGACATCACGATGTGGAACAGAGTGTTTTCTGTTTGAGGGAAGAACTCAGCCTAAATATGCAGGATTTGTGTGTTTAAACATCTGTGAATCAAACAAAATGTAATATTGACCCTTAACAATAAATAAATACATAAAAAATCCAAACTGAAAATGCGGATTTCGGTCACAGCTCTTGTCCGTCATCGTTGGTGTCTGAGGCCAAACTCATAATGAGCCATCAGGCCTGATTACGTCACAAACTTCACCCTTCACCCCTTTTTTTAAGCCCCCTCTCTGTAATTAGATAAGTCCACCTCACTCAATACCAGTGACAGCAGGAGTATCCACTCTGACTACGATCTGAATGAAAACCAATTAGCGTGGGGGTCCGGGCCTGTACAACGTCACCACTGTACGCCTGACCCAACAGTGGCTTTATTCTCCAATGTAAGGTGCACTTGAAGGGTCAGCTCACATTGAGATGGACTGGAGAGGCGGGAGTCAAGGGGTGAGCTTGTCAAGTATGATTCAAAAGGTGTGTGTAGGGCAATCGGGACACTGAAGGAGAGCGTGGACCAGTCAGTTAGAATTTTAAAATCATAGCCGTGGCAAAGAGGTCACAGCGAATAAGCGAAAGTGCCCCGAGATGGAAATTTTAAAAGGGCGACTTGAATGTGGAGTGGTCAGGGCCTGCTTTTATATTCGCCGCATGCGCAGAAGGTGTGTCTGTGTCTTGACATATGTCCCAGCGTCTCACTGCGAGCAATTTTGTGTCATAATAAAATGTCCAAGGTCGAAAGCATTTTTAGAAAGGCGGCCATTTTGATTTTTGACCAACAAAGAGATAGCTTCGCTCTCTCCGGTGGAAGCTGGGGTGTCATACAAAGTCATTTTACCTGACAACGCTTTTCACTCCTCAATTTGAAGGGGCTTTTGGTCAAAATTGGTTGTTCGATTTTCAGGTAAAAGTAGCAGCACTTGAAACTCAATTTAGATACATTTAATACCTGGGCTTTGAAACGGCAAAGCTAATAGAATCTGTCAGGAACCTGGTTTGACTCCAAAATGCTTGGTTAGTCACAGGTACATATGAGCTCTTGTAACATGGCCAGTCTTGGAGCTGTTCCTGATTCAGTGTTATACATTTAAGTTTGTGATATGGGGGGGTGTAGATGTAAAAAGTCCCAATAAATATTCAAAAACAATTATAATTTTTTCCAATTCTTAGCTATGTCAAAGGTTCTATATTACGCAAACTTGACTCTTGTGAGCTTTTAGTCATGTTAGAATGTTATCTCATCATACAGGAAGCGCTACACTAGTTTTTCAACGTAGCGTATTCTATTTAAGGTGCTCCACTGTGTTTTTAAACTCCATACACCTTCTCTAGAATCATTTGTACAATTTCAGCCCTGGAATTGCCAATCTCTACTGAACTAAAAGTAAAAGGTAGCTGTTGACTTGGAAAAACACCCCTTCATGACAAGGTGGAACAGAGCATTTTGGGCATGGAAGATGTAGACAATCTCATAATAAAGTGTTACTCAAAGATGTGTGAGTGAATGAAACAAACACAACTCTAGGTATATGTTTGAGGAGGTAACAACATTATAACATGACTTAAGCTCACAAGAGTTCGTTTTGTGTAATTAGAACCTTTAAACCAAGGGTGCGAGTGAACAATTTTTCCCGTCGTGCTCTGAGTGCCTTTAAACAAATAAAACATTCTATTATTTTTACATACGTGAAAAGTCCATGAGGAACTTTCATAAATGTGTCAATTTAAACAGGAAATATCCATTATTGGCTACAGCTGTAGGCCAAATATCGGATACCTATTGATTACAAAAATTCATCTACATAGAATACCAAGACTAAGCCAGGACTAAACCATGACTAAACCAGGACTAAACAAAGACTAAACCAGGACTAAACCAAACCAAGACTAAACCAGGACTAAACCAGGACTAAACCAAGACTAAACCAGGACTAAACAAAGACTAAACCAGGACTAAACCAAACCAAGACTAAACCAGGACTAAACCAAGACTAAACCAGGACTAAACCAAGACTAAACCAGGACTAAACAAAGACTAAACCAGGACTAAACCAAACCAAGACTAAACCAGGACTAGACCAAGACTAAACCAGGACTAAACCAAGACTAAACCAGGACTAAACAAAGACTAAACCAGGACTAAACCAAACCAAGACTAAACCAGGACTAGACCAAGACTAAACCAGGACTAAACAAAGACTAAACCAGGACTAAACCAAACCAAGACTAAACCAGGACTAGACCAAGACTAAACCAGGACTAAACAAGGACTAAACCAGGACTAGATCAGGACTACACCAGGACCGGTCCGGGGAGTGACTCACCTGTTCGGAGCTGCAGGTCGCTCCGTGTGTCCGCAGCACAGCCGGTAGAGTACACCGGGCTCCGAGCGCCTTTCCCGGCTCACCGCGGGCTGAGGGTCCGCTGACAGACCGGGGGAGAGGAGGAGACAGCGGGGGAGACAGAGGAGGAGACACAGGGACACCCGCTAACTGAGATTTTTTTCCGGGGAGCGGGGCGGGGAGGAGGGAGGGGGAGTTTTTTTTTGCTGAAAACGCGCGGTGCCTGCATAAACTGAGCCACACAGACCGATTTTCTGGGCACCAAAACAAACAAACAAAAACAAAAAATCTGCGCGAGAAATGCCATGTGTGGCGTGTGAGCGTGTGAACACGTCGAATTGCGTGTGTCACACTCTCAATGCGTGAGACTTGAGAGCCCTGCTTTAAACTCAACCACACTTTTAGCCACTGTCTTTTTTCCCCCCAAACTCAGTTAATTTTTCACATCACCCTCATTTGTTAAACCCGCTGGAGTCAAAATTTGCTTTGTGTCAGTAATTTCTGGACACTTTCCAGCAGTCGTCCATTAGGAGCTTGGAGCAGGGCCACTGTGCTAAACGTGTACTTAATTAAAGGGAGAGCCTGACACAGCGGTGAATAGACGTACTGGTGAAATAGCATTAGGGAATGACTACCGACAGCTTTGTCTTTCTGCTCGTCCTTCTCAATACACCACAGCAACAAAAGGAGCAAATTAGCCCCCTCAGTAACAAACTGTGGACTTGTGATAGACAGGCCCATTAAAAGTAATTATAGGTAAGTTTTCTTTTTGTTCACGCAATATACACACATTAGGGATAATAAAAACAGGTCTGATTTTAAAAAAAGTCTTAAATATCAGATTAAAGGTCCTATATTAGGCAAAATTTACTCTTGTGAGCTTTTAGCCGTGTTGTAAGGCTGTATTTTCATCAAAAACATACCTCGAGTTGGGTTTTGTTTTGTTCACACATGTTTAACTTATCCTGCATTATTAGTCTGTCTACATCTCCAAAGCTCAAAATGCTTTGTTCCACCTTGTGATGTCATCAACCTGTAGTTTTCATGTTAACAGCTCCCCTTTACATTTTATTTAGTAGAGATGTGCAATTCCAGGGCTGAAATCATCCAAATGATCCGAGTGAAGGTGTAAGGAGTTTAAAAACAGAATGGAGCACTTCCTGTATTACCACATGACATGATCAGAAGTGTTTTCTGTTTGAGAGAAGAACTCACGCAGGAGTTTGTGTATTAAACGTGTGTGAATGAAACAAAACAACTCCAGATCTGTTTCTGATGAGGAAACATTAGACCACAGATCAGAAAAAAATCTAATATGGGTCCTTTAAGCATTAAACAAACAATGGCCATTCCAGAATTTTACATAAATGTGCCACAATAGAAGCCACAAAATTAAAGCCACGCTAATGTATATTCTTTTACCTTGTTGGTATTCTAACTTAATTGTTTTGTAATATTATTCAATTCATCACTCTTTCCTGCTCATTATTATCGTCCGTGTTAATCCTTAAGGTACTTTTTCTACAGTACACATAATAACATAAGAACATAATACCAGTGCATCCCGCAGATTACACTGGTCCATAGAAACATACAAACCCACTTAAAGCTTCACATTAATGTCTTTTGTGTAATGATTCAATTTAATCTATAAAGCTCAGCTGATAAACTTCTGCTTGAACAATAATCCTTTATTTGTCCACATCTTTAATTACTGTCCCTGTGGCTTCATGGAAATCAATATTTGGGTCCTGTATGGCTCTTTGACTGGAGCCATACTAGTCCATAATATGACATTTAACAGATCTATCTTACATTTAGTCAATTACAGGTGGTTTTATAGCTCAAAAATTCATTGAAAAAACAGGCATTTAGTCTCCATAAGAAAGTGTTTAATACCATACTGTACCAACATTCCAGACACTTGACAGACCAACTTTTCTGGTGGAGGGCCAACGATCTACTTGTCTCCATGTTATTGCTTTACCTGGAATGTTCCATGGTATGAAATGAAACATATCTGTATACATATTCATTACAGGTTTTTCTATTGCTCAAAAATACAATAATTCCTTCTGTGAATAGGGGCAACTATCCATAGACCTAAACTCTAACTATTTTATCCAGTCAGTTCAAATACTCCATGACCAATTTCCAAAAGCACTACACAAAGAAGCTGAAATAAACAAGCAGCACAAGTTGAGTCTAGAACCAACAAACGAATCAAAAGTAAACAAAATCCTCTCCTCCCGTGCTAAGGATGTCCATGGACTAGATACTCTGCTCCTAAAAACACACAAAGATACTGTTTCTGCCCCATTAACAAGACTGATAAACGTATCTATACTGGAAAACACATTTCCCAAATCATTGAAAACAGCCCCTGTCACCCCAATTCACAAAGCAGGAAATAAACAAGATATTAACTACAGGCCAATAAGTATTCTCCCCATTCTCTCAAAAACCCTTGAGAAAGTGGAAGTGGAACAGCTCACACAACACTGGGAGACTAAAAACCTTCTACATCCCATGCAGTTTGGATTTTGAGCCAATCATTCAACTGAAACCGCCTGCTGTCTTCTTATTGAAACCGGAAAATCAAAACTGGATAATGGAGGAGTAGTTGGAACAATATTCCTGGATCTGCGCAAAGCATTTGATACAGTTAGTCACCCTATACTCTTGTCAAAATTAACAAATTACAACCCGTCAATAAACGTACTTACCTGGATTAGGTCCTATCTGTCAGACCACTCTCAATGTGTCCACATAGAAAACACCACATCCAACATCATTTCTTCACACATCGGTCTGCCACAGGGTTCCAGCATTGGTCCACTTCTCTTCTCCCTGTATATAAATGTCTGCCGTCTGTCTGCCAGGATGTTAACATCCAGGTGTATGCAGACGACACTGTCATATACTCAACAAAAATATAAACGCAACACTTTTCTTTTTGCTCCCATTTTTCCTGAGATGGACCCAAAGATCCAAAATTCACTCCAGATACACAACACTACCATTTCTCCCAAACATTGTTCACAAATCTGTCCCGCCGAGACAATCCACCCCACCTCACAGGTGCGCTACATCAAGATGCCGATCCGACATCATGACCAGTGCACAGGTGCACCCCAGACTGCCCACAATAAAAGGCCACCCCAAAATGTGCAGTTTTTTTGCTTTATTGGGGGTCTGGGGACTCAGAACCAGTCAGTATCTGGTGTGACCACCATTTGCCTCATGCAGTGCAACACATCTTCTTCGCATAGAGTTTATCAGATTGTCAATTGTGGCCTGTGGAATGTTGGTCCACTCCTCTTCAATGGCTGTGCGAAGTTGCTGGATATTAGTGGGAGCTGGTACACGCTGTCGTATACGCCGCTCAAGCACATCCCAAACATGCTCAATGGGTGACATGTCCGGTGAGTATGCTGGCCATGCAAGAACTGGGACATTTTCAGCTTCCAAGAATTGTGTACAGATCCTTGCAACATGGGGCCGTGCATTATCTTGCTGAAACATGAGGTGATGTTCATGGATGTATGGCGCAACAATGGGCCTCAGGATCTCATCACGGTATCTCTGTGCATTCAAAATGCCATCAACAAAATGCACCTGTGTTCTTCGTCCATAACAGCCTTTGAAAAGGAGTGGACCAACATTCCACAGGCCACAATTGACAATCTGATAAACTCTATGCGAAGATGTGTTGCACTGCATCAGGCAAATGGTCACACCAGATACTGACTGGTCCCCAGACCCCCAATAAAGCAAAAAAAAAATGCACATTTTGGGGTGGCCTTTTATTGTGGGCAGTCTGGGGTGCACCGGTGCACTGGTCATGATGTCGGATCGGCATCTTGATGTAGCGCACCTGTGAGGTGGGGTGGATTGTCTCGGCGGGGCAGAGGTGCTCGCTGTCACACATTTGGACAGATTTGTGAACAATGTTTGAGAGAAATGGTAGTGTTGTGTATCTGGAGTGAATTTTGGATCTTTGGGTCCATCTCAGGAAAAATGGGAGCAAAAACAAAAGTGTTGCGTTTATATTTTTTGTTGAGTGTATATACTGTACATGGGACAAGGATGCTGGACAGGTAGCTGCCAAACTTACCACAGCCATGGAGAAAGTGGCGAGGTGGCTCACTCAGTCATGCCTCACACTCAACATAAAGAAAACAGCAGCTATGTACTTTGTCACCAAAAGTAAACAGCCACCTTTTCCCACCATCACTGTACATGGAGAAAACATCACCAAAATACAAAACGTCACCAGCTTCAAACACCTGGGTATAACTCTGCATCCCACTCTCACATTTAAAAAACACATAAAACACATGTGCCAAAGCCTCAACTACAACATAAAAACCTTCAGAAGCATCAGAAACTCACTCACTCTGGACGCAGCTCACACCTTCTTCAATGCCATGATCATGTCTTGATTTTTTTTTCTGCATAACATCCTGGTCCCAGACAGGCAAATCTACATTAAAACCATTAGAATCATTACACAAACAGGCACTAAAAGTCCTTGACAAAAAAACACAGCAATACCATCATTGCCATATACAGTGGTCCCTCGCTCTATCGCGGTTCACTGTTCGCAGCCTCGCTGTTTTGCGGATTTTTATTTTTATTTATTTTTTTTATAGTGTAACATTGTGTTCTGCTTCCTGATTGAAGAGACTGTAGACCTTTGCCGATTGATAGATGGGGGACGCGGGGGGAACGGGACCAGACTGGACCGAAACCAGGACTAGACCGGTACTAGACCAGGACTAGACCAGGACTAGACCAGGACTAAACGTGGACTAAACCAGGTCTAGACCAGAACTAAACCAGGTCTAAACCAGGTCTAAACCTGGACTGGTCCTGGACTAAACCGGGGCTAGACCAGGTCTAGACCAGGATTAAACCACCACGTGCCGCTCTTTGCTGGTTTCGTGCGGCTGGTTTGTGGCTTGGGCTGAGAGGACGCGGTTCGGGCGCCGCAGTTCGATCTCATGCTCGCAGCCCCGGTGTACGCTCAGCCTCGCGCCGGTCGTGCTGCTCTTTCACGGATTTGACCACGATGGGTGCACATGTCACGCACTTCTCCAAGGGGTTGGTGCGCGTCGCGGGACGTGGCAGTGCCGATTCCTGCGGATCCAGTGACTCATGTCTCCGCTCCCCTCGCGCGTCTCGCTTCACTATTAATACATTTTGTTGAAAATCTATGAAAGTATGAGTGTTTAAACAAGAGAGAAATGTGAGAAAAGGTTAATTCCAGTCTGAGAAAAGTGTATAATGTGTGTGGTGAGGCATTTACAGCCTTAAAACATGTAGAATAATTGTAAAATAGAAAGTTGTCCTACTTTGCTGATTTCTCTTATTGCGGGTTATTTCTGGAACCTAACCCCCGTGATAAACGAGGGATTACTGTACTCCAAAAATACACACTTCTAAACTTTGATAATATACAGAAATACGGATCTATTCGAATGGCTCACAAAATCCTACATAACACTGCACCTGCACCTCTAAAACAATTCATCCAATTCACGTCAGCAACAACCTCCAGAACCACACGGGCCTCCACCAGGGGGCAGTGTGCCATCCCAAAAAGAAAAACTGCTTTTGGACAGTCAGCCTTTTCCTACAATGCAATAAAAGAATGGAACCAACTCCCAGATGACATCAAAATCAACCTAACTATGACTCCTTTTCTAAAGAACTAAAAAAAAATGGCTATGGACTGGTCAGACTTGTCAGCACTGAAGCACCTACTTTCTGTTCCCGGTGTGCTATGTTTTAAAATATGTAATATGTTTTAACTTTTAAGAATGTATTAATAAGTTTACTTTTTAATATTGTGATGTGAATGTTGTATGTGAGCTGCTGAATGTGTGCTTTTTATATTGTTGGATGTGTACATTGTATAATTTATTATTGTTCCTCAGGGACTGCAGATGGAAACTAGCTGTTTAGCTAAAATCTGGTGCAGTACATCTCTGTTTTAAGAGCATAATGTCTCTGTACATTGTCCCTTCAAATAAACACTAATAATAATAAAAATAATAATAAGTAATGTAGCATTGTGCTGTAACCTGCTTGTTTCTGTTGTGATAGGTACATCTCCATGGAGACAAGGAGGTCCACTAGACATGTTATGGAGTGCACCTTTAAATAATTATTTTTTGTTATCCAAGTCATGTGAAAAAATCTTTTAAAAATATATTGCTTTATTTATTTGGGAACTGAAGAAGCAGCTTGGGTGAGCTGTGAAACGTATTGGACTAAATAAACTTTGTCCAGTTGACAAATTGAATTTCTCCTTTTGCCATTGCTTTATTTATTTATATTTACTTTTTATTGTATGTGATGCAGTGTATTTTAATAATAATGATTATTATTATTTGGCACAAACAGTAAGCTTGTCCTGGTCACTGTTTTTTTGTATAGTATTTTGTTTAAAGGTGCATTGTGTAACTTTTCTACTTTACTGGTAGTGGATCAATCAAATGTTTTTCTCCATGGAGAGGTTATTGCTTTGTCTGGAATGTTTCACAGTATGGTATTAAATTTGACACCAATTTCTTATTTGTGATACTTATTTTATTGCATTTTATTGCGTTTTGTTTATATTTTTTGCCCATTGTTATTATAATATATTGTGATGTGTGAGCTACTGTGTCCAAATAATTTCCCTTGTGGATCAATTAAGTTTAAGTCCAACTGAAAAACGTCAAATAAATAAAGAAAGAAAAGGGGGAAAAAAAGCAACAACTGTGTGGAGGATGGAGGGAGCGAAATCCGGACTAAGCCATGTGAAAGAGGAGTGGTACATGCTCCAGTCCCTGTGTTTGGGGTCAGCACGGTCACTCTTGAGGTTACAGTGATGGACTTGAGTCATTTGTTTTTCTTTTTGTCATTTATTCTATTTTCTGTCCTTTAGGCAGTGCACGGATCAATCCGGGGCGAGGGGATGGGAGCAGGAGGTGTGACCGGAATGGGGACGCTGTGATGAAGAATTGTTTAAGAAATGGGAACAGGAAACCACAGTAACACACTTTCTGCCATATCTATAAATTAAACTCACATTTTATTTTTGGTCATGTACAATATATCATGAAAACATCGATATTGCAGTATTCAAGGATACAATAATCAATATCACAAGAGAGCAGTGCTGGAGGAGTAGTAAAAGTACTAAAGTACTAGTGCATAAGTATACATTTTAGGTATCAGGTGTCAGGTCTGTCACCAGCTTGTTTCTAGGGATATGTTACTGTTCTGCCTGGAATGTTCCACAGCTCTGCTTTACATTGATTCAACTATAGTTGGTTTTATAGCTCAGAAATACGTAGAAAAACAGACATTCTCACTGTGAGCTGGGTCGCCTCTCCACAGATCTGACCTGTAACATGGTCCAGTCTCTATAAAAGTACCATACTGTGAAACATTATATATATATATATATATATATATATATATATATATATATATATACACACATACATTTTAGAGCAGGTATCTACTTTTGACTCATCTACATTTTTGAACAGGGCTGAAAAGTAAAAAATATTCTTCATTATGGTTTGAGACCTGCAGAAAAGGCTGAGGTTTTATTGTTTGTAGTTTGAAGAAAAAAAAGAAAAGAAAAAAAAGCACAGCTAGGAAAAGACAGTATTTTTTTTTATTTATTCAAGTCACAAAATTGAGCATTTCTTCCACCGCTGCAAGAGGCTACACATATTCCATCAGCACAGTTCTCCATTTTAAAGAAGTGTATTGTTTATGGAAAGCAAAACTGAAAAAAGACACGTTTCTTTCATCACCATGGTGATGTTATTGCTTTGCCTGGGATTTCGATCTCCTATGTGTCTTGTACATATGGTTTTTCGACAATAAAGCAAACTGTTCCACAGTATGACATTGTTGTATTTCCTTAAGATGTGTGAAAAGTCCCTCAGTCGTCCAGGTAGAATCCATGATAAAAGGAGAAGTTCAATTTGTCAACTGGACAAAGTATGTTTGGTTCGCCGCTCATCCGAGAGGCTTCGTCAGCTTTAGAGCTGATGAAGCCTCTCGGATGAGCGGCGAAACGTTTTCAACCAAACATACTTCGTCCAGTTGACAAATTGAACTTCTCCTTTTATCATTGTTGTATTTCTCAAAACTAGCGCAAAACCATGCATTATTACTGTGTAGGTCCACTTCTCCACAGATCTGACCTGTAACTTGGCCTGGTGATGTGGCCTGCTTGTCTCCTAACCTGGGAAATCCCAGGCTGCTTTCATTCGTTCTGATCTGAAAGACAGTCTGGCAACGAGGCTAAGTGAGCTCTCCTGATTCTGGGAGCCAATCAGAGAGCGGGGAGGGGTGGAAAGACGGTGACGCGTACTACGCGACAAACAGAAACTTGTTGTTTGAACTGACAACTGACATGATTGGCAAATGATAGACATTCGTAATGCCCAATAAACGGGCGTTGGCAATCGTAAACCACACATCCACTACGAGATATTCAGTAGGTGCTCCCAGACCATATATCACTGTGATATGGTCTGGTGTAAACCAGGCAACTAGTCTCCATGGAGATAGTTAAATTAAATTCCATACTGTAGATTATTCTAAAAAACAACTATAACATCGACATGGAGTAAAGCAGGTGATAGACCCTCTACCAATAACTTTTAAAGCAAATGTTGTAGTTGCAGTTAAGAGTCTCTATAAAAAAAGAGGTACAAGCAAATGCATATACTACTTATTGGAATTGAACTGTTTGAAATGGTACTTACCTCTGTTGGTTTTTGCCATCTTGGGTGTGCCAGCCAAAAGAGTCCCCGGAGAGCTGGAGCAGGCACCTTAAGATGGTTCAGGGGCAAACCACTGTGTGCTAAGGAAGAGGGGTGTCCAAATATTTGAACCTTTTGAAATGAGTCTGTTTTCTAATTTTGTATAAGGATTTGATTGGATAAAATTGTTCGACTTACCTGTACTTACCTTGCCCAGTTAAGGGTGGTGTTCTTTAAAAGGTGCCAGCCTCAGTTTGTCCATGGTGCTGTGCTTTACAGGCTGCTGCCCACTCTGCTGTTTTTAACTTTGTCCATGTTTTTGTAAATTTTAATTTATTTATTTAATTAATTTATTTAATTTGTTTTTTTGGTGAATAAATGTACTTGGGTCTACACTGGACACATTGTCTCAGCTCTGCTCTGTACCTAGTCAAACTGCTAAGCTAGGTAAGTATCCGAGCAATACAATTTGACTTTGATTTGTTGTGTTTTTTATTAAAGGTGCATTGTGTAACTTTTTTGTCAAATGCTTTGTCTGAGGTGGTTCACAGTATGGTATTAAACTTTTCTATCATCATGGAGACCAAATCAGACCAAGTTACAGGTCAGATCTGTGGAGAGTCGAAACCCTCGCAGTCAGAATGTCTGTTTTTCTAGGTATTTAGAAGCTGTACCACCACCTGTAATTGAATGAGGTAGATTTGTTTAATGTCATACTGTGGAACAATGATATATCCATAAACAAGCTTATACATAACATAATGCCAAAAACGCCATTAAAATACAGTGGTCCCTCGTTTATCGCGGGGGTTAGGTTCCAGAAATAACCCGTAATAAGTGAAATCCGCGAAGTAGGACTCGTACTTTATATTTTACAATTATTATACATGTTTTAAGGCTGTAAACGCCTCACCACACACATTATACACTTTTCTCAGACTGGTATTAACATTTTCTCACATTTCTCTCTTGTTTAAACACTCAATCGTTTGTAGATTTTCAACAAAATGTATTAATAGTGAAGCGGAACAACGCATATCCATGTGCGAAAGCCGAGTCGAAAGCGACCTGGAATCATTTTGGGCAAGACTCAGGCCACCGCTAACAGTGCCGAACTGGCTGACACGGTTCACTGCTTCGAAGACGCCTCTGAGCACCAGCCCTCACCACCCGACTCTGGTGCTCCAGGTACGAACACTATTGGCTTCAGCGAGGGGCTAGGACTAAAGCCCCGATCAGCTCTACTCCAGTCCGGCCAGACCCCTGGATTGTTGTAGCCCATAATGACTGCAGACAAGGTAAGCGAATACAGACGCTCCTCGACATACAAACATTCGACTTAAGAACATTCGGAGTTACGAACAGGGTCGAAAATTTTAAAAAAAAAGTTAAATGCTTGGGCAAAAGCGCTGTACATGTACGCAAGTGAGTTTTTGTATTTAGTACATATTCCGACTTCCGAGTACAGTACGTAGTGTGTATTTCCGCCGCTGGCGCACAGGCAGGGCGCTGCGATCGTGTGCCCAGCATCCCCCAAACGTCACGCCCACTCAGTTGAAGTGTTCAGACGTACTACGGTGTTACTATGGTGCGGTGTTACAAACTTTGTTGTTTTATCTTGCATCTGTAATCCAATATGGTTGGTGAAAAGCGAAAAGCTTCTAGTGAAGCTTTTAGTGGAAATGTGAAAAAGCGGCAAGCCATCTCATTTGAAAAGAAGGTGGCGATAATAAAGAAACTTGATGCTGGTGAGAAGATGGTGAATGTGGCACGCGCATACAACATGAACCGTTCGACGATCGGTATGATATATAAACAAAAGGACCGCATTATGGAGCATGTGAAAAGTGCAGCGGGTATGCAATCCACCATCATATGCAAGAAGAGAGGGAAACTCATGGAAGAGATGGAGAAACTCATCAACCCTTCGAGTACCTCTTCCAAAGGTAAGCTAAACTTGCATTTTTTTAAAATAGGCTACACACACACAGTCTCACACATACACACACACACACACACACAGTCTCACACGTACATACACACACACTCGCTCTCTCTCAGCTGACTGCGTTTGCCTCTGTGTTTCTCTCTTCTTTTTATCTCATCAGTTTTCCACATTTTTAAAAAGCATATTGTTTTGTTACTATTTAGTGTTATTTAAATGCAGTACAAATCCATATAGATTACTTATACAAGCCTTAAACATACATTCCCTTCTAATAATGACTTACGAACAAATTAACGAACGGCCGATCGGAACGTAACTCGTTCGTAGGTTGAGGAGAGTCTGTAAACCGCTTGTCCTGCTCCTCCTCCCGTGATGGCTGTGGACATGGTAAGTGCTCCTCTTCCACTATGAATGTAGCTTTGTCAAATAAATTCAATATCCTGGACCATGAGGATTTTCCCCCACTAACCCGCGCTCACAATGGTTGGTTGCATTTCACCCCGGCTCCAAAATCAGACCGCCCCGGAGTTCGGGGAATGGCTGTCAATGAGTCGCCACCAGCCTTGGGTAAACGAGAGCGATACTTCACTGCTCTCTAGGACTTCCCCAACTACGGCCCCAGTGCCGCCCGGAGATCTGGCCTTGCACGTGCCAGGTTCGTCCGCTAGGCATGACGGGGGAAGACCCACTGTCCCCTCTCCGCACGCGAGTGCTCCCTCCCCACTGTGGCTCCCTCGGCCGCGGCTCCCTCAACCACGGCGTCCGGGCCAGGCCCGTCCGGGCTGATTCTTGGCTCTTCCATGGTCCGGCACGTGCAAGTAAACAAAGGCCACACCTCCTGTCACCCAGGCGCTCTCGTGAAGGACATCAGAGACTCAGTCCCTACCACCCTGTGTGACCATCCCAGGTTTAGACCTGGTTTAGTCCTGGTTTAGGCCAGGTTTAGACCTGGTTTAGACCTGGTTTAGACCTGGTTTAGTCCTGGTTTAGTCCAGGTTTAGACCTGGTGTAGGTCTGGTTTAGTCCTGGTTTAGTCCATGTTTAATCCTGGTCTAGTCCTGGTCTAGTCCCGGTCTGGTCCTGGTCTGGTCCCAGTCTGGTCCTCATGTCTTAGTCCCGGTCTGGACTTTCTATGGATCCAGTGACTCATGTCTCCGCTGGTACACTATAAAAAAAAAAAAAAGGAAAAAAATAAATAAAAATCCACAAAACAGTGAGGCCGCGAAAAGTGAACCGCGATAGAGTGAGGGACCACTGTATTGCAATATGGTTATCACTATATAAAACATACTGACTAGTGTATCTATATCTGCAGCCCTATTGTATAGTATTGTGCATCCTTTGGACAGTCCTTGTTTATAAAATGTGCTACAGAAATAAAGTGGACTGGATTAAACTGAATTGTGTCCTGTGACCTTTGATCCTGCTTTGGTTAATATGACCTCTAAAACCTTATATTGACAACCAGATACACAACGTCAAGGTTCAAGGTGCTTTATCTTACCATTCAAGCATGCGAGAGAAACAGATGACAGAACGTAATTTGTTCCTCGAGGCTCAGTGATTGAAAGAGTAAGAATAATAATAAATAAGCAATATTACAAAGTACATTAAGAGCATTTTGCAGTTAAAATAGACAAGTCCAAGTAAAACATGTGGCAACGTAAGGAGGAAGATTTAAAGGAATTCATAACCATTACCTAGAAAAGCAACTCTAATGTATGCACAAATTATTATCTGACAAATACAAATATAAGAAAACACCTTTATGTTGTCAAATTAATGTAAAGTGTCAGAATACATTTCTTTCTTAAGTGTAAATTGTCCCGAACTAGTGTGACGTCATCAGTATGTTTGAGCATCCGTCTATTTGTGTTTGTCTTGGGGTCAGGTTACATAGTGCACTTTAAATGGAAAAAATCTGGTAAAGCTATTGAAAATGTGTTTTTGATAACACGACTATGCCTTATAACCTCAGACCAATACCACTTACCCCCCCAACATTTCAACCAACATAATTTGAATTGAAACTGTGAAAAATGACTATGTTTTAAATGGACTGCGGCCCTGTTACCTGAGCTATAATGACCTGCCGTGTTCATTATCATTAAATAATTTGACCCTTAAATCTATGCTTTGGCAGGGCAGCGCTCAATCACACTTAGATGTGCCAACCAATTCAAGCGGAAAGACAACGACGAAGTCAGCTGAAAAACCGCACAACCAATTGAAATTATCGAGCTTTGGGTTATTATGGAAATGAAGATGGAGCCGTTCGTCTTTCTGCGCCTTTACAAACCCCCAGGGCATGTTTAGGATCAATTGAGTGTCCACTGGCGACTACTGCTTTTGGAGATTGCGTGAATGGAGGTCACGGTAATGTGAAGTGAATTGGAAATGCAAGATTGTGGCTTGTGTGGTGAGGGGAAGATCTTTCATTTGTCTTGAGGTTATGCAATGTTGTGGAGGTTCCTGGAGGCGTGTACGGCAGCAGAGAGGGGCCCGTACTAACCTGGGAAATCCCAGGCTGCTTTCGTTCGTTCCGATCTGAAAGACAGCCTGGCAACTAGGCTAAGCGAGCTCTCCTGATTTTGGGAGCCAATCAGAGAGCGGGGAGGGGTGGAAAGACGGACGTATACGCCAAATGATAGACATTCGTAATGCCCAGTAAACAGCCGTTGGCAATCGTAAAGCACACCTCCACTACGAAATATTTAGTAGGTGGCTCCCAGCAGTGGCGTTCCTAGAGTCATTTACTCCCTGGGCGAAAGCCACTCTTGCCGCCCCCCCCCCCCCCTCCGACCAAACTCTAACATCCGCCCCACCACCCAAAAACAAACAAAACCGTTGTCCATACAAACTCAATTCACAACAACTACTTTCAGAAACAAATGTACAGTTTTAATGAGTACTGCAATAAAAAATATAAACAATAATTACAAAAAAAGGTTTTTGAACATAAAAAAGACCAAAGGCACAATTATTTCACATTATAGCCATGTACATAGCCTACAGCTATTTAAAAGCAAGCAAAAGTGCACTCCAGCACCCCCTGGTGGTCACAATATTGCAGAATCCTTGCTCCGCACGCCCGCACACCGCACCGTTTTTTTTTTTTTTTTGCTTCGTGCCACCGCGGCTTATCTGACTGTAGCCGTGAAAGTAGCCTAAACCATTGCGAGGTGGTGCTGTGCACTGGTAGAAGATTTAAGGCCGGCGCGCTGCCTGCACCTGTAAGAGAGGGTTTATGCTGATTAAAAACACTTAGTAAATTAGTCATTTTCCAGTGCAGCACTGGACATTATAGCACCTGTAAGAAATGAAAACTACTTTCACCACTGCTTGTGATATGGTCTGGTGTAAACCAGGCAAGGCCCGTACACCAGAGGAAATAGACTGTAATGCTCTTGGTCTGAAAAAAGCAATCTACCAAGGGGCTATTAGAGCAGTTAGCGCATGTTACTGTTCTGTTTTTTTTTTTTTTTTGCATACTTGCGAAATGAGGTAGCAGTATTAGACCGCAAGGAGCTCAATTTGCCAGTCAATCCACTCTCCCCTCTGGGAATAGGCTAAATGAGTTTCCTTTGCTGAGTGTTTGAGTGTGGCCTGAAGATAGGATCAGATCAGGAGCTCAAGCATCTGAGAGAAGCTCAGTGTAGAGCCACTGCTCATATGCGGTGGTTGTTTTAGGTCCCTCTTTATTTAAATGTGTTCAGTCTGACAGACAAAGCTTAAAGGGCCTACACAAACTGACATATGTGAGTTCATAGTCCTTAAAAACATACCTGGGGTTGAGTTGTGTTTCATTTACACATGTTTGAGTAAATCTTTATTTAATTAGTCTGTCTGCATCTCCAAAACACAAAATGATCTGTTCCACCTTGTGATGTCATCAAGTCATAGTTTTCAAGTTAACAGCTACCTTTTAGCTTTAGTTTAGTAGAAATTGGCAATTCCTGAGCTGAAATTATCCCAAATGATTTTAGCTCAGGTGTATGGAATTTAAAACACTGCAGAGCACTTCTTGTATTACCGTATGACATCACAAGGTGGAAAAGTGTTTCCTATTTGAGAGAAGAACTAAATATGCAGGGTTTGTGTGTTAAACACGTGTGAATGAAACAAAACAAAACTTACAAAACGATAACATACATTGCGCATTAAAGGCCCTTTAATTATTAGACAAACTTTATTGAAATTATTTGGACACAGTACCTCACACATTAAAATATAATGTAATAGACAGTAAATGGTAATAATACATTCTAAATAAGGACAGGCGTCAAATAAGACATAATTATATAAATGTATATGTACAAGTCAAAATAAATAAATAAAAACATCTAAAAAATACTAATAAAAAATCTCAGTTATATACAAGAGGTCATAAGGAAAACAGTGCAAAAATGATATAATCATTGACAGGAAATAGGGTTATCTGTTCCATAAGGCTGAGTTGTTGTGGGTGAGCAGGAGTGTCCATGATGGAGAGCAGTTTGTCCAGTGTCCTCCTGTCCCTCACTGTGATAAATGTCTCCAGCTCACAGCCAATCACGTGACCAGCTTTATGGATCAGTCTGTCAATTCGCCCAATGTCCCTTTTACTGGTGCTGCTCCCCCAGCAGACCACAGCAAAGTACAGGGTGCTGGCCACCACAGACTGGTAGATTTTTTTGTATAGTATAGTATAGTATAGTATAGTATAGTATAGTATAGTATAGTATAGTATAGTATAGTATAGAAGTATTGTTAAAGATGCACTATGTAAATTTTCTGCTGTAGGGTTCGTTGTCATCTCAATGAAAATGTTGTTTTGCCTGGAATATTACACAGTAGGACATTACAGATTAGATTACGAAACACAATTTCCACTAGAAGCAGACAAGACAGGATTTTGACTTGTGCGATTATGTTTTTTTGGGACTATAAACTCTGAGGTGTAGCCTGCCAGCACATAACCCTTTTTTGTCTAAACATCAAAAAACTTCTCCTGTTTGTACAATTTTGTCTCGCAAGATCTTGTCCCATCCTTATTAAACATATCTATTTCCATGGAAACAAGCAGGTGATGTACACTCCACCAGGACAGTTACAGGTTGTATATATAGAGGATTTTCCGACTGTTTGTCCTTTTTCAAATGTGACCCACATATGACACATATGATCCCGGAGGCGTTTTGAGTTATTCACAGATTCCGAAAGTATAGATTCTAAGCTTTCCAATGATGTCTTACACATGAAAATCTGACCATATTTGAAGAAGTTGTCGCTATTTGAAAGCAGACACAGTAGATTTTCGAAAGCCCTGAAAAAAGCTCATGAACTTTCCTCTCTTCAGCCCTCCTTGCCTAATTTGCATGACATTAAGCTAAGCCCTCCCCATCATGACTATCACTGTGGTGTGGTGTTAATGTCCAGGCAGGTCAGAATCATTCAATAATTTAATAATACACAGGATAATATGTTAAGTCAAAGTTTACTACAAAATTTACTTATAGTCAGGAAGTGTGAAGAATCCCTCAGTCGTCCAGGTAGAATCCATGATAAAAGGCGAAATTCAATTTGTCAACTGGACAAAGTTTATTTGGTCGAAAACATTTCGCAGCTTATCCGTGCTGCTTCGTCAGTTCTTATAGTCAGGAAGTACTAATAGCATAGCAAAGTAACCAGTATAATAATAATAATTAAAAAAAAGTAATAAAATATGTAATAAAATACCAAGGCACAGGTATTTAAGGAGTATTTCACTGGAGGTAATACAGCTCAAATGAATTTCGCATTGCACATAATATAGCATAGTATAATATACTATGCTTTAAATAAGTAAATAACAATAAATAAATACATGCCATATATATATATTAGGGCTGGGAATATTAACGCGTTAATCGCGATTAATCGCGATAGAGTTTTAATCGCGAACAATTTTTTTAATCGCGATCAGAGTTTGCCAGCATTTTCCGCAATTCTACCATCCATATGCAGCTCATTTGGTTGTATTAATTAAACTCATTGTTGGTTAAACGCGCTATTTTGAGTTTGCTAGTATTTTGTTCCTTCTACGCATCCGTAGGCAGCTCGAGCAGGCTTCAATCATTTATTTACAATTTCTCAAAGTAAGCACTATTACTGGTTCATTGTTACTTTTTCCTTTCTCTGCACTTTTTTGAAATAAAAAAAATGGTGAGAAATACTTTGCATTGTGAGTTTAACTTTAGATTCGAACGGTCTTACTGCAAGATATCAATTTTAAACATGCAAAATAAATCACGATTAATCACGATTAACTATGAAATTTCTGAGATTAGTTGCGATCAAGAAAATTAATCGTTTGACAGCCCTAATATATATATATATTTCCCATGAAAACTTCCATTCAAAACCGCATGGCTAAATAAGCGTCGTGGAAATTAACCTAAAGAGACTGTTCGTGATCGCGCTCACCGCATTGTTTCAATGCTAGCGTTAGCATTAGCTTAGCCGCATTGTGAATGGAGATCCGCGGAGCCACAATATGCAGTGAGCAGCCGCACAGCGCGGTCCGCACAGAGCACAGATGATCGCCACACGACAGCTGAATTAGTATTTAAACATGTCCTAAAGTCTATAAAGTCCATTTGATGCAGAACTATGATAATAATTACGACTTTTTGGCGTATCTCCACATGTAAACGCGTATCGTGTGTTTCTGAGCTAAATCGCACTCTGTACACGAGCTCCGGAGAAATGGACGTGTCCCGAACCTGTCCCGAAGGTCTCCCGAACGTGTCATGTGTCCAAGTAGAAGTTAAAAGTCCATTTTCATGTCCTGCAGTGCTGCTTACATATGCAGGAGCTCTTCACAGCTGATCGGTGAACAGGGAAAACCCCTTCAGCGCTCCTCGCAACGGGATTGGCGGGCGCACGAGGGTGGGAAAATTATGTTGATTTATAAACGCCCTGTTTCTTTCCTCAAAAACAATCCAATTTGAAATTAAAAATGTATGTTTTTAACATCACTAGTGCTGTTATCTGAAACATGGTCTTCATGATCTCAACTAGCACATTCTGCAAAAAAACGAAAATCACAAATTTGGAAAATTTTCTCGGAATCTGTAATGCCGACATGAGGGCTCAAAGTCCGTGGTGCATCACAAATGTTGTGCATGTATGACACCACCCTCCTCCCCCACCCATAGCTCCCTAAGTAGAAATGCCTCCTCCTGCTCCTGCTTACTCTAGAAATCATGCTTGTTTACAGCATTCAGAATTGCTGAACAAATTGCTGTTGAAGTTACCTGTCCAGAAGAAATTTAACGTGTCAGTCTTTATACCCTTCTTCAGTGCACGCCATGGCTGGAAGGACTCTCCAAGAATCACCTTAACTTGGCTTCACTCCTATTCCCCTTCTCTTCTTTCAAGCGACCTCAAAAATTGATTTCTTTTTTGGCTAACTGGTAGTGGATTCTTGTCTGCCTTTGCAACAAACTTTGCCTCTTTTATTATATCCAGAAAGAAGTTTGCTTTGGCAGCACTAAGTTGTGAAGCAACCTTATTTCTACAGTTTTTATACACCTGGCCCCACCTTACATCACTGACCTCCTCCACATCTCCATTCCTTCTCGCTCCCTCCGCTCCTCCTCCTCTCTCCAGCTCTCTGTCCCCTCTGCTCGTCTCATCACCATGGGGGGCAGAGCCTTCAGCCGCTCTGCTCCCCTGCTCTGGAACTCTCTCCCTCCTGACCTCCGCAATATTGACTCTCTTCCCACTTTCAAATCCAGACTCAAAACACACCTGTTCAGACAATCCTACACCACATAACAGTCACTTTCACCATCTTCCAGTTTTGTATTTGTATTTTATTATCTTTGTATTTTAAGTATTTTTATGTTTTAACTTTGTTTTGTACAGTGTCCTTGGGTGTCTTGAAAGGCGCTTTCAAATAAAATGTATTATTATTATTATTATTACCAGACGATCAGTTGTACGACCTGACTTTAAATATTTTTTTTGAGAGCAAAATCTGTTTTTCATCAAAAGCCAGATTGATTAATTAATCCATGGCAGTTTGTCTTTTATTTGCTTTTTTTAGTGGCACCGTTTTTGTATATGACTCTTTCAAGGATTTGATCTGAAACAAACTAAAAAACAAATCCTCCACACGACCTTTAACGTCACAGTGCTCCAAGTCCATTGTGTATGTGTACATGTATTACAAAAAGAAGACATCCTGTTTACATGTAAGACTACATATCTCTGTTGTCCAGTGAGACCCAGACACTAGACTGTATATAGAGAGGCTCAGTATAAGTTGCTTGAGAGTTTGTCTGCATCCTAAAATATTGCAGTATTTTGCCTTAGTCAGCAGTGAGCTCTGTACAGGACCATGTTTCAGAGGTGACAGCAGCAGCAGATAAGACACAGTGATGTATGAGCTCTGAGATTAGATAAACACCCATCATAAATGCACCGTGTCACTGCTCTCACTCTATGCAAATGTGCCACAGGTGAACACAGCTGCATCGTCTCACAACAGTGTTTTAATGGAGCAAGTTTTAAATTAAAAACTGTTCCGCTTTTTTTAAAATGGTGATTTTTGGAAGTTTTTAAGCCATCTCTAGGGCCAAATGAATGAGGTGAACTGATACTTGCAGCTGAAGTCATCAAAATCCTCTTGGGGTTTGATGCTAATGGTAAGCACTGCTCTGACCAAACTGATTGACAGGTGAGATCATTTGCTCTGTTAAACACAGATAAAATTACTGTCACAAGCTAGCTAGCATTAACCATTAGTTTTTCTGTTAGTCACTCTCACTGTTTTTGGTAAAAAGAGAAATTCAATTTGTCAACTGGACAAAGTTTGTTTGGTAGAAAACGTTTCGCAGCTCATCCGAGTTGCTTTGTCAGTTCTGGTTAGAGTGCTGGTGGACACTGCTTATATCCAGCTGCAGGGAGGAGCTAACTACACTGAAATGATTCTGAAACTATCCCACCTCTTTGTTTTCAGATTTCTGTCTTTTGTTTTTTTCAGTTTCTCTCTGGCGTCTAGTTTAGCATACCCATTCAAACCCTAATGGCTGTTTTCACACCTCTGGACCTGACCTGGCTAGCCCCCTTGTTTCTTTTGTTTGTTTTGATTTAGGTTTGAGAATGGAATTATATATGAGAGACAAATTATGTCTAACTCCCCCATTCCTGTTTAAAGAAGGATTCTCTTTTTTGACAAAAATTGCCTCTTTAACTCCCCTCTCAAACCAGTTCTTTTCCCTGGCTAAGATCTGAACCGTCCTCAAAAGAATGGCCCGTGGCTTCTAGGTGAAGATGTACGGCAGATGACGGTCCACTCTGGCTCTCCCGTCTGTGTTGGTACATCCTCTTGTGAAGTGGCTGTTTTGTTTCTCCAGTGGAGCGCTCACTGCAGTCTTCACTACATTGAATGGAGTAGACCACATTGCTTTGTTTGTGGCTCGGTGTTTTTTCCTTTGGGTGGACTAGATTTTGTCTTAAAGTGTTTGTGGGTTTGAGATAACCTGGGATTTCATGTTGTCTGAAAATCCTCTGTAGTTTTTCCGAAACGCCGGCCAGGTACGGAATCGCTACCCCTTTCCTCCTGGGTTCGGATTCTCTGTTGTCTTGTTTCTTGCCCTTGTCTCTCTTGGTTTTGTTGAAAGCCCACTTAGGATATCCACAAACAGAGAGGGCTTCCTGCACATGTTGTTCTTCTTTTTCCTTACCCTCTGTGCTTGTGGGAACCACTTGGGCCCTGTGTTGTAATGTCCGAATAACTCCCAGTTTGTGCTGCAGTGGGTGGTGTGAATCAAAAAGCAGGTATTGGTCTGTGTGTGTGGGCTTCCTGAAGACTTCTACTTGGAGTCGCCGGTCTCCTCCTATCGTTACTGCACAATCTAAGAACGCCATCATTGGCATCTTCACGGGTGAATTTGATGTTCGGATCTACAGAATTGATATGTGCAGTAAAAGGTTCCAAATCTTGAATTTTAATTTTTGAAAAATGATCATCAAGATAACGATACCAGTGTGTGGGAGGAGTGCCTGGATAGGAGACCAAAGCAGTCTGTTCATCAGATGCCATCCCAGTGCACAAAAGGTGTCAAACGTGTGATTTCTAGTGGTACAGTGAAAAGACTTCAGACTTCCCCTTTAAGTCTTTCAGTCTTTGGCTCTCGCTTTCTGCTGGCAGACCCCCATTCCACCTCCCACATTACGTAACATTAATTCGAAAGCTCATTTACACCATTCCACTATTACATGGCTAATATTTCTGGTGCCAAAATGTGAGCACGTACAGTAGCTTTCATGCAACATAAATAAATAATATACAAGGCTTCAAATATACAGAGAATACAAATAATTGCCCATGTAAATTACTCATGGCTCACATGACCCCGGGAGCCCGCGAGGAGGATTTAAACTCCCGGCGTGGATGTGTCCGGACTGCTCAGCTGATCCATTTCCTTGTTTTTGCACGGGGGGAGAGATTTGAAGCGTTCCATTGAAAAATAAACACATTTCCACAGAAAATAAAATTAAACCACTGCTGTTCAAAGGTCCAGAGGCTCAGATAAAGGACTTCCAAGCCTAGAAACACTCGGACGTGCCTCCAGGCAAATAAAAAAAACGCATTTCGCATTGCCTAGCGCATTCGCAGTCCAAACTCTCTGGGCGTGATTTACAGAGACGCTGTTCAGACAGACGGGGGTGGAACTGCATTTGCATTTCTTTTTTCGATCTGACGTCAATAAGGTGCCTTGTTCAAAATCGCCCGTTTGAGCTCCGATTTTTTGTAACGCAGAAAAGGATCGCAAATGCTCAGTTTAGACATTTCGCAACTTTTAACCATGAAGGGGGCCTAAACAGGGTAGGGGAGCTCACATTAACGTTCAAAAACCTCAGAAAGTGAAAATTTCATGCCATGGGACCTTTAAGATCATTTGCGAGTCAAGGCAGGTGCAGACACCTCTGCCTGAAAACCTCTGTGTCCAGTTGGTTAGACCAGACAAAAAGAGGCTGTGAACAGGCACATATCAAGATTCTTCAAGAGCACCTAAGGTAGTAGCAATATAATTTATTTTTAAATAACCAATGATGCTTCATGTTGTGGAATTGCACATTTTGCATGTAACAATAGTAGAGTCAAAGTGCTTTGCATTTTCTTTCTTTAGAATGTGATCCTGGTCATTGACCATGAGGAAGAGGTTTACAGAAGACACTCACATGAGCCAGGCACCATGTACCACTACGAACACTGCTCTACACTGTTTGAAAATCCAGTGGATAGGGAACCCTTTACGTATTCCAATCTGGATGTCTAATATCTAATGTGGGTGCCAGGATGGTATGAGCACTCATGTACACTGCCAAAGGTATCCTTCCATCCATCCATCCATTTTCTTCTCCAGGTTCGAGTCAGGATGGCAACAGCCTAAACAGATCTGCCTCCCAGATCTCACTGCCCTAGCCCCTATGAATCATCCTGCGGGTGGTTTGTCCACAGGAGGACGGCCCCACGTCGTTCCTTTGGGCTGTGCCCGGCCGGGCCCCATAGTGGAAGGCCACTGGACACTCGCCGTCAAGCACCCACCCCAGGCCTGGTTCCAGGGTGGGGCCCCGGTGACACCAATCCGGGCAACGTAACTGGCTTTGCTGTGTTTCTCATCATAGGGGCTTCTGAACCACTCTTACTCTGACTCTTAGTCCCCCAGGACCTGTTTGCCTTGGGTGACCCTACCAGGGGCATGAAGCCCCTGACAACATAGCTCCCGAGAACATTTGGGCACTCAAACCCCTCCACCCTGTTAGAGGGGGGCCAAAGGTATCCTCTGCCATCTAATCCAATTTTGACAGATGATACAACACACATGAACAACACACTATAGAAAAAAAAAAGATTAGGGTTCAGAGTTATTCTTTTTCCTTTTGTTGTAGTTCATATAGGTGGGTGAGATACATTTTATTTCTGATATTAATCAATACAGTATGTGTTCCATGCATAGTGATTATTTAATAGTAAATTTGCCAACATCTGTTTTTTTCCAGGTGTCACTTTCTCTCCCTGTAAGTGACTGGTAGCTCTTAATAATTTTGATATGAAGCTGAAAATTAATTATCATTGCTCAGTGCATTTTCTAGAGCACACCAAGTAGTGTCATAAATTAAAATAGCAACGTTTATAGCGCGATCTTGCTCTGAATGTGAGTGGTGGACCGCTCATGTTTAACAAGGCTTCTTTGCAAATTTTTCAGCTCACAATATCCCACCTGAGTCCAGACATTGTCACAGCAGGTTGAGAAAAGAAGGCAGGAAGCACATAGACTTTTCGTGTGAACCATGCTGTTTGAAAAGAGTCTTTTGTCCCATAGTCTGGAGCAAACCCTTTAGCTCCGGTGTTGGTATTGGTTTTTATAATTATAACCTAAATTATGGAAAACTGCTAAATCTTTCTCCATTTAAAAAGTAGGGCCAGACAAGAAGAAAAAAGTGAACAGATTGCTAAATTTGACTTGCTAACTCTAAATTGTAGCTTGGTGTCACTTATTCTAATCTGCTGCCCCAGGAGTTGCAGAAGAATCCCTGGGCTCACAAGTGCCTCTACCATGAGGCCCGGTAACTACGTGCCTCACCCGGCGCCTTTTCACAGTCACTTTAGTGCAGAATCTGTCACTGCTGAGCTACAGCACAGTCAGTCCATGTGAGGCACGAACGGCTGGTGCCTCTCCACACGTCTCTATTTGAACGGTAAAAGTGAAAATTCAGCGATTTTGAATTAAAAAAAAAAGAATTTAAATGGCGAAGTTAGATAAAATAACTTTATAGTACAAATCATTGGATAAATATAACCATTTATTTTTTCATTTGACTTTTTTTTTTTCTCTGTGATGACCTGCCTCCCCTGACTGCACATCACTGGACTATAGACTTGTAATTTTACAGTTTTTATAAGAGGTCTGTTTTAATAACTGCAATGTCATTTTTTTTATCCTTTTAGACTTGCATAATTATATACATACCAAGAGGTCTACAGAAAACAGACTCACATCAGCCACAGACAGTGTGCAACCATGGATTACAACTGTTTTGAAGTTCTGAAAGTTTTTCATTTATGTTTTTTATAGACTCCTCACATTCTCAGAACAGGATCTCAAGGTCCAAGCCATTGTGTCAGATTGACCCACAGGGGTCTTGCAGCAGAAGGACATCACTCAGTACTTTAGACTCATGGCATAAAGGGAAGGTGCTGTACATTTTTAAGCCATGTCTTAAGATGCGTGAAAAGTCCCTCAGTCGTCCAGGTAGAATCCATGATCAAAGGAGAAGTTCAATTTGTCAACTGGACAAAGTTTGTTTGGTTGAAAACGTTTCGCCGCTCATCCGAGAGGCTTCGTCAGCTCTGGTTATTGTACTGGTTATAAGCAGGGTCTAACCAGTACAATAACCAGAGCTGACGAAGCCTCTCGGATGAGCGGCGAAACGTTTTCAACCAAACAAACTTTGTCCAGTTGACAAATTGAACTTCTCCTTTGATCAAGCCATGTCTTAGTTATTTTTTTTCTATTGTATTTTAATGTGTATATAAAGGGAAGGTGCTGTACATTTTTAAAGTGCTGTCAATTGATTAAAATTTTTAATTGCGATTAACCTCACATTTTTGTCCCTTGAATCATCATTTTAATACTCTTATCAGCATAGAAAAGTGGATAGGCTTGCTTTGTGCAAATGTTTTTATTTATTTTATTTTATTTTTTATTGCAAACCATATCAACTGTCAGTGAGACAACTTTGGGTACGATGTTCTACTCTCTTCATGAAGTGCTCTGCAACAGTGTCAGCGAAGTGCCTCTCTTCTGTCTTCATAACAGTCAAGGCGACTGCATAGGGTTCTATGGCCAACACTCACACCTGCACAACTGACTCGGGCCATGGCCCGATGACGTCATCACACGCTGCTGTTTGTTTACATGTCACACAGCAGAGCTAATGCTTTAAGCATAGTCCATATAAGTCCAGCAGAAATATCTCTTAATAGTGAGACAGATGAGTCCTGCCTTGATACGCGTCCTGCCTCTGTGAGGACTGAGGAGGCGCTTATCGAAGGTAAGTGCGGATTCACCGTACCTTTTAGAGCGGACTTTATTCATGGTTTTCCTTATATAAGTAACATTTGCTTACACACAGGGCTTGTATATTGAATATTGTACGTGTGCGTGTACATGAGCAACCGTGTCAGGACTTCTCAGTTTCGTACAAATTGTTTTGCTTCTGGTTTACAGCTGGATCTTGTAGTTTTTCAAACCTTACTAGCAGTGGCCACAGCTTACGAAAAAACTATTTCACTACAAATAGCATTAATCTCACGGTAAAAAAAAAAAAAAAAAGTTGTTAAAATTGTTTTGCATCAATATTTTTGACAGCACTAATATTTATGGATTCCATACAATAGAGCAAGGGGACTTTAAAAGGTCAATGATGTCTTAAAAGTAAAACAAATTGAAGGAGAAAGACCATGAACACAATGTGGTGTCCTCCCTGAAATAAATATGTAGGTTCATCATAATGGCATTCAAATAAGTTTCTGTTTTTGCTTTTTGTGTACCTCGATAATTGTCACGTTTCTCTATTGGCACAGATGTACATACTTGGACATTCTATAAGCACAATGTCACACACATATTATATATATGAACAAGCCCAGATGGTATCCATCATGGTCTCTTGAATTTCACCTGAGCTGTACCTGGACAGTTTTTGGCATGTTGTAGCTACACTGTTGGTGGCTTTCAGATACGTGTTTTCTTTGAGATTTAGTTCAGAGATGGAGCAATGTGGTTCTCCGTTTTGCAGCCTCCTCTGGCTTGGTTATTTGGATACACCTTCAGGGCTCCGACTGATTCTGTCCCTGTGTGTGTGAGTCCAGCTGGGGAATTTCCACATGTGACAGAGGAGATAGAAGAGTAGACTGACCTGCTGTTTGTGGGCCACTGAGGAGATGAGGGGGAGGGGAAGGTCAGGCCAGTGGGGGATAGGGCCCTATACAAATGTGTGAGAATGGATAAGCATATACATAGACATACTGGTTGACATTCAAGCAGACCTATTGTCCAAAATTGTGTATTATGGTTGTTTTGCTTTCACCATTTACTCACCTGAAGTTGTATTTGGAGTGATTCGTGCATGTTTGACCAATCAAATCGCTTATTTTCAAGACGCCATATTGTCAATCAATCCATTTTCACCACCACTCTGCTCTCCAATTTTTATTTTTTTTTATTCATCTCCAATACATGTAGGATTTAGCAGCATCATGTGACCATTTTGGTACAAATGAAAAAAAAAAAAAGCAGCAGCTCGCTAGAATGATGTCCAGCTATCCATCGGAAGTGCACACACACAAACATAAAGATGTACAAATATCAAAGTAATTAAATCCAGTTATTTATGATGCCCTGTGCAACTTTCTTTCTACCCCACCTGCTAATCTCATCTAACCGTGGAAACAGTTATTGCCAACAGTCAAAGTTACGTGTCAGATCTTTAGAGAGTCAATCCTGCTCAATGAAACTTTTATCAAAGCAACAAAAAAGTCCTAGGTTGATAAGATTCCTGTATCTACCATCATAAACAGGACATAGTAGGGACAAGTGGGACCAATGGTTTTAATGCTCTTGTTTTGTCTTTTGTCCTCTATCTGTGTGTTATTTGTGTTGTTTTATGTTTTTAAAAGCCTAACCAGGGACGGGGGCTGCGAATTAGCCTGTGGCTACAAGCCTGATGTACATGGACATCAGTGACCTATATGGTGGCAATGTTTTCAATGTACCGTATTTTCCGCACTATAAGGCGCACCTAAAAGCCTTCAATTTTCTCAAAAGCCGACAGTGCGCCTTATAATCCGATGCGCCTTATATATGGATCAGTATTGGTTAATCATGGGTACCGTAGTCAGCCACTACTGTAGCTTCTATTCTATGCGCCTTATATATAAGATAAGATAAGATAAGATATGCCTTTATTAGTCCCTCAGTGGGGAAATTCCAGTGTTGCAACGCACAGATCAAGAACAGCACGAAAAAGTAACGTCGGCCTCTGCGCGTCCTCCGTAGCAGCTCCTCCGCACATAGCAACGCACATAGCAACGGTGAAAAAGTTAAAATCCAGAGAAAATAGAGGTTGAAATGGAGCAGAAACATCGCATATCTGAAGCACTTAGCCTTATACACATAATCCTCAAAGTGTGCAAACGAACAAGCAGGTAAGAGCAGAAAAAAAGTTGGAAAATAAGGGAGCGCGTTGCAACCAGCTCCGGCTCTCGCCGCGCATATATATGAAAACAGTTTTAAAATAGGCCATTCATTGAAGGTGCGCCTTATAATCCGATGCGCCTTATAGTGCAGAAAATACGGTACTGTCCCTGTCAAATAAATAATAAATAAATAAAAATAAATAAAAGTGACACAATGCACCTTACATATCATATGATTTATTACTATTATTTCTGAACATGGTGACCTGAAACAACAGAAGTATTTTTCTTAGTCTTAGTATTCAACCTCAACCATTTCAACCATTTTTCTGTCTTTGAATCGTCAGCCCTTTCTCACTCTAACCTGCTTTTATCTGTGTATCTCCTTCTGTCTCCTCTGACATGTGCCTTGTATTTCCTTGATGTCTGTAGAGCAGCCTCCCTCCCTGTGTGTGTTTGACCTGTGATGTCCGATCAGCGCTGTGTCTGAGAACCAAAGGTGAACTCTCCCAGGAAAATCTCGACTGCTGAACTGGCCTTTCCCAACGAGCAGAGGTCTCCCACACAAACACATCGCTCCAGACCAGACATACGTTTAACAAGACTCGGTGCTGGACATGAAGCCAGAATATGACAGCAAATGTGACAAAAATGGAAAATGTTCAAACTCAAAGCCAATGGGAAACAGGGTTATTGGTGTTTTTCAGATTTTAGAATGTGATGATGTCATACTTCCAGATGGGGTACAGTAGCCAGAATTGAATATTGATAAGATTGTGTTGTGATAGAATATTCCAAATGGTGAGGCTCACTGCAGGAGTTCCAGAGAGAGGGGTGACAGTTTTTCAATGGAGCTGGAAGTGCACCCAATAACACTTTCTATTTGAAATCCGGCAATTTCAAATCGTGTGTGCAACCTGTACACATGGCTTTTGACAATAAAGCTGACTTTGAACTTTGATCTTTAATTTGGAACGCAGTGGCAAGCAGTTTAGCTATGTCCATTTATATACAGTCTATGGTGCCAATCAGCTTGATTTTGGCATTTGGCCAATGGTCACATTTTTATACAGCACTTTTCCACCTTCAATGCACTTTACATGAAGGAATCAGTCATCCATTCACACACACACACTCTGTGCACAGACACTAAGGGCAGATCATTCATTCTAGGTTCAGTTTGCAGTTCGTTTATGATTGTGGTGCAGTAAAACCAAAGGCCTTTTTACTTAGACTTAGACTTAGACTTTACTTTATTGATTACCCACCTCAGCTGTGACTCTAGGCACAGAGAGAACGAGGAATCTCTGAGAGCTCAGCTTATGACAAGTGCTTCTGGTACACAGTGGTCAGTCAGATATGGAGGGAGAAGTCCTAACACAGCCTTATCAATAAAGATACACCAGTGCTTCAGTCTGTGCAGTGGTGTTCCTAGAGTGATTTGCGCCCTGGGCGAAACCCACTCTTGCGCCCCCCGAGACCCCAAGACAAGACCGTTGTCCCTACAAACTCAATTCACAACAACTACATAACATAAAAACATAAAAAAGACCAAAGGCGCAATTATTTCACATTATAGCCATGTAGGCCTACAGCTATTTAAGAAAGCAAAAGTACACTCCAGCAAAAAAAAAAAAAAAAAAAAAAATCGACATTCGCCAACAACTCTTCCCTGTAGCTAAGCGCCATAGGACACGATAAATATTTGAACGACCATGCATATAGCGAATGCCTTCGTTAACCCAAGCAATGATGATAGCAACATTTTCGTGCTTGGGGGAAGGGCAAACATGCATCAACAATCACATCAGGGGAGTTTAACTAATACAACATCATCATCATGAAGTAAACTTGAAGACTAGTCGATAGCATACCTTTTTCTTTTGCTCGCTTCTCCTCCTCTTCTTTCCGTTTCTTTCTAAATTGGGCACCTGATGGCTTCAATCTTTTTCGGTCCATCACCGCGACTGTTTTGTCATACTGGACACCGTGACCTCCTCAAAACACTGACTGAAATCCGAATGATTACCCCCCTGGCCCCTCCCCCTAAAACAAACTCTGTACTGTGCTCACAGCGTTGCCTAGTGCGAGAGGTCATACCTGAACCATTTCGCGCTACTCTGTCTTCACGTAACTGTCTTCACTGTCTTCTGTCTTCACGTAACTGTCTTCACTGTCTTCTGTCTTCACGTAACTGTCTTCACGAGCCAGCACCAGCCCCCACCCCCCCACAAGAATCCGCGTGGATCCTTGCGCCTCCGTGCGCCGCGGGCGCGCTCCGCACCGTTTTTTTTTTTTCTTCTTCTTCTTCGTGCCACCGCGGCGCCCTCCCCGCGATGGCACTAGGGGCAATTGCCCAGGTGGACCCCGTCAAAGAACGCCCCTGAGTCTGTGCAAGGACAAAGGTCCAACCAACTCTCCTGTAGAGCACAGTGGTGTGTGAAGGTGTGTGTAGTACTATACAGTATATGGTACAGATGTGTATTGAGACCAAAGGGTGAAGTCTGTTAAAAACACTGACTAATCTTGTTCACTTCCATCTCAGCTATTTTGTCATTCTCCATAGCAGCAACCCATTCATAAATGAATGTACTTTGTAATACCAAAGTCAGTTTGCTTCTTTATTATTGTAGTCCTGTATTTGAACTAAACCTACTATTACCGTTACCCTCTGTCCATCACTGCCAAGGTAGATGTGCCCATTAGGCCTCTATATACATGTTGGTTATTGAGTACAGTGGATACACAGCTGCCATAGACTTCCATTGATTTGTACTGCGCCTCAGTGTGTTCTGATGGGGGAACATTAGCCTTGGCGGTACATATGGGGACTGGACTATAGGGTCAATGGTTCCGGATGAGTTATATTGGTTCCATAGAGTCATGCATCTTTCAGAGTGAGGCATGTTTGGTCGGATTATGCATCCACTGTGTGCAGAGGTGAAGAGGGCTGAAGAGGAGGGGAAGGAGGAGGAGGACAGTTCTTGAAACCTCCCAGTGTGAGCTGAATATATTGTCACTTGAATAAACAGAACTAACATTACACTTTGTGAGAAATCAGGGTTAGGCTAAATTATGTGCTCTTGCCAAAATTTTAAAGGGCCTACTGTATATAACGGTATGTTTTGATCTAGTGCAGATCATTCTAAAGCTATTCAGGAAAGCTGAATTTCTGTGAATGAGACTTTTTTAGTATCAAGACATGCTCAAATGAGTATCTATTTTCTATTGATACTTTGCAGTGATATCATGATGGGGGTGTTCTATAATGCATTTCTATTGGTGGAATGTTTAGCAGTTTCCATGGTGACACAACGCACACATACACAGACAAAAGAGTGTCAAAAAGATCTGAGAGTTTGAAAACTTAAAGGTCCCATGGCATGAAATTTTCACTTTCTGAGGTTTTTGAACGTTAATGTGAGCTCCCCTACCCTGTTTAGCCCCCCACCCCCCATGGCTAAAAGTTGCGAAAAGTGTAAACTGAGCATTTGCGATCCTTTTCCGCGTTTGAAAAAAGACAGCCCAAACAGGCGATTCTGAACAAGGGAAGTTTTTAACGTCACATTCAAGAAAAAATGCAAACGCAGTTCCACCCCCCGTTTGTATGTTTACCCAGCGTCTCTGGAACTCACGGCCAGAGAGTTTGGACCGCAAATGAGCTATGCAATGCGAGATGTGTTTTTTTATTTGCCTGGAGGCACGTGAGAGTGTTTCCAGGCTCGGATGTCCTTTATCCGAGCCTCCGCACCTCTGAAACAGCAGTGGTTTAATTTTATTTTCTGTGGAAATGTGTTTATTTTTCAATGGAAAGCGTCTCATATCTTCCTCTGCGCTTAAATGTGGAAGTGGAGCCAGCGCACCACCGCACCGCTAAAGAGGAAAGATCGGAGAGTGTGGCCACGCCCCCACCCGCTGCACTGGCCTGTCTCTGTCCTCCTCATTTGCGTTCAAGCAACAACGCCCATAAGAAAGTGTTTGAGAGAGATGTTTTTGGCTCTGGCTGTGTTCACGGGGCTTTCTCATGCATGAGTCTTGATTTTGAAGGATTCATTTACAGTATTAGGGAACCATTAAGGCGCCATATAAAAGCATCAAGAAGTACCATGTCATGGGATCTTTAAGATTAAAAAAAAAGTGAATTTAAACTGCACATTTTCAGGAGCCTGTGATCAATTTGAGCTTTCACGGTCCTGTTAAGGTGTTTGATTTTACTGACTAACTGAAAAACAGCAGCTAGACTGTAAGTGTAACTCTATGTGTGGGGGACTTGTTTTAAGAGCATGAATCATTTCATCTGTTGTAGTTCCAACTAAGTCATCTCTTTATGGTCAGATTGTGTTCTAATTAAACAGCTTCTAACAGTAGTGCTTTTAGTTAGCTTCACATCCCTAGGCAATGTTGATGACATCAGCTGCAAATTATCAGTACTAGTTGTTGTTGTATGATTTAGTATTTGATTTTCGATACCTGCCATACAGAAACATATTTATACTGTATATATTTTTATTGCACAATAGAACCACATGCAGACGTTGTATTTAGTCTGATTACCGGCATCAGGTTGCTTGTAGATGCCAATCAGTCTCTTTGTTTTCCGTTGCCGGAGGCGTCTGGGAGAATTCTCTCGGATGAAGTGCAATTTCACTAGCGTAATTAGCATTTGTGCGGCATCATTTTGATAGTGGTCGTGGCTTTCTCCAATAATAGCTTGTGTTGTAGCTAATCTCCACACGTCAACAACAAACAAGGACTTTCCGTGCCCTACAAACTGAACATGAGATGGAGAGATGGGCCTGACAAATGAGGCCATATTGTTCTTTTCTTTTGTTTTCCACAGATAAAGAAAAAATACTAGAAATAACACAAATATAAGGAACATTTTGACTGACTTCCATGGACAAAAAAAAATGGAAAAAACACTACATATAATAATAGAAAAAATATACAGGAAAAAATGTGCCCAAACATGACATGCTGTGAAATATAATCTCCAAAAGGTATTGTTTAAAAAAAAATACAGTGGTAATACAGGATGTGCTCCATTGTGTTTTAAAGATCCCATGACATGGTACTTCTTGATGCTTTTATATGGCTCCTTAATGGTTCCCTAATACTGTAAATGAATCCTTCTTCAAAATCAACACTCAGTGCATGAGAAACAGAGATAAGCTGAGAAAGAGTAATTTTTCTCCCTCAGAACAGGTCATAATGGGCGTTGTTGCTTGAATGCAAATGAGGAGAAAAGAGCTGGCCAATAGTAGAGGGTGGGGGCGTGGCCAAACGCTCCGCTCTCTGCTGTAGCTCACAGCTGATCCATTTCCTTGTTTTTGCACGGGGGGAGAGATTTGAAGCGTTCTATTGAAAAATAAACACATTTCCACAGAAAATAAAATTAAACCACTGCTGTTCAAAGGTCCAGAGGCTCAGATAAAGGACTTCCGAGCCTAGAAACACTCGGACGTGCCTCCAGGCAAATAAAAAAACACATTTCGCATTGCCTAGCGCATTCGCAGTCCAAACTCTCTGGGCGTGATTTACAGAGACGCTGAGTACAGACAGACGGGGGTGGAACTGCATTTGCATTTCTTTTTTCGATCCGATGTCAATAAGGTGCCTTGTTCAAACTCGCCCGTTTGAGCTCCGATTTTTTGTAACGCAGAAAAGGATCGCAAATGCTCAGTTTAGACATTTCACATCTTTTAACCATGGGGGGGGGGATAAACAGGGTAGGGGAGCTCACATTAACGTTCAAAAACCTCAGAAAGTGAAAATTCCATGCCATGGGACCTTTAAACTCCATACACCTTCACTAGAATAATAAATAGAATAATCCTGGAATTTCCAATCTCTACTGAGTTAAAGGTAAGAGGTAGTTGTTCATTTGAAAACATTTTGAACTTTGGAGATGTAAACAGACAAATTATTATAAAGGATTACTCAAACATGTGTGAATGAAACAAAACACAACTCCAGTCTGTTTGTGATGAAACAACACTATAGCATAGATCAGAAAATAGCGTAATATGGGTGTTTTAACCAGCTCAACCCCCCCCAAAAAACATCCTCCTAAGAACTATGAGTTAGCAGTCTCTTTAGTTTAATCTTGTTGCTAAGATTAAACTAAAGAGATCACAGAGGGGGGCTTTTATTTTGAAGTACAGTCATGTGGCCTCTCCACCGCTCAGCATGCCCCCCTCTTTCTCCCCTTCTCTCCCTCTCTCTTCTCTCGTTCTCTTGCTCTCACTTCCCGCTCTATCCTCCTTTCCCTTCTCTCGCAGTCCTTCCCCTTTCTCTTTCTCTGTCTCCTTTTTCTCTCTCTCTCTCTCCCGCCTTCGCTCTCTTCCTTCTCCTTCCTTCTTCCCTCTCTCTCTCTTTCTCTACCCCTCTCTGTTGGACCTCCTCAGCCTCTTCATTCACCTCTCTTTTCGTTCCCTCCCTCTCTCTGTTGGAGATACTCAGCGTCTTTATTCACCTCTCTTTTCTCTCTTTCCCTCTCTGTTGGACCTCTTCGTTCCCGCTCTTTTCTTCCTCTCCTTCGCTCCTCCTCTGCTGCACCTGTTGAGTCTGTTCATTGCTGGACAGAATCTCGTGGTGTTGTTTATGCCGACAGCACTGGAGCTCAGAGTGAGAGCTCTGTGTTGTATTTGCCATCAACAGTAGACACAAGAAATGCTAATGCAAAGAAACAATGTGGAAAAATATGTATCTGTGTGTTTACAGTATTTGAGCATATACTCTGTACAGAGATAAACCCATACAAATGTTTAACCTAATTCTTCCTAGTCTAGTCATACTAGTTCCTATTATGCCATACCGGTTTGTCTAAAAAAAAAACAAAAAAAAAACACTGTTGTTGTGTCCATAGGCAAGACACTTCGATCATCACCATCACTCACTCCACTTTCTTACTATGCAGTGTGGGTGAAGGGGTCGATGGCACAGTTTGGCTCAGGGCAGCTGTGGCTACAATAGTATTTTACTCCCACTGAGTGTAAAGCGCTATAACCCAAACATGCGCCATAGGTAAAATCCTCCAGCTCAGGGCCTGAATAACAAAATAAAATCATGGGGATGGTCCCCGGGTCAAATATAGAAACAACTTCTCCTGTGCGAGATCAATAAAGGTCAATCTTCTAATCCTTGACCACTGTAAGGCGCTTTGTGCTACAATTTTGTATGAAAAGCGCTTTGATTTGATTTGAAATGTAATTATTAATTAATTCATAATAATAAAAAAAAGACTCTTGTGAGCTTTTAACCATGTAAGTTGTTTTCTCATCACAAACAGACCTGGAGTTGCGTTTCGTTTCATTCAGATGTTTAACACACAAATCCTGCAGATTTAAAGCCACAGTGTGTAGGATTCGTGGTGCATAGGTGGATGGTGGCTGTTGCACTTCCTGTTTTAGCTACGGCAGACCTCGAGGGTCACCCGGGCGCCGCGTAACGCGGACAGCTCGCGTACCCGCGCACAAACGCGTGAAGCGCACCCGGCGCTGTGCGAGCCCTCGCCGACAACTACGGTATAAATAAAACGTGGTCCCGTTCACAGTTTTTTTTTTTTTTCTTTTCGCATGAAAGCACACATTCCCGATCGTGTACCATGACAATCTACACATCAAATTAAACCTTACAGTCTCCTCTTTTTGACTATGCAATTCATTTCCCGGCACAACAATCACTCCCCGAGCACATGGGGCTTTTATACGGAAAAGCACAAAACAAGGTTTGTTAGTTAGCTTACCTTTGAAGGCTCTGTGCAGGTCAAACTTCAGTATTTCACCATAAACTTGGTCTCAATCTGTCAGTAAGGATCCAGCAAATAAAATCCAGTAAAACAATTTAGTCCAAAGCATGCTTGTCGTTGTTTACCCAATACCACGAGCCTTGCCGAAGGCGGAGCCCAAATGTCCTTCTGCGGCTCTCGTAATCAAAATGGCTGCCTCTGTATGGGGAAGATCCCCCTTTTATGCAGGTATATCTAAGTCCAACAGAATACTTTGATTTCATGATGGAAGTGAAAAGGCTTGGAAAACACTGTATTTTTGAATGGGCATCTTCAATTTCGGTAATTAACGGGTAAAAATCTTACACACTGTCCCTTTAAGCTGAGGTACTCCACTGTGTTTTTAAAGTCTATGCACCTTCACTAGAATCATTTGGATCATTTCAGCCCTGGAATTGCCAATCTCTATTGAACTCAAGGTAAAAGGAGCTGTTCACTTGAAAACTACCACTACATGACATCACAAGGTGGAAACAGCGCATTTGGAATTTCAGAGATGTGGACAGACTAATAATAAAGCATTACTCAAACATGTGTGAATGAAACAAAACACAACTCCAGGTCTGATTTTGAGGATATCAACATTCTAATATGTGTTAAAGCTCACAAGAGTCAGTTTTGTGTACCTTTAATTACTGGCTTATGTAATGAAGAACCTCTATAGCAGTAGTAGATATAACACTACAACATATGAAGAAGTTCTGAAGTGAGAACAGATGGACTCTTGATTTAAACTAAGTGTTCAAATGTATGTGTGGGAGGAGGACAGGAGAGCATTTGAGCTGAGAGCCAGAGTTAAAGGTGAAAGTGAACAAGAGCTGAGCAGGTGGGACCGCTTTAAAGAGGACACTCCACTGTAACAGGAACGTTTACAGCGATTTAACTGTACCACAAACATGAGGTGAGAGGGGCTCAAGTACACGCTGCCACAAATACTACTACTGATACTAATAATACTAAGAATACTTCTAATACTGCTACACATCCCGGGGCGATAGGGGGCCAAGTACAAGCTGCCACAAATACTAATACTACTACCACCTACTATGACTACTACACACTGCAAAAAGCAACATAAGTTAAAATGACTTAAATGAAGAACTTTTTACATTTTGTTTCTTTTTTTAAGTGCAAAGAGTTGTTATTTTTTCTTATCTTAAAGGGATATGCCACCCCCAGGTCAAATTTGGGCATCTCCTCACAGTCCAGAGACTAAAATAAGTGGTGGAAAGCGTTTTCCTGCTCACCCAGCCATTGTCCGAGTCTGTCAACACTGACCGCCGCGGTATCTGCTGCTCCTCCGCGTTAGACTGGAGTCTAACGTCGCCAGAGAAAGATTTCGGCCAAAAGGAATTAATTTGCTTGATGCGTTTCCCAATTACTTTCTGTGTAGTGCGCATTCATATCGAGTGCAAATAAATGTGCAAATCAACACGGAGAGCTTGCCTTGGTCATTTTGGGTGGGAAGTATTTTCCAGTGCGGAAGAATAAAGCCGAATCACGCAGCACGCTGCCAGGGGAATCCCTGCTACGCACCAGGAAGGGAGTTCCCCTGTTGCACAGCGTGGTGCGTGATTCGGCTTTATTCTTCCGCACTGGAAAATACTTCCCACCCAAAATGACCAAGGCAAGCTCTCCGTGTTGATTTGCACATTTATTTGCACTCGATATGAATGCGCACTACACAGAAAGTAATTGGGAAATGCATCGAGCAAATTAATTCCTTTTGGCCGAAATCTTTCTCTGGCGACATTAGACTCCAGTCTAACGCGGAGGAGCAGCAGATACCGCGGCGGACAGTGGCGACAGACTCGGACAATGGCTGGGTGACCAGGAAAACGCTTTCCACCACTTATTTTAGTCTCTGGACTGTGGGGAGATGCCCAAATTTGACCTGGGGGTGGCATATCCCTTTAAGCAAGATGTAATTTCATATTTTAAGTTCAAAAAGTTTTGTTCCAATGGTAGATCATGGGGGTAAGATATGGGTATACGGCGGTATAGATATCAGAGCAATCTGGTACCTGCTGCTGTCAGCCTCATCATTTAGTCTCAAAATCATATGACCATATACTGTATGAAGAAGTGGATGGTTATAGGAGCGAATTTGGAGCTCTATTTTATGAATAGTAGGGTGACCAGACATCCCGGACACGTCCTCCTTTTCCTAAATGAGCCCAAAATGTCTGGGATTTTGACTATATCAGTCGACAGCTTTGAGTGGGACACTTTTCTTTGTGTTGGTGCCAATCTTGGCTCATCTGATCAGATACAATCATGGATCTTATTAAGATCTTATTGTAATTCCATGGACACAATCACCAGCGCTTCTTCAACACTGTGTCTAAACTCCGCCCTCCCACTCCTCGCTCCCATGATGCAGTTCTTCATTTCTCAAACTCTACACCGCTTTTTAAAACTGACCTCATATTAGAAATACATTCATAAATCCCAGCTGAAAAAGTTTGTAATGTCGTGAACTCAGGTATCCGAACCAGCTGTCCCTTTTTGATAATCCCAATCTGGTCACCCTAATGAATAGTTTTTTGTTTTTGTTAACAGAAAAAATAGCAAAAAAAAAACAAAAAACAGATAATGTAGGGCTGGTTAAGACGAACATTTAAAGACCAAAATTACATGGCTCACAGCAGCAGTTACAGAGAGAGGGGCCACAATATTCCAATGTATGTCAGTAGGAGCATGTTAGTTATGTCCATATATATATACAGTCTATGGTATTAACACGCTCTACATGATATTGGGGTTTTTGTTTTGCAATTTTCTATTTAAATTAAAGTATGAACAGACCAGTCCGGTGCCTGCTGCCACTAGCATTAGCAACATGTTAATTGATAGCCTTGTTGCTAAGCGCTCAATCCCTGCTAAACCAAAGGAGTGAGGTACCTAAAAAAAACACCACGAAACTCCAGGTCTGTTTGTGATAAGGAAACATTATTATAACATAGATCAGAAAATACCATAATTTAGACCACTATCCTTGTTCTCCCTACAGTTCCAGCCCAAATCCACTCACCACTCACCTCTCAGCATCACCTCTCCTCTGGACTCATTTCAAGACAATTGAAAGAAAAGCCTGTTCTGCTTAATCCTCCCTTTTCAATCCCATCATCCCATTGCTTTTATTAAAACCGACTTAATTTTCTTGGCGACGAAGATTTAGGTTTCTACACCCAAAATACCCATTATGTTTTCGTTATTTTGTCATGTCATTTCGCAGACGAATGACACCACACACAACTACTGCGTGCCGTGTACCTGAGTTTTCGTGTATTTTTTTGCTTGATTCTAATTCTCCTCCCACCCTTTTGCTTGTCGGAGCTGTAGAAATAAATGCATTTCGCCCACTCTTTGGAACAAGGACAAGCAGCCATTCACACAGCTCTATACAAACTAACTATGCAAACTGAACTCAGGCACTAATGCAGACGAGATGTGTTTCATTAACAACTAAGTACAATATACTTAGCATATACTTAGTATATTATACTTATACTTGTCAAATTGGGTTTGTAAGTGGAAGTTTGCACCATCAACCTGTCCAGGGACAACAGATGGAAATTAGCCTGTGGCTATAATCTGGCATATTTACATATATATTATATGTTCATTATTGTGCACTGTCCCTTTCAAATAAATAAATAAAAAAAATAAAATAAACAAATTGGGTTTGTAAGTGGAAGTGTTCACAGCTATTTGTTTTGAAATGTTGAATGGTAAAACTAATGAAGTGAATGTGGTGGTTTATTTATTTGGGAAGTTAACACTGAAGGGGTTGGCTGTGGTAAAATAATGTATAAAGAAATCTGCAAAAGGACGATAAAAGAGGTGGACTAAGGGGGTGCGACATCACCCATATCGTTCAGCTCCAGTCAAATGAAGCTCACCGAGATTAGCAATTACAGGGTGAAAAAAAAACTAACAGGATCATGTGTTAATATGAACATTTTAAGACCAAAGACCAAAGCAAATGGAACCATTTATATAGGCCTTTCAAAAGCACAAATACAATCACAAATTAATCACAATTCAGTGGCAAAGGCAAAGCTGTTCTTGTGATTAGCCTCGGGTGATCACATTTTCAAAATTACAGACATACAACGCGCTCCCAATTATTATGCAAATTGTGTTTAAGTGTCATAAAGGTCAAATGTTTAGTTTTCCAGTGAAACTCCTGGATGCTCTTGTGTCTCAGTGAAATCCTCTCACACACCTGTGCCAATAAGTTTTCCAGGTGAGTTCAATTAAAGGAAAAACGACTTACGAAGGACGTTCCACATTATTAAGCAGAGCAATATTTTCAAGCAATATGGGAAACAAAAAGGATCTCTCTAGTGCCGAAAAGCATGAAATAGATATTTCACAAAAACTTAAGCGTGATCATCATACTATCAAGAGATTTGTAGCTGATTCAGAGCACACACGGATTTGTGCAGATAAAGATATAATGAGGAAGGTTTCTGCCAGACAAATACATCAGATACAGAGAGCAGTTTCTAAATTGCCATTACAAAGCAGCAAACAGGTATTTGAAGCTGCTGGTGCTTCTGGAGTCCCACCAACATCAAGGTGTAGGATCCTCCAGAGGCTTGCAGTTATGCATAAACCTTCTATTCGGCCACCCTTAAACAATGCTCACAAGCAGAAATGGCTCCAGTGGGCCCGGAAATATATGAAGACTCATTTTCAAACAGTCTTGTTCACTGATGAGTTCCGTGCTGGATGGTCCAGGTGGATGGAGTGGTGGATGGTCCCAAAGAAGGTTGTAACATCAGCAAGGAGGTGGAGGAGTCATGCTTTGGGCCAGAATCATGGGGAGAGAGCTGGTCAGCCCCTTTAGGGTCCCTGAAGGTGTGAAAATGACCTCTGTAAAGTATGTGGAGTTTCTGATTGACCGTGCTTTCCATAGCAAAATCATCTTCATGCATGACAATGCTGCCAGGAATACCTCTGCATCACTGGCTGCTATATGGGCATAAAATAAGAGAAAATCATGGTGTGGCCCCATCCTCCTCTGATCTCAGCCCTAATGAGAACCTTTGGAGCTCCTCAAGTGAAAGGTCCATGAGGACGGGTGCCAGTTGACATCCAAATAGCAGCTCTGCGAGGCTATTTTGACATCCTGCAAAGAAATTAAGAAATTCAAGGAGAAACTCTCCACAAACTCAACAAGTTCAGTGGATCCAAGAATTGCGAAGCTCCTGTAAAATAAGGGGTCCTGGTGTTCAAATGTAACTTGACCTGTAAAGATGTTTTGAATGAAATAGCTTTGGGATGTTTGTTCAGTAACATTCAGATTGTATTCTATTTTCTTGATGACTTGAAAATTATGATGACCGTCATTTATATTGACAATTTGGCAAAATCAGAGAAACATATAATTTGCATAGTAATTTGGAATGCAGTACAATAATAGTGGTTAAAAGAAAGAAAGAAAATTATTAGTGGGCACTCGGTCCATTCTCCATCTTTAGTGAATCAGTATGAGAAACTTTTTTTGTATTCTGCTTTTAGACAAAAAACACTTCCCTTTTTATGGTTGCTGAGTGTGAAATTGGTTGACAACTGTGGCTACAATAGTATCTTACACCATCGACTGTGGAGAGAAATGATAATGCACAAAATCAGGGTCCTTCTAATACTGATAATAGTATCAACAAAAGCTCAGATACCGCACATTTTTCAGGTAATGGCGAGTACTCACAATTACACAATTATACTGTCTTTTCCCGGATGAGGAATGTAAGCACTGCCGCTGTTGACGCGTGTGGCTAATGCTACTGCTAATGCTCAGATCAGGTTAAATACAGACTGTGGAGGTTCTGCAAACACGTAAACATGTTAACTCATTCACTGCCGGCCTGTTTTCAGAATTCTATCCCCCAGAGTGCCACAGGTTTCAGTAGAATTTCACTGATTTTCCAAGACCCACAGAATACTGAGTTCTTTGACTATATAAACATGGGACACATCAAAATAAAGTGTCGACTCTCTTCTTTCACCTGGAAAAAAATTATGTTTCTAACCTTTTCGGTTCTCAAATAACTGATAGTAGAACATAGGGAAGTTTCAGCAAAAACACTGGTTTTTGAGCAAGAAATGGAGAAAACGACCGTTTAGTTCAGGGAAGGATTTCGAGCAGATCAGTGACTTTGACATCAATATTTATTGATTTAGTGACACCTCAAACATCTAAAATAACAGAGAAAGAGATTTTTGATGACAAAGTACATTTTTTATTTACAAATATAAGAATATAAGGCTCTGTGAATTGAAAATTCGTTCAAATCAATAGTGCCAAGAGATGTTTACAGGATATAATATCTTTTCCTATAAAATAGAACTTTGTTGAGGCTTTGTCTGAGGCCCAGAGTACAGACCCATAATAAAAACTAATACACACACACACACACACACACACACATATATATGTACATACACACAAGCCCATGCATAAACCTTTACACACACACAGCTACACACGCGCGCACGCGCGCACGCACGCACACACGCACACACGCACGCACGCACACACGCACACACACACACACGCACGCACACACGCACACACACACACACAACTTCATTCATTACAATTACCATACACTGCTCACTGCTCCAAGTCAGTAAACGTCTTCTTTGGAGCTGTCGTAGTTCTGAGGAGACTCCCTGGTCCGCGCAGCGCACACAGGACACGCCCCCTCCTCGGGCACAGCAGATCTCTGCTCAGACCTCGCTGCTTGATCCGGCTTGTCTCTGCGATCCTCTGATCCAGGATCCTGGGTCCCAAGAGCGATCTGATCGCTCCATAGGCGCTGATCAACAGTTGTCTGCTTTTCCGGGTTCCCTGGCCTCGCCATCTTACACACATCTATACACACACTGCACTCCTCCTTTCTTCCCCGGCTCTGATCGGCTAATAATGATACAACATCGCCATCTACAGGTTGAGAGATGTAAATTACACCTCAAAAGTTGCTCCAGGCCGTAACCTAGCAACCCCCGCTGAAAAAAGCAATTGACGTCTATAGACGTCACGGCACTCAACGGTTGGATTCGAGGGGACGTCAATAGACGTCTCCGGCATTGAATGAGTTAATAATAGCGGAAAAGACATTACCTCTTTGATAGATTTATTTAACCTTAGCCTGGTGTAGATGCTCAATTTAGAATAACTACGGAGAGTGCAGCCAACAACAGCGCTAACTCAGATTTGGTTAACTCTGCATAATTAGCCATGGTCTGGGAGAATGAGTCCCTTTTCACAAGCCTCACAGTTGGTTTTATGTACGCTCTGTACTAACTAAAAGTGCTTAAGTCAGGACATCTCATCATCCTTTTACTAGTTATTGTTTGCTCTAGTACTGTAACAAAATTGAGTAATGTAATGTACCTGTAATTGAATAAATGTAAGGTAGATGCCATAGTGTGGAACATTCCAGGCAGAGCAATGACACATCCATAGAAACAAGCAGGTGGCAGACCCCCAAATACCAAAAAAGATAGAGTGCACCTTTAAAGTTTTTTTTTTTTTTTTCAAATTGTAAACGATAGCATTATAGAGCTGCAGCAGCCCTGTAACAAAAAACAAAACAAAAAAATAGATAACAAGGCTACCTCGTTATGTATTGGCTTGCTGGTGCACTGAGATTACGTGGTTTACATACACCTCTCACCCATCCCACAGACGCAAGACGCTGCTTACTCGATCAACGCAGTGGTTCTTAGAGGCATTTTCCAGCTGTAGCTTCCTCGCAGTTAGCACAAAGTTTGTTGCGATGGCAGACAAGAATCTACTACCAGTTAGCCACAAAAGAAAGTCTGTTTTGAGGTCACTGAAAGAAGAAGAGAAGGGGAAAAGGAGCAAAGCTTTAACTAAGGTAATTCTTGGAGAATCCTTCCAGTGATGGCGTGCACTGAAGCCGAGGGTCTAAAGACTGACGCGTTGGTCACTAAATTACTTCTGGACAGGAAACTTCTGCTTATCATTTGAGTAAGTATAGAATAGTTACAGCAGTAATAGTGATTCAGCTATATAGCACCAGCTAAAATCAAGCAGCGTAAGCATGGCAAGGGAAAAGACAGAAGGAGGCGTTTCTACTTAGGGAACTGTGGGGGAGGGTGGTGGTTTCACGCATGCACAACAACAGTCGCTGGATTTCTCCTTCCTTGGAAAATCCACTATACAACCTTTAAGTCTACTTCTTCACTAGGGTGACCAGACATCCTCTTTTTCCCAGACCTGTCCTCCTTTTGAGACCCAAAAAAATGTCCGGAAGGAATTTCTAAATTATCCCAAAATATCCGGAAGTTTGACGCTATCAATTAGCAGGTTTGAGTGGGACACTAATTTTAGTTTTGGAGACAATCTTTGCTCATCTGATCAGATATAATCATGGATCTATAATAAGGTCTTGTTATACTTCCATGGATACAATCATCTTCTCCAGCACAACTCTGCCTTCCCTCTCCTCGCTCCCGTGGTCTCACAGCGAAGGCATAGACCACTCCTTTGATCAGAAAATGCACCAACATTTATTATTATTACGAAGGCATATTAGCTTCTGTGGAGAAGTTCTGGATGCCTCCTGGTCGCCTCCCTCGGGAGGTGTTCCGGGCATGTCCCACCGGAAGGAGGTCCCCCCAGAGGAGCTGGAGGAAGTGTCCGGGGTGAAGGAGGTCTGGGAGTCCCTGCTTAGACTGTTGCCCCCGCAACCCGGCCCCGGATAAGCGGAAGAAAATGGATGGATGGATGGATGGAGAAGTTGGATGATCATGACACAGTTCTTCACGTCTCAAACTCTACACCACTTTTTATTTGATAGGATTGACCTCATATTGGTAACGGAATACAGTAAATTTTCCAAAATTCCACCGGTAAGGAATATCACACATCAATATTAAATTCAAACACCAACAGAAATTGCTGATTACCAAGTACAAACATCGCCAATTTTTTCATCCCCATACCCGTTGTCCTCTTTTTGATAACCCCAATCTGGTCACCCTATCACACTGTGTGGTCACAGTGCAATAAGGTCACATATCGGAACAACACTAACAACAATTGTAAAGCGGCTTTGCACGGCTGAAAAAATATAGCTATATAAACCTAATTCATTGTTGTTTATTATTATTAGAGGGAGTATACTGTAGACTCTGGTAGTACAGTAAGCTACCATGTGTTCATTAGCTCTTAATAACACAAAATACATGAAGCAAATAAACTGTGCCAGTCATTAGCTCCATTAAAACCACCCACATTCATCATTATGTTTAGAATGGTGCATGTGTGGTGCCTGCAACACTGTGTACATACAATCTGAACACTGCTCCACCCTAGGCCTTTTCTCACTCATAAATCATGGCCTATTATTCGTCATTACCCATTCAAACTATCATTAAACACGCCTATTAAAAATGCATAGAACACGTTGTAGATTGATTGCCTGATATTTTGTCAATGATGAAAATAAATGGAAGTAGAAGCATGTTTTAAAGGGCCCATACTGCTCTTTTTTCTAACATATGCTCTAATGGAGTTCTTCTGTCAAATAGAAAATGTGACTGAGCACCCGGAAAGAGGCCGCAACTCGGGATTAATGAAACCCAGATAATTGAGTTTTTAGTTGTTTGGGGTTTTTTTGTTTTGTTTTTTTCAAAATTTGTGATTTTCATTTTTTTGCAGAATGTGCTAGTTGAGATCATGAAGAAGCCACTCCATGTTTCAGATAACAGCATTGGCTGCTTAAAAAGCATACATTTTGTCAGTGAAAATGGCTTGTTTTTCGGAAAGAATCGAGGCGTGTCTAAATTACCATCCCCTGCCGCTGCGGACCAATCATGTGACATTAGCGCTCTTTTGTTTTCTTTTTCCGCCTATCAGCTATGAGCAGCTCATGAATATGTAGCTGCAGTTCAACAGGATCCGTAACTTAAGAAATTCATAACTTTGTAAATGCTACATAAGGAGGAAGGAGTCTCTTCTTCGGACATGTTACACGTTTGGGACACGTCCGTTGCGATCGGATACTTTAGCTGCCGAAAGACCATGGATACACGAATAATCTGCAATCAACGAAGCAAGTAAGTGTAGCCGATGATGTTTGCAGGAACACATTTACTTTATAGACTTTAGGACATGTTTAAATACTAATTCAGCTTTCGTGTGGATCACATTTCATGACGGCCACTGCGGTTAGCAATAAACTTTAACTGGTGTACACGCAGCCTAGCCTATTTCTGCTAGGACTTAACTGGGACTAAACCAGGACTAAAGCAGGACTAAACCAGAACTAAAATAGGACTAAAGTACCTTCTAATTTTGACCTTTCCTGAATGTAAACACCACACAGTAATGTCAGTGATGGGGGAGGGCTTAGCTTAATGTCATGGAAATGAGTTCTGAAGGCCTGGAGTTACAGAATCTTTAACATGGAATTTATCAAATGGCCACGAATTCTTCAAATGTTCTCAGATTTCCATGTGTAAGGCATCATTGGAAAGCTTAGAATCTACACTTTCAGAATCTGTGAATAACTCAAAACGCCTCCGGGATGACTTGTGTCCTGTTTTGCTGCGGTCGGTCACAAATGTGATGTCAAGTGGTAATACAGGAAGTGCTCCACTGTGTTTTTAAACTCCACCCACCTTTACTAGAATAATTAAGATGAGTTCAGAACTGGAGTTTTCAATCTTTAAATCTCAAGGTGGACCAGAGCATTTTGAGCTTTGGAGATGTAAGACTAAAGATTACTCAAACATGGTAAAAGCTTTATAATATGCCTCAAAACTCACAAGAATAATTTGCACAATATAGGACCTTTGTAGTAAGCTTGTCTGGATACATTTGAAGTAGCATATTTTGCATTTAAATTAGTCAAAAATATCTTCACAAGGAATTAAAAATGACAGTGGTTTCCATCCATTTCCATCTGCTCCAATTACATCAAGCTTAAAAAGTGTGGAGTGAATATGTAGTTTTGAGAGGCAACGTCTTCTAAAACAGACCAAAGAGCTGTAATGGGAAACAGACAGACCCATAATCCTAATATGACTTCAAAAGTGCATTAACGCAATAGCACTATAATTAAACAAGATTACAAATATGCTGTCAATTTGTAGCAGATAGAGCACAAAATTGTCTAAATGCTGTTTCAAGAAATATTCTTAAAGATCCCATGACATGGTACTTCTTGATGCTTTTATATGGCTCCTTAATGGTTCCCTAATACTGTAAATGAATCCTTCTTCAAAATCAACACTCAGTGCATGAGAAACGGAGATAAGATGAGAAAGAGTCATAAATATCTCTCTCAAACTCTTTATTCTGGGCGTTGTTGCTTGAATGCAAATGAGGAGAAAAAAGCTGGCCAATAGTAGAGGGTGGGGGCGTGGCCAAACGCTCCGGTCTCCGCTGTCAGCCCACAGCTGATCCATTTCCTTGTTTTTGCACGGGGGAGAGATTTGAAGCGTTCCATTGAAAAATAAACACATTTACACATAAAATAAAATTAAACCACTGCTGTTCAAAGGTCCAGAGGCTCAGATAAAGGACTTCCGAGCCTAGAAACACTCCGACATGCCTCCAGGCAAATAAAAAAACGCATTTCGCATTGCCTAGCGCATTCGGAGTCCAAACTCTCTGGGCGTGATTTACAGAGACGCTGAGTTCAGACAGACGGGGGTGGAACTGCATTTGCATTTATTTTTTCAATCTGACGTCAATAAGGTGCCTTGTTCAAACTCGCTCGTTTGAGCTCCGATTTTTTGTAACGCAGAAAAGGATCGCAAATGCTCAGTTTAGACATTTCACAACTTTTAACCATGGGGGGGGGGGGGGCTAAACAGGGTACGGGAGCTCACATTAACGTTCAAAAACCTCAGAAAGTGAAAATTTCATGCCATGGGACCTTTAAAGGTTGTATAGATGATTTTCCATTGAAAGTGAAATCTAGCGACTGTTTGCCTTTTTCCAAATGCTTGTGTGGCACCACCCCACCACACCACTAAGTAGAAACGCCTCCTCCCGCCCCCTCTTTACTCTAGAAATCATGCTTGTTTATAGCCGGTACACCTTCAGAATTGCTGAACGAATTGCTCTTGAAGTTTCCTGTCCAGAAGTAATTTAGCAACCAATGTGTCAATCTTTAGACCCTTCGTCTGCTTCAGCGCACGCCATCACTGGAAAGAATCTCCAAGAATCACCTTAGTTTGGCTTTGCTTTTCCCCTTCTCTTCTTCTTTGATCGACCTCAAAAATGGACTTTCTTTTGCGGCTAACTGGTAGTGGATTCTTGTCTGGCATTGCAGCAAACTTTGTGCAAACTGTAAGGAAGCTAGAGTTGTAAAAACCCTCTAAGAACCGCTGCATTGGTCGAGTAAAAGTAAGTCACAAACAGGGAAAAAGCAGCAGTTTGCATTAGGCCGTATGAGGCTGTCGGTGTGTTTGCTTGTCAAAAGTGCGTGCTGCAGTATTGAGCTGATGGGCCTGTGTTATCACTATATAGGAGCATAAAGAGGCTGTAGAGACTGCCTAATGGCCTCTTCTGTAATCACATATGTGCATTAGCGAAGTGCAGAGACAGGACTTCTGTGTTCAATGTAATCATGCTAACATTGTGCGTGAGGCCTGGACATGTGAGGCCAAAATCAAAGCCCAGAAAAACACACTAACATATAGAAATAATAAGGCTACATACAGCTTTTATCTTGCATGCATGTCGTATTATTTTATAAGCAAGGTCTGTCTTTCAGTGAAGTATTTCTGACAAGTATCTCGTCTCCATGTAACAGAAAAGTACAATCTTTTAAATTTTGAAAATTTTATAAATTTTAAGTATGTATGCTTCATTTACAAAGCGCTACATGGACTAACCCAGTGCTTCTCAAATAGTGGGGCGGGCCCCCCTGGGGGGGCGCGGTGTGATGCCAGGGGGGGCGCGGGTGTGACCCTGGGAAACACGCTTTTTTGCCGTACTGTACTAGAACTAAGTGTAATTGTACATCAACAACAGTAGTTGGCAGTGGCGCTCTCATTGTCACTCTGGGGCAGGGGTCGGCAACCTTAAATACGCGATATACAGAAGAGACTCACCATCAGCAGAACATCCTCTGTCACAGAAAAACACGTATATTCCACTGAGTCGTGTCCTTTAGTCCGACAGAAGCTGACGCATCAGCGGCACAAGGACAGAGCGCTTTGAGTTTATGCAAATGAGGTGGTTTTAAGTTTTGTTTCTGTAAAACGTAAACAAATGTGCGCAAAACTGCATTAAAAACACATTAATATTTGAGTCCTCAGTGCAAAAAGACAGTGCAGTCTTTGTTGGAAGTTTCTTTCTTTCTTTTTTTGTTTTTAATGTTAATAAAGGATAAAATGTATTGCAGAGATGTACTAATAACAATTTTCTAGACAAAATCCTATTTATAGTCGCACGCAGGGAGGGGGGCGTGAAAGTTTTTCTTCTTCCTAGGGGGGGCGTCACAGAAAATAATTGAGAAGCACTGGACTAACCCCACCCCCCATGTCTGTCTTTTTCAAACCTAAGACATCAAGTGGTCCGAAAAGCAGGGCCTCCTCCAGAGGAGACTGTGAGGTCCCCCCACAGAAGAGCTGCCTTTGGTCAGAACCCTCTCGCTGTGAGGGCCACTAACATCTGGAACAGTCTTCCTCTGCACATACAGGAGAGCCCTACACTGATCACTTTTAAAGGGATATGCCACCCCCAGGTCAAATTTGGGCATCTCCCCACAGTCCAGAGACTAAAATAAGTGGTGGAAAGCGTTTTCCTGCTCACCCAGCCATTGTCCGAGTCTGTCGCCACTGACCGCCGCGGTATCTGGTGCTCCTCCGCCTTAGAATGGAGTCTAACGTAGCCAGAGAAAGATTTCGGCCAAAAGGAATTAATTTGCTCGATGCGTTTCCCAATTACTTTGTGTGTAGTGCGCATTCATATCGAGTGCAAATAAATGTGCAAATCAACACGGAGAGCTTGACTTGGTCATTTTGGGTGGGAACTATTTTCCAGTGCGTAACAATACAGCCGTATCACGCAGCACGCTACCAGGGGAATCCCAGTTACGCACCGGGAAGGGAGTTCCCCTGTTGCACAACGTGGTGCGTGATACGGCTGTATTCTTACGCACTGGAAAATAGTTCCCACCCAAAATGACCAAGGCAAGCTCTCCGTGTTGATTTGCACATTTATTTGCACTCGATATGAATGCGCACTACACACAAAGTAATTGGGAAACGCATCGAGCAAATTAATTCCTTTTGGCCGAAATCTTTCTCTGGCTACGTTAGACTCCAGTCTAAGGCGGAGGAGCTGCAGATACGGAGGCGGTCAGTGGCGACAGACTCGGACAATGGCTGGGTGAGCAGGAAAACGCTTTCCACCACTTATTTTAGTCTCTGGACTGTGGGGAGATGCCCAAATTTGACCTGGGGGTGGCATATCCCTTTAAAACACAACTCAAACTATGGCTGAAAACCAACCAGTCATGTGACCACTAGACTTTTGTTTGTGCTGTTGTATTGTATGCTGTATTTTTATGTATTTGCCTGCCTAGGGACTACGGATGAAAACTAGCTTAGTAGCTAAAATTCAGCATATTTACATTTGTTTTATACTTATGTTCATTAATGTGCATTGTCCCTATCAAATAAATACATAAATAAATAAATAAAATATCCAGACAACTTGAAACTGTGCTTTAAAGGGTCCATGTTACGCTATTTTCTGATCTGTGTTATAATGCTGTTTACTCATCACAAATATATACGCGGTTTGTTTCATTCGCACACGTTTAACACACAAACACTGCAGATTTATTTATCTTTTATTTATTTATTTATTTTGTATTATCCTTTATTTATCCCTGTAGGGAAATTATATCTCTTCATTTGACCCATCCTTTCAGGAGCAGTGGGCAGCACATCGTTCAGGCGTCCGGGGACCCATCTCCATGATCTTATTGCTAGCCTTGGTCAAGACCTCAGCTGAGGGATTTTACCTCTGGAGCATGTTTTTGTGTTCTTAGGTTCTTAGGTTCATTCTTAGGTTCTTCTCAGAAGCACTCTGCCTTGTGATGTCATGTGGTAATATAGAAAGTGATCCACTGTGTTTTTAAACTTCTCTAGAATCATTTGGAATATTTCAGACCTCGAACTGACAATATCTACTAAACAAAAGGTCCAAGATAACTATTAACTTGAAAACTATCACTTAATGACATCACAAGGTAAAACAGAGCATTCTGAAAACACAACTCCAGGTATGATTTGATGCGGTAACAACATTATAACATGGCTTAAAGCTCACAGGAATAAATTATGTGTAATATAGGATGTTTAAGACATCACAAATTATCCTCCAACTAGTTAGTCTGTCATGGGTTGACACATTGGGGCACTGCCATAGCAATTCATAAATTCAAATAAAAATGATGGATCTTGTGAAAATGTTATACTAAATTTTATTGTACCAGTTTTAACATGAAGTTTTACAGGGTTACAGTGCTACTTTTCTGATGGAGGGTCCAACACCAATCTCCATATGTTACTGCTTCATCCTGGAATGTTCCCCAATATAAGTATCAAATGCATTCTGTAATGGAAATCTTACAATAATCATGCATATAATCAGATATAATCAAATATGGAATTTCTATTCTAAGAGAATAAAACTGGAAAGTTGTCTTGAATCAAAGGGTTAATTTATTAAAGCAACTGTGCACAATTACGCCCCGACTGTCCCTCACAGAGGTCTCTGTCCCTAGATCTGTCTTCATAACAAAACATAGCATGTTCTTATACCAGACATGGGGACTTGAGACTTAGTGACTTGGACTCGAGTCGACTCGAGTCGCTATTTTTATGACTTGTGACTTGACTCGACAAAAAATGAAATACTTGAGACTTGACTCGGACTTGGGGGTCTAGGACTCGGGACTTGACTTGACTTGAGACACGATGACTTGAATGACTTGCGTGGTCACATAATGTTTTCGTGCTCATTGAACGGCGCTGCCATGTCCTGGGACGCAACACGTGCACCACGTGCACCACCACCGGCACGAGGCCGCGCGTACACCGGGGCTGTGAGCACGAAAACGATCCGCGGCGCCCGGACCGCGTACTCTCAGCCCCAGCCACAAACCAGCCGCACGAAATCAGCAAAGAGTGGCCCGTGGTGGTTTAATCCCGGTTTAGTCCAGGTCTAGACCTGGTCCAGTCCTGGTTTCGTCCCCTCAGATGTGAGAGTTGCGCTGTGTTTGCGCTTGTGGTGGAGGGCTATGTGGTGTTAATGTACTGTCTCTTGGCGTTGCTCAGATCAGTTGTTGGCTTGGTTTTGTGGTATGCAGGAGATCACTTGACCGAGGGTCTACGTTCAAATAATAATAATAAACAAAACTCTCATCACTTTTTACTCTTAGTCAGTCTAAATACACGAGCTCTCGAGGAGCGCGCCTGACCCATTACGCACGCGAGGAGTGGTGTGTATGTGTGTGTGTGTGTGAGAGAGGAGAAATGTAACAAAGTTTAATATTAATAAGCTATTTGTTTTAGCTATTATTTGTTTCCTCACAAAAAGGGAATGACTTATGGATATACTGTGAGTGTGAGTGACAGAAAGCGTGTGAGAGAGAAATGTGCAAAGAAATGTGACAGTTTAATTGACTGTAAGTTAGTATTTGTTTTAGCTGTTATTGTTACTTTGTAAAAGGATAGCTACGTGTGCGTGTGTGTGTGTGTGTGTGTGCGTGTGTGTGCGTGTGTGTGCGTGTGTGTGTGTGTGTGTGGGACAGAGTGAGTTAGGGAGTGTAACAAAGTTTAATAGTTTGTTTTAGCTGTTACTGGTTTAAACTCAATGCTGAAACAATGTTGAAAACATGTGAAACAGTTTGGTTTTTGATGTACAGATCACTTTTACCAATAAATAACCAATAATTACATTATCACTGTTTTGTTTGAGTCTATGATGTATTTTACTGAACATGAGTATTTACAATACAAATATTTTATAACAGGTTGGGCACATTAGCCAGTGATGATTACTTACACTTTCTTATATATTGACTTTCACTTTATTAAGATCAGATTCTGCAGCTAAAATTACAACAATACGCCAAAGGTGACTTGACTTGGACTTGACTTGACCTATTACAGGACTTGACTTGACTTGACTTGACATAGCCTGTGACTTGACTTGACTTGACTTGCCCAAGAAAAAAATACTTGGGACTTACTTGTGACTTGAAGGTGAAGACTTGAGACTTACTTGAGACTTGCACATGTGTGACTTGGTCCCATGTCTGTCTTATACCCCACGGGGGGGCATGAGCAAATGCGTACATGCATAATCAAGACATAACATTTAACATAACAATAACAGGTCAGCTCAAGGCTGGCTCCTTCACAGGCACAATAACAACTTTAGAGGCCAGTGGAAATTTACCACACGTGTGTCATAGGCCTAAAGCCTTGGCTAGATTTTTGTGTCAAGATTGACACTCCATTTCATTAAGAATCATCAGGACCAACTTAAACATTACATATATATCTGATTATATGCATAATTATTGTAAGATTTCCATTAAAATTCAATTACAGGTAAGTTTTTGCTCAATAATTCTTTGAAAAACATGCATTCTTAGTGTGAGCGTGGTCACCTCTCCACAGAACTGAACAATAACTTCTAGAGGTGTCACTTCCTCATCTCTTTTCTTATTTTATTTGTAAAGAGACACATATTAATGTGCATTTCAAATGTAAATATGAAGAGATTATAGTCAACGTGACTCATTTCCATCTTCAGTACCTCGGCAGCCAAAAAAAAGTACATAACACCTGCACATTCACAATACAATTCATTTCAGGCAGTCCTTATGATGTTACAAGTCAAAAATTAACCAAAAGTTAAACCAACAACCCCTCAATAACCAGGTGATCATAAGTTTAACGCTGTACTGAGAAAACTTCAACACAAAGCTATAACATCTCTATGAAAAAACAGGGGGTGGTCCATCTACCTAAATAAATAAATAAACAAAGTTACACAGTGCCCCAGTGCCTGGGCTAAATATAGTCTACTGTACTCCAGTAGAATGTATGTAAACCCTCTACACATTAATACTACTATTCTCTAGCCTCTTCCTCCCTCCACACAGTCCCATTCAAGTCCTAAGCTCTGTGGTGTAGACTGCTGGTGCGTGGGGGGTATCCAACACCTCACAATCCCAAATCGTCTCCTCCTTTGTCTCTGGGGCTCTGCTTTTCCCTCACGGATAAAGAAGTTAGCAATTAGCACGTCTCTGTACTCTGGCATCCACTTCCTGTTCCTTCTCTCTCCATTGTGTGGGCATCAGGCCCTCCTCAGCAGCCGGTCTGTGCTCACCCACTTGGAGCTTCAACACAGCAGGAAGAGGGATGAGTGGGAAAAGACAGAGAGAGTCAGATGGTAAGGCTATTTTAAAGGTGTATTGTGTAACTTTTCTGGTGGAGGGTCCGTTAAATGCTTTTCTTCATGGAGATTTTAGTGCTTTATCTGGAATGTTTCACAGGATGGTATTAAACCTTTGTATCTTCATGGACACCAAACCAGACCAAATTACAGGTCAGATCTGTGGAAAGGCAATCCTGCTCACAGTCAGAATGCCTGTTTTTCTAGGTATTTTTGAGCAGTAAAACAATACGTCTTGTGGATCATTCCAGGTAGAACAATTATATCCATAGAAACAAGCAAGTGACAGACCTCCAACCAAAAAAGTTACACAGTGCACCTTAACTTCTTTTATGTTTTTGATGAGGTAACAACATTCTAGCATGGCTTAAAGGTGCACTGTGTAACTTTTTGGATGGGGGTCCGTCATCTACCTGGAATGTTCCACCGTATGACATTAAACAGCTCTAACTTACATTTATTAAATTACAGGTGAATCCAGAATTCAAAAATGTGACGCACCACAGACGTTGAGTCCTCATGTCGGCATTCCAGATTCTTAGAAAATGCGATTTTTGTATTTTTTTTTTTTTTTTTCCAAAATTTGTGATTTTTGTTTTTTTTTGCAGAATGTGCTAGTTAAGACCATGAAGAAGCCTCTCCATGTTTCAGATAACAGCATAAGTGACGTTAAAAACATTTTTAATTTCAAATTGGCTTATTTTTTCGGAAAGAAACAGGGCGTGTATAAATCAACATATTTTCCCACGCTCGCGCACCCGCCAATCCTGTTGCGAGTAGCGCCGAAGGGGGTTTTCCCTGTACGCTGATCAGCTGTGAAGAGCTTGTGCATATGTAAGCAGCACTGCAGGACACTAAAGGACATGAAAATGGACTTTTAACTTCTACTTGGACACATGACACGTTCGGGAGACCTTCGGGACAGATTCGGGACGCGTCCGTTTCTCCGGAGCTCGTGTACAGAGTGCGATTTAGCTCTGAAACACAATATGCATTTACATGTGGAGATACGCCGAAAATACTGCAACACGGGGTGAGTCATAATTATTATCATATTTCTGCATCAAATGGACTTTATAGACTTTAGGACATGTTTAAATACTAATTCAGCTTTCGTGTGGCGATCATCTGTGCTCTGTGCGGGACCGCGGCTGCTCACTGCATATTGTGGCTCCGCGGATCTCCATTCACAATGCGGCTAAGCTAATGCTAACGCTAGCAATGATACAAATGTGGTGAGCGCGATCACGTTCCAGAAGTGGTTTCGTAACGTGAATTTTTCGTAAGTTGAGTAGCTATTTCAATGGAAAAAGCCTGATCCGTTCCAAGGTTGTTGTTTTTTTTAATAGCGTAACATTGGTTCTGCGTCCTGATTGGCCAAGAGACTAGACCAGGACTAAACGTGGACTAAACCAGGTCTAGACCAGAACTAAACCAGGTCTAGACCAGGTCTAAACCTGGACTGGACCTGGACTAAACCAGGACTGGACCTGGACTAGACCTGGATTAAACCAGGATTAATCTACCACATGCCTTTCTTTGCTGGTTTCATGCGGCTGGTTTGTGGCTCAGGCTCCAGAGGACGCGGTCCAGGCGCCGCGGTTCTATCTCGTGCTCGCAGCCCCGGTGCCGGTCGTGCAGACCAGGACTAGGGGTGCCCCTCGCGCGGTGCATGCTCCTCGCTCCTCGTGCGGTGCCGTGCTTCTCACGCGGTGCCGTGCTCCTCGCGCGGTGCAGTGCTCCTCGCGCGGTGCAGTGCTCCTCGCGCGGTGCGGTGCCGTGCGTTCATGTCTCCGCGCTGCTTCCGGAGTCGTGTCTGCCCCCACGCTTCACTATTTAATACATTTTGTTGAAAATCTTGCGTGTTCGGCGCTAGAGCTAAGAGGCCGAGAAAGGTGCTTTTTGAGCGGGGATAACAGCGGGGCGTGCATCTGAGGGCGCATTATTCGAATTTTTGAGATTTCGCGTTTCGTAACTAGAATTTTCTTTCGTATCTAGAGACCAAAATTTAACGTGAAGGCATTTCGTAACTTGGATTTTTCGTATGTAGGGTCTTTCGTAAGGTGAGGTACCATTGTATATATATATATATATATATATATATATATATATATATATATATATATATATATATATATATTCTATGCTATATTATGTGCAATACTAAATTCATTTTAGCAGTATTACCTCGTGTGAAATACTCCTTAAATACCTGTACCTTGGTACAGTAGTTTATTACATATTTTTTTTTATTATATTATAAAAATTACATTTTTTTATTATATTGGTTACTTTGCTATGCTATTAGTACTTCCTGACTATAAGTAAATGTTGTAGTAAACTTTGACTTAACATATTATCCTGTGTATTATTAAATTATTGAATGATTCTGACCTGCCTGGACATTAACACCACAGTGATAGTCATGATGGGGGAGGGCTTAGCTTAATGTCATGCAAATTAGGCAAGGAGGGCTGAAGTGGGCAAACTTTACAAGCTTTTTTTAGAGCTTTTGAAAATAGCGACAACGTCTTCAAATATTGTCAGATTTTCATGCGTAAGACATCAGTGGAAAGCTTAGAATCTATACTTTCAGAATCTGTGAATAACTCAAAATGCCTCCGGGATCATATGTGTCCTGAAATGCCGCGGTCGATCACAAATACCTAGATAAAGAGACCTTCTGGGTTTGGTTTGCACATCCCTCCTCTTCCTCTTCCTGTGTTATAATGCTCTCATGATGCATTTTTGCTTTTCCGTGAGGCAGAACCATGTAATTTATCAAGGCGGTGAGAATTACAGCCTATTGTTGGTAGCAAGAGAACAGCGCATGGTGTAAAATAGGTTTAAGCACATAAATGAATCATACACCACCTCACTCCTCACTGTCCCTGTGTGTTTTGTGTATTCTGCTCATGGCTTTTTCAGTCAGAGGCTCCACTTCATAATCACATGTTTTATTTAGGCCTTGGCATTTGGCTTAAGTGGCCATAGATTGCATTGTGGGATACACTTATCGTCATAATGTACCTTGGGAGGTCTTCAATCTGCGTGTGTCCTTGGAAACCATACTGCTTTGTCTAGATTGTTCCGCAGTATGGCATTAAACATACTTCATCTAGCTTAAATGTTGTTGTAACGATGTAATGCTAACTTAAAGTTGAGACACTAACATGTTAAGAGTTATTGCAATGGGATGCATATGACTGACAGAAGAACCGGATTCGTTATGGGAGCTAACGAAATAAATAATTGAAATAGAAAGACCACAAAAAAAACAAAAAAAAGTACACCATACACCCTTTAGTTCAGGTTCCTTTAAGTTTTTTTTTTTCCAAAGGTTTTTCCTTTAATTAGTCAAGTTCCTTTTTTTTTTTTTAAATAATTAAATTCCAACGCAAAAACCGCAAAAGTTCAACGCAAATAATCCACTTTAGTTCAAGGCAAATTAATCTAAAAACATCCAAGTCCATAACGTAAGGGAAAAACATAAAAAACAAAAACAGATCCTACCAGTTCGTAGATTCTAGCTCGCCACCTCAGAATGAGGAATCAGAGTTCATGGGGTGGGGAAAAAACCTGACCTGTGACAAAAGTCCAAAAAAAAACAATATCATAATTCAGTTACTAGTAACATTTCTAATTAGTAATTAGTCATCATTTCAAATTAGCAATAATCTTTTCACATAATTCATATGTCATATTTTGAATTAATTAATAACTTACAATTAAAAATTAACAATAAAGATCAGATCAGTTGCGCAACAATACATATTTATAATCTCTATAAACAATTATACTATAAGACATGTAGTGAGTTTCTATAGACCCTTTACTGTTAGTAAACAAATGTGACGTCACTGGCATGCACGCGCATGTCCGACTCAGAAGCAACCATGGCGGACTATAGCGGAGTATCTGAACTATAGGGAAAGCTACATTCAAGAGCTCACGTTGAGCAACGGGGTTCGACTACCAGATCCTTATGCGATCACGGAGTGGCAGTACGACCGCAGAAAGTGGCCAGATTTACATTGGTCAGATATCCACTGTTATTTAGTGGAGAAGCCCAGCGTGTATACAAGAGAGAAAGTGTGCGCATACAAATCCATGGATGCCTACCAGTTTGCCGTGTGTGGCCATGTACAGGAGGTAAAATACCACGATATCGATGGAGAGTTTCTCCGTAGTATCTTCCTTCCTACTAACGGCTTTCCCAGTTGACTTCTCTGCCACGGCCTGGGGCCCCGTGGGGGCTGACATCGCGCCGTCCGCCCGGGAGTGAGCAAAGCTCACGGGGCTTGGCGGCACGGTGGCTGAGTGGCTAGCACTCATGCTTCACAGCAAGAAGGTTCCGGGTCCGATCCCCGGGTCACCCGGGCCTTTCCGTGTGTTCTGTGTGGAGTTTGCATGCATGGTCTGGGTTTGATCCCTGGGTCGCCCGAGCCTTTCTGTGTGTAGTTTGCATGTTCTCCCCGTGTCCAACCCAAAACATGCTCCAGGTAAAATCCTCCAGCTGAGGTCCTGACCAAACCGAAGCAAGAAGATCATGGAGATGGTCCCCGGGCGCAGTAATGTGCTGCCCACTGCTCCTAATAACAGGATGGGTTAAATGCAGACAAGAATTTATCCAGTGTGATATCAATAAAGTCACTTCTTCTTAAAAGAGAAAGCGTCCTCCCCTCAGCCGGGATACCGGGAGGAGGTGAACTAACAACCGAAAGGGGGGGGTGTAAGACAAAATAATCTAAAAAGTTCAAAGAAAAAATGAAAAAAAAAAAAAAAAACACCAAACAAAGACAGCCCTAGGGAGCTCACCACACATACAACCGTGTACAACGCTTGGGCTATCATCAACAAGCTACGTTCTGACTGCCACCTGCACTTGCGTTGCGGGGTAAGTAACATACTACGACTTAATTCACGAGTCACAGATGTGATCTCAGTCATGTCAAATGCCATTTATGATGGTCATGCGAAAACTTATGCATTTTAACAAAGTTATTCGTGTTCGTTTACATGTGTCTGTCGTAGAGGTTACCCGGTTAATATGTCTGTGAGCTTTGCGGTGTCCTGTGCTTGCTAGTTAATCAGCATGATTAAACACCATTGAACACCTGGGCAAATTACCCTAAACAAGCAGCAGGTGTTCACTTGTGTGTATGTCAGTTGAATGCCCGCTGCCCCCTGTTGGACACTGGCCTTTATTATTATTATTAAGCGATTAAGTGATTGAGTGGTTGAGTGAGAGTGAATATTTGTAATTGACTGGTTATTGATTGTGGGTGAATGTTTGTAATTGTGTTGTCTGAAGTAATGCATGTTTTAGAATGATGAATTTTAACTGAAGTAATGTACTTTTTAGAATGATGAATTTTAACTTTGTAATGTTATGTATTTTGTTATGTAGAAATGACACCTAACATCTGTCAAGGGACTACGGATGAAAATTAGCCGTTTGGCTAACTCTGGCATATTTACATGCAAATGTTGATTAATATGCACTGTCCCTGAAATAAAAAAAAAAAAAAAAAAAAAAATGGTATGAACTATCATTTATTCCATCTGTTTCTCGTTATTTGAGTTCTTTTCTTCTATATCTTCGCTGGGGTTTTATGGCAGCGGTGGCTTTTTTTGAGTCGGAACTGCGCGCGCATTCAGTAGCTTTGAAACTGGTCTATGGGTTTGACCCATCTCTTGAGTTTCAAAATCACAAAATAAAACGTCAAACCCAGAAGTGATCATTTTGATCAATTTAGCCGTTTCTGCACTAGTTAACATGCTTTCAGCAAATGCATTACATAAAATAGACTCTTAGGTCACTCACCATTGAGTTTGAGAATTTTTGAAGTAGAATTCATAAAACTGCAAGCAGTTTTGTGCAAGCTCTGCCACGCGCTAACAATCCACAGCCGCGAGCAGGAAGTGGAGACCGGAAGTGGCTCGGGGCTCTGCCATTTTTATTACAGCGCCACTTGTAGCAGGTCCAATAGTACTGCAGTGGAGGAGGAGATATCTGAGTGTGATTTGGAGACGTGGGTTACATTGTCAAGAACAGATGTTTTTATTGCTCAAAAACATCTTGAGAGAAGTATACGTTCTGTGAGTGGTGTGACCTTACTGTGGAACATTCTAGGCAAAGTAATAACATCTCCATAGAGACAAGCGAGGGTCTTGTATTATCATCATCATGTACAAGTCTGCTGTCTGTGTGTCCTTGAAAAGCCAGATTGTTCCGCAGTATGGCATTAAATGTATCTATCCTAAATTTTGTCAAGTATAGATGTTTTTGTTGCTCAGAAATACCTCGAGAGAAAAATGAGTGAGTGTGAGTGGTGTGGCCTTTTCATAGATCTTCACAGACTGTAACTTGGTCCACTGTCATCGCCCGTTTGTCTCTATGCAGATAAGTTTGTACAGTGGAACATTCTACGCAAAGTAATAACATCTCCATGGAGACAAGCAAGTTTCAGATCTATCACCCTTGGAGGAAGACAATTGACTGTGATAAGTACAGGAGGAGCTCTGAATAGAACTGCTACTCCTCCACGTCGAGAGGAGCCAGCTGAGGAGGCTCGGGCATCTTCTGAGAGGAGGCCCCGGGGAAGACCAAGGACACATTGGAGGGACTATGTCTCTGGACTGGCCTGGGATCGCCTTGGGGTCCCACTGTAGGAGTGGGAGGAAGTTTCTGGGGTGAGGGAAGTCTGGGAGTCCCTGCTGAGACTGCAGCCTCTACGATCCAGCCATGGATAAACAGAAGATGGATGGATGTTGATTTAAAACTGTATTGTTCACATTCTTGAAACTGATATTTGATACAAAGACAAATGCATTTGTTTAATGTATTTGGTTAATGATAACTTTTGAAATCTTCTGAAATCTATAGCAAAAGAAAACAAATTTGTTAACTGGACCAAGGTTTTTTTTTTATTCATCCAAGCGGCTTCTTCGGTTCTGAATTAAATTAATGTAATAAAAAGGCATTTTGATACATTTTGCCATGTTGTGACAGTGTTGTACCATCAGTGAATATGGAGAGTGAATAAATCGTAGAATTTAAAGTTGACTTGAGTGTCCCAAAAACAGTCAAAAAACTGCATTGTTGAAATATATCAGGTAATACTTTTGTGGATATTCCATTTTAAAATTCATTGTCAGTACTATTGGAAACTTCCTGAGACTTCTCTTTTTTAATATATAAATTCCTAAAACTAGAACTGTTCCATTTTTATGGTTTTCTTCTCAGTCAAATGTAACTCCAAAACTAAAGTTAAGTCTTAACTATGACTCATCACTTCCTGTGGAGCTCAGGGGATCTCAGATAAACCCACAAAATCAGCTCAGCTTTGTGTACTTCCGTCTTTTAGGAAACAGGGAAAATCTGTTTACATATTTATTCACGCAGAGACAGAAAGAGATAGAGAGAGGGACAGAAAGGCAGATGTGAACGAAGGACACATTCGAGTATCCTTCATGACCTCCTATATCCCAACATGCAGTGGCGGCAGTCAGATGTTCGAAAACGCAGAGCGAAACCCCGTCCAGAGAGTGGAGAAAACATGAGTACACACTTTTAACTTTTTTAACTTTATGAAATCATCACCAACACAACTGTAAAATATGGCCATAACTGTTGTTTTAACTGTGTTTACCTCTTTTAGCTTTGAGCAAAAATTTTGACTAGTAATCTGCAGCTAACGCGATGTAAAGTCCGCTCAAACTTTCATTTCCATCAAACACTAATAATGTTTTTACTGTTAGGGGAAAAGAAGCCCACGGAGGGATTAATAAAGCTACGAGGAGGACGTTTTCATGTAAACACGTAAACACTTGGCCAGTGCAGCTCTGAGGTAAGATAAAAACACATTATTTCATGCATCAAACTTAAAAAAAACACAGTTTGACTATATCAAAGTTTATTTTTACTTGTAAATTACGTAATATAAGCCTCCAACATATGCATTTCATTCTGGGAATACATTATCTGTTTTGTTTTTTTTACAATCCGTGCATGTTTGTAAAGTGAAGCGTAAATAACACTGGAGAGGTCAGATTTAAGATGGACATTAGGTTCATTAGGTGCAGACACTGGTGTAGATACTAGATACTGTCTGTTATGCCTATCATAGTATAACAATTAGGAAATGTTTGAAATGTTTTATATGATTATGATATATGATATATGATATAGATTAGTGCTGCCGTTGTGTCCTTGGGCAAGACACTTAACCCCACTTCGCCCCCAGTGTCTGTGGACACTGGTAGCCCCCATGGCAAAAGATACATCAAGGCCTGTTGTGACGTGAGCCGTCCTCCTGTGGACCCACCACCCGCGGAAGGATTCATGGGGGCTGGTGCGTTGTGTTCTGGGCAGCAGAACACTGCTTGGACTGCTGCCCCCGCAACCCAGAAAATGGAAAAGTGGAAGAAAATGAATGAATGAATGAATGAATGTTTTATATGAATTTTCTTTTCTCATCTGCAGCCTCTTGTATGAGGACACAACACTGCTGGGGCCACAGAACTGTTGGCTGATGAGATGCTCATGGGTCATGAAATGGGTCAAATGCAGATGACAAAGTAAAGCTAGAGGTGCGCTGGAGAGAGTGACGGACTGGGCGGTCTGGCATTTAGGCACATGCCAGAAGGGCCGCGGCCCCAACAATGCCCACCGCAGCCTCGAAACCGCATTGCCTCGGCCCACCCGCTAGGTATTCGGTCGTTACGTGCCTCCACCGTCTTAAAAATTCCGCCCTATTGCTGTAATTGAAAGGACCCGTTCGGTATTTATACCACTTACAACTACATATATATGACAGTGACGGTGGCACCGTGATGATGTGTTTAAGGTATTACATTATTTTATTTTGCCGGGATATTTCTTCCTACGATGTTAAAAATGTGCACAGTTTGAAATAAAACAAATATATCTGTATTTTGTATTTTTTTGCGACAACTGAAAAGCACTGCCTTATCGGAAATTCCCCCCGAGTTGCTACCAAGAATTGACCAATCACGGCACTAGTTGCTACCAAGAATCGGTAGCGCTCACATATGAAGAGGAAAACACTTTATACGGAAGACAATAGTAAATCTTTTCGAGGACGTTAGTACAACACAACATTGAATCACTTTCATGAGAAATAGAACGGTGAAGATTGTGGTCGTGTGGTCAAGTTAGTCAAAGTAGAAGAGGAGATAGACGGACGGTCGATACTTAGCATTATATTTTAGTAAAATGAATCGAGGAGGAGGCACTAAACGACACAAGGGGGGAGCGATCGGGTTGCGGAGAAGAGCATTTATTAACGGCATGAAGGTAAGACACTTTTAAAAAAAATTATGGCTGGGTTGAGCATTGATTTCCATGATTTTAATGCAGTTGTTTAATGCATGGGGCTGACGTCTGCCGCTGTTACCTGATGTGCTTTGTGTGTGTAGCCCACTGTTTTGGTATTTTATTCTGCGCGGTTCTGTGCTGGCATGTTGTGGTTGTGGACTAAAGTCACGATTGATGGGTTAATCAGAGCGTAATGTATGGTATTGCGCGTGTCCATAAATGCTTAATGTATAAATGCTTCATGTGTGGCGTTGTCAGACCTAAGACACCACCCCCGTTCCATGTTTTACGGGTACGGGGCCGCTTGTAGGTGCAAAATGCCAGGGCCGTATTTTTGTCCCAGTCCGTCACTGGCTGGAGATGTGCTGACCCAGACTCCTGCTCCTGATTAGGCATGTTACATATTGCTTTATTACTCCAGTAATAATAAGGGCTGCAAATTAATCATGTTCATATTGAAATCATGATTTAAATTGTGAAAATACACCTTTCTCCAATGTGTGGGATTCCTCTATTAATTTAGCTGTTTCGATTTATATAAACGACCTTTGGATCTGAATGTACATACACTGTAGTTTTCTTAATGTGTCATTACAGGTTTTGACCTTGCAGGACAGGATGTTGAACCAACAGATGTAAGGCCCATTCTGCTCTTCCTCCTCCAGAAGATGAGGGATACATCACACTGAGTGGTCCAAGTAAATTGGGTCATGTCTCCACTGTCCATGTCCAGACTCACTGAGGAGGAGGTCCAGACTACATTAGACCTGTGGAGCTTCTATGGTCGCATCAGGTCTCCTTCCTGCTCGCGCTGTCTGCTGCCCCTAATGTGTCCTAATAGTGATGTGTCACTTCTAATTTCCTGCAGAATTGAAACAGTAAATGGTAGCTTCTTTTCATCTTTGCTGAGGAGCACCTCATCAGCTTTATCACTGAGGAAGTGTACCGTGATAAATGTGGCCTTAGACCTAGAGTGTGGATCGGGCTGAATTTTTCTGTCTGAGCCCGGCCCGTGTCTGACACAGCAGTGATTCGATCCTCCCCAAACCCGATAGGCATTACAATACTTGTGTTGGAATCCATCCGAACCTGACACAATTAAAATCACACATCACATAGATCTATTAATGATACATATAGCATATTCTTTGTGTGCCCTCTAACGGACACAGATACGCAAAATGCAAACTTGGGATATAGAGAAAATAATGAGAAGATTTTATTACTCACCTCTCATAAAGTAGTAAATTTAAAGTGCAACATCTCATAAACATTGTCCATAAAAGTTGTCCTCCACAAATAATGACATCCAGTCCACAAAACCACCCTGTTAATCCAATTTGAGGCATTATTTAAAAGTAAAAAGGCAAAAGTAGTTCACGTGTGTTTGTTTACATCCAGGTGAAGCTGCAGATCCATGATAGTGACTGTGTACTTTATCACCAATCTTTTATGCTTTAAAAATCATGTATCTGAAGTATTGCACCACATTTCACAAATAATAATAACACAGTCTTGACTTCTATCTAAACTAAAAGTGCAGTACTCTGATCTTTTGAACACTTAAAAAGTCTCAAAGCAAGCTGAGGTGTCTGAGTCCGACCCAAGCCCGAACACAAGTTCTAAATATGTGACCAACCACAGGAAAAGCAGACACAAGTCGTCCCGGAAGTGTTTTCATTTATTCACAAATTCTAAAAGTGTAGATTATAAGCTTTCCAACAATGCCTTACACATGGAAATCTGAGAACATTTGAAGAATTTGTGACCATTTGAAAGCAGCACATTCTGAAGACGACGAGCTGAGAAAAAAAAAAACGTTAAAGATCTGCTTGTGGAACAGAAAGGAACTAATTTGCATAACATTAAGCTAACCCCTCCCCCATCACTGACATCACTGTGGTGTGGTGTTTCAGGGCAGGTCAGAATTAGAAGGTACTTTGTTAAAATGGAAATGCTTTTATAACAAAAAAAATATATATATAATCGTTCAATAATACACAGGATAATTAGCCTGGGAATTCCCAGGCCGCTTCCGTTCGTTTCGAACTTGAAGGCGGCCTGGAAACTCGTCCAAGCGAGAGTCCCAGATTTAGGGCCCCAATCAGAGAGCGGGGAGGTGTGGCAAGACGGTGACGCGTACTACATGACAAACGGAAGCTTGTAGTTTGAACTGACAACTGACATGATTGGCTATGGACTTACGTATACGCTCAATGATAGACATTCATAACGCCCAATAAACGGCCGTTGGCAATCGCTAACCACACCTCCGCTACGGGATTTTTCGAAGCGAGTTTCCAGACCCATATCTCACTTGTGATATGGTCAGGTGTTAACCAGACTACAGGATAATGGTAAGTCAAAATCACCTGTATTGTCAATTTAATACAACACAAAATAGTACAGGACACTACACACACACACACACACACACACACACACACACACACACACTGGACACACACACACCTTAGTCCTGTTTTAGCCCTTGTTTATTCCTGTACACACACATGTACACACACGTACACACACGCTAATGTTGACACAAGGCTGGTGCTTTCACCTAATATCTCCATTTGATGCAGAAATAATATGATAATAATATGACTCACCCCGTGTCGCCATGTTGATAATTAGTGTATCTCCACATGTATGTGCGTATTGCGTATATCCACGGACTTTCAGCAGTTAAATTCGCCAACCGCATTCTGTACATGAGCTCTGGAGAAACGGACATGTCCCGAACGTGTCATGTGTCCAAGTAGAAGTTAAAAGTCCATTTTCACTGTTCTGATTCTCATAAAATGCCACGTACATATTCACGAGCTCCTCACAGCTGATAGGCGAACAGGGGAAAACACAATGGCGCTACGCGCACGCACATACACACACACACACAACTTCATTCATTACAATTACCACACAGCTGCATCATGTAAACTTAATTCTTCTCATTTCATGCCTCTCTGGAGACGAGGATCTACTGCTTCAAGTCAGTATTCGTCTTCCTTGGTGCTGTCGTAATTCTGAACTGAGTTCCCTGCTTCGCACAGTGTGAGCCTGACACTTCGTCTGCCTCGGGCTGAGCAGATCTCTGCCCTGAAATGCCTGCCTGATCCGGCGTGTCTCCGCAATCCTCTGATCCGGGATCCTGGGTCCCAAGACCGCTCAGACCGCTCCGGAGGCACTGATCTGCTTTTCCGCGTTCCCTCTACTCGCCATCTTGCGTCTCTCGCCAATACACAGTACACACACTAATCTCTTCTTCTCTTCCGGGTCTCCAATCGGCAGATAATAATACAAATGATCGCTACCTACAGGTTGGGAGGTGTGAATTACACATTAAAAGTTGCTCCAGGTCGTATCCTAGCGACCCCCGCTGAAAAACGTCTTTGACGTATATAGATGTCACGGCACTCAACGTTTGGATTCGACATGACGTCAAAAGATGTCACCGGCAGTCAATGAGTTAATAAATTCATTTGCTGTGCCTCTGGTTTGTACCTTGCCAATTTCTACATTTTACAGTAAGGGCAACATTCTGTTGAGAATTCAAAGTTTAACCCTCATAGAGCACCTGTACTGCCATTTTGTGTACTTTTGTATGACCCAGTGAAGTGCTCTACCTTTTCTCTTCATCTGACTACTGCAGGTATGTTTGTGATGAGGAAACAACATTGTAACAGTGATCAGAAAACAGCATAATATGAGCCCTTTAAACATATCAGCTAGTTGGATCTGTGGAGAGACCTGCTAAAATCAATAATGCATGTTTCTGTATAAATTTGGATTTAAACATTCATGTAACTGAACTAAAGCAGGATCAATAATTAAATGCCATACTGTGAAATATTACATAATTAAATTTGATACAATAACATCTCCATGGAGCTGCGGATCTACTATCACATTTTGCATTTTAACATTTGAGCATGGGAAGCAAGTTCCATTGTACTTTAAGCCATTTTCCAAAATGTTTGGAGGAGTTTGTGAGCATCCGATCTAACCCAGACATGTTTAGTGTCAGTGCAGGTGTGATAATTAAATGGCTTACTCTGAAACATTACAACATTACAGTCAAAGCAATAACATCTCCATGGAAACAAGCAGTTACGGATCTACTGCCAAGCATTTTATGTTTTGAGCTAAGTTTTGAGGCACTGCAATGTTTAGTGTCAAGGGCTTAGAAGCAATAGAGCAAACCAGTATTACACCAAAAATGAATGCAATGTTTTGAATGTCGTTTGTGTATTGACTGCTGTTTCCTCAACTTTGACAAAACCCAAAATGAACTTCCCTTCTACAACCCCACAGAATGTATGCTTCATTATTCCCATGTAAGACCTCATTCAGGCTTCATTTTGGGTTTTGTCCCAGTTTAACACACAATAATAACTCAGAGCTCCAGGACCACACACAGAACTGGCACACGGAGAAATGGCTGGCAGTTTTTTGTAGAATTAGTTCTGCAATGAAAAAAATAAAATAAAAATAATAATAATAATAACCTTTTAGCAAGACCATGTTTTTCACAAAATATTTTAGCTAACGGATTTAAAAAACTTTACCATACAAAACAAGCTGCAAACAAAATATTGGATGGTGTGATGTGAATTCAGATAGTACACAGTAGATAAAAATAATTCATGACTAAACCAAGTCTGTTTGCCTCCGCGACCCAGAAAATGGAAAAGCGGAAGAAGATGAATGAATGAATGAATGAATAAACCAAGTCTAAACCCATGCTAATCCTTAAAGGTGCATTGGGTAACGTTTCTGGTGGAGAGTCTCGTGCTTTTCTCCATGGGGATGTTATTGCTTTGTCTGGAATATTTCACAGTATGGCATTTCGATCTTCATAAAGACCAAACCAAATCAAGTTACAGGTTGGATCTGTGGAGAGGCATCTTAGTCAGAATGCCAGTTTTTCTAGGTATTTCTGAGCTATAAAACCACCTGTAATTGAATAAATGTAAGGTCGAGCTGTTTAATGTCATGCTATGGAATATTCCAGGCAGAGAAATGACATATCCTTAGAAACAGGAAGCAGAAGCAGGCGACAGACGTACTTGATGCATAAAGATGCAAAGATGTAAAGATGCATGATGGGACATCTGTGAAACATTATTGAACACCACTTGATGCATGCCCCACTGTTTGAGAACCACTCCATGCAACTGCATCAAAACCAAAGAACATTTTATATTTTGTACTTTTTATAGATTCAGTGTTCAAAAACTGCATTTATCTGAGACGTTCCTTTATTCAAAAAGCTGATCCTCAGATCCTTCTACTCTGTTTCCTTGCTGTGGGCTAAATGTTTGTTCATTCAGTGCTCCATAGGCTTGAATAGAAATTGATGTCAGACTGGTCGAAGCGCATGAAAGACTCAGATAAAAGAAGTCCACTAACATTTAATAAAGAGATATTTTAGCTTCTGACAGTTTGCTAAAACATTTTTAAAGGTCCTATGGCATGAAATTTTCACTTTCTGAGGTTTTTGAACGTTAATGTGAGCTCCCCTACCCTGTTTAGCCCCCCCCCCCATGGTTAAAAGTTGTGAAATGACTAAACTGAACATTTGCAATCCTTTTCTGCGTTACAAAAAATCGGAGCTCAAACAGGCGATTTTGAACAAGGCACCTTATTGACGTCAGATCGAAAAAAGAAATGCAAATGCAGTTCCAACCCCGTCTGTCTGTACTCAGCGTCTCTGTAAATCACGCCCAGAGAGTTTGGACTGCGAATGCGCTAGGCAATGCGAAATGCGTTTTTTTATTTGCCTGGAGGCACGTCCGAGTGTTTCTAGGCTCGGAAGTCCTTTATCTGAGCCGCTGGACCTTTGAACAGCAGTGGTTTAATTTTATTTTATGTGGAAATGTGTTTATTTTTCAATGGAACGCTTCAAATCTCTCCCCCGCGTGCAAAAACAAGGAAATGGATCAGCTGTGGGCTCTGAGCTCTGAGCGGAGAGTTTGGCCACGCCCCCACCCTCTACTATTGGCCATCTCTTTTCTCCTCATTTGCATTCAAGCAACAACGCCCAGAATAAAGAGTTTGAGAGAGATATTTATGACTCTTTCTCATCTTATCTCTGTTTCTCATGCACTGAGTGTTGATTTTGAAGAAGGATTCATTTACAGTATTAGGGAACCATTAAGGAGCCATATAAAAGCATCAAGAAGTACCATGTCATGGGATCTTTAAACTCATACACAGTAAGAATGTGCCCTCACTGTCACTCTATTATAAAGATGGAAAATGCAACTGTTCTAAAGGAAAATGCGCCGCTTGCTTTTCTACATGTGGATGGTCCACACCTTGAGATTCCAAGATGAGATGTTGGAGTTCTTATTTTTTAAAGCTACACTGTAACTTTTTGTTTGGGGGTCCGTCACTTGCTTGTTTCTATGAAGGCATCACTATCCACTTCCAGAGTTGTTTTTCTGACATGTCCTGCATTCATGTGCATTTTTCAAACACATTTGTGACTGACCACGGCAAAACCCACCACAAATCACTCAGAGCGAACAGGAGAAAATCGTGTTAGAAGCTTTTTTTTCTTCTTCCAAAATTAGTGATTTTCGTTTTTTTCACAAATGTGTCAGTTGAGATCATGAAGAAGCCACTCCATGTTTCAAGTAACAGCATTGGTTGCTTTAAAAGCTTACATTTTGTCTTTGAAATTGGCTAGTTTTTCGGAAAGAATCTACTGTGCCTGCTTTCAAATAGCGACAACTTCTTTAAATATGGTCAGATTTTCACATGTAATACATCATTGGAAAGCTTAGAATCTATACTTTCAGAATCTGTGAGTAAATCAAAACACCTCTGGGACGACTTGTGACTGGCCGCAGTCGGTCACATTTTCCTGAGTTAATAATAATAATAATAATGCATTTTATTTAAAAGCGCCTTTCAGAACACCCAAGGACACTGCACAAGGTTAAAATAAATAAAAAGCACAAACAAACAATACAATAAAACATATAAAACAAGATAAAAACAAAATCCGAGTGGAGTGATTGGCTATGAGAGGTAGGACAGTCTGAACAGGTGGGTTTTGAGTCTGGATTTAAAGAGTGGGAGAGAGTCTATATTCCGGAGGTCAGGAGGGAGAGAGTTCCAGAGCTGAGGAGCAGAGCGGCTGAAGGCTCTGCTCCCCATGGTGATGAGACGGGCAGAGGGGACAGAGAGCTGAAGAGAGGAGGAAGAGCGGAGGGTGCGGGATGGAGTGGCGATGTGGATGAGGTCAGATATGTATGGTGGGGCTAGGTTGTGTAATGCTTTGAATGTGGTAATGAGTATTTTGAAGTGAATTCGCTGTTTTATGGGGAGCCAGTGGAGTTGTTGTAGTACGGGGGTGATGTGATGGATAGTGGGGGTCCGAGTGATGATCCGGGCTGCAGAGTTCTGTAGGAGCTGCAGTTTCTGAAGGGACTTGTTGGGGAGACCGAAAAGAAGAGAGTTACAGTAATCGATGCGGGAGGTGACAAGGCTGTGGACTAGGACGGCAGTGGTGTGAGGAGTGAGGGAGGGGCGGAGACGAGAGATGTTGCGTAAGTGGAAGTATGCAGACCGGGTGACATTATTGATGTGTGAATGAAATGAAAGTGTACTGTCGAGGATGACACCCAGACTCTTGACCTGAGGAGAGGGATGGACAGTTGAGTTATTAATGTTAATGGAGAAACTGTTAGATTTGGAGAGTGTGGATGGAGTGCCTACTAGGAGGACCTCTGTTTTGGAACTATTGAGCATTAGGAAGTTGGAGGAGAACCAAGAGCTGATTTCCTGTAAGCAGAGGGTAAGGGAGAATGGTGGGAGTGATGAGGAGGGTTTGGAGGAAAGGTAGAGCTGGGTGTCATCCGCGTAGCAATGAAAATGAATGTTATGCTTACGGAAGATATGGCCAAGAGGGAGTATGTAGATGATAAAGAGGAGGGGCCCCAGGACAGAGCCCTGGGGCACCCCCGCGCAGACAGGAAAGGTGTTGGATGTGTGTGATTTGAGATGAATATACTGTGTGCGGTCGGTGAGGTATGAGGTAAACCAGGTGAGGGGGGTGTCAGTAATGCCGGTTGAAGATAGTCTATGGAGGAGGGTGCTGTGGGAGATAGTGTCGAAGGCTGCGGTAAGATCGAGGAGGATGAGGATGGAAAGTGAACCAGTATCAGCTGCTATAAGGAGGTCATTGGTGATTTTTATTAGTGCAGTTTCTGTGCTGTGGAGGGGTCGAAAGCCTGATTGGAATAATTCAAACAGATTGTTATTGCTGAGGTGGGTGTGAAGTTGAGAGGCAACAGTCTTTTCAAGAATTTTGGAGATGAAGGGTAGGTTGGAAATGGGGCGGAGGTTATTGAAATCGTTGGGGTCTATTCCAGGTTTTTTAAGAATTGGAGTGACTATGGCAGTTTTGAGTGATGAGGGGACAGTACCAGAGGTGAGAGAAGAGTGGATAATATTGGTGATGAGGGGAGCTAGTACAGGGAGGCAGGTTTTAACAAGGGCTGTGGGGAGTGGGTCAAGGGGACAGGTGGAGGATTTGGATTTTTTAATAATTTCAATGATGTCCATGACAGAAGGGAGGGTAAAGCTGGAAAATTGGGTACCGGGGTATGAGGCAGGGGTAAAGTAAACTGTAGAAACTGCAGCTCCACATGAAATCAGGTGTTGGTGGATATTAGTGATCTTAGATGTAAAGAAGGACATGAGTGAGTTACAGAAGTCAGTGGATTGTAAGTGGTAAGGGAGTGAGTCGGGGGGTTTGGAAATGTTATTAAGGATTGAGAACAGGGTCCTGGTGTTATTTTGATTTGAATGAATTAGTCCAGAGTAGTATGCGGTTTTGGCTGAAGATAGACTGTCCTTGTATAACATGACATGGTTATTGTACATTTCTTTGTGAATGGTGAGTCCAGTTTTATTGTAGAGTCTTTCCAGTTGTCGTCCTTTAGCTTTGAGTTGTCGGTGTGTGGAGGTGAACCAAGGTGCAGAGCGGGAGAAGGAAACGGATCTAGTTTTGAGGGGAGCGTGGGCGTTAAGAAGGGTGTGTAAGTTGATGTTATAATGGGAAACCAAGTCCTGTGTAGATGTAGTAATGTTTATGCTGGGGAAGTTATTAATTTCAGATGAAAAAGTGTCAGTGTTAATGTCCTTGATATTACGGAATGAGATGGTGCGGGGGAGGGTGACTTTGGAAAGTGAAAGGTTTACATTGAAGGTAATTAGCATATGGTCAGTGAATGGGATTGTATGTGGATTACAGTCAGTAGGGGTGACACCAGAGCAGCAAACCAAGTCCAAAATATGTCCTTTACTGTGGGTTGGAAAATTAATATATTGCTGCAGGCCAAAACTATCTAAACAGGATTTAAAATCTTTGGAGAGTGCATTGTTACTGTTGTCCATGTGTATATTAAAGTCACCCATGATTATTGTGTTTGGAGACAGAGATGAGAGATGAGTGAGAAGTTGTGCAAATTCATTCAAAAAGTCCTTATTATGTTTGGGAGGGCGGTAAACAGTGGCGACAATTGTAGGTGTAGGTCCAGGTAGTATTGAGGCAGAGCACTCGAATGAGGAGAAGAGAGGAGCAGACACCGGCTGTACTTTCCAACTCTCACGGTGAAGCATCGCGAGACCTCCGCCCTGGCCAGATGTACGGGGCTGACAGTTGTAAACAAACCCCGGCGGAGTGGAGTCGTTGAGGGGACCGAAGTCATTGGGCCGCTGCCAGGTCTCCGTGAGGCATAAAAAGTCGAGCTGTCGGTCTATGACGAGGTCCCGGATCAGCGGTCCCTTGGTGCTGAGTGAGCGGGTGTTTAGTAGACCGATGCTGACAGTGGTGGAGCTGTGTTTGGCCGAAGAGCTAGCCGACCTGGCTAGGCTGGCTAACGCGCTGTGGTCAACTTTCCGACCGCAGCTACGGGATGGACGTCTTGTTGTGGACCAGATGGATTTTATTGAATGTGAGTCACTGTACTGGAACTTACGGCGAGATCCACGGTGAACGTATCGCCGGGGCTGGTACGCGATGTCCGGGGGCACGTTAAGCCCAGGTGGGAGCCGTGAAGCGGTGATGCGGTGCCGAAGTTTTAAAAGTTCCACAGCAGAGTATCGGAGAAGAGCTTTGGTTTCCAGGTGGACCAGGGACACCAGGAGCCATCCGACAGCAAACCAGCGGGCAACTTTATTAATCCACATAGTTTATCGGAGTGGGCCCACAGAGAAGCAGGAGCCAGATGTGGATGAGAGGCGGGTCCCAGGTAGGCTAATGCCCCAAAACACGCACAGATGCGACTGACAGTCGAAAGCTCGCACAGAAATAGGAGCTCGGCAGACAATCCTACACTCCCAGGTCAATCACGACGTCCGATTATGTATAAAAATGTTTTATTTGACCGGCGAGCAGCGGCAGCAAAAACGCGCCAGCGTTCACTCAACCGGAACCGGAAGACAGCCTCCAATTTTCCAAGAACTTAATGAACGCAGCAACAAAACTATATCTTGATTTATTTGGGTTTTTTTTTCTACATGGTGGGACCAGCTTGTTTCCATGGTAATATTTTTTTTGTACAGTACATTCCAGTCAAGGGTAAGGGTGATAAGTATGAATGTAGTAGTTATAGGGGTATTAGCCTGTTGAGTGTTGTAGGCAAGGTGTATGGAAGAGTGCTGATTAACAGGGTAGTGGAGGGGACTGAGTGTATGATTGGTGAAGAGCAGTGTGGTTTCAGGAGAGGTAGAGGATGTGTGGACCAGGTGTTTGCTGTGAGACAGGTGTGTGAAAAGTATTTGGCTAAGGGGAGGGAGGTGTTTTGGGCGTTTATGGATTTAGAGAAGGCGTATGATAGGATTGATAGAGAGGCGTTGTGGGTTGTGTTGAGTTTGTATGGTATCGATGGTAGATTGTTGGAAGGTGTGAAGAGATTTTATAGAAACAGTAGAGCGTGTGTGAGAGTGGGAAATAGCACGAGTGAGTGGTTTCCTGTGAGGGTTGGTTTGCGTCAGGGATGTGTGATGTCTCCGTGGTTGTTTAATGTGTATATGGATGGTGTGGTAAAAGAGGTGAATGCAAGAGTGTCAGGTAAGGGTGTGAGCATGGTGAATGTTGATGGCAGCGAATGGAGCATGAATCAGTTGTTGTTTGCAGATGATACTGCACTAGTGGCTGATTCAGAGGAGAGCTTGGCACGTTTGGTTGAGGAGTTTGGAAGGGTGTGTGATAGAAGGAAGCTGAGAGTGAATGTGAATAAGAGTAAGGTGATGAGGTGCACGAGGTCAAAGGATGAACGTAGGTTGAATGTGGCATTAAATGGGGAGTTGTTGGAAGAGGTAGAGTGTTTTCAGTATTTGGGGTCGCATGTTGGTGTGGATGGTGGAATAGGGGGTGAGGTAGAGTTTAGAATGAATGAAGTACGTAAGATATGGGGGGGAATGAAGAGAGTGTTTGAATGTAGGTCACTGGGAATGGTTGCGAAAAGGAGATTGTATGAGGGTGTGGTGGTGCCTGCTGCGTTGTATGGGGCTGAAACGTGGAGTTTGAAAGTTGCGGAGAAGAGGAAGTTGAATGTAGTTGAGATGAGATGTCTGAGGAGTATGTGTGGTGTGACGCGCATGGATCGTGTGAGAAATGAAGATATCCGAGAGAGAACTGGTGTGTTGCGAGAGTTGGCTGAGAGAGCAGAGCAAAAGGCATTGGGATGGTTTGGACATGTTGAGAGGATGGAAAGGGAGCGATTGGTGAAAAAGGTGTATGAATCTGATGTGAGTGGAGTGAGAATGAGAGGAAGACCGCGAATGGGATGGACAGAGGGTGTAAGAAGAGCGTTGAATGCAAGAGGGATGACTGTGGTGCAAGGGAGAGAGGCTGCTCAGGACAGGGATGAATGGAGAGAGTTTGTGTATGAATGAATGGATGGGTGTGGTAGAGGACGGGTCTTGATATGAAGCGGCAGGGGAAACCAGCTTTGGCTGAGGCCCTGCTGTGGAAGTGCCCACACTGGGCTGTGCAGCTGACCCTGGTGCAGTGTGGTGTGGTTTAGATCGGTCCTTAGACCTCAAACCAAGGTGTCCTTTTCCCCAACATCATCATGCCTCTCCGGTGACGTTTGGGTGGTGCTGGCGTCTGAGTGCTGGTTTGTTCTGAGTGCTGGGTTGTTTGGGGGGTTGCTGGCGGGCTTGGGTGGTATCACCAGGTCTGGTTTCGGGGTGCCGAGGGGGTGGCTGGCTGGTGCTTAGGGGTGTGGTCCGGATGGCCGCCTGGATCCGGGGTTCTTTGGGGTTCTGTATGGTGGATGGGGGCACCTGGAGGGGGGCGACGTTATCTAGGTGCACCTTTAGTTATTACTGTTACTGCTGTTGTAGTGGGATGATTGATTATAAATAGCATACACATTATACACAATATAGGGCAACATAGGATATGAAGAAATGTTCGGAGAGGGGGGAGAAGTGGATTTTAAAGTGGGGCGACAGCGGTGATGGTGATGGACGGAAGGTGTGCTTGGGTGCTCGTCCCTCTCTAGGTGCTGTCCCTGTGTGGTCCTCTGGAGGATTCCTGGGTGCTGGCGGTGGTCCGGTTTACGCTCTGGGTCTGGCCGGTCATCCCTTTGTGCCGCCTGGGGCGGGTCCTGGGGGTTTTTCCGCTCGGGTTCGCTGGCTGCCTTCTCGGTTGTCCAGTGCATGGATGGGGGGTGGGTGGACGCCAGTGTGGGAAGAGAGTGGTGATGGTGATGAGGAAAGGACGCTGGTACAAACAAGGGGAAAAAAAAAAAAAAAAAAAAAAAAAAAAAAAAAGTCACGGAAGGAGGGTTTGGGGAAAGGAAGGAAGGAGGGAAAGGAACAAAAATGTATGCCCTGTCTAGGCTACCCCACTATGGTGGGACACAGCCTTTGTATATAGATAGATAGATAGACATTCCAGTCAAAGCAATCACATGTCCATAGATACTGAGAGCTGACAAGCAACAAGCAATTTTCACAGTCTGAAACATAGTCAGTCATTTTTACAACAATTTTCAATATAACCTAAAATAAAAATGAAGGGAGATTCTATACTTTACTCCATTTAATATATCATCTGGTTCAGGAATTCTCTTTACATGTTGTACAACCAGATGTCAGAAAAAAAAAAAGATTTATGTGAATATCTCAGTTGTTTCTCACTTGTGGTTCAAAATCACAGTGGGCAAACTATAAGTGAGCGGGTTTGAACCAAGCTCCTCACTCACGGTTCAAAATCTGGTGCAAGGCCCAAAAGTGCAACCTTCAAGTTAGTTATTGTATTTGGCCATAGCATCTTAGCAGTGCCCAATCTCAGAGGCTAAATAAATAACAGCTGGAGTTGAATAAATGCAGGACATATATTTGTTTAAAGCCATAGCCTACTGTGGACAATTTAAACCAAAGCACTAATATCTCCATGGAGACAAACATGGAAAAGAGGCATTCTTGGTTTTGTTTGGTGTCCACGATGAAGGGTTTAATACCATACTGTGAAACATTCCAGACCAAGCAATAACATCTTTATGGACAAAAGCATTTGACAGACCCTCCACAAGAAAAGTTACACAATGCATCTTTAAACCCCAGCCAGTTCACACGCTCCTTTCGACCAAAATGCTGTAAGCTTTCTGTCAGGCATAAGACACATGGGCCCTAAAAGCAGCACTATCTAAAACTGGCCCTCTGCGCGCTTGGAACACACAATCCGATGACAAATTCCCCCTGTCTTTCCCCAGTGCAGATAATCTTCCAAACCCCACCGAGGAGTCAAGCAATTTCAAGGACACTAAATACATGCTAATGGCGGGCTGGCGTCGCCGTGGGAGATTCATTTTACTGTAAATCCTTCTTGAGGAGCCGTACAAGAAGCTAAACTGGCCTCTAATAACAGCAGATAACAGCCCAGTAATGCCACAGACCTTGGATTAGCCAAATGCCCCCCAAAGATCGCCGCTCTGGTGGGACTTAAGTGCTTGGCGAGATGGATTTATTAGGCTATAATGGAGACAGCTGCTCTTTGCCTTGTGTTATGAAAAAGGTAATTTGTCTTTACTGCAAATGTGGGAGAAATTAAGCTTGTTATCACAAAAAATTATATAATAATAATAATAATAATAATAATAATAATAATTATTATTATTATTATTATTATTATTATTATTATTATTATTATTATTATTAGGCTATTATTAAAAGGTTAAAGGTGCATTGTGCAACTTTTCTGGTGGAGGTTCGCTACCTAGTTTTCTCCATGGAGATGTTATTGATTTGTCTGGTATTACACCTTTCTATCTTCATGGAGACCAAATCAGACTGGTCAGGTCAGATCTGTGGAAAGGCAAGCAACAAGCAAGGCAGTCAGAATGTCTGCTTTTCTAGGTATTTGTGTGCTCTAAATCTGCCTGTAACTGATTAAATGTAAAGTAGAGCTTTTTAATGTCATACTGAACATTCCAGGCAGAGCAATGACATATCCAAAGAAACAAGCAGGTGATGGACCCCCAACCAAAAAATCACTCAGTGGAACTTTAAAGCAATTCGAGCTGGGATGTGGCATGTGTGGAAGTGATCGGTGATGGTTAAGATTAAGATTAAGTCTTTATTTGGTCTCACACACAATGACACACGGGAGAAATTTGACCCATCCTTTTTCAGGAGCAGTGAGCAGCCATCTTTCGGCGCCCGGGGGTGCGCCCGGCACCGTGAAGGGTCTTGCCCAAGGACCCACACTGGCTTGCTCATTGCCAGGGAGAAATTTGAACCCACATCCCCCCGGGGGAAGTGACTTACCAGTTTAGCTAACCAGCCGGTTAGAGGGGCCGACTGCACAGACTGGCAGCCTCACTTCCAACAGTCTGTTCCAGAGCAGCTGTGACTACAGTGAAGGAATAATTCAATATAAAACATATTTGAGTGTCCAAAAAATAATAATAATAATAATAAAATAAAAAGCAGTATTTGGGCATATTATACCAGGGTTTATGTGCATTCCAATGACTAATAATTCTAACATATAGGCCAGACGTGCAATATCCTTTTTTCCATGTTGATGCTTGTTGTTACTATTATTATTATTACTATTTCCATTATTAGTATTCTAACTTATTACTTATTACTATTTTTTATTATTACTTACTTTATCCCATTCCTGCCTGCATGCACTTTCTTTCTTGTCCAAATGTCCTGGAGCTACTGTGGCGAGTAAATTTCTCCTGTGTGAGATCAATAAAGTCTTATCTTATCTTATCTAATGTGTTCATTAATGTGTTCATTTTGCATAACGCACACGTTTTCCGGCAACAGCTGTAGCACGGTTCTACTGTGCTCTTCTACTGTGTTCTCAGCATAGCAACAGGTAAGCAAATGCTTTGTTTTGACAATAGATGTAGTGTGGAGATGTTACTGCTTTGCCTGGAATGTTCCACAGTATGCCATGAAATGTATCTATCTTATGATAAGTGAGTTACAGGTATTTTTATTGCTCAAACATACCTTAAAAACATGAATTCTCATTCTCAGCGTAGTTGCCTCTCCACAGATCTGAGCTGTAACTTGGCCTTGTGGCGTCAGTTGCTTGCTTCTTTGGAAATTGATATGTACAGTGATGCCATGGTTTAAATATTTCCATGGAAACAAGCAGTTGGTCGATTCTCCACAAGGAAAGTTACACGTTGCACCTTTAAGACTCCACGGTGCATATTAAAAGTGCAAAAGACATGGCTCCTTGTTTTTTTAATGTTTGCTTATCAAACACTAATACTGATTGTGGTTGACGACCAAAAAGTTAAATGAGTATGTTGTGAACTAAGAGGTCAGTAAGAAGGTTACACAAGGAAGGGCATCTGATCTGACTTAGGTCCTCTGCCAATGTTAGTATATTTGAATAACTAAAGGGCTAGTTGAAAGTAGTCTAGGGTATCCCTTAAAGTAGACGAAATGATAGTACCAACTGAATCTTGTAGTAGCCGTAGTAACTGTAGTACAGTTGGTGGTACTTTGTAACAGTAGCAGTAAAAGAAATGCAACCGAAGTGGTGAGATATATCTTAAATACATAAGATATACAGAACTTTTAAGGCAACTTCAGCTCTTTAGTTTTGATTATAATGATTTCCAAAAAGATTGCTTGAGCCATCTGTGATCTGTTGGGAGTAAAGTTCTGTGCTAGATGGACACAGGCCAAATTAGCATGTTTCTCTCTCCTCCTCTGCTCTTTGTAAAATGCAAATACATTGAAAGGCTTAAACTCCAGGCAGTGGTAGCACATATCAGAAACGCCTCAGGGACTTTTCCGAAGCATATGATCTGCAGACAACAGCTGTATTCATCAGTTACTTATGCAAAACAGAGCGCAACAGAGAGACAAAGCTGAGCCGTGTCAGCCAAACCTCCCGAGAGAACGGGAGCTAAGAGGGCCAATTATGAGGGCTGATGTATATGAACGTGATGGGACGATCTGAACGCAATGTCAACAGAAAGGACAAAACTGAAAGCAGATAAACCATGTCAAATCCAGGGTAATGGACGATATGATGGTGACTGTGCTTTGATTGGCTTGTACAATTGAATTAAGCTCAGTTCATTCATTAAATTGAAGATAAGGAAAGACTACACATATTTGCCCTTTGGAAATATTTAGCCTGGGATCCAGACTGGAATCGTATGCATAGGATTAACTCAGTGCATCTCAGGCGGTTGTCAGTCACATTTAACCAGATTGATATGTCTTACTCTGAATTGAGTTGTAAACATTATCAATCTGGAATGGCTCTAGCTGAAAAAAGGTGTCATGAAGACCATTTGAATCGGATTAATCGGGGCAAAAAAAGTTGTAACTTAAAGGGATATGCCACCCCCAGGTCAAACTTGGGCATCTCCCCACAGTCTAGAGACTAAAATAAGTGATGGAAAGCGTTTTCTTGGTCACCCAGCCATTGTCCGAGTCTGTCAGCACTGACCGCCGCGCGCAGCTGCAGCTACTCCGCGTTAGACTGGAGTCTAACGTCGCCAGAGAAAGAATTCGGCCAAAAGGAATTAATTTGCTCGATGCTTTTCCCAACTACTTTCTGTGTAGTGCGCATTCATATCGAGTGCAAATAAATGTGCAAATCAACACGGAGAGCTTGACTTGGTCATTTTGGGGAGGGAACTATTTTACAGTGCGGAAAAACACAGCCGAAGCACACAGGGGAATCCCTGTTACGCACCACGTTGGGAGTTCCCCTGTTACGCAGCGTGATACGTGCTTCGGCTGTGTTTTTCCGCACTGAAAAATAGTTCCCACCCAAAATGACCAAGTCAAGCTCTCCGTGTTGATTTGCACATTTATTTGCACTCGATATAAATGCGCACTACACAGAAAGTAATTGGGAAAAGCATCAAGCAAATTAATTCCTTTTGGCCGAAATCTTTCTCTGGCAACGTTAGACTCCAGTCTCCAGAACGCGGAGTAGCTGCAGCTACGCGCGGCGGTCAGTGCTGACAGACTCGGACAATGGCTGGGTGACCAGGAAAACGCTTTCCACCACTTATTTTAGTCTCTGGACTGTGGGGAGATGCCCAAGTTTGACCTGGGGGTGGCATATCCCTTTAAACTTCAGTTACATCAGGCTGAGAGTAAAGCACAGACATTTTCCCTGTCCACAAATGCACAAAGCTCTTACCTTCTGCACGTTTTTCACAAACAAAACAGTCTGTACTGATACTAAAATAAACTGAAGCCCATCTGTCAGCATCACCATGTTTGTTTGGGTGCTTTACTTTTGACCTCAATGTTCATGCCAACTTGGATTCTTCTGAATCAGGGTCAGCCGCTAGGGTTCCCACGCTGGAAAACCTGGAAAATATTTGGCCTGTTTTCCAGACATGAGAAATGAGTAAAAATGCTAAATATATTGGAAAACATACATTTTGTCCTTGGAAATGTCTCCACAATTTGCTGTGTTTAAATAATAAATAATGTCCTGGAAAATTATTTGAAGCAAAGTGTGGGAAGTCTATCAACATGTGTTCAGAATCGGCTGTGGCACTTGCGTTTCCTTGAAGAGCGTAAGCCTTCGGTGAACTCATAACTACAGCTTTGATCAAACACTACGCGCATTGTTCTTGAAAATCACCACTTTTTAAATCTACAGAGAGGTGAGATGTATCAGAGAACAGAAATGATCTCATATGAGTGATTCGCACTGCAAAACCGCTTCCCTGGAGTTTTATCACTATTTCAGTTCTGAGACACTTTTTGGTTGGGTGTTTTTTTTTTTTTTCTGTCACTTCATATCTCCATCTCTTCTCTCCCAGCTCCTGTCTGCACCTCTATCTTTTCCATTGACCCATTTCCTATCAGAGCCTCTCTCGCAACATCACAGGAGAAAAATCGTCTCAGGGCTCGTATCAGATGGATGGGAGGTTTACTCTGGAATCCTTAAGTGCATTTCCTTACATTTTTCACAACAACACAAGTCCACAATATTCACACTATATTCTAACTATATTCTCAGAGTTCTAGCTGTTTCCCTGAGGCATCTGCGTTAACTTTATGGACATAGGGCTCACTCGTATTGATACTTTGCAGCTGATGTCATCCACATTGCCTGGGGGTGTGATGCTAACTGAAGGCACAACATCTGAAGCTCTGTTAGTCAAATTACTTTAGACTGTAGAGGTGGAATTTTTCTGGTAGAGGGCCTGGTAGAACTTTGCTTGTTTCCATGGACTGTTCCAACTGATCAGTCTCCACAGAAACAAGCAGGAGACACCACTAGGCTGATTTACAGGCGGGATGTTTTAAAAGGTATTTCTGAGCAATATAAATAGCTATAATTTAATAAATGCATCTTATATAAGGTAAATGCCATGATATTACAGGCAAAGCAATAATATCACCATGGCTGCAGGTTCCCAACCTGAAAAGTTACGCAGTTCACCTTTAATCTGAGCTGTATTTTAACACAATTTGACCAGAAAGAGCTGACAACAGGTGAGCAGATTGTTGTTGAAAATCAAACACCTAAACGGGACCATGAACGCTTGTATTGATCACAGGCTCCTGAAAGTGTCCTGTTTAAATCTATTTTGTATTTTTTCATGAGTTTTCAATTATCGTGAACACTTTTTGACAGTTTTTGCTAATGTGTGCATAATGTCGCCATGGTAACGCAGTGCAAAATATCTATACTCTCAGAGTTGTAGTGGTTTCCCTGAGGCGAATGTGTTGACTCACTCATATACGATGTGTTTCATTGTTTACAGTCACCACGGCGATCTGTTTGTTGAATCCGGAGACTATATATGTTCATGTTAGTGTACTGGGCGCAGGTTTATTGATACAGAAACACAGGTGGGCACACAAACAGTTGCTACATATGTAATTTCATTGCTGTACTTCTGACAATGACTAGAAATCCTTGAATCATGGAAAAAAAATGTAAAAAAAATTAAACATATAGTCATAATAAATTCTAAATTAGTGGCAAAAAAATTGCATGAGACTGGTGTCAAATAAAGCCTAATTATATAAATGTATATGTACAAGTCAAAATAAAATAGAAAAATAGTAATAAAGATATGTCAGCTATGTACAAAAGGTCAAAAAGTGCAAAAATGATATGATTGTTACATAAGGGCGTATTTGTTGAACAGTTGTAGGGAGTATTATCTGTTACATAAGGATGAGTTGTTGTACAGTTGTAACGAGTATTATATAAATGTAAATGCTCTAAATGTAATTCTGTTGTTACTTGTGACAATGACAATAAATCCTTGACTCTTGAATCTACAGGCAGTCCCACATCATGGCTGCTCATGGGCCTGCTCTTGCCTAGGGTTGAGAATACGCACTTCGTCAATACTTTACAAATCGCTCAGAGTTCAGATTAGGCCTGTCACCATAATTAATATATTGACTTATGTTTCAATATATGAATTTTGTTTCAATATATGAATTTTGGAATTTTATTTTTGGGGGGTCAGTATTTATTATGGTACAATTTCTTTGCACTAATGGGATTTCTTTTCTTTTTTTTCTTTTTTTTGAGCTATATGATAAGATTTATGCCATAGAAGGTTGAAAACAGATGCAAACTAACTACTGAAGTGAGTCATTCTGCTGTTTATTTATTGCAGTTCTTGGGTTGTTGCATTAGTGGCATAAAATTTTGTTTCAATATTACCATCTATAATTTCTTCAGCAAAACATCATATTTGTTACTGTAATTGACAGGTGGATTAACAGTGACATGCATGCTGTGTCCATATCAAAACTGAAGAACATGGCAGACTTGTGTCGAATCAATGGGCAAGCCACTAAACTCTGTTCATCTGAGGTGAGAGAAATTAAATTTGTAAATGATAAACAAAGAGCTCCTTTGTTTCACATGCATCATTGAAATAAACTAATAGTGTCTGGCACCTGCTTGTCTCCATGGAGATGTTAACAGTAATGTGTTTGGCTGGTCCTTCAAGCTTTTGTTTAATTACTGGTGTTTTTCATTTTTACCATGAGCAATAGTGACGTGTGGTGAGGGTCAAGGCTGGTGAGGCACTGACGTCATCAGTGACGTCACCAGGTGTCGGCAAGTAAATTCTGCCCTGGGCCAGTTTCTCTCCCTGTAAGTGACTGGAACTCGTAATATTTTTGATGAGAAGCTGAAAATTAATTATTATTGTTAAGTGCATTTTCCAGAGCACCGAGTAGCGCCATAAATTAAAATAGCAAAGTTTTTAGCGCAATTTGGCTCTGCATGTGTTTAACATGTTTAACAAGGCTTCTTTGCAAATTTTTCAGGTCACAATATCCCACCTGAGTCCAGATATTGTCACAGGTTGAGAAAAAAAGGCAGGAGGCACACAGCCTTTTCATGTGAACCACATTGTTTGAAAAGAGCGAGTTTTTCGTCCCGTAGTCTGGAGCAAACCCTTTAGCACCTTCGTTGGTCTTCCTTCAATTATAAACTCCTGCTTCGACCAAAAGCCCAGTTTAGAAAACTGCTTGAGCTTTAATATGAAAAAAAAGTAGGGCCAGACAAGAAGGAAAAAGTGAAGTTGAATGGATTATTAAACTTGACTTGCTAACTCTAAGTTGTAGCTTGCTTTCACTTATTCTAATCTGCTGCCCCAGGAGTTGCAGAAGAATCCCTGGGCTCACGAGTGCCTCTACCATGATCCAGGTAACTATATGCCTCACCCAGTGCCTTTACACAGTTGCTTTAGCGCAAAGCTGTGCATCTTATTTTATTGGGATAATATTGGGAACGCAACTTCTCAATCTTTGCTCTAGCAAAGCAGTGTCCTTCCATCACAGTCAGGTTGTGTCCTTGTAAAGTGAGGCAGAGATGTGCTAGCTCACCCAAAACATCTCCAAGAGCAGTGACTGTAACCTTGAACTTTGGATCACTCAGCATTTTGTAGCAGTACTTTGCTACTGGATCTGTTTTCAGTGAATTCTGTTTTGCAGAATTCTTGAAGCACAGTGTAATTCCTCAGAACAGCATTGACAGCTTGGTGCCGCGACAGCAAGACAACAAGAATCTTTGCTAGGTCCTTCATGTTGTTCCTCTTCACAGTGGGCCGAGAGAAAGTGGAATACACAGTTCTAAGAAGAGTTTCCACATCTCGCATCAAAGGTACATTTTTCCAGGCATCATCAATGCGCAAGTCCTCCCTATGGGCCACACAGTGTTGTTCAGTTAGGTGTGGTTCTTGACGCTTTAACAAAGCCGCAACTCCGTTGTGTTGTGTGCATTACTGAGGCACCATCAGAGGTCAGCATCACCATTCTCTGCATGTCCAGTCCATGTTTGGAGTTATTGCCTGCACAATATCCTGAGCAGTGCATGCTGTCAGCTGGATGATGCCACCAAACACAGTTTTATAGTTAACATCATTTTCCTCCCTGTATTTGATACACAGGACTTAGATTTTATGTACTGATATCTCTGTGCTCTCATCTACTATCAGGGTATGCTAGGGTGCATTTTTAACACTGCACGTAGTCTCATTCTGCACTATCTCATTGATTGAGTTCACAAATTCAGAGGCATAGTTTTTGCTTCGCCATCTTTCTCGTATACTCACATACTTTGCCATGTGATCGTGAATTTGTTGAACTGACAACACACCGCTGGTTCCTTGTTTTAGCGGTGCGCTGTGCGCTGGCCCCACTTCCATGTTTTAAGAGCGGAGGAGGAAAGGAGAGCCTTTTCAATGAAAAAAACACATTTTCACAGAAAATAAAATTAAACCACTGCTGTTTCAGAGGTCCAGAGGCTCAGATAAAGGACTTCCGAGCCTAGAAACACTCGCACGTGCCTCCAGGCAAATAAAAAAAACGCATTTCGCATTGCGTAGCTCCTTCGCGGTCCAAACTCTCTGGGCGTGATTTACAGAGACAGGGGGTAGACATCCAGACGGGGGGGTGGAGCTGCATTTTTCAATGTGACGTAACATAGTTGCCTTGTTCAGAATCGCCCGTTTGAGCTGTGTTTTTTTCTAACGCAGAAAAGGACTGCAAATGCTCAATTTACACATTTCACAACTTTTAGCCATGGGGGGGGGCTAAACAGGGTAGGGGCGCTCACATTAACGTTCAAAAACCTCAGAGTGAAAATTTCATGCCATGGGACCTTTAACTTGTCCAGGGTCAGATTTTGTTTTGTGTGACAGCTCGTTCCTTTTCTCTCGGTCTTTTGCGCTCTCCAGCAATAATGTGCCAATCCCCTGTCACATCTTGAGTCTTTGTACAATTCCAATAGCTTTCAAGTGACTTTTCTGCTGAATGTGACGCTTGAGGTAGTCCAACTTCCATTCAGTCCACACTTATCCCTCTGAAAACTCACTACTGTACTTTTGCTACAGGTATATTTGATGTTTTAGTCATGGTGTTTATTGTCTTGTTTATCAGATGTTTTATATTCACTGTGGGCCTATGGAGTGCTGTGTGTGCAACCTGTACATATGGTTTTTGACAATAAAGCTGACTTTGAACTTTGAACTTCATGACATCACAAGGTGGAAGAGAGAATTTTGAGCTTTGGAGATGTAGACAGACTAATAATAAAGGATTACTCAATGTTATATCACGGCTTAAAGCTCACAAGAGTCAATTTTGTGCCATATAGAACCTTTAATTCCCTTTCTATGCGTCTGAACTCCAGTAGATTTTGGTGCTTCGGAAACATCTTATTGCCATGGATTCCTGTGCTGTGAGCCTGAGTGACAGCGCTAATGTGGCCTGGAGTGGAGAGCCTTTTGTTGGAAGGTGCATGTTTTGTTTGGACAGAAAACATCCAGGTAAAAGGGCTGCTGCCTGCTGAGCTGACACTAACACATCTCTGGGCTGTAAACTTGTTTAAGATATCGATTTAGCACAGATGTGAATGACAGCCCGTTCTATTAGCCGAGCAGCACTAAAGGTTATAATGACTCTGCACTCAGCAACAATTCAGCAAAACAAAAAGGCATTTCTGTGGTCTTTAAGTGCACACACTCCCATTTACTACTGACAAAGAAATGAGCCGCTAATTCTACATTAAAACAAGTAGGCGTGAAGCTGGAAACAAAAGAATAAAAACACAGATTAAGAATACTGGGAACAAGATCAAAGGTTTACAGAGACAAATGTGTACGGGGGAATCAAGGGCACTCTGCTCTACTTTTGACTGTCTTAAAAACATGAAACACAGAGCTAATTCAATTTAAAGGTACACTCTGTAACTTTTCAGTTGGGGGTCCGTCACCTGTTTTTGTGACAACAAATTTAACAAAAATTTACCAAATGTGCTTTATCAAGAGCTATGCTTGGCACCAATATGAAACCAGACATGCCACAGAGGGCAAATTCAAATAAAAACATGGGAGAAGCACTGTAAAATACAGATCAATGTCTGCTTGGCATAATCTACCAAGAGATATTATTATTGCTAATACTAAATATCAAATTAAAATACTCCTGAAAAGGCATCTTGTTGTGCAGCAGTAGTGTCCCACAAAGTCTAATCCATTGTGTTGCAATTGCAATGAATAATGTCTCTTTTATTTTTGATAAATCATCAATATGAACTAGGTCCCGTGTGTGTGTGTGTTTTCTTATTGTTTTGTATTTTTGTTTTTAATATTTTATTGTCAATTATGTATGTAAATGTTCCATAAAGGACAATGACTCCTGGAAGAATAGCTGTGCTTCCACAGCTAATGGAGGTCAAAATAATTATAAATACAAACAACTAGCATGTGAATGTGCACTTCCTGATTATCAGACCATGGTGCGGCAGTAGCTCATTGGTGGGGGGTTGGTGGGGTTGGTGGTTCGAATCCCGCTCTTGACGGGTTGACCGCGTGTGATCCCAGCTTCCTCAGATGAGCGCTGCCATTGTGTCCTTGGGCAAGACACTTAACCCCACCTTGCCCCCAGTGTCTGCGGACACTGGCAGAAGATACATCAAGGCCTGTTGTGACGTGAGCGTCCTCCTGTGGACCCACCACCCGCGGGAGGATTCTGCACCCCGTTGTTGGTGAAAGAATGATGAATGAAGGAACAATACAAAGTGACTATAATGTTCATCAATATATCAATAAAATATAACTCCAAGTACGAGACTGCATTGTGATCTGGGTCAAGTCTACCTTAGCCGGAGAATTTATCAGGTTTAAGCACGTGAGAACTCTGAAAATAAGAGACTCAGCTCTGCATGGAAGACAACAAAAAAACTGGGTCAATATGACTTTGATTGTTATTGGAAAGAATTATTAAAGGTTAAAGGTGCAGTGTGTAATTTTTTGGTTGGGAGTCCATCACCTGCTTGTTTCTACAGATATGTCATTGCTCTTGCCTGGAATGTTCCACAGTATAACATTAAACTGCTCTACTTAATAATTATTCAATTACAGGTGGTTTTATAGCTCCAAAATACCTAGAATATTAGGCATTCTGACTGTGAGCGGGGTCGTCTTTCCGCAGATCTGACCTGTAACTTGGTCTGGTTTAGACTCCATGAAGACAGAAAGGTTTAACCTTCCTCCTGTGTTAGTTTTCTGTTACCATCCCCGGTGTTAACGGGTCGGTTTCGACCCGTGTCTTAAATCAGCTTTAAAATACATTAAAAATAAAAACTTAAATTCCAATTTTTTTTCTCATCTCTTGGTTACCTTGTTAGGCTTCCTTATCCATGAAAATGTTGGGTTTAATATTTTTGTTGTGGGTCTCTGGGCCTTTTTATTGTTATTAGTATACCTCTCGATTTCAATAAAAAAAAGAAAAATTAACCTCAAGAGAATAATATAAATAAATGAAAGGATGATGTCTTACCAGAATATTGCTAAGGGGTATAGAACACATCTCTGAAATGAATTTGCTTGATTTATTTTTTCATTTTAAAATGAATAACTATAGTAACATCTATGGTGTTATGGGTCATTTTCGACCCATATATATTTTCTTCAAGAAAATGCAAAAAAACAAAAAAATGTCAGCAATAGAACTTTAATATAAACACCTTGAAACACAGAACAGGTTATAACACAAAATATTGAATTACAAGTTCAAACAACCAATCAAACAAATCAAACCAATAGAAATCAATTATTACTTCCAAAACTATTAGAACGCTAAATCAGAGTTAAAAAAAAGTATCTGTGTGCAAGAACTTGTGTTCTGTGTGTGTGTGTGTGTGTGTGTAGGTGTGTGTGTGTGTGTGTGTGTGTAGGTGTGTGTGTAGGTGTGTGTGTGTGTGTGTGTGCGTGTGTGTGTGTGTGTAGGTGTGTGTGTGTGTGTGTGTGTGCGTGTGTAGGTGTGTGTGTGTGTGTGTGTGTGTGTGTGTGTAGGTGTGTGTGTAGGTGTGTAGGTGTGTAGGTGTGTGTGTGTGTGTTTAGATGCATGTGTGGCAAAAAGTGTGTTCTTTGCAGAGATATTTCTTGCATTGGAAACACAATATGTTTGTCTTTCTGTCTTTATTGCTTGGGCAGACCTGACACCTCTTTCTTTTAGAATCAGGTGGTCTCAGGGGGGGTTGTGGCCGTGGTTGTTCTGGTTGGTGTTGAGGCAGGGCTGGCTGAGTCTGATGCTGATGCAGATTCTCTCTGTGTTGCTGATGATGTGGATGGAGTGCTGGGTGAGCACCAGCATCAGACTCAGATGTGTCTGTGTCTTCTGGCTGGTACTCCACATTGTCCTCTTCCTCAGAAACTTGCTCCTCTGCATCACTATGCTGATCTGTGTCTTCTCCCTCATTTTCTCCAAAAATGTAATCTCGAGCTTCGCTCACCGTAAATCTTTTCATTTTTGTATGCTGCAAATTGGAGATGTGCCCTCTGCAAGTCAAATGAGTGAAGTGACCTGACATGTCTGGACATGCACATCTTTGTTTGTTTTGTTTTTTTGCAGCAATCCTGGACAAATGAGCATCCCCAGAAGCTCACATGATTGGGGGAGGAGGTGGCTGTCATTGTGTTGGCTGACAATGCATTTATGATATCAATTTTGGCTCTAATTATTGCTTTATAATCTTATTTTTATAACCGGGTCGAAACCGACCCTAACACTACAAAGGACATAATTTCAACTAGAGCATTTTATAATGCAGTGAAAAAAAATGTTTTTGTTGAATTTTGTTGAAATCAAGGTTCCTGACAAAGTCAAAAAGCCTTGATGCAATAAACAAATTTTAAGTGATTATTTTATGCATTTAAAAACTAAAACGGGTCGGTGGCGACCCTAACACAAGAGGAAGGTTAATGCCATACTGTGAAACATTCCAGACAAAGCAATAACATCACCATGGAGAAAAGCATTTGATGGACCCTCCACCAGAAAAGTTACTCAATACACCTGCAATTATTTGTGGATTGTGTTGTAGTGTGGCAACTGAGGCAGATACCTTGTTAAAACATTGTGGAAACTTCCATTCTACAGCTCTACCTGAACTTTTTTAAGTGGTAGTATGTAACTTTTATGGCAGGGGAAAGTCAACTGTGTGATTCCATGGAAATAGAAAGTTAAAACCTCCCTTGAAAATGGTAATGGTAAATGGTCACATTTTTATGGAACGCTTTCCCACCTTAAAGGCACTCAAAGCGCTTTACATGAAGGAACCACTCACACCTTCACACAACAGTGCATGCAGCAGAGGTGGTGATGAGATGAGTGTGTCTTGCCCAAGGACACAGTAACAGTATTCATTTGGGGGCTGGAATCACACTGCAAACCTGTGGGTCTATGGATTTCAATGGACTACCAATCTTATTTATATCGAGAACCATCATCCTTCGGATCAGAGGACGTGGAGATCGATCACTTTTATCCCATACCGTGGAATATTATATCCAAAGGAACAGCGTTTCCATGGAAACAAACAGGGCCAAATAAGAGCCCGCTCAGAGTAGGATTCTATGTTTTTCAGTGTAATGAACACATTCATAATAATAATAAAAAATAAAAAAAATCACTATGCAGGGGGTCCTCGGGTTACGACGTTGATCCGTTCTTAAGACGCGTCGTAACCCGAATTTCGTCGTAAGTCGGATTTTGCCTTTGATCTTCCAACCAAAGCACCAATAACCTTTCCATCTCAATAATTAGACCACTACGCTGCTTGGTTATCACTGTTGCTTTCATAGGAGTAGATCAGAGCCAACATCAGGTACTTCCGTCCACATTGGGGATGCACAACAGAGCGTATTCTTCCGCCGTGCGCCGCGCGCCGTTCGCGTTTGTTTACATCTCTTACCACGCTAAACCGCGTAAGACGGAATGACGCGTAATATATATATATATTTTTTAATGGGGGCGCGTTCGTAACCACGAAACGTCGTAAACCGAGACCGTCGTAACCCGAGGACCCCCTGTACTATACTGTGGGATATACTGACCCATAGGTTGTCACTTTAATCTTGTGTCCTTGAGCAAGACACTTAACTTTGCTCTCAGTGTTGGCATGACCGGGTATAAGAATGTTTGTGAGTAGTTTTGAGTGCCCTTTGGAAATAGTACAAAATCACTTATTTTAACATACAAAATCGGACATTCTACCCGTGTACATGGTCCATGTAACTTGAAAAAGCTGATGTTATTCCCACTTATTTATACCTTTGGACAGAGAGGGGGGTCATTCTTTTCATCATTTATCACAGTGATCTGGAAGTGCTGGTCTTAAAATCTGTGCAACTCTGCCATCTGACATCTGTCCCAGTTTTAGATCTAATTTTAAACAAATACAGAGCTCTCTGGTTGCTCTATTCATCCTTTGATTTCCCCCCAATGTCTCCTCTTTCATGCGCTGTATTCAGCCGCTCTGAATGGCAGGTAAATAGACATTGATTGTCGATAATTGGCTCTATGGATCGGCAGCAGCATTCGGAAAAGGGCAGATGTTATCTCCGCTTTGGATTCACTCCGGGACACTGTGTGAATGGCGCTGAGGTGTTTTGTATGCGGACTGGGAGTTTTTCTGTTGGATATGAGTTAGATAGATTTGGCCCATAGAGTTCAGGCTGTCACCGCTCCATGTCCCTCCATTGATCTTGTGTCAGTGTCATATTCAGATTTCTTTTACTCATTCAATTCACTGAGCATTTGTCACGGTCCAGACTGAATGAGATGATAGCAGGGTTACAGGAGTTCAATCCGTCAACAAAGTGTGAGGGCTGCCGAATAGGAAGCAGAGAGGAACAGGCATGGAAAACGGAAAATAAAGTAACCCCAGTACTATGAACTCTGTGAATGAAAGTGAAGTGTTTACACTCTCCTCTCCCCAAACACGTCCCCCTGCATTTCATTGGGGGAATCCCACAGATAAGAGAGTTCTTCACTTTTAGGTTGAGCTAGGACTCTACAACTGGTCACATTTTCGTTTTTAATTGTCAATGATGTGCTTGGGGCTTTTTATTTGAGAGTTTTGCAGTCTATTCTCTGTAAAAAGTATAGAATTCAGACTTTGGAGAAATAAAGTTCTCGGTGGTTTGCTCATTGAAGGTCAATTCTGTTGGTGAGCCCTTGATCCTTATTTGCTGCTTGACCTTTCGCCGGACTCTGGTTGGCTGTTGCTGTCCTTTATCTCAGTGCTGGAATGGTCCACAATATGGCATTATTCTTAGAGAACAAGTTTAAATTTCCTATATTAAAACCCAACCCATCGGACTAGTGGAAAATTGTTCTAAAAATATTCTAGAAGGAAAAAATATATATTTGAAATGCAATCATCTTGTGAGCAACACATCAAGCTGAACCCTCCAAAGTTGCGTTGTGACACTTTCCATTGAAAGGTGTATTTTGTAACTTTTCTGGTGGAGGGACTGTCAAATGCTTTTTCTCCATGGAGATGTTATAGCTTAGTCTGGAATGTTTCACAGTATGACACTGAACGTTTCTGTCTTTTAAGTATTTTGAGCTATAAAACCACCTGTAATTGAATAAATGTCAAGTAGAGCTGTTTAATGTCATACTGCGGAACATCTGAAGCATATCCATAGAAACAAGCAGGTGATGGACCCCAACCTTAAATTTATATGATGCGCCTTTACCTGGGTGAGAGCTGAGTCTAACTGTAGCTCTGTTTTATTCTAACAGTTAAACATGAATCTGTGTGTCTGTGGAGCCTGAGGAGATGAGCTCGTGTGACAGAGGCACAAGTTCATTTAGAGGACGAACACGAGACTTAAAACCACAAGAAAATGTGATGAGAGAAAAAACATCAAGAGGATGTGATATTTAAATTGATGAAAGCAACAGGCAGAGTGGGGTTATCAAAGATAAACAAATACACTTTTTAAGAAATTGAAACAAAATAATATGATTTTTGTCATACATATATTGTCAAACATTATCAAACTTAGACTGCTGTGTGCTTTCTCTTACTGATTATGTACCATTTAATTGTTCAAAACCCAGGAGTGTGTAGAATCCCTCAGTCGTCCAGGTAGAATCCATGGCAAAAGGAGAAATTCAATTTGTCAATTGGACAGTTCAGAACTGAAGAAACAGCTTGGATGAGCTGCGAAACGTATTCGACCAAATAAACGTTTGTCCAGTTGACAAATTGAATTTCTCCTTTTGCCAAAACCTAGGACTGTGTTGCAAAGATATGCACATGCCCAAAAGTTAAAGATGCAGTGTGTAACGTTTCTTGTGGAAGCTTATTCCACTGCTCTTGTTGCTATTGGAGGAGTTATGATTTTGCCAGCGATTTTTCAGAGTAAAGTAAGTTTGCATCTCCATGGAGACAAGCATGTGCATTCCAAATCAGTCATAAGTCAGATCTGTGGAGACACAAGACTAGTCACACTAAGAATCTTATTCATGTTTGATATTGAAACACTTTAATTAATTACAGATATTGATAAACAGACCTTTAAGATATCGTCTGATATATGTTCTGATATTGTTTCCTCATCAAAAACATATGTGGAGTTGTGTTTTGTTTCATTCTCAATCGCTGCATATTTAAGATGAGTTCTCTCAAAGCAAAAACACTTTTTTTCCACCTTGTGATGTCAAGTGGTAATACAGGAAGTGCTCCACTGTGTTTTCAAACTCCATACACCTTCACTAGAATCATTTGGATAATTTCAGAGCTGGACTTGTCAATCTCTACTGAACTAAAAGTAAAAGGAGCTGTAAGTTTGAAAACTACCACTTTATGATATCCCAAGGTTGAACAGAGCATTTGGAGCTTTGGGGATGCAGACAAACAGGATCTATTCAGAAGACGTCTGGAAACATGCGGGTGATGACTTCCGGTGTAGTTCCCAACACTGGGGATGTGATAAAACCGTGGATTAAGCAACAGCAGCGGTCTGCCAAAACCTGCCAAAGCTTTCCATGAGGGATAGGACTCTAATCCCATCTTCAATGTCACTTACAGACAGCTAGTTGGAACTGCTGATCATAATGGAACACTATGATTACATTTTTTTTAATTCAGCTAGAAAAAATAAAATACATACATTAAAGGTCCCATGACATGGTACTTCTTGATGCTTTTATATGGCTCCTTAATGGTTCCCTAATACTGTAAATGAATCCTTCTTCAAAATCAACACTCAGTGCATGAGATATGACTCTGACAGTCTTCATGAGGCTAGATATGTGTCTAAAATTCTTTATTGTGGGTGTTGCTTCTTCACTGCAAATGAGAAGGACAGAGAGATTGGCTGAGGAGCGGGGGGGCGGGTTTCCCCCGCAGCTTAGCGCAGCTTGGCTCCGCTGTGTCTGCCCTTCCGTGAGAGACAGATGAGAGAGTTAGCAATGAAAAAAAGCATATTTACAATAAATATATAACAATATATATTTACAATAAATAACAGAAAATAAAATTAAACCACTGGTATTTCAGAGGTCCAGAGGGTCGGGTAAGGGACCTGCGAGCCTAGAAACACTCGCAGGTGCCTCCAGGCAAATAAAAAAAATGCATTTCGCATTGTGTAGCGCATTCACAGTCCAAACTCTATGGGCGGGATATACAGGGATGCTGAGCGGAGACAGAGGGAGGGGCTGGAGCTGCATTTGCCGATCTGACGTCAAAAAGGTGCCTTGTCTGAACTCGCCCGTTTCAACACTGGGTTTGTGTAACGCAGAAAAGGACCGCAAATGCTCAGTTTAGACATTTCGCAACTTTTAGCCATGGGAGGGGGGGGGGCCTAAACAGGGTAGGGGAGCTCACATTAACGTTCAAAAACCTCAGAAAGTGAAAATTTCATGCCATGGGACTTTAATATAAAATTTATAAAGGAAAAAAGAAAGAATACAATGACATCTAGATGAAGACAACCAGGCCATTTTCTATCGTTACTATCGCCAACAGAACCCAAAGGAAGTCGTCATCCGCATGTTTCCAAACGTCTTCCGGTTTTGTGACTTAAACAGACAGTGTGTAGGATTGGTGGCGCATTGGTGGATGGTGGGTATTGCAATTCCGGTTTTAGCTACGGCAGACCTCGAGGGTCACCTGGGCGCGCCGTAACGCGGACAGCTCGGCGTAACCGGAGGTGGATTCACCGGCAGCCGCGCACAAACCGCGCGCATGCGTGAAGCGCACCCGGAGCTGTGCGCGGGTGGGAGGAATCGGGAACCGGACCGCGGAGGGCGGAGGTCGGTCTGAACCCGGGGTGCGGGCCCGCGCTGCAACAAAGCCCCAGCCGTGGTAGGTACTATGTCCTTCTTCTTTTCCTCTTAGATGAATGTGCTTGCTCCTGCGATGTATGTGCGGAGTAAGTGTGATCCAGCAACATGCTTGTCGTTGTTTATCACGAGCCCTTTGACAACTGCTGTATAAAGAAAAGGCGAAGGCGGAGCCCAAATGTCCTTCTGCGGCTCTCGTAATCAAAATGGCTGCCTCTATATGGGGAAGATCCCCCTTTTATGCAGGTATATCTAAGTCCAACAGAATACTTTGATTTCATGATGGAAGTGAAAAGGCTTGGAAAACACTGTATTTTTGAATGGGTGTCTTCAATTTCGGTAATTAACGGGTAAAAATCTTACACACTGTCCCTTTAAGCATGAATAGAGCTCATGGATTATTCAAGCATGTGTGAAAGAAACAACATTCTAACATGACTTAAAGCCCACAAGAGTCAATTTAAATTAAATTTAAAATGACTACAATTCCAGACTTTTTCAAAATAATATACCGATGTCATACATTGGTTCTGTAGTGATTGCATCATCTTTCAAAAACTCAAATTATCGTCAGCTGTGGAGGAGACATTAAAGTAGTTGTCATGTGAATATTATGGGATGTTGTGGTGTTGTGCTGCCTGTGTTTGTGCTCTGACAGGTAAAGGTATTGAGCGTTCTGCTTGGTTAGTTTTTCTAATTAAAAGCCTCACAGTCAAAGGCACCTCCATATGTTCCACAGTGAATCCTCTCTGCGCACACTCTCATTACTGGAGCCTGTGTGTTAATGGCACCATCTCACACATTTGTGCTGTACATTCGTTAACGTAGAGTTAGAAATATTACATGTGGAGCATGTGGATTGCAGCCATGAGTACCTGGAATGGAAAAAGTGAGTGCGCTACAACTCATTATACAGCAAAGAGACATTAACTGAGAATATTCTGTGCAAGTGTTTTAAATGTGCATCGTGTAACATTTCAGTTGTCATGTAACTTTTCAGAGTCCGTCAGTTTCTTGTTTCTATGGATATGTCATTGCTTTATTTGGAATGTTTCACAGTAGGACATTAAACAATTGTACCTTATATTTTTTTCAATTACAGGTGGTTTTATAGCTCAAAAATACCTAGAAAAACAGGCATTCTGACTGTGAGTGGGGTCGCCTCTCCACAGATCTGACCTGTAACTTGGTCTGGTTTGGTGTCCATGAAGACAGAAAGGTTTAATACCATACTGAGAAATGTTCCAGACAAAGCAATAACATCTTCAAGGAGAAAACCATTTGATGGACCCTCCACCCCCCAGACTACGTTACTCGTCACTCCTGCAGAAAGAGCCAATGTCCGTGTCTGGGATCATGTCCATGTCTGGGATCATGTCGGTGTCTTGGATCATGTCGGTGTCTCGGAGGATTTCAGCAGATTTCAGGCTCTCCCGGGAGGCGGGGCTAGTTGTATCTATCAGGTATGAGTGGATGTCCAGCTACTTAAATTTAAAGATCCCATGACATGGTACTTCTTGATGCTTTTATATGGCTCCTTAATGGTTCCCTAATACTGTAAATGAATCCTTCTTCAAAATCAACACTCAGTGCATGAGAAACAGAGATAAGATGAGAAGGAGTCATAAATATCTCTCTCAAACACTTTATTCTGGGCGTTGTTGCTTGAATGCAAATTAGGAGAAAAGAGCTGGCCTATAGTAGAGGGTGGGGGCGTGGCCAAACTCTCCGCTCTCCCGCTGTAAGCTCTCAGCTGATCCATTTCCGTGTTTTTGCACGGGTGAGAGATTTGAAGCGTTCCATTGAAAAATAAACACATTTCCACAGAAAATAAAATTAAACACTGCTGTTCCAAGGTCCAGAGGCTCAGATAAAGGACTTCCGAGCCTAGAAACACTCGGACGTGCCTCCAGGCAAATAAAAAAACACATTTCGCATTGCCTAGCGCATTCACAGTCCAAACTCTCTGGGCGTGCTTTACAGAGACACTGAGTACAGACAGACGGGGGTGGAACTGCATTTGCATTTCTTTTTTTTATCTGACGTCAATAAGGTGCCTTGTTCAAAATCGCCCGTTTGAGCTCCGATTTTTTGTAACGCAGAAAAGGATCACAAATGCTCAGTTTAGACATTTTGCAACTTTTAACCATGGGGGGGGGGGGGGGGGGGTCTAAACAGGGTAGGGGAGCTCACATTAACGTTCAAAAACCTCAGAAAGTGAAAATTTCATGCCATGGGACCTTTAAGTCATTTTTTTCCCGTCATTTACGCACTCACCTGCATTTACCCCATATGTCATATCCCACTCACTAATGTTAATTTTGCATCGTAACTTATTTTATCACACGGCAATAAACTGTTTTAGTGCTGACAATAGTGCTAGCTAGCGTTTCAACTTAATGTTAACCGCAGACGCAGCGGCGCTTTCTGCGTGCACATCCGCTGCGTCGATAAACAAATAATCCATCTATAAATTTGCTGCATCATTGTTTAAGCTCCAGGGTTCAAAGTATGAGAAAAAAAGTAATGGTTTATAGTATGGAAATTATGATATATTTACAAATGATGAGCGCCTTTGTTTCACATCCATCACTAAAAAAAGTCTCACTGGACGATCACGTTTGGTTCTAGCTTGAGACTCAGTGGAGGTCATGGGGACCAGACTGATGTTAATTTGTAAAAAAAAAAAAATGCAGAGATTCCCTTCTGGATTTGCCAGGCAAATTGATGCCAAAAATCCTCTGCAAAAGTCTTAAAGATCCCTTCTTGATGCTTTTATATGGCTCCTTAATGGTTCCCTAATACTGTAAATGAATCCTTCTTCAAAATCAACACTCAGTGCATGAGAAACAGAGATAAGATGAGAAAGAGTCATAAATATCTCTCTCAAACTCTTTATTCTGGGCGTTGTTGCTTGAATGAAAATGAGGAGAAAAGAGATGGCCAATAGTAGAGGGTGGGGGCGTGGCCAAACGCTCCGCTCAGAGCCCACAGCTGATCAATTTCCTTGTTTTTGCACGGGGGAGAGATTTGAAGAGTTCCATTGAAAAATAAACACATTTCCACATAAAATAAAATTAAACCACTGCTGTTCAAAGGTCCAGAGGCTCAGATAAAGGACTTCCGAGCCTAGAAACACTCGGACGTGCCTCCAGGCAAATAAAAAAACGCATTTCGCATTGCCTAGCGCATTCGCAGTCCAAACTCTCTGGGCGTGATTTACAGAGACGCTGAGTACAGACAGACGGGGGTGGAACTGCATTTGCATTTCTTTTTTCGATCTGACGTCAATAAGGTGCCTTGTTCAAAATCGCCCGTTTGAGCTCCGATTTTTTGTAACGCAGAAAAGGATCGCAAATGCTCAGTTTAGACATTTCGCAACTTTTAGCCATGGGGGGGAAAGGGCTAAACAGGGTAGGGGAGCTCACATTAACGTTCAAAAACCTCAGAAAGTGAAAATTTCATGCCATGGGACCTTTAAATATAAAAACTGATCATAAAGGACCCTTTTTTAATCCATCAAACCATTTCAAATTTGAAATCGTTCTAATCATACTCTGGTTGGGAAAAACTGCAGTACAAGTTAAGCACATGACCTCCCAATATCTGAATTTCAGACATCAGTGGTGAGTAATGATATCATCTAAAAGAAGAAATGTACATAAATAAGCAACAAACCAGACAATAACAATGTTAGCACTGCAGGCTACAGGTCACACACACACTTATCCATCAACCAACCAATCAGTCTATCATTATAACTTGATAGTAAAGATTGTATTAAACTCTCTACCACTTTTTTTTTTTCTGCCGTGACATCGCTCAAAATAAAAACCATTATTAAGTTTTGTCCAGTTTGACACAGCACAGAGCTTTTCTTTTGCTATGGATCATACCTGGATGACTGAAATCTTTGATGAAAGAATAAAATAAATAGAATCAATTAAAATAAAATAGCGCCACATGAAGCCCTCTGCACCATCACCCTACAGTTTGAGAATCATTGGCACAGACTGATGTAGCCGCTGTTGTTTGTGAATGTCTGTGAGGTGACATAACTTCGAGGGTTAATGGTGCAGAACACACTGGGTGCTGGTAGAGCTGGTTAGAGTCTGGAACAGAGTAAAACTGCCCCCGCGGCCATTACTGTAATGGAGAGCAACTTGAGACGGATAACATCAGATCAGTGCTTTTGGTGGAAATTATAATGGCTTTAAAGAGCCGAATCTTCAATTTGCTTTTTGTTCATTTAAACGGTTAAAGGGGCGATTTCCTCTGGTAATATTCAAATTGTTGGGTTGGTGGTTTTTAATGAGGCAGTATGTTTTGATATCACACATTATGTTAGTACGAGCATAATGAAGATGTGAGGGGTTTCTGTGCATTGGTGATTTTGGCTACTTTTATATTCTCAATAACAAATAATGCTGCTGCTACTACTACTACTACTACTGCTACTAATACTACTACTACTACGACTACTGCTACTGCTGCTACTTCTTCTACTTCTACTACTACTACCACAACTACTGCTACTACTACTGTGGCTGCTGCTACTACTACTTAGACTTAGGCTGCGTCCCATTTCTCTGTCTTACCCCTTCGTCTTACCCCTACCCCTTGGTTTTGCTCGTTCATGTGAGGGCAAGGGGTGTCCCGATTCTAATTTTGATCAAGGTCTAGGGCAGGCATGGGCAAACTACGGCCCGGGGGCCATATAAGATAAGATAAGATAAGCCTTTATTGATCTCACACAGGAGAAATTTACTCGCCACAGTAGCTCCAGGACATTTGGACAAGAAGGAAAAGTGCATGCAGGCAGGGAGGGGATAAATACAGGTTTACAATTATGACGCTTATGTTCTACGTTACTTTTAGTGAACTGTTGTTGCGGTTTTAATTGTAGTGATGTCTGTTAAGCCGGCGTTATCGTTTTCATCAAACTTTCATGTATAAACAAGCTAGTTTTTCTGTCGAGCTGAGGTACCCGATAATCCTTGACCTTTGTTTACGTTTGTTTGCGTCAATTGTTGTCGCCCCTGTAAATGTAGCAGCCAGGTAGGGGCAAGGAATGACGACGCAAACGGGAATCGGGTGGTGTCCCATTTCTTAGTGGAACATTCGTACCCCAAGCCCTCTCAGCTCGTTATCGAGGGGCAAGACAAAGACGTAGATAAAGGGGTATGGGTAAGACAGAGAAATGGGACGTAGCCTTAGACTTTAGTTTATTGATCCACAAAGGAAATTATTTGGATACAGTAGCTCACTCATCATAAAACAATATATAACAGAGGGTAACAAAATAAAAAAAGATGGAATAGCAAAAATCACAGCTATACAGGAGACAAGAATGGCAGTGCAATAATATACAAATTTACAGAGTACTACTAAAAATACATTTAATGGACTTTTCATGTACATTAATCTGACCACACTTAAATGTGATGTAAGTACTTTATGTTCTCTTCAACCTGCAAATTCATGAAGGACAGTGATAAGTTTGCATGACTGGTGTTTTTTTTTTTATCAGACCCCTATTTTCAAGTCATCAGACCAGGAGCCACTGTGGCTCAAACCCAGATTTTCTTTGCCCTTTTTGTCCTCTGCCCCCATCCATCCATCACCCTCTTGCCTCTCTCTCTCTCTCTCTGTCCTTTTCCCTCTCTCCCTCCTTCTCTCTACAGTGTCTGTTCTTGACAAATGACTACAGCTCTACTTCAGCCCATTACCAGGGTGTAAGACTCTAACTCTACAGATGTACTACACAGATATTTCCCAAAGTCAAATTAACACCAAACATAAGTTACCGTAATTTCCGGACTATAACCCACTACTTTTTTCTCACACTTTGAACTCTGCAGCTTTTACACCGATGCAGGTAATATATGGATATTTGTATATGATATATGATATTTGTACGGATTATTTGTTTATGAACACAGCGGATGCGCGTACAGCCTGAGTGCAGAAAGCGCCACTGTCTGTGCGGTGAACGTGAAGTTACAACACTAGCGAGCGCTGTTGTCAGCACTAAAACAGTTTATCGACATGTGATAAAATAAGTTCTGGTGCTAAATGAACATTAGTGAATGGGATACGTCTTAATGACCCGCATGCGTTTAAATGCAGGTGAGTGTGTAAAGGAACGTCTCAAATTTCAGTAGCTGGACATCCACTCATAGCTATCCCCCGCCCCCCCAGGAGAGCCTGAAATCTGCTGGAATCCTACGAGAAACTGACATGACCCCAGACACTGACATGATCCCAGACACTGACATGATCCCAGACACTCACATGATCCCAGACACGGACATGATCCCAGACACTCACATGATCCCAGACACGGACATGATCCCAGACACTCACATGATCCCAGACACGGACATGATCCCAGACACTTACATGATCCCAGACACGGACATGATCCCAGACACTCACATGATCCCAGACATGGACATGATCCCAGACACTGACATGATCCCAGTCACTCACATGATCCCAGACACGGACATGATCCCAGACACTGACATGATCCCAGACACTCACATGATCCCAGACACTCACATGATCCCAGACACTCACATGATCCCAGACACGGACATGATCCCAGACACTCACATGATCCCAGACACTCACATGATCCCAGACACTCACATGATCCCAGACACTGACATGATCCCAGACACGGACATGATCCCAGACACTCACATGATCCCAGACACTCACATGATCCCAGACACTTACATGATCCCAGACACGGACATGATCCCAGACACGGACATGATCCCAGACACTCACATGATCCCAGACACTCACATGATCCCAGACACTCACATGATCCCAGACACTCACATGATCCCAGACACGGACATGATCCCAGACACTCACATGATCCCAGACACTGACATGATCCCAGACACTGACATGATCCCAGACACTCACATGATCCCAGACACTCACATGATCCCAGACACTGACATGATCCCAGACACTTACATGATCCCAGACATTCACACGATCCCAGACATTCACATGATCCCAGACACTCACATGATCCCAGACACTCACATGATCCCAGACACTCACATGATCCCAGACACGGACATGATTCCAGACACGGACATGATCCCAGACACGGACATGATTCCAGACACTGACATGATCCCAGACACTGACATGATCCCAGACATTCACATGATCTCAGACACTCACATGATCCCAGACACTGACATGATCCCAGACACTCACATGATCCCAGACACTGACATGATCCCAGACACTTACATGATCCCAGACACTCACATGATCCCAGACACTGACATGATCCCAGACACGGACATGATTCCAGACACTGACATGATCCCAGACACGGACATGATTCCAGACACTCACATGATCCCAGACACTTACATGATCCCAGACACGGACATGATCTCAGACACTCACATGATCCCAGACACTCACATGATCCCAGACACTTACATGATCCCAGACACGGACATGATCTCAGACATTCACATGATCCCAGACACTCACATGATCCCAGACACTTACATGATCCCAGACACGGACATGATCCCAGACACTCACATGATCCCAGACACTCACATGATCCCAGACACTCACATGATCCCAGACATGGACATGATCCCAGACACTTACATGATCCCAGACACTCACATGATCCCAGACACTCACATGATCCCAGACAGGATAGCAGTTCTTTCTGCAGGAGACGTGTGCAGTAGAGCGTAAAGTGCCGGGGTGCAAGAGCGAGACTGACAGATGAAGAGACGGTGCGCCAAGGCAAATACTAGTTTGATTTTGTTTTGAACAGTTATTTTGCGCTTCATGCACACACCCTCCTCACACAAAGAAATGCATATTTTCAGTTAAAGGCAATCGATCTGGCTGTTGAAGAAGGAAATAGAGCTGATTTGACAGCACGGTGGCTGAGTGGCTAGCGCTCATGCTTCACAGCAAGAAGGTTCCGGGTTCAGGCCTTTCTGTGTGTGTTCTGTGTGGAGTTTGCATGCATGGTCTGGGTTTGATCCCCGGATCGCCTGGGCCTTTCTGTGTGGAGTTTGCATGTTCTCCCCGTGTCTGGGTGGGTTTCCTCCGGGCACTCCGGTTTCCCCCATCAACCCAAAACATGCTCCAAGTAAAATCCTCCAGCTTAGGTCCTGACCAAACCGAAGCAAGAAGATCATGGAGATGGTCCCCGGGCGCAGTAATGTGCTGCCCACTGCTCCTAATAACAGGATGGGTTAAATGCAGAGAAGAATTTCTCCTGTGTGAGATCAATAAAGTCACTTCTTCTTCTTCTGATGCACTTGAGCTTGGCATCAGCGAGTCGATGGTGAGACGTTGGCGACAGTGTGACAAACTGACACGATGCAAAGAGACGACAAAAGCTTTCAGAGGCAATTAAAGCAGATTCTCCGAACTTGAAAACGTTCTTGAAGACGTGGACACCTGCGGCTTATAAACAGGTGTGGCCTATATATGTACAAAAATAAAATTTTGAGGTACAGAAAAAACCTAGGAAATATAATCTGCCACAGAAGGCACATTCAAGTTACTTAAAGTAAAAACAAACCATGGAAGAAGCACTGTAAAATACAGAACAATGTCTGCTTGGAATAATCTACCAAGAGATATTATTAATATTATTATTGCTACAATTTAAGACAGTTGCAGTGAGTGATTTCTCTCTTTCACTCTTGATCTAACATCAGTGTGAACTGGGTTTAAAGTGTGTTTCTGTTTGTGTTGTGTATAAATAAATAAATAAATAAATAAATAAATAAATAAATAAAATATTAGGGGTGGGCAACATAAAAAATCTTAATCGCATTAACTCAGTGACTTTCTGTGATTAATCATGATTAATCGCATGTTATCGCGGAATGTGTGAAACCCAAAAATGAATTCAAAAGCTGCTTCAAAAGCACAGTTTTATTTGATAAAATGTAAATGAACGTTGCAATGTTGCATAGAGAATCTATAAATAAAAAATAATAATAATAATAATTTTAAAAAAAACAGTAACCGGTACATAAAACAGTCTTTAAGTGTTTTTGTCAATAACTAAAAGTCCTTTTTCTTTTCTCTTTATAAATCCTTTACACAAAGCCTGTTGCTAAGGTACAATATTATTATTAGTATTATTAGTATTATTATTAGTATTTCAGCACATCTCGCAGGCCTGGGTCATCCACAATATTGATTGGTCTACAGGTCGTAGCTACCCACTTGGCGAATGCCTCAACTAACCTTTTTTCTTTGTGTTTATCTAGTCTTCTTCCTCCACAAGTGGAATCCAGTGTAGTTTGACGAAACTTCGGTGTCGCATTGAATGATTTGTCAGCTTCGACGGAATGGATAGCATTGAGGTGGTACCTGAGACTTGTATAACTTCGGTGAAATGCAAATTCTGCATCGCAGTGTTTACAGATAGCTTTGTTTTTCTCCAACGTGCCATCTTGTTTAACTTTGTACCGAAAATGTCCATTCAAAAGTTTGGCGCCTTTCTGCATTTTGTTTTGTGCATTGTAGCCTACTTTCCTCGCGTGGTGTTAATGTCCAGGCAGGTCAGAATTATTCAATAATTTAATAATACACAGGATAATATGTTAAGTCAAAGTTTACTACAAAATTTAATAGACTACCAAGATTCAAGATTGTTTTTTGTCATATGCAGGATCAACACAAGGTCAATAATGCAATGAAATGCTTAGGATCAGAAGAACCGTTGACTCAACAAGATAGTCAGGAAGTACTAATAGCATAATCAAAGGAGAAGTTCAATTTGTCAACTGGACAAAGTTTGTTTGGTTGAAAACGTTTCGCCGCTCATCCGAGAGGCTTCGTCAGCTCTGGTTATTGTACTGGTTAGACCCTGCTTATATCTAGCTGCCGGGAGGCGCGTCCGACAATGACAAAAGCTCTCCGAAACGATCCCCCTAATCTGTCTCTTTGTTTTTCAAATTACTCTGACGGCTGTTTCGACCCCCTATTCAACGTCTAACGACCCTCTCCACCCCTCTGCCCTGGCTCTGTTTGACTGGTCTAAGAATCGCATTATAAATGGGCGACAAGTTATATCTCACTCCCCCATTTCTGTTTAATGACGGATTCTCTTTTTTGACAAAAATAGCCTCTTTAACTCCCCTCTCAAACCAGTTCTTTTCCCTGGCTAAGATCTGAACCTCACTGTCCTCAAAAGAATGGCCCGTGGCTTCTAGGTGAAGATGTACCGCAGAAGCCGGTCCACTCTGGCACGCCCGCCTGTGTTGGTACATCCTCTTGTGAAGTGGCTGTTTTGTTTCCCCAATGTAGCGCTCACTGCAGTCTTCACTACACTGAATGGAGTAGACCACATTGCTTTGTTTGTGGCTCGGTGTTCTGTCCTTTGGGTGGACCAGTTTTTGTCTTAAAGTGTTTGTGGGTTTGAAATAAACTGGAATTTCATATTGTCTGAAAATCCTCTGTAGTTTTTCCGAAACGCCGGCCAGGTACGGAATCGCTACCCCTTTCCTCCTGGGTTCGGATTCTCTGTTGTCTTGTTTATTGTCCTTGTCTCTCTTGGTTTTGTTGACAGCCCATTTAGGATATCCACAAACAGAGAGGGCTTCCTGCACATGTTGCTCTTCTTTCTCCTTACCCTCTGTGTTTGTGGGAACCACTTGAGCCCTGTGTTGTAATGTCCGAATAACACCCAGTTTGTGCTGCAGTGGGTGGTGTGAATCAAAAAGCAGGTATTGGTCTGTGTGTGTGGGCTTCCTGAAGACTTCTACTTGGAGTCCCCGGTCTCCTCCTATCGTTACTGCACAATCTAAGAATGCCAATGTGTTATCCTTGGCATCTTCACGGGTGAATTTGATGTTCGGATCTACAGAATTGATATGTGCAGTGAAAGGTTCCAAATCTTGAATTTTGATTTTTGTAAAATTATCATCAACATAACGAAACCAGTGTGTGGGAGGAGTGCCTGGATATGAAGCTAAGGCACTCTGTTCAAATTGTTCCATGTATAAATTAGCCATGATAGGGGAGACCGGTGAGCCCATCGCACAGCCATGAATTTGCCTGTAAAAGTTCCCTCTGAACTGGAAATAGGTGGTATTTAGACAAATTTCCAGCAGTTGGCAGATTTGGTCAGGAGAAAGTTTGGTTCTCTCTTCTAGCTTGGAATCCTGTAGTAAACTCCTTCTCGCTGCTTCGACCGCTACAGCTGTGGGGATACAAGTGAAAAGAGAGGTTACATCAATTCTGTAGATCCGAACATCAAATTCACCCGTGAAGATGCCAAGGATAACACATTGGCATTCTTAGATTGTGCAGTAACGATAGGAGGAGACCGGGGACTCCAAGTAGAAGTCTTCAGGAAGCCCACACACACAGACCAATACCTGCTTTTTGATTCACACCACCCACTGCAGCACAAACTGGGTGTTATTCGGACATTACAACACAGGGCTCAAGTGGTTCCCACAAACACAGAGGGCAAGGAGAAAGAAGAGCAACATGTGCAGGAAGCCCTCTCTGTTTGTGGATATCCTAAATGGGCTGTCAACAAAACCAAGAGAGACAAGGACAATAAACAAGACAACAGAGAATCCGAACCCAGGAGGAAAGGGGTAGCGATTCCGTACCTGGCCGGCGTTTCGGAAAAACTACAGAGGATTTTCAGACAATATGAAATTCCAGTTTATTTCAAACCCACAAACACTTTAAGACAAAAACTGGTCCACCCAAAGGACAGAACACCGAGCCACAAACAAAGCAATGTGGTCTACTCCATTCAGTGTAGTGAAGACTGCAGTGAGCGCTACATTGGGGAAACAAAACAGCCACTTCACAAGAGGATGTACCAACACAGACGGGCGTGCCAGAGTGGACCGGCTTCTGCGGTACATCTTCACCTAGAAGCCACGGGCCATTCTTTTGAGGACAGTGAGGTTCAGATCTTAGCCAGGGAAAAGAACTGGTTTGAGAGGAGGAGTTAAAGAGGCTATTTTTGTCAAAAAAGAGAATCCGTCATTAAACAGAAATGGGGGAGTGAGATATAACTTGTCGCCCATTTATAATGCGATTCTTAGACCAGTCAAACAGAGCCAGGGCAGAGGGGTGGAGAGGGTCGTTAGACGTTGAATAGGGGGTCGAAACAGCCGTCAGAGTAATTTGAAAAACAAAGAGACAGATTAGGGGGATCGTTTTCAGAGCTTTTGTCATTGTCGGACGCGCCTCCCGGCAGCTAGATATAAGCAGGGTCTAACCAGTACAATAACCAGAGCTGACGAAGCCTCTCGGATGAGCGGCGAAACGTTTTCAACCAAACAAACTTTGTCCAGTTGACAAATTGAACTTCTCCTTTGATCATGGATTCTACCTGGACGACTGAGGGACTTTTCACGCATACTAATAGCATAGCAAAGTAATCAATATAATTTTAAAAAATTTAATAAAATATGTAATAAAATACCAAGGTACAGGTAGGATTAAATAAGGTATTTAAGGAGAAAGGAGTATTTCACAGGAGGTAAAAGCTAACTGCTCAAATGAATTTGGTATTGCACATAATATATGAAAAAGTCCATATAATCATTCAATAATTCAATAATACACAGGACATGTTAAGTTAAAAATTGCCTGTATTGTCAATTTAATACAATACAAAATAGTATAGAATTTAGTCCTGGTTTAGTCCTGTTTTAGTCCCGGTTTAGTCCCGTTTTAGTCCAGTTATAGCTCTAGATGTTTAACCGTGTTTAACCGCGACCGCGCAGCTAGCCGCTAGCTAGCTAGCATTTAGTCCCGGTTTTAGTCCTGGTTCAGTCCCGGTTTAGTCCCGGGTTTTTCCCTGGTTTAATCCTGGTTTAGTCCTAGTTTAGTCCTGCTTTAGTCCTGCTTTAATCCTGGTTTAGTCCTTCTTTAGTCCTGATTTAGTCCTGGTTTAGTCCTGCTTTAGTCCTGCTTTAGTCCTGCTTTAATCCTGGTTTAGTCCTTCTTTAGTCCTGATTTAGTCCTGGTTTAGTCCTGGTTTAGTCCTGTTTTAGTCCTGCTTTAATCCTGGTTTAGTCCTTCTTTAGTCCTGATTTAGTCCTGGTTTAGTCCTGCTTTAGTCCTGCTTTAGTCCTGCTTTAATCCTGGTTTAGTCCTTCTTTAGTCCTGATTTAGTCCTGGTTTAGTCCTGGTTTAGTCCTGCTTTAGTCCTGCTTTAATCCTGGTTTAGTCCTTCTTTAGTCCTGGTTTAGTCCTGCTTTAGTCCTGCTTTAATCCTGGTTTAGTCCTTCTTTAGTCCTGATTTAGTCCTGGTTTAGTCCTGGTTTAGTCCTGTTTTAGTCCTGGTTTAGCCCTGGTTTAGTCCTGCACACACACGCACATACACACACGTATACACGCTAATGTTGACACAAGGCTGCTGCTTTCATATCTCCATATCGAATATCTCCATTTGATGCAGAAATAATATGATAATAATATGACTCATCCCATGTTGCCAGAGAATTCGCGTATCTCCATGTGTATCCGTGTATCGTGTATATCCACGGTCTTTTCGGAGCTAAATCGCACTCTGTACACAAGCTCCGGAGAAATGGAGGTGTCCCGACCTGTCCCAAAGGTCTCCCGAATGTGTTATGTGTCCAAGTAGAAGTTAAAAGTCCATTAGGCTACATTCACACTGCAGCCTGAAGTTACCCAAATTTGATTTTTTCGCCTCTATGCGACCTGTATTTGATCTTCTCATGGCAGTCTGAACGACACAGATCCAATTTTTACAAATACGATCCAGGCCACTTGGATATGTGGTCCTAAATCCGATACATATCCGATCTTTTGGCATGTGACTTCAGTCTGAACAGCCAGGTCGGGCGTGTTTCCTCCAGCGAGAGTGGTACAAGTAGGCATTCACAAATGTACACAAAACGTCATCATGCGAAAATAGTATATAAACTCCGTATCAGTGAAGTGGCGAAGCACAGCAATCCCACCACTCTTGGCTGCGACTCCGCACCAACACGTTCATTTCTACGGACGCTGCTGCCACTGTCCCACAACATGCCATGGCCAAAACCATTGTCCTTCTCTTTCTCCGTCTCCTCTTTAAAACAAATAAGCTGTACATGTTCTGGCTCCGGTACACAGCAACTTTAGGCTACTTCCGTAAATATTGAGCACATTTGCTGCGTGTGACGTCATCGTGTCCTCCAAAGCGCATGCGGGACACTTTTGGGGCATTTAACGTTCACACTGGAGATCACATGCAAATCGCATTTAATTGGAAATGTGAACGACCTCGCAAAAAAATCTGATTTCACAAAAAAATCTGAATTGAGCATTAAGCCCTGCAGTGTGAACGTAGTCTTTGTGTCCTGCAGTGCCACTTACATATGCACAAGCTCCTCACAGCTGATCGACGAATAGGGAAAACATCCTTGGCGCTCCTTGCAACGGGATTGGCAAGCGAGCGTGGGAAAATAAGTTGATTTATACACGCCCTGTTTATTTCCAAAAAACAAGAAATAAAAAATGTATGTTTTTAACATCACTAATGCTGTTATCTGAAACATGGAGAGGTTTCTTCATGATCTCAACTAGCACATTCTGCAAAAAAACGAAAATCAAATTTTTTTGAAAAAAAACCAAACAAACAAAACAAACTAAAAACTTGTTTATCTCAGATTCCCTAATGGTGACATGTGGACTGAATTGCCGTGGTGGGACACACATATATATATATATATACTGTATACTATATATACAGTGGTCCCTCGCTCTATCGCGGTTCAATTTTTATTTTTTAAATTTTTTTTTAACTCATTCAGTGCCGGAGACGTCTATTGACGTCCCCTCGAATCCAACCGTTGAGTGCCGTGACGTCTATAGACGTCAATTGCTTTTTTCAGCGGGGGTTGCTAGGTTACGGCCTGGAGCAACTTTTGAGGTGTAATTCACATCTCTCAACCTGTAGATGGCGATGTTGTATCATTATTAGCCGATCAGAGCCGGGGAAGAAAGGAGGAGTGCAGCGTGTGTATGGTGTATTGGCCAGAGTAGTAAGATGGCGAGGCCAGGGAACCCGGAAAAGCAGATAACTGTTGATCAGCGCCTATGGAGCGATCAGATTGCTCTTGGGACCCAGGATCCTGGATCAGAGGATCGCAGAGACAAGCCGGATCAAGCAGCGAGGTCTGGGCAGAGATCTGCTGTGCCCGAGGAGGGGGCGTGTCATGTGTGCGCTGCGCGGACCAGGGAGTCTCCTCAGAACTACGACAGCTCCAAAGAAGAAGTTTACTGACTTGGAGCAGTGATGCTGCTGTATGGTAATTGTAATGAATGAAGTTGTGTGTGTGTGTGTGTGTGTGTGTGTGCGTGCGTGCGTGCGTGCGTGCGCGTGTGCGTGTGTAGCTGTGTGTGTGTAAAGGTTTATGCATGGGCTTGTGTGTATGTACATATATATATATGTGTGTGTGTGTGTGTGTGTGTGTGTATTAGTTTTTATTATGGGTCTGTACTCTGGGCCTCAGACAAATCCTCAACAAAGTTCTATTTTATAGGAAAAGATATTATATCCTGTAAACATCTCTTGGCACTATTGATTTGAACGAATTTTCAATTCACAGAGCCTTATATTCTTATATTTGTAAATAAAAAATGTACTTTGTCATCAAAAATCTCTTTCTCTGTTATTTTAGATGTTTGAGGTGTCACTAAATCGATAAATATTGATGTCAAAGTCACTGATCTGCTCGAAATCCTTCTCTGAACTAAACGCTCGTTTTCTCCATTTCTTGCTCAAAAACCAGTGTTTTTGCTGAAACTTCCCTATGTTCTACTATCAGTTATTTGAGAACCGAAAAGGTTAGAAACATAATTTTTTTTCCAGGTGAAAGAAGAGAGTCGACACTTTATTTTGATGTGTCCCATGTTTATATAGTCAAAGAACTCAGTATTCTGTGGGTCTTGGAAAATCAGTGAAATTCTACTGAAACCGCTGGCACTCTGGGGTTAGAATTCTGAAAACAGGCCGGCAGTGAATGAGTTAATAGTGTCTCAACATTGTGTTCTGCGTCCTGATTGGCTTCTCCTCCATGCCGTGTCTCCTGTACAGTACAGAATGTGTTCAGTTTGACACATTTATATAGATGTTATAGAGGGGGGACCCGGGGGGGCTCCAGGAGTCCCGCTGGATGCACGAGGAGCCGAGACATGACTCACTGGATCCATAGGAAGTCCAGACCGAGACTAAGACATGAGGACAAGACCGGGACCAGACCGGAACCAGACCAGAACTAGACCAGGACTAGACCAGGACTAAACAAGGACTAGACCAGGATTAAACCACCGCATGTGGCTCTTTGCCTTGTTTCGTGACCACGCTCATTTTGTTGAAAATCTACGAAAGTTTGAGTGTTTAAACAAGAAAGAAATGTGAGAAAATGTTAATACCACTCTGAGAAAAGTGTATAATGTGTGTGGTGAGGCATTTACAGCCTTAAAACATGTAGAATAATTGTAAAATATAAAGTTGTCCTGGGCTGTGCTTCCACAGCTAATGGAGGTCAAAATAAATATAATTAAAATTCAATATAATCCGTTATCCATCCATTCTCTTGTGGCAATCACCAATATTTTCCCATGTCAATCAATATTTTAAAACTCGTGGCACTCTAAATGGAACTGTTTAAAAGGACAAATCTGATGCAAACTGGGAATGACACGTGGAGACACAATGCTTTGGGGAAAAGTGCTCTTCATCTACTCTCTTCCTCCCTTCTCCTCTTCTCCCCTCTGCTCCATTCTCCTTTCCTCTGTTCCTCTCCTCTTCTTTCTGCTCCTCTTATCCACTCTCTTCTTTCAGTCCTCTTCTGTCCTCTCTCTCTACCTCTTCTGTCTCTTCTCACTCTCCTCTGCTCCTTTATTTTAATATTTTAATTCCTGGTTTGTGAAATTTGTTCTCTGACAATACACCTTTCCTTGTTTGATTAACCTTTCTGCTTTCCTCTCCTCTCATCATCTCTCCTTTCCTCTCCTCCTTGTATCTCCTCTGAGGACTACACTGTTCAGATTCAAAAAAACCACATCAACGAATTAGTCCTGGTTAAATGTACAGTGTGTAACTTTCTGGAGGTGGCATATGACCTGAGTGATTCCATGGAACTAGAACCTTAAAACCATACTTCGGAACATTCTCTATAAAGACAGATTGGTCTCCACTCTAATTCATCCCAAAGGTTCTATCGGGTTGAGGTTAGGACTCTGTGCAGGCCAGTGAAGTTCATCCACACCAAACTCTCTCATCCATGTCTTTATGGAGCTTGCTGTCATGTTGAAGAGGAAGGGGCCATCTCCAAACTGTTCCCACAAAGTTGGGAGCATGGAATTGTCCAAAATCTCTTGGAATGCTGAAGCATTCAGAGTTCCTTTCACTGGAACTAAGGGACCAAGCCCAGCTCTTGAAAAACAACCCCACTCCCCTGGAGGCCACATCAAGTTTGGAGGTCTGTAGCGATTGACTCCCCAGCCCTGATCCCCCGCCCCATCAGTTGTTGCTGACATTCCCAATCGCTTCCACTTTGTTATAATACCACTGACAGTTGACTGTGGAATATTTAGGAGTGAGGAAATTTCACAACTGGACTTGTTGCACAGGTGGCATCCTATCACAGTACCACGCTGGAATTCACTGAGCTCCTGAGCGCACTGCATTCTTTCACAAATGTTTGTAGAAACAGTCTGCAGGTCTAGGTACTTGATTTTATACATCTGTGGACATGGAAGTGACTGGAACACCTGATTTCCATTATTTGGATGAGTGTTATCTTCCCTCTTCTTTCCTCTCTTCTTCTCTTATTATCTTTGTTTCCCTGCTGAGTGCTACAGTGGCCAGATCTAAAAGCCCCAATCAAAAATGAGTAGGTTCACTCTAAATCTACTTTGTTGATTCTTATTGTGCATGCTACTAATACCACAGTATTATCCATGCAGGAGTTTCAAGAATACACTGGCCATAGAAAAGTGTGTGAAAGTAGTCTGGTTAACACCTGACCATATCACAAGTGAGATATGGGTCTGGAAACTCGCTTCGAAAAATCCCGTAGCGGAGGTGTGGTTAGCGATTGCCAACGGCCGTTTATTGGGCGTTATGAATGTCTATCATTGAGCGTATACGTAAGTCCATAGCCAATCATGTCAGTTGTCAGTTTAAACTACAAGCTTCCGTTTGTCATGTAGTACGCGTCACCGTCTTTCCACACCTCCCCCGCTCTTTGATTGGGGCCCTAAATCTGGGACTCTCGCTTGGACGAGTTTCCAGGCCGCCTTCCAGTTCGAAACGAACGGAAGCGGCCTGGGAATTCCCAGGCTAGTGTGAAAGCTTTAATGGGCTCGATTCACACTTACCTCAAAAAGCCGGAAGACGTTTGGAAACATGCGGATGACGGAGTTCTGTTGTGTTGGCGATAGTAACTCTGAGAAAAACAGAGAATGGCCCAGTTTTCTTCATCTAAATGTCATTGTATTCTTTCTTTTTTCCTTTAATGAATTGCCTATTAATTTATCTATTAGGGATGGGCGATACCAGTTATTTTTGTTTCGATACGATACCAAGTAATACCAGGGTTAGAATCGCGATATCGATACCAATACTTTCATACATTTTTTAATACTACAGAAAAACACTAACCTGGCTCTAACTAGATACCTTGGCTTCGCAAAGCTCCACCAGGGGACTTAGCTCCACACATTCTAACACCAGATATCTGAAAAAAAAATCTTTGATGAAATGAAAATGGCAGTGCAGACGACTAGACTTTTGTTTGTGCTGCTTGTATTGCACGTTGTATTTTTATGTATTTGCCTGCATAGAGACTGCGGATGAAAACTAGCTTTGTAGCTAAAATTCGGCATATTTACATTTGTTTTATACTTATGTTCATTAATGTGCATTGTCCCTATCAAATAAATAAATAAATAAAATAAAATAAATAAATCTATTGTAAGTTGGGCACTTGCAGCCTATGAAAAAAGACAACAAATGAAGCATCACTATTCTCACTCTCACATACATACATTCTCCTCTCACATACAAACATTCTCCTCTCACATACACTACTCTTAGTCTTCTACATGCTTGATGGTTACCTGGATTCTCCCTCTCTCAAACGCCTCGGTAACTGACCTCTGTCGTTCTGCTGTTGCTGCTGTGCAGGAGGGAGCTGCCTGACTCGCCTCCTGTCGTCGTTTGGTCAGTAGCATTTCGTCATGCTGAGGTTTATGATTTATGATCAAGTGTTTATTTAAATTTGTGGTATTGCCACAATATCGGATCATTTTTGGCACACACTGCACTTCGCAACATTGTCGTCCACGGTGTGGAAGTAACTCCACACCACACTTCACTTGCGGTCTCCCATGGCTCCCGCAGCCCCGCGCCGCTTTGACTGAAATCTCACAGCAGTGAGTCTATCGTAGTGCCTGACAACTGGCAATGGTTGAAAACACATATGAATTTGAACTAAATAAACTGAAAGTGAAGTCAGTAAGAAAACATGACTTGGTTTCGATAATTTAATACCAGGATCGATCCATATTAACTCATTGGCTGCCGGAGACGTCTATAGACGTTCGGGCGAACCCAACCGTTGATTGCCAGAACGTCTATAGACGTTCAACACGTTTTTCAGCGGGGGTTGCTAGGTTACGGCCTGGAGCAACTTTTGAGGTGTAATTCACATCTCTCAACCTGTAGATGGCGATGTTGTATCATTATTTGCCGATCAGAGCCGGGGAAGAAAGGAGGAGTGCAGTGTGTGTATAGATGTGTGTAAGATGGCGAGGCCAGCGAACCCGGAAAAGCAGATAACTGTTGATCAGCGCCTATGGAGCGATCAGATCGCTCTTGGGACCCAGGATCCTGGATCAGAGGATCGCAGAGACAAGCCGGATCAAGCAGCGAGGTCTGAGCAGAGATCTGCTGTGCCCGAGGAGGGGGCGTGTCCTGTGTGCGCTGCACGGACCAGGGAGTCTCCTCAGAACTACGACAGCTCCAAAGAAGAAGTTTACTGACTTGGAGCAGTAATGGTGCTGTATGGTAATTGTAATGAATGAAGTTGTGTGTGTGTGTGTGTGTGTGCGTGCGTGCGTGCGCGCGTGCGTGCGTGCGCGCGTGCGTGTGTAGCTGTGTGTGTGTGTAAAGGTTTATGCATGGGCTTGTGTGTATGTACATATATATATATATGTGTGTGTGTGTGTGTGTGTGTGTGTGTAGGTGTGTGTGTGTGTATTAGTTTTTATTATGGGTCTGTACTCTGGGCCTCAGACAAAGCCTCAACAAAGTTCTGTTTTATATGAAAAGATATTATTATATCCTGTAAACATCTCTTGGCACTATTCACAGAGCCTTATATTCTTATATTTGTAAATAAAAAATGTACTTTGTCATCAAAAATCTCTTTCTCTGTTATTTTAGATGTTTGAGGTGTCACTAAATCAATAAATATTGATGTCAAAGTCACTGATCTGCTCGAAATCCTTCTCTGAACTCAACGCTCGTTTTCTCCATTTCTTGCTCAAAAACCAGTGTTTTTGCTGAAACTTCCCTATGTTCTACTATCAGTTATTTGAGAACCGAAAAGGTTAGAAACATATTTTTTTTTCCAGGTGAAAGAAGAGAGTCTAGGCTTTATTTTGATGTGTGCCATGTTTATATAGTCAAAGAATTCAGTATTCTGTGAGTCTTGTAAAATCAGTGAAAATTCTCTGAATCTCTGGCACTCTACAGGCTTAGATTTTGAAAACAGGCTGGCAGTGAAAGAGTTAAATACCCCATCAGGATCGATATATCGATACTTTGATATCGATCCACCCATCACTATTGTCTATTATAATTTATCTAACTTAAAGCCCCAGTGTGTTAGCCTGGGAATTCCCAGGCCGCTTCCGTTCGTTTCGAACTGGAAGGCGGCCTGGAAACTCGTCCAAGCGAGAGTCCCAGATTTAGGGCCCCAATCAGAGAGCGGGGGAGGTGTGGCAAGACGGTGACGCGTACTACATGACAAACGGAAGCTTGTAGTTTGAACTGACAACTGACATGATTGGCTGTGGACTTACGTATACGCTCAATGATAGACATTCATAACGCCCAATAAACGGCCGTTGGCAATCGCTAACCACACCTCCGCTACGGGATTTTTCGAAGCGAGTTTCCAGACCCATATCTCACTTGTGATATGGTCAGGTGTTAACCAGACTACCAGTGTGTAGGATTCGTGGCGCATTGGTGGAGATGGTGCTATTGCACTTTCTGTTTTAGCTACGGCAGACCTCAAGGTCCGCGCGCCGTTACTGTATAAATAAAACGCGGTCCCGTTTTTGTTTTGTTTTTTTTTTCTCATGAAAACACACATTCCCGATCATGTACCATGACACTCTACACATCAAATGAAACCTTACAGTCTCCTCTTTTTGACTATGCAATTCATTTCCCTGCAAAACAATCACTCCCCGAGCACATGGGGCTTTTATACAGAAAAGCACAAAACGAGGTTAGCTTACCTTAGAATGCTTTGCACAGGTCAAACTCTGTATTTCACCATAAACTTGCTCTCAATTTGTCCGTAAGGATCCAGCAAATAAAATCCAGTAAAACAATTTAGTCCAAAACACGTGTTAGATCCATTACGACGTCTGATGTCCACATCGGCAGCATGCTTGTGTTGTTTACCCAAAACCACGAGCCTTGCCGAAGGCGAAGGCGGAGCCCAAATGTCCTTCTGCGGCTCTCGTATTCAAAATGGCTGCCTCTATATGGGGAAGATCCCCCTTTTATGTGACTATATCTAAGTCCAAAAGAATACTTTGATTTCATGATGGAAGTGAAAAGGCTTGGAAAACACTGTATTTTTGAATGGGTATCTTCAATTTCAGTAATTAACGGGTAAAAATCTTACACACTGTCCCTTTAACTAAAAAAAAATAAAAAGGGTTAGGATGTGGTTATAGCTTTCCATTCAGAAGCCCCTATGATGAGAAACATAGCAAGACCAGTTACATCGCCTGGATTGCCGTCACCGGGGTCCCACCCTGGAGCCAGGCCTGGAGTGGGTGGCGAGCTTCTGGTGGCCGGGCCTTCCCCCATGGGGCCCGGCAAGGCACAGTCCGAATGAGCGACTTGGGGCCGTCCTCCCGTGGACTCACCACTTGCAGGAGGTTCCATAGGGGCTGGTGCCGAGAGATCTGGGCGGCAGATCTGCTTAGGCTGTTGCCCCCGCAACCCGAAACAGGATAAGCAGAAGAAAATGGATGGATATAGCTTTCCGTTATGTTAGGCAGATCAGCAGTTATGATCAGCTGTCAGTAAGTGACACTGAAGATGCGACTAGAGTCCCCTCCCCAATGGAAAGCTTTGGCAGGTTTAGAAGATCACTGCTGCTGAATCCACGGTTTTATCACATTCCCAGTGTCGGGAACTACATCAGAAGTTGCCATCTGCATGTTTCCAAATATCTTACAGTAAGTGTGAATAGAGCCTATCAGCAGGTTTAAAATCAGAGCACATGTTGCTGTGACTTTAAAGCTGATATACTCTGAAAATTCGTCTTTTCAGAGCTTTGAACTGTGTTATAGTTGTTTCCCCATCTCATTTACCCTCTCAAAGTTGTATTTGGAGTGACTGGTGCATGTTTCAGCAATCTTTAATCACTTATTTTCAGGCGACATTTTGACAATTAACATCTGTGTTCACCCGCATACGCCCACTGCTCTGTACTTACTTTGTGCTCCAGTTTCATTTTCTTAATCTGTGATATGCATAGGATTCAGCAGTGTCATGTAATCATTTTGGTACATATGAAAAAAAAAAAAAATCCTCTTCTCGTTACAGTGAGCTGCAGCTATCCATCAGAGGTGTCGACTCTTTGTTGTGATGGCGTTTACGGCGTTGTCAACTCCAAATGGGCATCACAGTTTTCTAACACAGTAGTCAGCAAATAATTTCTTGGGTTTTTGTTTTTTTTTATGTCAATTTAGATGAATATTGCGATTTAAAATGCACAAATTATACCATAGTAACTCTCAGTGTTAATATAGTCTCTGGAAAAGGGAAGAGGCGGCAGATAAAATAAGATTGTATGTTTGTCTTGTATGTTTAATGCTAGGACACTGTCTTTTATACTTAATAAATGAATAAAATCACAGCTATTTCAGAAAGGAAGGAAAAAATAAAATAAAAACTGTAAAGCTGTAAAAATGCCTCTTTCAAGTGTGAAATGTGACAGTTCAAGTTTGTGTTTTCATTCATTTTATTAGTTAAAATCAACTGGATTGGAATTTTTTTATGTGATTTTATTAGTTTTTTCCCCCTCTTCTATGGGGTATTATCTGCTAACACATAATATACATTATTTAGAGCATTTTACCTTTCATTGTTTTGAAAATGCTAAATTATGTCTATGAGCATGGTTTATGAGTTTCACTTTCGATTTTTTGATGCTCGAGTCTCCTCTCCCTTTGCTCTCTGTGTCACGTCACTCCTCCTTCAGTGCGCTATCGCGACACAATCAGTGTGCATCCACTCTGCTCTCATTTTAAGTGGGAACAAGCTCTAAACAGAGGAATGTCAGCTTTCAAATTCTGCTTGAATTATTTGAGGTAAATATAAGAAAAGGTATAGCTGGGGTCCTTGGGGATGGTCTGATAGAAGCAGTTGTTGGCCATTCTCATGTGAAGCTGTCACTGAAAATGAGATTTAGAGACTTGTAATGAGGCAAAAAATAAATAAATTAATTAATTAATAAAAAGTCCAGGCGGAATTCAGTTTTTTATTACGTTTTATTTGTGGGTTCACAATTCACAACAACTACTTTCAAGTTAGTTTTAATGAACAATAAACAATAATTACAAAAAAAGTTTTTGAAGGCCCAAAGGCGCAATTATTTCACATTATAGCCATGTAGGCCTACAGCCATTTAAGAGAGCAAAAGTGCAACATTAGTGTAACATAATTAACAAAAAGACTTAAACCTCCATTGAAGTCGCGCCATATAAATAACAAAAAATTAAACGATCTGTACATTACAGAATAACATGAATTTTTTTTTTTAAATTACTACACATTAAATTGGCAAAAATGGTGCAAACAGTGCAATCCTGTATCATAAATAAATGAACGACCAAGGTACATTCTATACACATTACTGTACACATAAAAACAAATAATGAACACTATTGTGTATCATAAGTAACAGGAAGTAATAAGTGAGGAAGTGGCAAAAAAAAGGCAAACCACTATAATTTGTCATAAATAACAAGGGCAAAAGAAGTAATACGAAAACAGTCTAAAAGTTGGATTTCCTGGCCTTCCTGGATGCAAATTCGTCCACAATGTCTTCATATGAGCTTGGGGGAAGGGCAAACATGCATCTTTAATCAGAAGCTGGGCAGAAATGAATTTTTAAAAAGTACGTGTCATCTTTCAGAATTGGGAAGGTTTTAGACTTAGACAAACTTTATTGATCCACAAGGGAAATTATTTGGGTAAAATTATTAAATTATTCATTCAAAAAAGAAGATTATAAAAACTATGACATGTTGACCAGGACTTCAGATATCAGGTCAGTGTAAAAATCACCTGCTCTGAACCATTGATCTGTATAAGTCACCGACATGAGTGTGAAGCAAGGCTACAGTGGGACACTGAGACAGGACTCAGGAAAATTGGCCTTAAAACTGTCAGCTCCGATCCTTCCACTTCCATGTCTGACACAAGATCCTCTGCTCCTGAATACAGAGAGAAAATAGGGCCAAAGCTATTTTTGTAACAACTGGTTCAAGACCCTGCACTGTGGAGCTACGCACATCTATGTAACTGTGAGCGACCTCCAGGACCTCAGGTACGGCCAAATGAAGTCTCAAACAGACTTTAAAGCTGCACTACGTTAGTCTGGTTAACACCTGACCATATCACAAGTGAGATATGGGTCTGGAAACTCGCTTCGAAAAATCCCGTAGCGGAGGTGTGGTTAGTGATTGCCAACGGCCGTTTATTGGGCGTTATAAATGTCTATCATTGAGCGTATACGTAAGTCCATAGCCAATCATGTCAGTTGTCAGTTCAAACTACAAGCTTCCGTTTGTCATGTGGTACGCGTCACCGTCTTGCCACACCTCCCCGCTCTCTGATTGGGGCCCTAAATCTGGGACTCTCGCTTGGACGAGTTTCCAGGCCGCCTTCCAGTTCGAAACGAACGGAAGCGGCCTGGGAATTCCCAGGCTAGCACTACGTAACTTCTTCAGGTGGAGGATCTTCTACCTGCTTGTCGCCATGCAGGGATATGTTATTGCTTTGCCTAAAATGTTCTACAGTATGGCATACAATTTATTTATCTCTATAGACACAAGCTGATGGCCCAACCAGGAAAGCACCCTCACCAAGTTACAATGTACAATGGCAGCCTAGCTAATCCCTGTTCCCCAGCGATCCACACACAAAAATGTGTATGACTTACTGTGTGAAGGGCCGACAAGTCAGGGTTAGAGGTGTGGAGACGGTCGTTAGGGTGAATAGGTATGCTAAACTAGACGCCAGAGAAATTCGAAAAACAAAAGAAACAAATTAGTTGAGATAGTTTCAGAACGATTTCAGTGTAGTGAGCTCCTCCCTGCAGCTAGATATAAGCAGCGTCTAACCAGCACTAGAACCAGAACTGACGAAGCCTCTCGGATGAGCGGCGAAACGTTTTCGACCAAACAAACTTTGTCCAGTTGACAAATTGAATTTCTCCTTTTATCATGTATGACTTACTGTTTTTCCACTCTGAAATCTGGTACCCCAGATTTAATTGTATGTCAGATTTGTAAATTGCACTTAAAGGGATAGTGCGTTTTTTAATGTTAATCTGTATGGGTTTCCTTCTAAAAGTTACGTGCGGTAACACCGGCTTACCTCTGACAGTTTGCGCTCAGCCCGGTTCTGCTCGCGTTCTGGAGCTCAGGTAATTAGGTCTGGTAACTTCGCGGGGACTCGTAATAAAGCTTGTTCTTCTCAAAACAAAACATTTGTCCGAAAGGTGATATATTTGCATCCCAAACAGTTGTCCACGAAAAATCCAGCAGCGTATTTTCGCATTCGCATATCTCGTCTCGATTCGTATCACTGCGCTCACATTAGCTGCCTGTTCACTCGTAAACTTCCCCTTACGGCGGACCGCATCCGTTGTTCACTTCCGCTAAAGGTTAACAGACTAATAATAAGTAATAGGCGTGCAGTGTTACGAAGGATCTTTTGTTCTTGATTGGGATTGAAAAAGCTGGATTGCTGCATGTCTACTCCTAACACGCTTTCATACTCAGATCTGGTCAAAATCACTGAGTAGCTATTTTGTCCATTGCAGTATAAACTAGAAAAACAGTCCAAATTGGTTCCATTTTGAATTCCCCAGAACAAACCCATGTATGAGTTTGCATATTAGAAACGTGCCATGGAAATAGGCCTGCATATTAATCTTGATCCAAGCTTTTGGCGGCGTTGTGAGCAAATTGGAGCAGGTTTTTTCATGTATTTTTTTCACATGTTCTGCGTCAGTCTTTCACCGGGCTCCAGTTTGGGTGAGATCATCTAAAGCAGATCCCATTAAACTCTGATTGGATTATTTTAGCCTGAGTCAAGCTGTTCCATCTGCGACACTGAAAAGCTAAAGCTGCACTATTTGTAGATTAGCTGATACAGGAAGGGCCAAGCGAGGAACTCTGCTTAAAGGGCCCATATTACGATATTTTCAGATCTAATGTACGTTCTAATGTTGTTTCCTCATCACAAACAGACCTGAGTTGTGTTTTGTTTCATTCACCCTCATTTCATTCAACTCAATATTTAAGCTTATGTTTTGTGGTAATGGAAGTGCTCTACTGTGTTTTTAAACTCCACACACCCTTCACTGGAATCACTATAGCTTTTGACTTGAAAAACACCTCTTCATCACAAGACATAACAAGGTGGAACAGAGCATTTTGAGCTTTGGAGATGTAGACGGGTTGGTTTTTGAGGAGGTAACAACATTGCAACATGACTTAAAGCTCAGAAGAGTCAATTTGGCGTAATATGGGACCTTTAAAGATCCCATGACATGGTACTTCTTGATGCTTTTATATGGCTCCTTAATGGTTCCCTAATACTGTAAATGAATCCTTCTTCAAAATCAACACTCAGTGCATGAGAAACAGAGATAAGATGAGAAAGAGTATTTTTTCTCTCTCTGGAACACTCCATAATGGGCGTTGTGGCTTGAATGCAAATGAGGAGAAAAGAGCTGGCCAATAGTAGAGGGTGGGGGCGTGGCCAAATTCTCCGCTCTGGGCTCTGAGCGCTCAGCTGATCCATTTCCTTGTTTTTGCACGGGCGAGAGAGTTGAAGCGTTCCATTGAAAAATAAACACATTTCCACATAAAATAAAATAAAACCACTGCTGTTCAAAGGTCCAGAGGCTCAGATAAAGGACTTCCGAGCCTAGAAACACTCGGACGTGCCTCCAGGCAAATAAAAAAACGCATTTCACATTGTCTAGCGCATTCGCAGTCCAAACTCTCTGGGCGTGATTTACAGAGACGCTGAGTACAGACAGACGGGGGTGGAACTGCATTTGCATTTCTTTTTTCGATCTGACGTCAATAAGGTGCCTTGTTCAAAATCGCCCGTTTGAGCTCCGATTTTTTGTAACGCAGAAAAGGATCGCAAATGCTCAGTTTAGACATTTCACAACTTTTAACCATGGGGGGGGGGGGCTTAACAGGGTAGGGGAGCTCACATTAACGTTCAAAAACCTCAGAAAGTGAAAATTTCATGCCATGGGACCTTTAAGTTTTAGAGCAAGTTGAAATCTTTTCTCCATTTCAAATGTAGGAAAATAAATAAGTTTGGCTTTAGTAACTTATGAATAACCTTATTATTATTATTATTATTATTATTATTATTATTATTATTATTATTATTATTATTATTATTATTACATTTAATATTGGATTGTGTACATTTTTTTTTCTGTTTGAGAGAAGAACTGAGCCTAAATATGCAGGGTTTGTGCATTAGGTCATAGGTCATAGTTGCGTTATTGTCAAAAACAATCATATGTACATGTACATAGAATGAATTCGAAATTTAGTTTCCCCACTAACCAGGCAGGACAGTGATAGAGTGGTAGAGTCAACATGTGTGAATGAAACAAAACACAACTCCAGGTCTGTTTGGGATGAGGAAACTACATTAGAACAGAGATCAGAAAATACCGTAGGTAATATGGGCCTTTAAAACACCATGAGATCACAGGGTTTTTCCATTTCCCAGTGACACCAGCTCTCATTAAACATGCAAATACCCCATCTCCAACCCCCCTCTCTAATGATGCCTCTCTTTGGAGCTCAGTCCCATTTAAACCGTGTAGTTACAATCCATTGCACCAGATTTGACACAGCTCCCCCTGTGTCTGGCCTATTACCATCCACACTGTTCTTCTTTCAAGTTTTAATTGAAAAACCTACAAATGCTTTCACTGACTCTTTTTCAAATGTGTCCATATCATAGACTAAATACAGTATATCGAAGTGGACTAAGAAAGTGGGACGTCACCCACAGTATTCAGCTCAGTCAAATGAAGCTCACGAGGCTAGCAGTTATTGCTGCATTGTAGATGACATCACAATATTCTATACGCCAATATTATTTAATACAGATGGGGAGCAGCTGAAATTAATATTGTTAAAATGCAGATTTATTTTGCAATACAGCAAGGTCTTGGGTTTTGTAACTCAGAGACATCAGGTTCAGGTTACATGTTTGGGAATTTACCTTTAGGGGCAAATTTGGAGCCAGTTTCATATTAGGAAATAGGAATATACAGACAACATTCATTCTTTCATTTTCTTCCGCTTTTCCATTTTCTGGGTCGCGGGGGCAGCAGTCCAAGCAGTGTTCTGCTGCCCAGAACACAATGCACCAGCCCCCATGAATCCTTCCGCGGGTGGTGGGTCCACAGGAGGACGGCTCTTCTGCCATGGGGGCTACCAGTGTCCACAGACACTGGGGGCAAGGTGGGGTTAAGTGTCTTGCCCAAGGACACAACAGCAGCGCTCATCTGTGGGAGCTGGGATCATATGCGGTCAACCCGTCAAGAGCGGGATTCGAACCGGCAACCCCTGGATCACGAGACATATGCTCTACCAACTGAGCTACTGCCACCCCCACAACATAGCATAACATACCGACAACATAGCAAAATAAAAACACAAGAATCATGTAGAGTGGGTTAATACAAACTACAAATACTACAAATACTTGATTAATCTTGTGGGAAATTCAAGTTTTGCTGTAATAAACTGTTGCAGTTGTTGCTGCAAATTTTACACTGCGCGTCTCAGTCGCAGGTTGCCGGTCGTTCTTACGCCACTCTGGTGTTTTGGTTAGTGATGAAATTTTCCATTCCCTCAAAGCATTTCTTGTGGAAGATCTTTTGCCACATTTCCTGCCACATATGGTATAAAAAGCCTGTAGCATCTCAAATGTACTCAGCTTCACCTAAGCTTCTTCCTTGGTCTCTTGCTCTGTCTCCATGGAGACGGGAAAAACGAACAGCTCATTACTCAAACTTGTGTCCTTTGAACTGCACATGCTGCACTTGTTAGTTGGTTAAAATCCCACAAAGTTTTAAAAATTGCTCCGTGTCTAAGTCAGTTCGCCACAAAAATGAAAAGTTTTCTTTTTTTTTCTATTTTTTTTTTTTTTTTTTGCCAAATGTGTCATTACAGGTTTTCACTGTGCAGGACTTTGAACCAATCAGATGTAAGGCCCATTCTGCACCTCCTCCTCCAGAAGACGAGGGATTCATCACACTGAGTGGTCCAAGTACACTGGGTCATGTCTCCACTGCCCATGCTGACTGTAGAAGACCTGTGGGGTCTCTGGTTGCATCAGGCCTCCCTCCTGCTCGTGCTGTCTGCTGCTGTCCCTAATGTGTCCTAATAGTGAGGTTTAGGTTTAACTTCTAATTTTGTGCATAAGTAAAATAGTAAAATGGTTGTTTTTCGTCTTAGCTGAGAAGCACCTAAACAGCTGAGGAAGTGTCCCATGATAAATGTGGCCTTATATGACCTGAGACAAAACTGACATTTGAATCATGGTAAAATGTGCCACTTATCTGAGTCTCTTTTGATAGTAACTACTTACATGTACTATAAGAATGTACTATTGTACTGCAATTAAGCAGTGGTATTCCACCTCATCATATTTTGCAAAGATAATTTATTCATTTTGGATTGTCGCCTGCTTCAGCAAAAAGGAACACAATTTGAGAGTACATTGACAGCAGTTTTTACTTAACTATTATTGTCTCGTATGTGTATAATGGTTTAATATTTGACTCTTCATATTATGATAAAGTATTTCCAGAAGTTCTTTTGATTGTTTAATAAACCATCTTTTCTCAAAGGAGGGATATCTTTCTTTATAAACTGACTTAAATGCATTCCCTGTATAAATGTAATCCCTGCTCAATATAAAAATCCTTAATGATGATAATAATAATTAATAATGCTTATCTCAACACTGCATTTTAAACTTTAAGATAATTTAGCCTATTTTAGATGTATCCCAGAATTATAACCATTTTGTTTTGCAAATGTTAAACATAAGTTCTCGTTTTAGCCACAAGATTTGGATGAGAATTATTAGAATAACTTGGTCTCAAAATCTGTTCAATTACCCGTGCGTAATCTTTGTTATTGATCTGTGTGCATAATTTGCGTGGTGCATGTTGTTAGCATTAGCATCCGTGGAGCCTATGTTCTATCCTGTTTGTTGTGTTACTGAGGGGTGCCAGATGTATGTGTGTTCTGTGTGTGTATTTGTTGTATGTATGTATTGTTAATGTTTTAAGTGTGCATGACTGTCACTATGAGTGAGTCTGAAAGCATGTAAATAGTGTAAATAATTTTGTATGTACATTGTTTTAACCAGTTTTTTTCTTAGATTGACAATCTAACATCTGTCCAGGGACTGCAGATGAAAACTAGCCTCTTGGCTAAATCTGGTACATTTACAGGAATGTTCATTAATGTACACTGTCCTTGTCAAATAAATAAATAAATAAAAAAATAAATAGTACGAGGCCTGCAGCCTTCACAGCCTTCAGAGGAGTTGGCCTTCGCAGCCTTCGATTTGGGACATGGCTAGAGAGAATTGTCTAGTTTGGGTTAAAACTTGACTCAGACCTTGACACTTTCCTCTACAGCTCAAACACACAGGAGCATCTCTTATTAAAGGCCTTCACTAATGAGTCTCAGTTCAGAGGAGAGAGAGTGCAGCTTTATCTGAGGATTACATCACAAGAGAATCAAAGAACACACACACACACACACATCTGGACAAATTTAAACTTTCTCTCTTGAACTCACAAAATTGGTATAATTTTGTTACAATGAAGAGGGTTCGGGCCTTCTATAGTTTGTCATACTCCTAGATGGGGACAGGAGAACCTATGCAGCTCAGCAGCTTCTTCTGACTGCTCACTAACAGCTCACTAAATTGTCCATTAATTTTTCTCACAAACTTTTCAAAAATGTCTAATATTAAGAGTTCAAAGACATTGTGGAGGCTATCCAGCTGTGCGGTAACTAGTCTATTATCCATAACGAGGTAGTTTTAAATCCAAAAAGGCTGTAAAATGCAAGAATCTGTGAAACGTTTTAATAACTAAGACGTTTTAAATGAGATTATAGGCGGTCATTAGTCAACACATAGCTGCAAGCTTTCAAACTTGTAATACTATCATATTATAAAAAGGAATGAGAAATGTAGTTCCGTAACTGAGAGGTGGACGGTCACTGTTGCCATTGATTACATTGTACTTTGGCATGAAATATCCTAAACCTAAATCCACAAATTCAAAAGTTCAAAACTCCATGCACAGCTTCCAGGTGCTGGTAACAACAGGAACATTGAATAATTCCAGAAAAGAAGAAATTTACTGCACACTCGCTTGACTTTACTCTTATTCCTTTATTGGGCTTAGAGCGAACTTTCGCTTCTACAGCGTCATTAGGTTGATGACTTGATGACGCTGTAGAAGCGAAAATTCACTCTAAGCCTAAGTAATTATTATTACAAAACTAAGCCCAGCTGTAAGTCCAGTTTTTATGTGTATGGTCAAATCTCATATAGTTTTAACATGCACTAAAATAATGTCTGTGATAGTGTAAAGTATGCATAGAGGATGCTGTATAGTATAGTGTATGCTGTCGCTGTTTTGTGGCTTGTTTTGGAGAACTGAATGTCCATAATTATCGCCTCTCTCAGTTCCACAGTGCTTCTGCTCTGTTTGTGAGTCTGTATTTTTGTGTGTGGATGTTAATTATATTTTCCTTTTCGCATTTTTTATGATTAATGAGATTCCAGTGAGCTGTGTCCAGTGCACAGACTCTCTCATCAGACTGGAGCAGCTCAAACATAGAAAAGAGAAGGATATAAGAGGTTGATTAGGCCATTCAGATGAGAAGGGTTTATAAGGACAGAGACATAAGAACATGTATTATGCTATCTGTATTTAACCATTTGAAAGATTACAGTACAATTACAGTACATCATTACTTACATTTGACTTTTCATGGCCACTTTACAGAAGAACAAGACAAGAAAGAACAAGAAAATAGTCAGAAGAGCAATAAAGAAGTAATACAGGAAAGATAAAAACAGTGAATCATATAGAGAAAAGGTAAACATTAAAAGGTATTCGAAATAGAAAGGTGGTGAAGTCAGTGCAGTCACCGAGCACACCTATTATGCAACATCGACCTTTTTTAAAGCTTTGAACCACAGTAACTTCCTCTTCTTTTTTACTCTCTTAAGTTGCATATAGAGTGATTCGTGTATGTTTGAGTCACCTTTACTTGCTTATTTTCATGACGCCATTTTACGTCATCAACTCCCGTTTTCAGCTCCACCAGTACGCACGCACTGCTCTGTATTTGTATTACTTTGTTCTCCAGTTTAATGTTCTTAAAGGTCCCATGGCATGAAATTTTCACTTTCTGAGGTTTTTGAACGTTAATGTGAGCTCCCCTACCCTGTTAAGCCCCCCCCCCCATGGTTAAAAGTTGCGAAATGTCTAAACTGAGCATTTGCGATCCTTTTCTGCGTTACAAAAAAATCGGAGCTCAAACGGGCGATTTTGAACAAGGCACCTTATTGACGTCAGATCGAAAAAAGAAATGCAAATGCAGTTCCACCCCCGTCTGTCTGTACTCAGCGTCTCTGTAAATCACGCCCAGAGAGTTTGGACTGTGAATGCGCTAGGCAATGCGAAATGCGTTTTTTTATTTGCCTGGAGGCACGTCCGAGTGTTTCTAGGCTCGGAAGTCCTTTATCTGAGCCTCTGGACCTTTGAATAGCAGTGGTTTAATTTTATTTTCTGTGGAAATGTGTTTATTTTTCAATGGAACGCTTCAAATCTCTCACCCCGTGCAAAAACAAGGAAATGGATCAGCTGAGGGCTCAGAGCCGAAAGCGGAGTTTGGCCATGCCCCCACCCTCTACTATTGGCCAGCTCTTTTCTCCTCATTTGCATTCAAGCAACAAGGCCCATTTTGGAGTGTTCCAGAGAGAGAAAAAATACTCTTTCTCATCTTCTCTCTGTTTCTCATGCACTGAGTGTTGATTTTGAAGAAGGATTCATTTACATTATTAGGGAACCATTAAGGAGCCATATAAAAGCATCAAGAAGTACCATGTCATGGGATCTTTAAACTGTGATATGCGTAGGATTTGGCAGTATCACATTGTCATGATGTTTACAACATCAGCTCCCAATGGGCTTCGCAGTTTTCACAGAAATCAGTGGACTTGTTTTTTTTATTAAGCCATTTTAGATCAATATTGCAATTTCAAATGTCTAAATCAGGGGTGTCAAACATGCGGCCCAGGGGCTGGATCCGGCCCTCCAAGACTTTTAATCTGGCTCTCAGCCAGATTTAATTTTCAATTAAAATATTGGTAATTTTCTGCACCTCTTTTCTGCACAGATTAGCATAGCAGTGTCTCCAGCACCTCTGCGTGGCCCCTCTCACCAGAGCAGCACAATAGCGTGACCAAATTCTGTGAAATGCAAAAGTTAATTAAAACATTTGTGCTGAAATAGCATTTTTCTTAAAGTTTCAGGTTGTTCATAATAGTATAATATTTTGTAAAAGAAACACTTCATCAAATAAAAAAGACTTCTCTAATAGATTTGTATTTCTCTTCACAAATATTTGGTATACAGTGAACCCTCGCTGTATCGCGGTTCACTCTTCGCGGCCTCGCTGTTTCGCGGTTTTTTTTTTCCATTTTTTTTTTTTTTTTTTTCCAATTTTTTTTATAGTGTAACTTTTTTTTACAGTGTAACATTCTGTCCTGCGCCCTGATTAGCTAAGAGACTAGACCAGGACTAAACCAGGTCTAAAGCAGGTCTAAACCAGGACTAAACCAGGTCTAAAGCAGGTCTAAACCAGGTCTAAACCAGGACTAAACCAGGTCTAGACCAGGGATGGTAGGGACAGAGTCTCTGATTTCGTTCACGAGAGCGCCTGGGTGACAGGAGGTGTGGCCTTTGTTTACTTGCACGAGCCATGGAAGAGAGTGCGAGCCGGACAAATGGAAGAGCCAAGAATCAACATGGACGGGCTTGGCGCCTGGCCGCGCGGCGTCCGGGGGAGCCGCAGCGGGGGGAGGACACTCGCGCGCACAGAGGAGACAGTGGCTCTTCCCCGTGAGAGGACGAGAGGACGAACCCGACCCCGTCCTAGAGAACTGTGGAGTATTGGCGACGCATTGATAGCGGTCTGATTTTGGAGCCGGGGTGAAATGCAACCAACTCTTGTGAGCGCAGGTTGGTCTTACCTGGTCTTGTGGTGAGGACTGGTGCTCAGAGGCGTCTGTTAGCGGTTTGGCACTGTTAGCAGTGGCTTGAGTCTTGCCCAAAATGATATCCAGGTCGCTTTCCACTCGACTTTCGCACATGGCATGGATATGTGGTACCAAAACAAACACACGTGTCCGCACGCACGTGTCCGCGCACACGTGTCCGCGCGCACGTGTCCGCGTGTCACGTGCCCCCCCCTTCCCCACTATTAATATATTTTAATGAAAATCTACAAAAGTTTGAGTGTTTAAACAAGAGAAAAATGTTAATACCAGTCTCAGAAAGGTGTATAATGTGTCTGGTGAAGCGTTTTCAGCCTTAAAACATGTAGAATAATTGTAAAATATAAAATTGTCCTACTTCGCGGATTTCACTTATTGCGGGCTATTTCTGGAACCTAACCCCCGAGATAAACGAGGGTTCACTGTATATGCCATGTGTTTTCTGATCCGGCCCTTTTGGGATCAAAGTAGGTTGGATACGGCTCCTGGACCAAAATGAGTTTGACACTCCTGGTCTAAATTATAACATAATGTCCACGGGTTTGAACTTTTCTGGGAGAGTCTGTCAATTGTTTTTCTCCATGGAACTGTTATTAATTTGACTAATTGGTAGTATGATATTAAGTTATCTATATCTGTTTTATTGACAAAACAACATGCCTTCTTACTGCTAGCTTCACCAAAGGTCTCACCAGTAACTTATGGCCAAGTCAATGCCATATTGTGGAACGTGCATGTAAATTGGTTGTAAAAAATCATTTAAATGTGTTTTAGGATAGCCAATGTTAGACTGTTCTGGCGATGCTGAATTAGAACGTCCCCTGGTGAACAGATGTGAGCCACTTAGCAGGAAATCTGTCATCATTTTCTATGTGATCTTTGACTGTCATAAACTTTATCAGATAACTTTAATTAGGAGAATGAAAATGCTTTCTGTTATCTCTGACTTTACTTCTGGATCGAGCAATTAAAAAGTCCCAGTCGGCTCCACACCACTGCTCTGTCATGTGCTCCAGTGATAAGAGGATCATGTATGACTCTGCAGGGGGCTCCTGTATGCTCTATAAGGCCTTTCCAAGACATAACTAATACTTTGTCAGACATGTTTTAGATACAGTATGATAAAATGCTGTAAATCCTGTCTCAGTCATGCAGCAAAAGTGTAATCCTTGATAGTGACAGTGACGCTGCTTTATCAGTAACTCTTGAATGTGCATTAGTTTTATTTTATCTATTTATTTCTGTTATTAGTACAGTGGGGTCTTAGGGCACTGAGGTGGGAGCTAAGAGATGACTTGGACAACACAACTTTGTATTATAACAGTAAAGCACCCATATTATACTGTTTTCTGACCTATGTTCTAATATAGAGCAGGTTAAGATAAGATAAGATAATCCTTTATTTGTCCCACAATGGGGAAATTGCAATGCCACAACGCAAGTTTCAGAAACAGTAGGAAACTATGAGCATGCATCAAAATTAAGATAAATAATAATAATAATAAGTATGTACAATCAACTAAAAAAACACAACAGTGTAAGGTTAAAGGCACAGGAACGCTGCACAATAAATGTCTTTGATTCTGAGCAGTGAACAAACAGCAGTTAAAGTGACTCCAGTTCAGTAATATATAATATCACTACAATAAAGTGACTCAGATGATTGTGAACAGTGCAGTGATGGACAGTGCTGGTTAAATAAATAAGTAGCAGGTAAAGTGACTTTAAATAATATTGCACATTGTTATTATTACTATGGAGATGACACATGGTTGCTATGGAGATGAACATGACTAGCATTGATCATTGTACAGTCTGACAGCAGCAGGAAGGAAAGACCTGCGAAATCTCTCTTTAACACAGCGAGGGTGAATCAGTCCGTCACTGATGCTGCTCTCTAGAGCCGACAGAGCGTCCTGCAGGGGGCGACACTCATGGTCCAGCATAGACATGAATTTAGCCAGGACCCTCTTGTCCCCCACCTGCTGCACCGAGTCTAGAGGACAGCCCAGGACTGAGCTGGACTTCCTGATGACCTTGTTTCTTCTTCTTTCTCTCTGTGACGCTGCTGCTCCAGCAGACCACACCGTACAGGATGGCTGATGCCAGCACAGAGTCATAGAAGGTCCTCAGGAGTGGCCCTCTCACTCCAAAGGACCGCAGTCTCCTCAGGAGATAGAGCCGACTCTGGCCCTTCCTGTACAGTGCATCTGTGTTATGAGTCCAGTCCAGTTTATTGTTCAGATGAACACCCAGGTACTTGTAAGAGTGCACTCTCTCAATGTCCCTTCCCTGGATGTTCACTGGTGGGGGGGCAGTAGAATGGCGTCTGCGGAAGTCCACCACCATCTCCTTGGTCTTCCCCGCGTTGATCAGAAGGTGGTTCCGCTGACACCAGTCCACAAAGTCCTGCGTTAGTCCTTAATGACGGATCCGTCATTAAACAGAAATGCGGGAGTTAGACATAACTTGTCTCCCATCTATAATTCCATTCTTAAACCACGTCAAAACAGACAAAGAAACATTAGGGCAGACGAGCCAGGGCAGAGGGGTGGAGAGGGTCGTTAGACGTTGAATAGGGGTCGTAACTAGTCGCCAGAGTAATTTGGAAAACAAAGAGACAGATTAGGGGGGTTCGTTTTCAGAGCTTTTTCAGTGTAGGACGCGCCTCCTGGCAGCGAGATATAAGCAGTGTCTAACCAGTACAATAACCAGAGCTGACGAAGCCTCTCGGATGAGCGGCGAAACGTTTTCAACCAAACAAACTTTGTCCAGTTGACAAATTGAACTTCTCCTTTTATCATGGATTCTACCTGGACGACTGAGGGACTTTTCACGCATACCTGTGTTTTGTTTCATTCACACGTTTGAGTAATCCTGATTTATTAGTCTGTTTACATCTCCAAAGTTCAAAATGCTCTGTTCCACCTTATGATATGTTATATAATGAAGCTGTTGTTTACAAGTTAACAGCTACCTTTTACCTTTAGTTCAATAGAAACAAGTAATTACAGGGCTGAAATCCACCAAATGATTTTAGTGAAGGGTGAAGGTGTGTGGAGCTGACATCACAAGGTGGAACAGAGTGTTTTCTGTGTGAGAGAAAAACACTGCCTAAATCTGCGGGGTTTGTGTGATAAACATGTGAGAATGAAACAAAACACAGCTCCAGGTCTGTTTGTGACGAGGAAACAACACAAACTCACAAAATAGTGTAATATGGGCCCTGTAAGAGCTCAGGCAGTGATGTGAATATGATGAATATGGTCCCTTAAATTCTCATCACTTAATGGTTTGACTTATTCCTTCTCTTTAATTTAACTGCACATCTTTAAACAGTTATATATAAAATAATAAGCCCTGTTACTGTGAGCCCTTCATTTTAATACCTAAACCCCACTCTCAGGTCACCATGTACGACTCTGTGACATTAACTCAGCATTTTCACTCACCTCCTCCGCTAACCTGACACAGTTATACCCGCTAATATGCCACCTAAACACTCCCCATAAATTACACACCTCCTCCCAGTGATTAGACACCTCCCTCCCATTAAAAATATCACACCCCTCTACAGCCAGACGGTTCTGCCTGTACTGCTTTATCTCCTGTGGCCAGGGCTAATCCCGGTTTTAATACCTTCATGAGCTTGTAAAGAGAGAATATTACATTATGAAAGACAAGTTATACATGAATACAATGGAAAGCTGCTTGGACATAGCTGTTCAAATGAGATCCGCCCTGTTTAATGGTATGAACTGATGCTAATTAGACAATAAAATGGTAATTTGAAACATTATATGTATATATATACAGTAATTACACCTAATACAGATCATTACATTACAGTGTGTTTTGATATCAGAATGTTTTGCAGTAAAATATATTACATTTGCAAGTTAATGTCATTTTCATCTGTTAATAAAATTTTAAAGCTCTGATAATCTACTGTGTTGATGTACTGTTGCCATACACATTTTACTTTTAATTATTTCCTGAATAAAACAGAACCTTTCAATAAAAAAACACAATTACCCTACTGCTTTAATGGATTCTAAATGTGATAAATCAGGAGTTTATTTGACTGGCTTACAGCTCTGAATTCATCATTGAATTTGTAATCACTGTCTCATAAGGAGCATGTGATTTATAATATGATACTTAAAGTTTTCAGCATTTATTTATTTTGTTCTTTTCTTTAAAGGTGTATTGTGTAACTTTTCCAGGCGTCCAAAATGCCTCCTGGACGCCTCCCTCGGGAGGTGTTCCGGGCATGTCCCACCGGGAGGAGGCCCCAGGGAAGCTGGAGGAAGTGTCCGGGGTGAAGGAAGTCTGGGAGTCCCTGCTTAGACTGTTGCCCCCGCGACCCGGCCCCGGATAAGCGGAAGAAAATGGATGGATGGATGTGTAACTTTTCTGGTGGAAGGTCCGTCAAATGCTTTTCTCCAGCGAGATGTAATTGCTTTGTCCGGAAAGTTTCACAGTATGGTATTAAACCATATTTATTCTATCTTCAAGGAGACCAAACCAGGGCAAGTTACAGGTCAGATCTGTGGAGAGGCGACCCCGCTTACAATCAGAATGCCCTTTTTTGTAGGTATTTTGAGCTATAAAACCACCAAAAGCGAGTAAAAAAGGTGGGTCAAAAATAACAAACACATAAGAGACCATCTAAATTGTATTTTAATGCAGTGATTGTTTCTCATATGACATACTGCATGACAAGCTGGGCCTCATCATGCAAGACCACTCTGAAATCTAGTGAAACAGTATATAAACAAGCTCGTAAAATTTTAGACAAAAAAACAAAGACCCACCATCACTACATTACTTTGAAGAAACACAACGTTTGAGGCTGGGATAACATGAGTGAACTTGCAGACTCTATTCTTTTGTACAAAATTTTACATGGTCTAGCCTGTGTTTTTCTACAAGAATTTGTTACAAAAAATTAGAACAGATTGACAAGAGCAAGTTCCAGAGGTGATTGTATAATACCATCAAGGAAAAGTGCCTTTAGACCGTATTTTTTCTCAAACCTGGAACACCATCTCAGTGACAGTCTACACTCAGCGTCTTCTCTGCTCCACTTCAATCATGGCTATTGGACAATCACATCTGTCCACATAATTGAACTTAAGCAGCACCTTCTGCACATGAGCCAGGGACTGCGATCATATTTGTATATAGATCTGTAAATAGTAGGGGTGGCACGGTTCATGAAAAACCGACGAACCGTTCGGTGCGCATCTGACGGTTCCGGGCATGCGCAATGTATACTTGCCTCTGCCTTTCGCGAGGAAGATGAATGAGTGAGGTAAATAAAGTTAAGATAGAAATGGCAAGTGAGAGTGGAGATAGCGGCAAGGACATAGAGGATCCACCAGTGTCATTTAAGTCCGGTGTGTGGGGAAAAGCAGAAAGTCACGACTCCCCCCTCCCACGCCGCCACCGAAATGCGCTCTAATCAGAGGCATTGAGGAGGGAGCATATGCGCTATCAGGGAAGCTAACAGGAGGAGAGAAAGTGAAAAGTCGGTAAGTGAGGCACGGACAGATGTTTTATAAAGTTTAACCTGCCCTGTGATACATGTTACATGTTACACGTTACACGTGCTCACTCGCTCGCTGACGTGCGGTATCCACAGCTCCAGACGGAGCGCGGCCTGCACACCGGTAGAAGTTTAATACGAGACACGTACTTTTGTTTGTGTTTCTTCAATATCTAGTGAAAGGGTTTTTTCAACAGCAGGTGACATAGTTACTGCCACCAGATCGGAGAGATGGTTCCAATAATGGGCTTAAAGTCATGTCAAATTCAGATTGTGTGATTATTACATTGTATTAAGATTTTATATTACATTAGATTATTATATAATCTTATAACCTTTTTAACTCTTTCACTGCCAGCCTGTTTTCAAAATCTAAGCCTGTAGAGTGCCAGAGATTCAGAGAATTTTCACTGATTTTACAAGACTCACAGAATACTGAGTTCTTTGACTATATAAACATGGCACACATCAAAATAAAGCCTAGACTCTCTTCTTTCACCTGGAAAAAAATTATGTTTCTAACCTTTTCGGTTCTCAAATAACTGATAGTAGAACATAGGGAAGTTTCAGCAAAAACACTGGTTTTTGAGCAAGAAATGGAGAAAACGAGCGTTGAGTTCAGAGAAGGATTTCGAGCAGATCAGTGACTTTGACATCAATATTTATTGATTTAGTGACACCTCAAACATCTAAAATAACAGAGAAAGAGATTTTTGATGACAAAGTACATTTTTTATTTACAAATATAAGAATATAAGGCTCTGTGAATAGTGCCAAGAGATGTTTACAGGATATAATAATATCTTTTCATATAAAATAGAACTTTGTTGAGGCTTTGTCTGAGGCCCAGAGTACAGACCCATAATAAAAACTAATACACACACACACACACACATACACCTACACACACACACACACACACATATATATATATATATGTACATACACACAAGCCCATGCATAAACCTTTACACACACACACAGCTACACACGCACGCGCGCACGCACGCACACGCGCACGCACGCACGCACGCACGCACACACACACACACACACACACACACACAACTTCATTCATTACAATTACCACACAGCAGCATCACTGCTCCAAGTCAGTAAACTTCTTCTTTGGAGCTGTCGTAGTTCTGAGGAGACTCCCTGGTCCGCGCAGCGCACACAGGACACGCCCCCTCCTCGGGCACAGCAGATCTCTGCTCAGACCTCGCTGCTTGATCCGGCTTGTCTCTGCGATCCTCTGATCCAGGATCCTGGGTCCCAAGAGCGATCTGATCGCTCCATAGGCGCTGATCAACAGTTATCTGCTTTTCCGGGTTCGCTGGCCTCGCCATCTTACACACATCTATACACACACTGCACTCCTCCTTTCTTCCCCGGCTCTGATCGGCAAATAATGATACAAGATCGCCATCTACAGGTTGAGAGACGTGAATTACACCTCAAAAGTTGCTCCAGGCTGTAACCTAGCAACCCCCGCTGAAAAACGTGTTGAACGTCTATAGACGTTCTGGCAATCAACGGTTGGGTTCGCCCGAACGTCTATAGACGTCTCCGGCAGCCAATGAGTTAATGTTATATCCTGTTATTGTGGATTATTAAAATAAATGGATATAAGGTGTATTTTGAAAGAAACCAATAAGAACCGTACAGAACCGAAAACTGTGACCCTTAAACCGTGATACGAACCGAACTGTGAATTTTGTGAACCGTGCCACCCCTAATAAATAGATGTTAATGCGCATGTGGAAGTAGTGAGAGTACGTGTCTGACCTGTACATTTTAATACTAATGTGGTAAGATTGTACGCCTGTGTTTTAGAATGCATGAGCGAGAGATGCATGTGGGAGTATTTCAAAGTTCTTATGTTTGTCAATCCTGAGCCTATCAACGTAAAATAAAAGGTGAATGAAAGATAAAACTTACCTGTGTTAGAATACAGTGGCAGTGAGTCTTTGGTCACGTCTCATTTCTCTTTCCTCGCTTCCTTCTCTTTGATTCCTTTCCCCGCCCACAGAGGAGACACAGGGAGGAGAGAGAATATAAACTCCTCACTGAGCCCAATAAAGTTTGATTCTGCTCATGAAGCCTCCCTGAGGTTTCGTGGTTTTCTTTGGGACACCAAGGAAGGCTCCATCTAAAAATATGCAAAAATACCTCCTTCTTTGTCCTTCCTTCTCCTTATTGCTGATCTCTGAGAGCGACATCATGAGGTCAACCATAAGGACCAAGCAGGAGGAAGGTGAGTGAGGAGAAAGAGCTATTGCTGCTTTAGGTGAATGCAGATCCTTTCAACAGTCAAAACTACAACTCCCAGAAAACTGACTACAACAAGCGCACCACCCAACACTACAGCATTGAGTCTTATGAGATTAAATAACAAACCTTTCAGTCTTTTCATTACAACGGAAGCCGACATAAATAAAGCGACATGATGCGACTCATGTACGCTACATGAGTGAAAAGACTGTTAAATCAAGAGCTGCGCTAAACCTGCACAGGTATGATTGGCGTGCGAGTAATCTCTGAAAACAAAAAATGAACCAACCCCGACTTTATATACATACAAAACAGACTCACCAAGTTTAATTTCTGGAAAACATAAACAAATGTGTGCAAAGCTGCAATAAACAAATTATAATCTCAAACAGGCTGGTGTGGCTCTATAGTAGTTATGCTTTATATGATAATGGTAAAGTTTATTTATGCAGAAGATTTTAATTAATAATCTGCTGCAGTGTAGAACTTGTACAGTAGTATTTGGAAATGTTCGGTTTGATCTGCGCGGTGATTTGTGGGATATCTCATAGCTCCTTACCTGTGGTTAGGAACTTCCAGAGCTTCCTATGCTAAAAGAGTTATGAAAGGAAGCATAATGTCTCCTTTGCTTACTCCTTCATAATGTCACTGATCACTTGGGTCCTTGTCATGGCGGACAATGCAATTTCAGATGCATCGAAAGTGAGGAAAGAGAAATGAGATGTGGCCTCTGTAGAGCTTAACGATCCCATGACATGGTACTTCTTGATGCTTTTATATGGCTCCTTAATGGTTCCCTAATACTGTAAATGAATCCTTCTTCAAAATCAAGACTCAGTGCATGAGAAAGACCCATGAACACAGGTAGGGTCAAAAAATATGTCTCTGAACACCTCATTATGGGCGTTGTTACTTGAATGCAAATGAGGAGGACAGAGATAGGCCAGAGCAGTGGGTGGGGGTGTGGGTGGGGGGACTCTCCACTCTTTCCTCTTTAGCGGTGCGGTGGTGCACTGGCTCCACTTCCACGTTTAAGCGCAGAGGAAGATATGAGACGATTTCCATTGAAAAATAAACACATTTCCACAGAAAATAAAATTAAACCACTGCTGTTTCAGAGGTCCGGAGGGTCGGATAAAGGACATCCGAGCCTGGAAACACTTACACGTGCCTCCAGGCAAATAAAAAAACGCATCTCGCATTGCGTAGCTCGTTCGCAGTCCAAACTCTCTGGGTGTGATTTGCCGAGAGTGTGGGTAGAAACACAGACGGGCGGTGGAACTGCATTTGCATTTTTTCTTCAATGTGATGTCACATAGTTCCCTTGTTCAGAATCGCCCGTTTGAGCTGTCTTTTTTTCAAACGCAGAAAAGGACCGCAAATGCTCAGTTTACACATTTCGCAACTTTTAGCCATGTGGGGGCCCTAAACAGGGTACGGGAGCTCACATTAACGTTCAAAAATCTCAGAAAGTGAACATTTCATGCCCTTAAAGGACCCCAGGCTTGACCTTTTCGTGCCCGCGCTAAAAAGAGTGAGAGTCAAGCTCGACACAAATTCGAATTGAAATACCAGAATCGAATTTGATCCTTTTTGGAAAACTGTCCTATCCCTAATAGCAGTAACTGGTGCCTCTGGGCTATTTTGTAGGTCAGACCTGTGGAGAGGTGTCCATGCTAACTGTAAGAATTAACAATAAAAGACCCAAAACAAAATAAATACTAGATTTAGACTTCATTTTTCAGTCTGTTTGGTCTCCCTGTCCTCCCATGGTCTAAATGAGTGTGATATTTTGGTAAACTGCTCTGACCCCCTGTAGCTCCTCTCCACGCATCAGTTTCACTTTGGCTCCAAATGAGAGACTGTCCCACTTCCTGTCGCTCAGAGGAGGCTTTGCTAATGACTTTTAATCATATACACTAATGAGGAGCTATAATTTCACCACTGTTACTAATTGAAAGGAGTTTTTTGCAGCATGAGAGAAATGGTTAAGGTCAAATCAGTCGTTTTACAGAAATACATGAACTGCCCAACTTGGAATGACCAGCTGAGCTTTATTTTTAGTATTTATTTTGTATTATTATTGCCAAAAAACAATGTATTTAACGTGTTTTATAAGTTTCACTGCCCCTTCAGAGTGCTATTACAACACTACGGACATGAAGCTACTGCACATCGTATCAGGTTTGTGAAGTATACTTACTTATATAGTACTTATATATGGAGAATTGTCGTGTGGGAGCTTGTGGGCAGAGCATTGTACAGAATCTTACAGCTAACCATAAGGAGGGTTCGAATAGAGCCTGAAAGAGATCGCTAAATTACTGAAATATGCATGAATGACATCTAAAGCCAGGGAATAAAGTTATAACATGGTAGAAAGCTCCAAAAGGTTGATTTTGCATAATATCGCCGCTTTAATAATAGAAAGAGGTTCAATGACATCCTGTTAAACTCCAGATGATTCTCTAGTGTTGGCTCCACCTCTTCAGATAGAGGCATTTCACTGTAACAAGTAGCAGATTTTCATTCTCTGTTGTTTATAGTGCTGAAAAATAACTACGCAACTTTTGACCTCAATGTGCATGGGGTCCGCTCATTGGTCCGACAGCTCATTAGTTTGACAGCCCAATAGTCCGAAAATAGACCACTGAGTAGCAATCCCATTCTCATTAGTCCAAAAAAAAGAGAAGCATTGGTCCGGCAGCCCAGTAGTCCAACAGCCCGTTAGTATGACCACACACAGTAGAGATGCATGGATGACTTGTAATGTGCTGAGGATAATCCGTTTTTAAATTCAGAGTGTAGGTAGAATTCTCGTTCGTTTAGAGAACCACACTGGGATGGGGAGCCACAAACACCAGACCAAGAAAATCTATACTGTGTCATTAGGGGATTATAAATACATACATGCCACAACCGCCGAGCCGATCGCCAGGACTACAGCAGGACTGGACTGGGACCAGGTTTATACCAGAACTAAACAAAGACTGGACCAGGACTAAACCAGGACTAAACCAGTGTCATTAGCATGTCTTTGTTCATGTTCATGTTCATGTTCATGTTTTTAAATACTTGGGTATCATAATTGATGATGGACTGTCTTTTAAGTTTCATATCGACTCTCTTGTCAAAAAGTTGCGTTTTAAATAGAGTTTTTATTTTAGAAACAAGTTGTCTTTTTCATTCAATGCCAGAAAGAGGCTTGTTGCTGCAACATTCCTCCCTGTGCTAGACTACGGGGATCTTTTGTATATGCATGCCCCAGCCCAAGCTCTGCGCTCTCTGGACTCAGTATTTCACGCCTCTTTGCGCTTTATTACAAACTGTAGTGCTCGGACCCATCATTGCGAACTCTACTCTCGTGTTGGATGGCCTGCTTTAGCGACCCGGCGGCTCACACACTGGTATAAACTTATTTATAAGGGACTTGTTGGGTTGCTCCCTCAATACCTCAGTGTGTATCTTCAGCGGAGGCCTGACGGACCCCAGAATTTACGTTCTCAGGATGTTTTCACGTTGCTGGTTCCTACTGTGAGAACAGAGAAAGGAAAACTGTGTTTTCAGTATCGTGCTCCAGCAGACTGGAATTGTTTGCAGAGAGTTTTAAAACTTCAAACACTCGTACCTATGGCTTCTTTTAATACTCTTTTAAAGGACCTGGAAACGCAATCGATGATATGCCAATGTTTTTAAACTGTTTTTCATAATTTTATTTGTGTTGATTTTATATTTATTTGTTGTCTGGTGAGTCGTATTGTGTTTCTAATTGTTTTTAACATTTTATCTGTGTTGACCTTATATTTAATTGTTCTCTTGTGAGTTGTATTGCGTGGGCCTCTTGGCCAGGACTCCCTTGAAAAAGAGAACTTTGAATCTCAATGGGACTTTTTTTCCTGGTTAAATAAAGGTAAATAAATAAAATAAATAAATGTCTTTATCGTAGTATAAATAGTAATATCACCTCCGCTGATGGGTTTTATGCCTTTTGTGTGACTAAAATGAGCCTAAATGATAAATGTTATAAGCCTACCAGTTTAACTCAAAACTTAATTTAATTTGCTTAATTTAATGTAGGCTTTAATTTTCCTTAATTAGAGATGAATTGGACTCGTGAGTTCAGTGTTTCCTGCTTACTTTGTTAATATATGTGTTGGGATTGTGAAATAAACTGATTGTTTTACTTTGGAGCAGACTACTCGGCAGGAAATATCTCGGCTCATTCAGGACCATGGCCAGGGCCAGTTGACAATGTGCTGCGTTCAGACATGCGTCTTGGACACCGTGGACGAGGAGGAGGAATATACTTAATATCCACGATGTCCATTGCCCTGGAAACAAGTGTCATTTCCTTGTCTTGGCAGACCAGGTTGAGCTTTATTGTATTTATTACATAAAAACCATCAGCGGAGGCGATGGACCCATGTGCATAACCTGGAGTCAAAATGTGTTAGTGAATAATAAGTCAGTACAGAGGTGTGTCATTTAATTGACATAAAAGCTGAAATGCTCTCTTCAGATGGATTTTAATTTCAAAGCTCATTACAGGCAAAGCCACATGATCACAGGCCTGCTGGGTGGAAAGAATTCACTGGGCTCAGATCTTGAGTGTTTTGGTTCATACATGGTTTTCCTGCAAGTCTTAACCTCCTAACCTCACACTTTTATTGAGGATAAGGATGCACTGCTATGATTCGGGGTTTGTATATTTTTTATATTCGGCGGCACGGTGGCTGAGTGGCTAGCACTCATGCTTCACAGCAAGAAGGTTCCAGGTTCGATCCCCGGGTCGCCCAGGCCTTTCTGTGTGTGTTCTGTGTGGAGTTTGCATGCATGGTCTGGGTTCGATCCCCGGGTCGCCCGAGCCTTTCTGTGTGGAGTTTGCATGTTCTCCCCGTGTCTGGGTGGGTTTCCTCCGGGCACTCCGGTTTCCCCCACCAACCCAAAAACATGCTCCATAGGTACCTCCAGCTTAGGTCCTGACCAAGCCGAAGCAAGAAGATCATGGAGATGGTCCACGGGCGCCCTAATGTGTGTGCTGCCCACTGCTCCTAATATATGTATATATATATATATATATATATATATATATATATATATATATATATATATATATATAGGATGGGTTAAAATGCAGAGAAGAATTTCTCCAGTGTGAGATCAATAAAGTCACTTCTTCTTCTTCTTCATATATATTTTGTACATTTGAAATCACAATAATCATCTAAAACACCTTGATGAAAGAAACATCGCTTCCTTCTGTGTTAGAAAACTGCGATGCCTAATGAGAGTTGACATTGCCGTAAATGTCATCACAACAAAGAGTCGGCACCTACAGTACTATGGAGAGCGAAGAAGATTCTACAAGTTAATTTCCAAAAAGACTACATAACACTGTTGAATCCTATGTGTATCACTGATTACGAAAATTAAATTAGCGTACGGAACAGGGGCCATGTACCAGTGGTGGCTTGAAAATTGTTCCAAATACAACTTTGAGAGGGTAAATGAGAAAAGCAAACAACTGTAACATGGTTCAAAGCTCTGAAAAGTGGATTTTGCATAATAGCTCTGCTTTAAAATTCAATTAATTACCCAGCTCTACCTTAATTACATTGAGACTGCAGATAGATCAGGCTATTGTGCAGGTTAGATACTGTCTTAGATAGTTTTTGTCTGTCTTAGATAGTTTTTGTTGTGTTTTGTCTTCATATTGTATTTTGTACACTGTCTTTTTGCACTACCTGGCCAGAGAGAAACGAAATTTCGATTCACTGTATGTTGAACACATATGGCAGAATAGACAATAAAGCTGATTTTGAACTTTGAACTTTGAGGTTTTAGGTTGATTGGGAAATCCAGAGTACACGCAAGACCTACTCAACACGGGAATTTAACCCACCACCTTCTACACATCAGCAAACCATTTTTCCACTTCTATAATCCCAATATTACAATAACAATCTGTTCAATTTCCACGTACACACACAAAAAAAAAAACACAATTTAGGCCAGTTTTGACCTGATTCACCCTCTCACGAGATTTTAACAAACTCCAAAAATGACAACTGCAGCTAAATTTACTGTTCAAGTGTGCGGACCCCTCCCCTCCGCATGAGCCCACGTCCTGCTTGATAAATGAGCTGGAGTAGCGCAAAGGTCACAGTCTATTTAAATCTGTGCAAATCTTTTGTCTTTTTTCCCTGACATACATTTGAATATTTCTGAAAGTACAATTTAATGAGTTGGACATGGGCTCTTGTGGTGGAGCTGGTATTTATGGCCTAATTTTAGTGCATTAGTTAAACTGCATGTTTGCGGGGGAAGAGGGATGCTGATGTTCGGAGTGCCCTTTAAAAGTTATTGACTCGGTATAAGCTGTTTGTCAAAGGAGCACAAATTCTCTCCAGCGCTGATAATTAAAAACAGAACAGTAAAGCTGGAATTACAGACCTGTTATGGGGCTGCTCTGCTTTAGAAAGATATTTAGATGTTTTACAATTAAGGGTCATCAAAATCATAACTTTAAATGGTTGTCAGCTTTGTTCTGTATGAAATTTAAAGGTGCACTATGCAACTTTTTGCACCCTGCTTGAAGCCACGGCTGTTGCTTTTTCTACAGTGTTCCATAATATGAAATTTCATTTGTCTGTCTCCATGGAGGCGAACCAGTTAACACCACCAGGGCAGGTAAAAACAACAACAAAAACAAAAAAAAACAAAAAAAAAACTCTTCCCAGTTTGCCCATTTATTTTTAGGTTTCAAATTGTACTGTTTGGAACACATCTTGTTACTGTTAGGCTACCTAACAATCATGTTCTAACACTGGGCCAAAACTCATAATTTGACCAAAAAAAAAATATATATATATATATACACTCAGCAAAAATATTTTTGCTGAGTGGACCAACATTCCACAGGCCACAATTGACAATCTGATAAACTCTATGCGAAGAAGATGTGTGGCACTGCATGAGGCAAATGGTGGTCACACCAGATACTGACTGGTTCTGAGTCCCCAGACCCCCAATAAAGCAAAAAAAAAAGCACATTTCGGGGTGGCCTTTTATTGTGGGCAGTCTGGGGCGCACCTGTGCACTGGTCATGATGTCGGATCGGCATCTTGATGTGGCGCACCTGTGAGGTGGGGTGGATTGTCTCGGCGGGGCAGAGGTGCTCGCTGTCACACATTTGGACAGATTTGTGAACAATGTTTGAGAGAAATGGCCCGTTGTGACGCGAGCCGTCCTCCTGTGGACCCACCACCCGCGGAAGGATTCATGGGGGCTGGTGCATTGTGTTCTGGGCAGCAGAACACTGCTTGGACTGCTGCCTCCGCGACCCAGAAAATGGAAAAGCGGAAGAAAATGAATGAATGAATGAATGAATGAATATATATATATATATATATATATATATATATATATATATATATATATATATATATATATATATATATATATATATATATATATATATATATATATATATATATATATATATATACACATATATACACACACAAACAGTAAAAAAACACCTTTATTTTGTCTAAATAATGTAGGCAGTTTGAATCCTACTCTCAACCAACATCATTGGTGAGTGGTCAGATCCATTGATCACAGGTTGGCTGATGTGATTCCAGCTCCCACAGATGAGTGCTGTTGTTGTGTCCTTGGGCAATAGAATTAACCCACCTCATCCCCAGTGTCTGCGTACACTGGTGTATGAATGTGTGTGTGTGTGAAAGAGATTGGAAAATGTGGACCTTTGTGACAATTATTTGAATCTGATTGGTCAAAGCAAAAAATCCAATTATTGTTATATGTAGTTGAGAGAAAAGCATAGACATCTTTCCTGCTCATAAATGCACAAAACTCTTACCTTCTGCAAGTTTCTCACAAACGAAACCATCCATATTGACGCTAAAACAAGCTTCACCTTTGGTTTCTGCACAAACCTCAGTGCTGCTCTGTGATGGGTCCAACCACCCAACTCCTTACGGCAGGTTAGTCATCAATATAGAACTCTCTCAAGCTCAAATTCTGCACTTCCTGTAATTTTCAACATATTTTTCTTTACAAATTGCTTCTTATTTGGCTTAAAATTATAATTTATATTTACAACTGGTATTATCCACTAAATTACGTAGAAATTAGAGAACCTTCAAAACCTGTCTAGCCATGACCCTCTTATTCAACTATAAGACAAACATCTCATTAGCACACATTACATTACCATCTCCTCATAGGTGTGTATTTTCCGAGCCTGGAGACATGTGTTTGAACGGGAGGTCGTAACATGTCCAAAGTGACCTTCCCCTTCTGAATTTCAAAGAGGGACAAAAAAAGCAGCAGAGCTAAAGCTGGAGGAGCCGGCCCACAGAGACAGGCCCTAATTGAAATGAATTCTGACTAAAGCAATGACTTCTAATGGCGTTTTGAATGGAGAGTGTGGTAATGACACACACCAGCCCGAAGGGACACTTGCAGACAAAGCAGAGATGGGAAATGAGAGATTTATTCAAACACAGGCAGAGTCACACTTTATGAACATGTAAATGTGAAAAGAATATTGTGTGACAGTGGGCTATCGAGGCATGTTTTAAAAGTACACTGTGGATCTTTCCGGGTGGAGGTTCCGCTACCATGGAGATATTGATGCTTTGCCTGGAATTTTCCACAGTATGATATGAATGAATGAATTTCAATTCATCTCTATTTGTCTCAAACATTAATAATACAGGGCAAAAGGAGAAATACAATTTGTCAACTAGACAAAAGTTTATTTGGTTGAATACGTTTCACAGCCCATCCATGCCGCTTCATCAGTTCTGGTCAGACGCTGGTGGACACTGCCTATATCTGCCTGAAGGAAAAAAAGTAGGTCTGGTAGTTTAAAAGTAATTTTATTGTAGTTAGCTCCTCCCTTCAGGCAGATATAGGCAGTGTCCACCAGCGTCTGACCAGAACTGAAGAAGCAGCTTGGATGAGCTGCGAAACGTATTCGACCAAATAAACTTTTGTCCAGTTGACAAATTGAATTTCTTTTGCCATGGACTCTACATGGACAAGGGATTCTAAGATGGGCGGCACGGTGGCTGAGTGGCTAGCACTCACGCTTCACAGCAAGAAGGTTCCGGGTTCGATCCCCGGGTCGCCCAGGCCTTTCTGTGTGTGTTCTGTGTGGAGTTTGCATGCATGGTCTGGGTTCGATCCCTGGGTCGCCTGGGCCTTTCTGTGTAGAGTTTGCATGTTCTTCCCCTTGTCTGGGTGGGTTTTCTCCGGGCACTCCGGTTTCCCCCATCAACCCAAAACATGCACCATAGGTACCTCCAGCTTAGGTCCTGACCAAACCGAAGCAAGAAGATCATGGAGATGGTCCCCGGGTGCCCTAATGTGTGTGCTGCCCACTGCTCCTAATATATGTATATATATATATATATATATATATATATATATATATATATATTAGGGGTGTGAATCTTTCACTCACAAAACGGTTCGATTCGAATCTCGATTCACAGGCTACGATTCGATTCAGGGACGATTCATAAAATTAGTAAACGATCCGGTACGATTCGATTCGATACGATTCGATCCGATCCGGTTCGGTTAATTTCGATTCAGTACAAAGGTAGATAAGGTAGATATCAAAAATAAAAAAAGTAGTTATAAAACAAGCAAGTTGCCTATTAAAGGCAAAAATCTGAATGAATCAGAATTAGTGCTTCAGTCACAGTTTCAGTAACTGTATAAAAGTGCAACATATCACTGACAAGAAGATAGATATTACTAGGCAGTTATAGAAAACATTAGCATGTTAAATCCAACATGTCTTTTTATGCCTGTAATTAACTTTTCTTAACAAAAAAAGAAAATCAGAGAGAGCTCTTAACACTGAATAATACTTTCTCTCCATCTCATAACATGACCTCAGTCTCCTTTGAGACAAAAATCATCTGTGTGTGTGAAGTACATTTCTATACACACAAATCATAAGTATTTAATACAGAAATGCACCAATTCTGATTATACATTGTATTTTCCACACAAAAGTAAATTAACCAAGTCAATTTTAGCCCAAATCAAATATACATTGCCAATACATGAATGTTGTCTAAATAAATCACCCAATCCACTAACCGTGACAATAAAAACGCTAGTATCATACAATTGTTATGGTCTACTGCAGACTACTGAGCCGATAGTGAAACATCAGACCGACAGTGAAAGTTTTATCAACGCGACACAACACTGGCACAAAAGTTAACCACGTATAGGAACCATGTCCATAAATAGCGGTAGCGCACAAAATTAACTTAAACAACAGCTCAATAAAAGGAAACTTAGCTTAGCTTACCCATAGAGTAGATCTCCTGACGAGACGAGGCGGCGGGAAACCCGCCCTCCGCACAATGCAAATTGAGACACGGCTATACAGTGCAAACATTTTGTGCTCGCTTCCGCATATAGCCCGCGCCGCTCGCATGATTGGCAGTTAACCAGCCAATAAGCTTCAACCCCAGGTAAGTGAACCACCCACCGTTCGCTAAAGAGCGCAGACACACACAGGCGGCTGCTGCGCCATGAGAGAGACCACTCAGGAGCCGAGAACCGATTCTTGGCCGTAAATCCGGTGCATCGGACCTTTCGTAGTGAATTTGGACCGATCCGGGCTCCGCTGATCGGTACACTCAGATCGCAGAGGTCACAGACCGATAACCGATCCAAATCGGTTAATCTTTACACCCCTAATATATATATATATATATATATATATATATATATATAGGATGGGTTAAAATGCAGAGAAGAATTTCTCCAGTGTGAGATCAATAAAGTCACTTCATCAGACTTTATTGATCTCACACAGGAGACATTTACTTGCCACAGTAGCTCCAGGACATTTGGACAAGAAAGAAAGTGCATGCAGGCAGGAATGGGTTAAAGTAAGTAATAATAAAAATAGTAATAAGTAATAATAATAATAATGGAAATAGTAATAATAATAATAGTAACAACAAGCATCAACATGGAAAAGAGGATACATACATACATACATACATACATAGGATACATACATTAATAATACATTAATAATGTATTATAATACATTAATAATACAGGATATGATGAACTGTAACATTTAACAAGTCACAATGAGCTTGAGAAGCAGTAGAATGAAGCCATGAGCTCATTCTGGTTCCACTTCTTATTCAGTGCCAACATATTTTAGAAAACAAAAACAAAAAAAACGCATCTACATAAAATAATTTACACACAAGTTATAGCTTCTTGTCTTAACAGAATGCTTATTAAATACATTGATCCACTTTTTTAATATATATAATTCTCAATTAACTCTTTTATACACATTTTTTAAATAGTTTTATATTTCCACACTGTTTAATCTCATCACTGAGTCCATTCGATAGAGTTGGCTGTTACAGATCTGCTTTTAAGTGTGGTCTGCGCATAAGGCTGTTGTAGCCCTCAGATTATAGACACAGCCTCTACTTTTACATATTTTTTTTTTGTATATTGTATGCAATTTTAAGTTTAACGGTATCATTTAGCTTTAAACATTGTGATTTCATAAATAAAAGTATATTTATTTCTTTGCAAACAAGCACCGAGTCATTTTACAGGTCTGATTTGTGGAGCAAATTTAATGCCATACTGTGGTACATTCCAGGGAAAACCAGTGTCTCTAGCATATCTTCATGGACACAACCAGATGCTGGACTCTTACCAGAAAAGTTACACAGCGCACCTTTAAAGGGCCCATATTACGCTATAGTTCAGATCGATGTGCTAATGTAGTTCCCTCATCACAAACACATTTCAGTCACGCTTATTTAGCACACAAACCCTGTATATTAACTGTAGTTATTCTCTCTGAAAACACCCTGTTTCACCTTGTGATGTCATGTGGTAATGCAGGAAGGGCTCCGCTCTGTTTTAAAACTCCACACACCTTCCCTAGAATCATTCGGATCATTTCAGCTCTGGAGTTGACAATCTCTACTGAACAAACCATAAAAGGTAGTTGTTAACTTTAAAACTAACGCTTCATGACATCACAAGGTGGAACAGAGCATTTTGAGATTGTACTTTGGAGATGTAGACAGACTAATAATGCAGGAATCAAACAAAACAACACTGGTTCAATGTTTCTTACAAACATTCATAAATTTGAACTTCCTGCAGCATTTTGAGAGCTTTATTTTCCATTCAAAAGATATAGTATTTTGTTTTAAATCGCTATGGCAACTGTCCAGACATTTCATCATTCTAAAACCGTGCCCGTCCATCTGAAAGTATGAACCATCTTACCTCTTTGCTCTAATTTGATCCATTTCTGTGTCTCTAAACTGCTTACAGGGAGTAATTATGTTCCTAAAAAGTCCACTTGTGATATTTTGCAGTGCAGCCCCAAGTCCTAGTATTATTAAAGCTTTAATTCTTGTCAGAGGAGTTTCAATTCAGTGGAGTTAACATAAAAAAGTGCTTTGAATAGACTGCCTTTTATTACATTCAAGAGCTGACTCCCTCCAGAGCCCAGGGCAAGTCTCCATCCACACTTCATTCACGCATTTTTATAAAGACAATGTTTTGAAGAACATTTTGTCTTTTATTATCCCTCAAGATTCTGTTACTTAAAGATCCCATGACATGGTACTTCTTGATGCTTTTATATGGCTCCTTAATGGTTCCCTAATACTGTAAATGAATCCTTCTTCAAAATCAACACTCAGTGCATGAGAAACAGAGATAAGCTGAGAAAGAGTCATAAATATCTCTCTCAAACTCTTTATTCTGGGCGTTGTTGCTTGAATGCAAATGAGGAGAAAAAAGCTGGCCAATAGTAGAGGGTGGGGGCGTGGCCAAACGCTCCGGTCTCCGCTGTCAACCCACAGCTGATCCATTTCCTTGTTTTTGCACAGGGGGAGAGGTTTGAAGCGTTCCATTGAAAAATAAACACATTTCCACATAAAATAAAATTAAACCACTGCTGTTCAAAGGTCCAGAGGCTCAGATAAAGGACTTCCGAGCCTAGAAACACTCGGACGTGCCTCCAGGCAAATAAAAAAACGCATTTCGCATTGCCTAGCGCATTCACAGTCCAAACTCTCTGGGCGTGATTTACAGAGACGCTGAGTTCAGACAGACGGGGGTGGAACTGCATTTGCATTTCTTTTTTCGATCTGACGTCAATAAGGTGCCTTGTTCAAACTCGCCCGTTTGAGCTCCGATTTTTTGTAACGCAGAAAAGGATCGCAAATGCTCAGTTTAGACATTTTGCAACTTTTAACCATGGGGGGGGGTCTAAACAGGGTAGGGGAGCTCACATTAACGTTCAAAAACCTCAGAAAGTGAAAATTTCATGCCATGGGACCTTTAAAGGTGCATCATATTTTTACTTAAAACATGAAAAATAAATAAATAAATAAACAGTTTGCAGTGGTCCATGGCTTATTTTGAGTCTGTGTAGTTAAAGGTCCAGTATTACGCAAAACTGACTCTTGTGAGCGTTTAGTCATAGTATAATGTTGTTATCTCATCAAAAACAGACCTGGATTGTGTTTTGTTTCATTCACACATGTTTGAGTAATCCTTCATTATTAGTCTGTTTACATCTCCAAAGCTGAAAATGCTCTGTTCGACCTTGTGATGTCATGAAGCGGTTGTTTTAAAGTTTACAGCTACCTTTTAGGTTTGTTTGTTTTTCCAGTCGAGATCAGCAACTCCAGATCTGAAACCATCCAAATGAACATAGTGATGGCGTAAGGAGGTGTAAGGAACAGTGGAGCACTTCCTGTATTGAATAGGACGTTTTCCTGTTTGAAAGAAGAACTCAAACTCTATCTAAATCTACAGGGCTTGTGTGTTAAACGTGTGAATGAAACAAAAACACAACTCCATATACTCCAATATAGACTCTTTAATACATGCTAATACATCCAGATTTGGACAGCTGTAAAACAAATGACACAAATTGCGTTCATTTGACCCTCCATTTTGAATCCAATCTCTCCACACTTAAGCACTGGCCCAATTTCTTTGCCTGTAAATGCGCGGCGCTCTAAATGTGTGAAATTATCCAAGATGGTGGTGATTACAGTGTGATGGGGTATAATTGTACTTCACTCACATAGACATGAGCGAGAGCAGATGCAGATGTGCAGTTTAGACACTTTTGGACATTTGATGAGACAATCAAGGCCTCCTCTGGCTCTGCTCTGTGGAGTGTGTGTGTGTGTGTGTGTGTGTGAATATGTGTGTATGTATGTGAGTAGTAGTAGTGGTAGTAGTGGTATTAGTGGTAGTGGTGGTAGTAGTAATAGTAGTAGTGATATTAGTGATAGTAATAGTGGTAGTGGTGGTAGTAGTAGTGGTAGTAGTGGTCATAGTAGTAGTAGTAGTAGTAGTAATAGTAGTAGTGGTAGTAGTAATAGTAGTAGTGATATTAGTGATAGTAATAGTGGTAGTGGTGGTAGTAGTAGTAGTGGTAGTAGTGGTCATAGTAAGATAAGATAAGATATGCCTTTATTAGTCCCACAGTGGGGAAATTCCAGTGTTGCAACGCACAGATCAAGAACAGCAAGAAAAAGTAGCATGCAACAGAACAATATAATAAATAAATAATGGCCTAGGATAATTTAAAGGCAAATTAACGTTTTTTTACAATCTGAGCCTTCTTTCGGCAATAAAACAAGTAGTTTTACTCACCCATAGCATTTTTCTGTCAATTGGAGCAGTATCGCAGAACTTATGTTGAGCCGTTCTGTTCTAGTAATGATCCCGTATCCGTTAACATGGTGCTGTATCATTTGCTCGGGGCATTACTTTGCGGTCTCCAAATAACACAAACTTTAGCACTTTTCAAATCATAGAAGCCTGATGTCTTAATGAAAAATTTCGTTTGAAGCAAAAGTGGCCTGTAATCCGAGATTTAGCCATAGTTTCGAGTAGATGAGGACGCCAGTGCGCATGCGCGGACTGCTCCTGGGACCCAAACATGAAACGCAAAGCTGAAAACTATGGATAAACCTCGGATTACAGGCCACTTTTGCTTCAAACGAAATTTTTCATTAAGACATCGGGCTTCTATGATTTGAAAAGTGCTAAAGTTTGTGTTATTTGGAGACCGCAAAGTAATGCCCCGAATACAAATGCTAACAAGTGCTAACAGAAACGCCACAACATAACTTTCTTCAAACAGCTCCAAATGACACGAACGTGATATGGGTGAGTCAAACGACTTGTTTTATTACCGAAAGAAGGCTCAGATTGTAAAATAACGTTACTTTTCCTTTAAAATAGTAGTAGTAGTAGTAGTAGTAGTAATAGTAGTAATAGTAGTCATTGGCAGCACAGGGGCTGAGTGGCTAGCACAGCAAGAAGGTTCTAAGGGCCTTTCTGTGTGGAGTTTGCATGTTCTCCCCGTGCCTGGGAGGGTTTCCTCCGGGCACTCCGGTTTCCACCATCAACACAAAAACATGCACCGTAAGTAAAATCCTCCAGCTGACGTCCTGACCAAGCCTAGCTTGGATCAATAAGATCATGGAGGTGGGTCCCCAGGCACCTTCATGTGCTGCCCACTGCTCTGGAAGGATGGGTGAAATGCAGAGGACAATTCCCCAACAGGGATAAATAAAAGGATAATAAAAATAATAATAATAGTGGTGATAGCTGTAGTAGTGGCCGTGGTGGTATTAGTAATAATAGTAGTAACAGTGATAATGGTGGTGGTATTAGTGGTAGTGGAGTTTGCAGACTGACAAAATAAAAACATGCTACTGTTATAATGTTCTTCATCAAAAACATGACTGAAGAGGTTCCATGCATGTTTGAGTAATATAGCGATCTCCCCCGGGCCCTATTCAAACCCTCCTTATAGTAAGCTGCACAATTCTTTGCAAAACTCTGCCCACAAGCCTACATCACCCATGCTCCCACAGGACAATTCTCCATAAATACACAAAAACATGGCACAAAACTGTACACAGCAACTTGAAAAACCTGATGTGATGTGCAGTAGTTTCATTAGCGGGATTCACACAGATTTTCTTGTGATAACTCTCTGACTTAGCAAGGAGAGCAAAGGTGTCAAAAATTAAAGTGAAACTGATAAGACATGATAATGCATTGTTTTCAGTGAATATAGCATTTTCAAAACAATAAAAGCTATGTGTTCACAGTTCTAGAAGTAAAATACCCCCTCTTTAAAAATGTTATTATAATAAATAAATGAAATACTAGTGTATACATGAACATTTTTGTACAGAGTTCTCCTCATAATAGAGAAATCCAACACCTGACAAAGCTTCCAGTGGTTTTCGTTGCTAATGGCATTTTTCTTTTATGACATAGAAAAAAAGAAATGATGGCCCCAATCACATGGTAATTGCTGATAGTTAATCACGGTTTCCTCTGTGTCATGAGACCCAGAATATCTGGCTTTGGGGTAAATTTAGTGTGATTGTACAAAAGCGGTCCACGCAGAAGTCACTCGCCGAATTAACGATGAGACGGAGCTGTTTGGGGAATTCTAAAGCTCCAGATTCATTAGATTTAAGGTTCTGACATAGAAACTGATTCATGAGGGGAGTTTTTTTCAAGAGCACTGGTTAAGACGCACTTCACGCTTCAGTCCCTGCTGTGTTTGACTAGTGTCTCTTCTGTTAATTGATATTTGGAAATGATCTGTACAGACGGAGCAAAGGAGTTCCACCTTGTGATGTCATGAAGAGGTGATTTTCAAGTAAACATCTCCCTTTTACTTTTAGCTCAGTAGAGATTGGCAATTCCAGAGCTGAAATTATCTAAATGATTCTAGTGAAGGTTTTAAAGGTTCTATATTATGCAAAATCTGAGAGAAGACATCTTCAAAGCTCAAAATTCCCTGTTTCACCTTGTGATGTCATGAAGCGGTAGTTTTCGTTAACATCTACCTTTTACTTTCAGTTCAGTAGAGACTGGCTAAAATGATCCAAATGTTTCAAGTGAAGGTGTATGGAGCACTTCCTGTATTACCACAGGACAGAGTGTTCTCTGTTGGATGGGTTTCAGAGCACATCACAACATTCTATAGTCCAAAGATAATTAATACAGATGGGGGAAGCCCTGTGATTAATAAATAATAAAAATTAAAGAAAGAATGAAAAAACTGTGGACGTGGTGAGGCCAGATAAACATTAGCCAATAGATAACCAGGCTCCCTGTTAGATTGTCAATCAAACTCCCTACGCTTCTTCTTTATTTTGATTTTGGGCTAGATACAAAACACTCATTAGTATTTAGTAAGTTGTGCCTTGAGTTTGAACTGCCAGGCCTTCTTTAGCTTGCCGGCTGATTGCTGTTGATTATTGGAGAGGACCAATCAGAAGAGTGACCGGGTCAGCCTCATTAAGCAAAACACTGTGGACTTAAACTCACTGTGATGACTGAACAACAAAATAGGGACATTATAAACACTTAAATACATGAAGAGTTTTATAAATTGCTCTATTTGAATCTGATCCACAACACGTACAGATCTACAAAATGCGTCATGTATCTTGTATCTTGTATCTTGAAATTTTGAGTTATCAAATTTAAAATTCCAGTCTGAAACCAGTCAGCCGCTCCAGGCCAAGCATCTGGAGCCAGAGGAAACAAAACTGATGTCATTCTTCTTCTGAGTTTTTTCCTCATAATAATCATAATTCAAAAATTTAATATTGTTGCAGCCCTTTATACAATGTATCACAATTACACAAATGTGCCCCGCCACGGAAAAAAACAAACACAAATCGTCCTGGAAGCATTTTGAGTTATTCATAGATTCTGGAAGTGTAGATTCTAAGCTTTCCAACGATGCCTTACACATGGAAATTTGATAACATTTGAAGAATTTATGACCATTTGAAAGCAGCTCATTCTCAAAACGATGAGCTGAGAAAAGATTCTCTAAAGATTCTCTAACTCCAGGCCTTCAGAGCTCATTTGCATGACATTAAGCTCAGCCCTCCCCCATCACTGACATTACTGTGGTGTGGTGTTTCAGGCCAGATCAGAATTAGAAGGTACTTTGTTAAAATTGAAATGCTTTTATAACAAAAAGCCCATATAATCATTCAATAATTCAATAATACACAGGATAATATGTTAAGTCCAAGTTACCTGTATTGTCAGTTTAATACAATACAAAATATAGTATAGGACATTATACACACACACACACACGCACACATGTACACACACACTCTGGACAAACACACACACCTTAGTCCTGTTTTAGTCCTGGTTTAGTCCTGTTTTAGTCCCAGTTTAGTCCCGGTTTAGTCCTGGTTTAGTCCTGTACACACACGTAGACACACATGCTAATGTTGACACAAGGCCCCTGCTTTCAGCTAATATCTCCATTTGATGCAGAAATAATATGATAATATGACTCACCCCATAAGAAAGAGAGCGCGGTCTCCTCCACGTGTATGCGCATATCGCGTATATCCAAGATCTTTTGGCAGCTAAATTCTCCAACCGCACACTGTACATGAGCTCCGGAGAAACAGACGTGTCCTGAACGTGTCCTGTGTCAAAGTAGTACAGTCAATTTTCACTGTCCTTGTTCTCTTGAAATACAACGTACATATTCACGAGCTCCTCACAGCTGATAAGCGAACAGGCGAAAACACAACAGCACTACTCGGCACATGATTGGCAGGAGCGCAAGCGTCTTTAATTATGGTCATTTATGCATGCCCCGTTTCTTTCCGAAAAACAAGCCAATGGCGGGTCACAAATAACGGTGCAGACTGTACACAAACTACAGTCTGAGCAAAGCCACTTCAAATTTCCATGGCTGGGTTTCAGATGACATCACAACATTTAATATGTGTACACTCTATTACAGCCAAAAATCTGCAATTTAACCATATAATTATTTTTTTTTAGTGTGAAATTGAAAACTTTTTAAAATCTATGTGTGGTGTGGGAATTGAGCTTTGGAAAAGGAATATTCTGTTTTACCATTTTGATAATAACATTGATTTAAAAAATACACATTACATGTTATCAGTTTATATGGAAAATAATGTATTAATTGCTTGCATGTCGGATAATACTATTCCTAACACTCTCAGTTCAAATGGAATCATAGTATTAGAAGTATTAGTATTATCTATAGTATCAATAGAAAACTGTTATGTTTATAGAAATGAGGACTTCAAAGCAGAGACAGAGACAGGTACGGCTTAACATTTTATTTACTGTACTTTGCAGGGAAAAAAGAACACAAGGGCACCAAACCCTAACAGAAAACCATCCAAATAAACAGGCCAATTAAATGTTATCAAATCATAAAGAACTTGAATGATCAATCTGAATCAATTAATTAAATATACAAAATGCTGTGTTGTCATCTGAAACCCAGCAGTTAATACAATCATACAGGACAATACTGACGTAACCATGGAAACCCTCAACCACCAAGGAACAAGCAAATAACTTTAAAGAAATTTAATAGAGAGCAGAAAGATGGAGAAAAACAGCTAGATTTACTCCAGGAAATTTTAAATAGGAAGGATACAAAATGATCCGATGATGATAAGATACATGGGAACGCAAAACTAAAAAATTAAAAGGACTTAAAGAGATGCGAGAAATAACTGATCTTAAAGAAGGACACACAAAACTAATAGAAAGTGTGGACAGCTTGAAAGCACAAATGGCCCAAAATGAAAAACTAGGTAAAAACATTGACAACAGAGCTGCAAATGGCTATCAAATGGAAATTGAGTTGTTAGTGGAAATTCAAAACAACAATGACCAAAAGATTTCTGAGTTGCGCAAAGAAAAGGCCAGACTTAGAAGAAGAAGAAGAAGAAGAAGAAGAAGAAGAAGAAGAAGAAGATATACTTTATACTTTATTCCCCGTAGGGAAATTATTTCTCTGCATTTGACCCATCCTTCAGGAGCAGTGGGCAGCTCGTCTTTCAGTTGCCCGGGGACCATCTCCATGATCTTATTGCTCGGTTTGGTCAGGACCTCAGCTGGAGGATTTTACCTGGTGCAGGTTTTGGGTTGATGGTTGAAAACTGGAGTGCCCGGAGGAAACCCACCCAGACACGGGGAGAACACACACAGAACGGCCCGGGCGATCCGGGGATCGAACCCTTGCTGTGAAGCATGAGTGCTAGCCACTCAGCCACCGTGCCGCATTTACTTCAAGTAAATGTTGAAATTCTGACTGAAAGTTTGGCTCAAAGTTAAAAAGCGTTACAGGTTTCAAATTTCCATGATAAAACTATGGTGCCATCATTGTTTTACAAAAAAAAAAAAAGAAAGGCGAAGTTGCCGATTTGCTGGAAGAACTGCAGATGGCTGTTGAAAATCTTAGGGGAAGAGTTGGATTTAAAAGAAAAAAAAAAAGCCTAACAGGATGGTTGATGCTGATGATAGTGTTGCTATGGACGATCGAGAAATTCTGTCATCGTTGTCAGATCTTGAAAAACCTCAACAAGTTCAAAAACAGGTGAATAAATCTGGCATTGCTACTGGTGAATCAGAGATGGTCCAGGAAATGAGACAACAGATAACAGACTTGCAGAAAGATGACGCAGATCTGAAAGTGTCTGAAGAAAACTTTACAAAGCTATTGCAAGAAAAGGACATTACCCATGCACATAACATTAACAAACTGAAAAACGAGCAACAATTTAAAGATGACGTGTGGAGGAAGAGGTGCCAAAGTGCTCTGGATAGAGAAGAAGCATGGAAAGGTAAAACCCGTGAGTTTTAGAAGTGTCTGAAGAACATGATGGAACAAATGAGATCCAGCCAGAAGAAGCCACGTAAAGGTTTGAGAGGATGGCTTTTTGGAGTTCGAACATCAGAATCATAGGCCTGCTCCATCTAGTGTGTGTGTGGTGTCTTTAAGCAAGACACTTCACACTCAGTCTCTGTGTGTGTGCGATTGTAGGTTGAGCTGGTAAGGTTGACAGCAGCAGGATAGACTTAGTCAGAGTCTATGGGGCTGTTACTGGACTAAAAAAACAACAGGTATGGCAAACTATAAACACAATTATCTTCTACACTAATGGGATGTTATCTTCACGATGGACCAGCCCAATCACCAATTTAAATGAGAGACTTGCGATAATAAATTCAATACTAATTTATGTTTTTTGTCTTGTTTTTTGAGTGTCTATGTTTCGTGTTTGTTTTGTGTGAATGGTCACGTATAACCACACCGTTTATCTCCTTCTTGTTTCCATGGAAATGCGGTTCCTTTGGTCATAATATTCCACAGCATGGCATAAAACCATAGACTGTATATATAAATGGACATAGCTAACCCACTAGCTGCCATGTTCCAAATAGGAAGTTCACATACGGCTCTTCCTTCTTCTGACTCTGGCTCCCATTGATTTACATTGGAATATTGTGGCCCCTTTCTCTGTAATTGCTGCTGGGAGCCTCGTCATTTTGGTCTTAAATGTCCGCATAAACCTGCCCTACATGATCCTGGTGTTTTTTTCCACTATTTTATCTGTTCTTTTCATAATATAGAGCCTGGCTCCAAATTTACTCCTGTATCCTGAAGCATTGCGAGCTTCATTTGAGCGGTGCTGAACGCTCTGGGTGATGTCACACTCGCTTAGTCCACTCCTTTATACTGTCTATGCATAAAACACATATATTTCAATGCAGATAGATGAATAGTATGCACTATTATGGAATATTGTAGATAAAGGAACAATATTTCCATGGAAACATGCATGGAGAGGCCTTCCCACAGGCCAAATAAGAGTCAAGTTTGTGGAAATGCAAGACCGTTCACAGTAAAGGCGCACATTTTCAAGTTCCTGTTTTTATTTTATTCTATTTTTTGACTGTATATAGGCTTTAATTTAATTGTATTATATTTTTATGTATGACCGTAGACTGTGGAAGTGGCCATAGCACCCATAGTGTTCGGCTCCAGTCAAATGAAGCTCATCGAGGCTGCAGTTATAGAAACCAATTTGGAGTTCCATATTAGGATTAGGAACTGATTTATGGACACAATAACAAAATAAAAACCCCAGGATCATGTAGAGCATGTTAATATGAACATTTTAAAACCAAAATGACGAGACTCGCCGCAGCAGTTACAGAGAGAGGGGTGGCGATTTCTCGAGTCGATGGAGTCAGAAGCACCCCCATGCTCACGTCCGATTTAGAACAAGGCAACTACCAGTGACTTTGTCCATTTATATATACAGTCTATGTGTATGAGTGTAACAGGGAGCTCCTCTTTTTTGTCTGTAACCTGCCTTTAGCCCAGTACTCTGCTGTCGGGTCGCTCAGTTCATGTGTCTGTTGTCAAATGCTAATGCAGTGTGTTTGATTTGAGTAACACATGTGCACTCTATGTACTCAGACCCTTCAGTGTATATCCTGCACACCGCCAGTGAGACGGGCGGGCGAGCTGGGGTCTGGAGTCTTTTAACTTAATTACATTGTTGAGCGGATGTGTGTTTCTTGTGTGTTTCTATGCGTTGCATCATGTTTCTTCCTGTCACAGCTACACGAGTCCTGATCCACGGCTGTGAATATTCATAAAGGGGAGGTCCATAAGAAGGGGGCATGTATCTACTTCCCTCTCACTTATTATTTATTTATTTATTTATTTATTTGTATTTTATTATTATAATTTTTAATTAATTTATTTTAATGTACCTATTTATTTATTTTATGTATATATATTTTTTCCTCTGGAGACAATGGAAGGAGGGGGGAGGGCAAACATTTTTTGTTGTTGTTTTTTACAAATTGTTTCTCTATATGTGCACAAAAGGTAATATTAAAAAATAAAAAAATAAATAAATAAAAAAAAAAGAAGGCAGGTCGGTCCAGAGCAGTGATACCGATCTCTATCAGGACAGGGAATCAAAGACAAGTCAAACTGAAAAATGAAAGTCAAATCAGCTGTGTCTGGATTTAAAAGGCATTATTTACTACTTCGTCATCACAAATGCTTTGTCTTGAAGGATCACGTGTGCTTGTGTTTGCGATATACAGTGATCCCTCGCTCTATCGTGGTTCACTTTTTGCGGCCTCGCTGTTTCGTGGATTTTTTTATTTTTTATTTTTTTTCAAATGCAGAAGTCAAATTTCTCCCGTGTGTCACTGTGTGTCATTGTGTGTGAGACCAAATAAAGGCTTAATCTTAATCTTAATTCATGGGTTTCAACTTCCTGCTTATAGATGCCACTTTGAGGACTTTTGACCATTCAAAAGAGCGATGTCAACAGTCTTAAATTTGTCGTCATTCTGAAACTATAGACTGTACATATAAATGGACACAGCTGATCCACAAGCCACCACGTTCCAAATAGGAAATAGTCTCCAATTCACTTTATAATGAAAAGCTGTCTCCTCTCTCTGTAACTGCTGCAGTGAGCCTTGTTATTTTGGCCTTAAAGGGATATGCCACCCCCAGGCCAAACTTGGGCATCTCCCCCCACAGTCCAGAGACTAAAATAAGTGGTGGAAAGCGTTTTTCTGGTGACGCAGCCATTGTTCAGGTCTGTCAGCACTGACCGCCGCGGTATCTGCAGCTACTCCGCGTTAGACTGGAGTCTAACGTCGCCAGAGAAAGATTTCGGCCAAAAGGAATTAATTTGCTCAATGCGTTTCGCTGACAGGGGAATCCCTGTTACGCACCACGAAGGCAGTTCCCGTTACGCAGCGTGGTGTGTGCTTCGTCTGTCTTTTTCCGCACTGAAAAATAGTTCCCACCCAAAATGACCAAGTCAAGCTCTCCGTGTTGATTTGCACATTTATTTGCACTCGATATGAATGCGCACTACACAGAAAGTAATTGGGAAACGCATCGAGCAAATTAATTCCTTTTGGCCGAAATCTTTCTCTGGCGACGTTAGACTCCAGTCTAACGCGGAGTAGCTGCAGATACCGCGGCGGTCAGTGCTGACAGATCTGGACAATGGCTGCGTCACCAGAAAAACGCTTTCCACCATTTCTTTTAGTCTCTGGACTGTGGGGAGATGCCCAAGTTTGACCTGGGGGTGGCATATTCCTTTAAAATATTCTTATTAACCCGCTCTATTTGATTCTGGTATTTTAATTTTTTATTTAGCTATTTTATCCATATAACAATTGGAAAAAGATTGAGTTCTTTTTAAAAATGAGCTCCGTTTCCGACTGAGTGCAGACTCATTCATTCACATCACTAACTCCAGTACAATTCTCTGCTCCTTTCCAGAAATTCAATCACATACAGTGTAGAGACTATTATTTAACTATTGTTTCTTAGGTTGTCAGTCAAACTCCCTACGTTTCTAGGGTAACTGACTTGCCGGTGCACTGGGATTATGTGGTTTACATTCGCCTCTCACGCATTCCACAGATGCAATGATGTTTACTCGACCAACGCAGTGATTCATAGAGGCTTTTTCCAACTGTAGCTTTCTCGCAGTTAGCACAAAGTTTGTTGGGATGGCAGACAAGAATCCACTTCCTGTTAGCTGCAAAAGAAAGTCTGTTTTTGAGGTTGCTGAAAGAAGAAGAGAAGGGGAAAAGGAGCGAAGCCAAACTAAGGTGATTCTTGGAGATTCCTTCCAGTGATGGCGTGCACTGAAGGTGAGGGTCTAAAGACTGACGCGTTGGTCACTAAATTACTTCTGGACAGGAAAAATCAAAAGCAAAGTGGTCTGTGAAGCTTTGGACTGACAAGGCCTGTGAGAGTCTGAGGGACTGCTTCCAGAACACAGACTGGGACATGTTCAACGGCTCTTATGGAGATGACATCAACGGCCTGACCCATTGCATCACGGACTACATCAACTTCTGCGTGGAGAACACTATACCAATCAAGAGGGTACGGTGTTTCTCCAACAATTACCACCCCCTGCAGTCCACCCCAGTCCCCCGCTCACTGCCACCTCTCCTTCACATCGGATGAGGTGAGGAGGGAGCTAAGGCGGCTGAAGCAGATGAAATCCACAGGACCTGATGGTATCTGCCCCAGGTTGCTGAGAACCTGCGCAGACCAGCTCTGTGAGGTTCTCTGCTACATGTTCAACCTAAGCCTCAGCCTGGAGAAGGTCCACGTCCTGTGGAAGACCTCCTGTGTGGTCCCGGTTCCCAAAACAACAGGCCCACTATAGACCAGTCGCCTTGACCTCCCACCTCATGAAGACCATGGAGAGGGTGATCCTCAGTCACCTCCGCTCTGTGGTGAGCCCCACACTGGACCCGTTGCAGTTTGCTTACAAGCCAAACGTAGGAGTAGAGGACGCCGTCATCTACTTGCTGCAGCGGGCGCTCACCCACCTAGAGACCGCCGGGAGTGCTGTGAGAGATGTTCTTTGACTTCTCCAGCGCCTTCAACACCATCAGGCCGGCGATGCTGCGGGGGAAGCTGGAGGATGCGGGAGTTAATGGACATCTCGCTGCCTGAACCATCGACTACCTCACTGACCGTCCACAGTACGTGCGGCTGCGCGGCTGTGAGTCAGAGGTGGTAGTCTGCAGCACCGGTGCTCCCCGGGAACTGTCCTCTCACCCTTCCTCTTCACCATCTACACCTCGGACTTCATATACAACACAGACAGCTGCCATCTCCAGAAGTTCTCTGACGACTCGGCCATTGTGGGCTGTGTGTCAGAGGGGAACGAGCTGGAGTACCGCTCGGTCATCAGTGACTTTGTGGACTGGTGTGGGCACAAACACCTGTGCCTTAACACCAGCAAGACAAAGGAAATGGTGATCGACTTCTGGAGAAGACCACTACCTCACTCACCGGTGAACATCCAGGGGCAGGACATAGAGACTGTGGACAGTTTCAAGTACCTGGGTGTTCACCTCAACAATAAACTGGACTGGTCCCACAACACCGACGCCCTGTATAAGAAGGGCCAAAGTCTCCTCCACCTCCTGAGGAGACTGAGGTCCTTTGGAGTGTGCATGTCTCTTCTCAAGACTTTTTATGACTCTGTGGTGACCTCTGCTCTCCTCTACGCTGTCGTCTGCAGGGCCCCGAGCAGCACAGAGCGGGACAGGAAGAGACTCAATAAGCTGGTCAGGAGGGCCAGCTCTGTCCTGGGCTGTCCTCTGGACTCTGTAGAGGAGGTGGCTGAAAGGAGGGTGCTGGACAAACTTACGTCCATCATGGACGACACCTCCCACCCTCTGCACCGGACTGTAGAGGAGCTGAGCAGCTCCTTCAGCAGCCGACTGAAGCACCCCCAGTGCAAGAAGGAGCGCTACAGCAGATCCTTCATCCCCACCGCCATCAGACTGTATAACTCCACTGTATAGTCCAGATGTGCAATATTTTCTATACTCTCTTATTTACTTATTTTTATTATTATTACCATTTGTCTACATGCACTTTCTGCTCAAGCATTCTTTTGCACTAAATTGCCTGGAGCTAATGTGGCAAGTGAATTTCTCCTGTGTGAGATCAATAAAGTCTTATCTTATCTTATCTTACCTTATCAATTCATTCAGCAATTCTGAACGCGCACTGGCTGTAAACAAGCGTGATTTCTAGAGTAAGGAGGAGGCGGGAGAAGGCGTTTCTACTTAGGGACCTGTGGAGGAGGATTTCTCTTTCCTTGGAAAATCCTCTATAAAATATTTAAGTGAAAATACCATTACTAACCACAGTAATTGAATTTAATGATCTCATTAGCAATAATTATCATCTTGACCAAGTAGCCTCTGAATCTTAACCAAACCGTTCACAAATACAAATAGAAAATCATAAAAATAAACAGTATAAACGAGTGTATTTTTACTACTGCAGGACTCTCCTCACTCACTGTGATAATGAGGTCATGATAAATATGTGTTTAATGAACTGTGCTGATTATAAATTAGCTGAAATTGATACACAAACATAGACTTGAGGAGGAAACAGTAAATGAGACGTGGAGACTGCATGTGGAGGCCGGGCCATGGGTTTCAAATCAACAATCACTGGCCTAGATTTAATAGGTAGTTAAATAGAGAGACTTCAAATACAGGGCACAATAAAGGCACATTTTTCCCCTGGAGAAAAAACCTCATATATCTGTGTGAGATATATGAGGTTCAGACTAGGGTCAGACTATACCCTTAGTATTTGCTGTTCTGTTTGCGTCTATTATAAAGAGTTTTGTTGTGTGCTTTACTGTGAAAGCAAAACTCTGTACTAGTCTCTGAGAATTGTGAAAAGTGCAGTTTATGAAGGTATTGTGGTGAATAATTAGGATGCTCATAAGGTAAGTGAGGAATAACACTTACCAAAAACTAGTTCTATTTTTTCACATTTTTAAGGGAAATCCGGTACAGCGGCATTAAAGATCCTATATTACATAAAGAATGACTCTTGTGAGCTTTAAGCCATGTGACAATGTTGTTACCTCCTCAAAAACAGACCTGGAGTTGTTGTTGTCACATCGCAAAAACAGAAAATGCTCTGTTCCACCTTGGGATGTCATTTGCTGATAGTTTTCTGGTTGATGGCTATATTTTCTTTAGGAGAGTTTGGCAGTTCCAGGGCTGAAATGATCCAAATGATTCAAGTGAAGGTGACATCACAAGGTGGAACACAGCGTTTTCAGTTTGAGAGAAGAACTCAGCCTAAATCTGCAGGGTTTGTGTGTTAAACGTGTGTGAATGAAACAAAACCCAACTCCAGGTGTGTTTGTGATGAGGAAACTACATTACAACAGATCAAAAAATAGTGTAATGCGATTCCTTTATGTAACATTACTAAATACTACCCACCTCAAATGAAAATCACTATAATATCCCTGAGTGTTTCCGTGGTGATATTTGCGACCCGCGGCGGCTCTTTAGACTCTACTGGACTAATTGGTCTCTGAGTCCAGAGGGACTTACTCTGTGACAGTCTCTGGATCCGACAGACTCAACGAGGGACAAAACAACTGCTAACATGGAGGAAGGTCTGATGGAGAGGAAGGAGGGAGGGAGGGAGGGAGGGAGATGGAGAGACGGGAGGGAGGAAGAGAGAGAGACACACACAGAAAGAGAGACAGCGACAAACACAGAGGAGAGAGAGGGACGAGTGATACTTTGCAGGTGATGTCATCAACATTCCCTGGTGGTGTGGTGCTAACTACAGGCACTGCTCTGTCTGAAGCTCTGTTACTCAAGTAAGACTTTAATCTGAGTTTTATTTTAACACAAATCTAACCTGAAAGGATTTAACTGGAACTACCACAGAGATACATGTAGAACACCCCGAGCATAATGCCATAAAGTATCAATAGAGAAAGAAAGAGGATAATACTCAGAACTCAATAATATCACAGAGGTAGGGAGAGAGGAGGAAAAAGGAGGGAAAGAACAGAAAAAATACTGAATGAAGAGAAAAGTGAAAGAATATAGAAAAGAGAAAATGGGAAAAGTGTGCTGAGCAGCCGACCAAACGCAGTGCAGGAAGTCATTAATGTCCAAACCTGTTTCTGTGCACAGACTCTTCCTCGTGTGAGAGCAGCTTTCATCAGAAGAAACTCCACAATGGGATTCGGAGCTCAGAGATTAAATCAGGGAAACTCCGGAGCTTGAAACCGTACGGCCAGTGTTTGTGCACTAAAGCAGAATAGTTTTACATATACAACACTATCACGGTGGTATTCTAGGACTTATTCATGCAATTTAAACATATTGATCTACACTGTTCTTGTTTCAAAGATCAAAAATCAAAAAAGTTTCAAAATCAGTTTTATTGTCAATTCTGCCATATGTGTTCGACATACAATCGAAATTTCGTTTCTCTCTGGCCAGGTAGTGCAAACAGACAGTGTACAAAATACAATATAAAGACAAAACAAAAACTTCTAAGACAAAAATCTAAAATCTAAAGCAGTGCAAAGAATAAATAAATGAGATTCTGAGTTCAGCTTCCTGACAGCCTGGTGGATGAAGCTGTTTGACAGTCTGGTGGATGAAGCTGTTTGACAGTCTGGTGGAGTGGGCCCGGAGACTCCGGTACCTTCTCCCCGAGGGCAGGAGTCTGAAGAGGCTGTGTGAGGGGTGGCTCGGGCCACCCACAATGCTGGACGCTCTGGGGGTTAGGCGGGTGTTAAAAATGTCTAGGAGGGAGGGGAGAGAGACACCAGCGATCCTCCCAGCTGCATTCACTATGCGCTGCAGGGCTTTCCTGTTCTGTTCAGTGCAGCTCCCGTACCACACAGTGATGCAGCTGGTCAGGACGCTCTCAATGGTGCCTCGGTAGAAGGTGGTCATAATGGGTGGGGGGGCTCCAGCTCTCCTCAGTTGGTGGAGGAAATAGAGGCGCTTCTGAGCCCTCTTTGCCAGTGATGCAGTGTTCGCTGTCCAGGAGAGGTCCTCACTGATGTGCACCCCCAGGAATTTGGTGCTGCTCACCCTCTCTACAGCAGCACCATTGATGGACAGTGGGGGGTGCTGGGTGGGGCCTCTCCGGAAGTCAATAACAATCTCCTTGGTCTTGTCAACATTCAGAAGGAGATTGTTATCGCTGCACCACTTGGTCAGATGGCTCACCTCACTCCTGTAGTTTGTCTCATCGTTATTAAAGATGAGACCCACCACAGTCGTATCGTCCGCAAACTTCACGATGTGACTGGTGCTGAAGGCTGGTGAGCAGTCGTGGGTCAGCAGAGTGAAGAGCATCGGACTGAGCACACAGCCCTGGGGGGCTCCTGTGCTCAGTCTAATGCAGCTTGAGGTGTTTCTGCCGACCCGCACTGCCTGTGGCCTCTCACTGAGGAAGTCCAGCAGCCAATTTCACAGTGAGGTCTGAAGCCCCAGGTGCTGAATCCAGAAATGCTCTTTTTTTAAACTTAGACAAACTTTACTGATCCACAAGGGAAATTATTTGGATACAGTAGCTCACTCATCAAATATAATATATAACAGAGGGTAACAAAAAAATAGATGGAATCGCAAAATGATAGCAAGAGACCGGTGTCCAATGAGACATAATTATAAAAATAAAATGAATAAGTGTATATGTACAAGTAAAAAAAAAAAAAAAATTGAAAAATATGTAGTAAAATATAACATAAAATATAAAATCAAAGCTCGGTCATCAGTGACTTTGTGGACTGGTGTGGGCGTAAACACCTGTGCCTTAACACCAGCAAGACAAAAGAAATGGTGATCGACTTCTGGAGAAGACCATTACCTCACTCACCGGTGAACATAGGACATAGAGACTGTGGACAGTTTCAAGTACCTGGGTGTTCACCTCAACAATAAACTGGACTGGTCCCACAACACCGACGCCCTGTATAAGAAGGGCCAAAGTCGCCTCCACCTCCTGAGGAGACTGAGGTCCTTTGGAGTGTGCAGGCCTCTGCTCAAGACTTTTTATGACTCTGTGGTGGCCTCTGCTCTCCTCTACGCTGTCGTCTGCTGGGCCCCGAGCAGCACAGAGCGGGACAGGAAGAGACTCAATAAGCTGGTCAGGAGGGCCAGCTCTGTCCTGGGCTGTCCTCTGGACTCTGTAGAGGAGGTGGCTGAGAGGAGGGTGCTGGACAAACTTACGTCCATCATGGACGACACCTCCCACCCTCTACACCAGACTGTAGAGGAGCTGAGCAGCTCCTTCAGCAGCCGACTGAGGCACCCCCAGTGCAAGAAGGGTGCTACCGCAGATCCTTCATCCCCACCGCCATCAAACTGTATAACTCCACTGTATAGTCTAGATGTGCAATATTTTCTATACTCTCTTATTTACTTATTTTTATTATTATTACTATTTGTCTACATGCACTTTCTGCTCAAGCTTTCTTTTGCACTAAATTGCCTGGAGCTAATGTGGCAAGTGAATTTCTCCTGTGTGAGATCAATAAAGTCTTATCTTATCTTATCTTATCTTACCTTATCAATTCATTCAGCAATTCTGAACGCGCACTGGCTGTAAACAAGCGTGATTTCTAGAGTAAGGAGGAGGCGGGAGAAGGCGTTTCTACTTAGGGACCTGTGGAGGAGGATTTCTCTTTCCTTGGAAAATCCTCTATAAAATATTTAAGTGAAAATACCATTACTAACCACAGTAATTGAATTTAATGATCTCATTAGCAATAATTATCATCTTGACCAAGTAGCCTCTGAATCTTAACCAAACCGTTCACAAATACAAATAGAAAATCATAAAAATAAACAGTATAAACGAGTGTATTTTTACTACTGCAGGACTCTCCTCACTCACTGTGATAATGAGGTCATGATAAATATGTGTTTAATGAACTGTGCTGATTATAAATTAGCTGAAATTGATACACAAACATAGACTTGAGGAGGAAACAGTAAATGAGACGTGGAGACTGCATGTGGAGGCCGGGCCATGGGTTTCAAATCAACAATCACTGGCCTAGATTTAATAGGTAGTTAAATAGAGAGACTTCAAATACAGGGCACAATAAAGGCACATTTTTCCCCTGGAGAAAAAACCTCATATATCTGTGTGAGCCTTTCCTCAGTACAGATATAATGTAAAAGCAGCTCTTCGGGTCAGACTATACCCTTAGTATTTGCTGTTCTGTTTGCACCTATTATAAAGAGTTTTGTTGTGTGCTGTGTCTGTACTAGTCTCTGAGAATTGTGAAAAGTGCAGTTTATGAAGGTATTGTGGTGAATAATTAGGATGCTCATAAGGTAAGTGAGGAATAACATTGTTCCAAAAACTAGTTCTATTTTTTCACATTTTTTTAAGGGAAATCATGTACAGCGGCATTAAAGGTCCTATATTACATAAAAAATGACTCTTGTGAGCTTTAAGCCATGTGACAATGTTGTTACCTCCTCAAAAACAGACCTGGAGTTGTTGTTGTCACATCGCAAAAACAGAAAATGCTCTGTTCTACCTTGGGATGTCATTTGCTGATAGTTTTCTGGTTGATGGCTATATTTTCTTTAGGAGAGTTTGGCAGTTCCAGGGCTGAAATGATCCAAATGATTCTAGTGAAGGTGACATCACAAGGTGGAACACAGCGTTTTCAGTTTGAGAGAAGAACTCAGCCTAAATCTGCAGGGTTTGTGTGTTAAACGTGTGTGAATGAAACAAAACACAACTCCAGGTGTGTTTGTGATGAGGAAACAACATTAGAACACAGATCAGAAAATAGTGTAATGTGATTCCTTTATGTAACATTACTAAATACTACCCACCTCAAATGAAAATCACTATAATATCCCTGAGTGTTTCCGTGGTGATATTTGTGACCCGCGGCGGCTCTGTAGACTCTACTGGACTAATTGGTCTCTGAGTCCAGAGGGACTTACTCTGTGACAGTCTCTGGATCCGACAGACTCAACGAGGGACAAAACAACTGCTAACATGGAGGAAGGTCTGACGGAGAGGAAGGAGGGAGGGAGGGAGGGAGGGAGATGGAGAGACGGGAGGGAGGAAGAGAGAGAGACACACACAGAAAGAGAGACAGCGACAAACACAGAGAGAGAGAGAAAGAAGTCAGATACAGAGGAGAGAGAGGGACAAGTGATACTTTGCAGGTGATGTCATCAACATTCCCTGTTGGTGTGGTGCTAACTACAGGCACTGCTCTGTCTGAAGCTCTGTTACTCAAGTAAGACTTTAATCTGAGTTTTATTTTAACACAAATCTAACCTGAAAGGATTTAAACTGGAACTACCACAGAGATACATGTAGAACACCCCGAGCATAATGCCATAAAGTATCAGTAGAGAGTAAGAAAGAAAGAGGATAATACTCAGAACTCAATAATATCACAGAGGTAGGGAGAGAGGAGGAAAAAGGAGGGAAAGAACAGAAAAAATACTGAATGAAGAGAAAAGTGAAAAAATATAGAAAAGAGAAAATGGGAAAAGTGTGCTGAGCGGCCGACCAAACGCAGTGCAGGAAGTCATTAATGTCCAAACCTGTTTCTGTGCACAGACTCTTCCTCGTGTGAGAGCAGCTTTCATCAGAAGAAACTCCACAATGGGATTCGGAGCTCAGAGATTAAATCAGGGAAACTCAGGAGCTTGAAACCGTACGGCCAGTGTTTGTGCACTAAAGCAGAATAGTTTTACATATACAACACTATCACGGTGGTATTCTAGGACTTATTCATGCAATTTAAACATATTGATCTACACTGTACTTGTTTCAAAGATCAAAGATCAAAAAAGTTTCAAAATCAGTTTTATTGTCAATTCTGCCATATGTGTTCGACATACAATCGAAATTTCGTTTCTCTCTGGCCAGGTAGTGCAAACAGACAGTGTACAAAATACAATATAAAGACAAAACAAAAACTTCTAAGACAAAAATCTAAAATCTAAAGCAGTGCAAAGAATAAATAAATGAGATTCTGAGTTCAGCTTCCTGACAGCCTGGTGGATGAAGCTGTTTGACAGTCTGGTGGATGAAGCTGTTTGACAGTCTGGTGGATGAAGCTGTTTGACAGTCTGGTGGATGAAGCTGTTTGACAGTCTGGTGGATGAAGCTGTTTGACAGTCTGGTGGAGTGGGCCCGGAGACTCCGGTACCTTCTCCCCAAGGGCAGGAGTCTGAAGAGGCTGTGTGAGGGGTGGCTCGGGTCACCCACAATGCTGGACGCTCTGCGGGTGAAGCAGGTGTTAAAAATGTCCAGGAGGGAGGGGAGAGAGACACCAGTGATCCTCCCAGCTGCATTCACTATGCGCTGCAGGGCTTTCCTGTTCAGTGCAGCTCCCGTACCACACAGTGATGCAGCTGGTCAGGACGCTCTCAATGATGCCTCGGTAGAAGGTGGTCATGATGGGTGGGGGGGCTCCAGCTCTCCTCAGTTTGTGGAGGAAACAGAGGCGCTTCTGAGCCCTCTTCACCAGTGATGCAGTGTTCGCTGTCCAGGAGAGGTCCTCACTGATGTGCACCCCCAGGAATTTGGTGCTGCTCACCCTCTCTACAGCAGCACCATTGATGGACAGTGGGGGGTGCTGGGTGGGGCCTCTCCGGAAGTCAATAACAATCTCCTTGGTCTTGTCAACATTCAGAAGGAGATTGTTATCGCTGCACCACTTGGTCAGATGGCTCACCTCACTCCTGTAGTTTGTCTCATCGTTATTAAAGATGAGACCCACCACAGTCGTATCGTCCGCAAACTTCACGATGTGACTGGTGCTGAAGGCTGGTGAGCAGTCGTGGGTCAGCAGAGTGAAGAGCATCGGACTGAGCACACAGCCCTGGGGGGCTCCTGTGCTCAGTCTAATGCAGCTTGAGGTGTTTCTGCCGACCCGCACTGCCTGTGGCCTCTCACTGAGGAAGTCCAGCAGCCAATTTCACAGTGAGGTCTGAAGCCCCAGGTGGTCTAGTTTGGTCATGAGCTGGACCACCTGGGGCTTCAGACCCAGGTTAAAGTTGAATTGTGGAACTTATCTTGAGGAGATGTCTCCATGGAGATGTTACTGATTTTGCTGGTATGTTTTACAGTATGACATTAAAGATGTAGTAAAACACCTGTTATTGAATCAATGCAATGTGATGTATGTTTAAAGCCATACCCTGGGATATTCCAGACTAGTATTTACTGTGGATACAAGCAGATGCCAAACCCACCCTCAGAAAAGTTACAGTGAAATTTTTTTGCCCATGTATTTAAGGAAAATGTTTCTTCCCCATGTGACGTAGCTCCCATAGTTGCCCCGTCATCCCCCGACCAGCACATCTTTCTCTGGCCCGAGAGCACACCTGTTTTTGCAGAGTCAAGTTCCGGTGACCATTTCCCTGCTAGTGCGCTTGAGGGTGCACACTTGCCACCTACGCACCCATACGCTTCTTACCTTTCACTGTCTCCACGCTGCTCTCTGGTTCACGGGCCAAACTGGAGCACTTCCTGGTCATGCCATAAATAGTGCATGGCAGCGCTCTAAAGGACATCACGTGACCACTGCCAATCGACCATTGCTGATCATTTGTGTGTTTATACTGTGGCCATACCTGCCTGTCAAAGCCTGATCCCGTCAGATCTCAGAAGCTAAGCAAGCAGGGCCTGGTCAGTACTTGGATGGGAGACCACTGGGAATTCCAGGTGCCACAGGGGGGCGCCAGTCACAAAAAAAACTGTTGTTGTGTCCTTAGGCAAGACACTTCACCCACATTGCCTAGTATGAAAGTGGTGTGTGTGTGAGTGTTGGAGGTGGTCGGAGGGGCCGATGGCGCAGATTTGCAGCCTCGCTTCCGTCAGTCTGCCCCAGGGCAGCTGTGGCTACAGAAAGTAACTTACCACCACCAAGTGTGGAGTGAATGAACAATGAACTGTAAAGAGCTTTGGGTGTCATGAAAGGCGCTATATAAATGCTATGAATTATTATACTGTTTTCTTAAGTTTATCACTTTAATAAAATATAGCCATATGGGGGGTTATTTGGGTTGCTCGAGCCTTTTTGTGTGGAGTTTGAATGTTCTCCCCGTGTCTGGGTGGATTTCCTCTGGGCACTCCGGTTTCCCCCATCAACCCAAAACATGCTCCAGGTAAAATCCTCCAGCTGAGGTCCTGACCAAACCGAAGCAACAAGATAATGGAGATGGTCCCCGGGCGCAGTAATGTGCTGCCCACTGCTCCTAATAACAGGATGGGGTAAATGCAGAGAAGAATTTCTCCTGTGTGAGATTAATAAAGTCACTTCTTCTTATTTAAGTCATTTTTATTATGTTGGTTTACAATTTGCTTTATGTTCATGAGCGCTTGAGTTGGCTATGTTAAACATTAAAAACCCTATGTTACATTAAATAGTTAGCCCAGGGGGAGGGGCTAAGGGGTATTTAGGGGGGAATTCGGCTCATTCTGTTGATTCTCTTTGGTCTGGCTATGTGGGTGATGGCTTGCTGTGCGTTCTGCTGTAAAAACTTCTACTTCTACTTCTACTTCTACTACTTCTTTTCACTGTAAATATTGCACTTTGGACTGTGGTGTGAATAAAAAACATAATTTTTCCCATTTAGCCTGTACAAACCCGTGACATCCCAGTACAGATATACTATTGTATAAGTACCTCTTGTAGTCAAAATAAGCATGGCAAGAAGTGCGCAGTTGGGAATCTGGAAGTGCTCCTGTCAAAACTGTCAACTGACCCCCTGAGCGCCTGAGAGAGTGGCAGCTGTGTACAGTAGCTCCTGAGGTTTTTCCTGAAAACAACAACCTTTTTAAGTTACTCTTGTTTGTACTTTTAAGATTTTATTTTATTTTTATTTACTTTATCCATCCCATAAAACACTCACCATGTTTTTGGGCATTTTTGTCACTTTTTTCTTGATTTTTGCTGGCCTCTTTGTTCTTTGCTGTGTGGCTCAGCAGTCCGGACTGCCCACTGTGTATTCTAGAGAGCTCCTTCTTTCACTATCTAAGTCCCCAGTGCTGTATGGAGTTAAGCCTGACATTCTTGTGGAATTACGGAGGAGACCGCGTAGAGGATGCCGCACTAGAGTGAGAGCGAAACAGCGGAGAAGGAAATTCAAGCCTGCGGTTCTGTCAGTTCTGATGGGGAACGTAAGGTTACTGGGAAATAAGATGGACAAACTGCATGCGCTTGTTCGGACCCAAAGGGGGGTATGCTGTCAGCAGTATCATGTGCTTCACGGACACCTGGCTTCATACAAACTTCCCAGACAACAGTGCATGCAGACAGAGACACTCTCCGTTGACATTGTTTACCGAGGGAATTTACTTCTGTCCTGTTCATCCCTCCCTCAGCGGAGGAAGAGGCGGCCTGTGACAGAATACACACTGTAGTCGCTGGGCTGCAGTCAAAACACCCTGAAGCTCTACCACTGATTTCTGGTGACTTCAACCATGTTTCCTTGGACAGTGTTTTACCCACGCTTCACCAGTATGTGGATTGTAAACCTCGGGACAATAGAACTCTGGACATGCTGTATGCCAATTCTAAAGAGGCATACAGTGCCACTGCCCTGCCCCCACAGGGACGATCAGACCACAATCTTGTCCTTTTAATGCCTCAATAAGTCCCTGTAGTGAAAAGGCAGCCTTTCACCACTAGGACTGTAAGGAAGTGGAGTCAGGAAGCCAGTGATGCCCTCCTGCTTTGAGACCACAGACTGGAATGTGCTCTGCCTGCCGCATGGGGACAGCGTTGATGGCATGACGGACTGTATAACAGATTACATCAACTTCTGTGAGGATACAGCCGTCCCCACACGCACTGTCCACTGTTACCCCAACATCAAGTTCTGGATCACCAGCCAGCTGAAGGATCTACTTAATAAGAAGAAGCAAACACCATCCCTGGATAGTGTTAAGGGCTCTGTGATTATATCGTTCTTCAATTTCTCCAGCGCCTTTAACAAAATCCAGCCCTCTCTGATGGGTGAGAAACTTCTCAGGATGGGTGTCAGCTCCTCTATTGTCTCCTGCATTACTGACTGCCTGTCAGGCAGGCCTCAGTACATGCGACAGGGGACCACCCTGTCTGACACTGTGGTCAGTAATGTAGGAGCCCCTCAGGGTACAGTCCTGTCTCTGTTCCTGGTCACTCTGTACACCTCTGATTTCCAGTACAGCTCCAGATCCTGCCAGAGGAGAGACAGGAGGACATTGGGCAAACTGCTCTCCATCGTGGACACCAGACTATAGAGGGACAGATAATACTCCCTACAACTGTACAGCAACTCAATCTTAAGTAACGGATAACCTTATGGTCTGTCAATCAGTACATTATTGCACTGCTGTTCTTGTCTCCTGTATATAGCTTTGATTTTATATTGTATTTTATATTTTACTACATATTTTTCAATATATATATTTTTTTACTTGTACATATACACTTATTCATTTTATTTTTATAATTATGTCTCATTGGACAATGGTCTCTTGCTATCTTTTTTGCGATTCCATCTATTTTTTGTTACCCTCTGTTATATATTATATTTGATGAGTGAGCTACTGTATCCAAATAATTTCCCTTGTGGATCAGTAAAGTTTGTCTAAGTTTAAAAAAGAGCATTTCTGGATTCAGCAACTTAAGACTCTTGCTCCTCACAGACTTAATGTGGATTTTGACCTAAGGTGCTTTTTGTGATATGGTCAAATTATTTTTGTATTCAGTAGAATACATCCATCCATCCATTTATTTTCTTCTGCTTATCCAGGGCTGGGTCACAGGGGCAACAGTCTAAGCAGGGACTCCCAGACTTCCTTCACCCCGAACACTTCCTCCAGCTCCTCTGGGAGGACCCCAGGATGGTCTCAGGCCAGCCGGAAGACATAGTCCCTCCAGTGGGTCCTGGGTCTTCCCCGGGGCCTCCTCCCAGTGGGACATGCCCGGAACACGTCCCTCGGGAGGTGTCCAGGAGGCGTCCGGAACACATGCCCGAGCCACCTCAGCTGCTCCTCTCAACGTGGAGAAGCAGCGGCTCCACTCCGAGCTCCTCCCATGTGACTGAGCTCCTCACCCTATCTCTAAGGCGCCCAGCCACTCTGCAGAGGAAACTCATTTCGGGCGCTTGTATCCACGATCTTGTCCTTTCGGTCACTACCCAAAACTCAAGACCATAGGGAAGGGTAGGAATGTAGACTGATGGTAAATTGAGAGCTTTGTCTTTCGGCTCAGCTCCCTCAGCACAACGGTCCGGTACAACGACCGCATCACTGCCGACGTCGCACCGATCCGCCTGTCAATCTCATGTTCCATCCTCCTCTCAGTGAACAAGACCCCGAGACACTTGGACTCCTCCACTTGAGACAAAGACTCTCCACCCACCTGGAGAGGGCAAGCCCCATAGATATTTACATTAAAACATTCTACTGAACTACTATTCCCCGGTAGTGGGCTGGTCTCACTGGGTGACCTTACTTTGGGGCCTCTTATTCACTGGAGGGGGCTATGAGCATATTCAATTGTTGTATAAAATAATTATATAAAAGCAAGAAAAAATATCTGACAAAGGCTTTTTTGCCAAAATGTTATTAAAAAAAAAAAAAGCTTTTGGACATTGGTCATCTGAGTGTGCTATGCATTTTTCAACTTTTATATGAAGTGCACAGTTATCATGCTAGTTGCGGTTAGCTTTAAAGAAAGGTGTTTATAAACTCATCTCTGTAAACAATGAGGATGCTCTGAATGTAGAAGGTAAGCAAGGATCTCTGCAAACTACTTAAATTGAACTAGTACTGGTTTTCACATTTTTGAGAGTAAAAATCAGGTCAGTTTAAACAATGACGTCAATAAGAAAACGTACACCCATTGCTGAACCAGATCTGTATAATGAAATTCCAAATGTTTACCACAAAATACATTTATATGCGTACCTTCTTGAACTACTCCTCTTGTTTTATATATTTTGAATTAAGAGTGCTACTACTTACTACATAGTTTTTGCTCTACCACCTCTGACTGCGTAGAACTGTAACATTCTTAAAATAATGGCACTAAACCTTAACTTTTCCACGGATGAATGGACTGAATAAGAGCACTGTAGACGTTAATTCACGAGTGGCGTAAAGGACCCAATAACTCAGCAAAGTGTATTTAAGAAAAGCCATAAATTCCTACTGGAGTTAATCAGGAAGTGTGGAAATGTTTACGGCGTATTCTTAAATTTCCAGTGGATTTAGTGGCATCATTTCACAGCCCGTGTAATGACCAGGCTTAAATCTGAGGCTACACTTACACAGGAGGAGTAATGGTACCGAGCAGTCACAGTAAATACTCTTTTAATTATCCGCCGGTCAATAGAAATGGGAGCAGACTTGGTAGAATCACGTCATAAACCGCTGGAGCAGTGGAGCAGGTGAGGAGCAGAGTGGTGATCAAACAGATGTAAAATGTGAAGTCAAACATGTTTATGAAGCCTGCAAAAAGAACAGGACAAAGAGAGACTGTCATCTATGTTTGTGGTAAACCAACATGCTGTATTTGATTTCAAAGAGCCCAAATTACATACGGTATTTTCTGATCTATGTTCTAATGTTTCCTCATCACGAACAGACCAGGAGTTTTGTTTTTTTTCCACACATTTAACACACAGACTCTACATAGTTAAGATGAATTCTTATCTTAAACAGAAATTAGCCACGTCTCAATTGTCAGAGTGCACAGATCGGAGCGTGGTTTTAAGGGTATGTACGTCATATCCGGCCTGACAACTGCTGTCCCATTTAGTTTTTGTCCCATGCACAGTTAAAATGCGATCTTAAGACCTCAGTCGTTTCCATGGAAATCGGCATGTGGACCAACTGCATGAAAAAGCACACTTCGCGCAGTCATATATCCCAGCATGCACCACGAGCTACTTCACCATGCACCGCGGGAGAAAATGGAGTTGGCGGCGGCATCTGGTAGTTGCGAGACCTGTCGCATTTCGCCGACGCCCATGCGGTCCGCGGACTGCACTCAGGGCTGTGCACAGTCTTGACTGCAGTCTGAGTACCCTTAAAACCACGCTCCGAACTGTGCATACTGAGAATTGAGACACGACTCTTCTGTTCCATCGTGTGATATCATGTGGTAATGATGAGGAAAACAGCCTTTTCCTCTCATGTTTGTTAGTTTCTGCTTAGATTAAGATTACACTTGAAACAGAAATAAGGTCCAGATAATTTACTGATTCAAATATTAGAGAAATACTTGTACAAGCAAGAGACTCAGTGTTTACGTCTAAACAATGGGTTTTATTCACAAACTATAGTGGGCGGTTACCATGGTTTAGACCAGGGGTGGGCAATTATCTTTTCTGCATATTCTGCATAATATTAATTGTATTTCTTTATAAAAAGCAGTAAATAGCAATGTTTTGAAAAGTTGGTTAAGACTGTTAAGGGTGTATGTTATGATTAAGCAAAGAACAAGCTGTTAACCAGGCCATGGGGAGTAGGGGTGCTGGGGCTGCAGCACCCCCTAGTAGCGAGAGGGAGATTTTTTGTTGTTGTTCTTAAAGGGATAGTGCAGTTTTTTTTAAAATGTTAATCTGTATGGGTTTCCCTCTAAAAGTTACGTGTGTTGACACCGGCTTACCTCTGACAGTCTCAGCTGATCCCGGTTCGGCTCGCTTTCTGGAGCCCACGTAAGTAGGTCCGGTAACTTCCCAGGAACATGAAATAAAGCTTGTTTTTCTTCTCAAAACAAAACATTTGTTAGAAAGGTGATATATTTGCGTCCCAAACAGTTGTTGACGATGTTCACGAAACATCCAGCAGCGTACTTAGCAATCGTGTATTGTGTCTGTTGATTCGTATCACTGCGCGCATATTAGCTGTATTAGCCTGTTCACTTGTAAACTTCCCTTTACGGCGGATCGCATCTGCGGTACACTTCCGCTAAAGGTTAACTGCTCTGTCTGAAGCTAAATCTGACTGAGGCTTTAAAGTTCAATTTTAAGGTTCGAATTTGAGCTTGGTTTGAACACAATCTCACCAGAAAGAAGCAACTTCAGGGGTATTCCATCAACGCCTCTAAGCGCAAAGCCCGGCTAACTTCGATAAGCCGCACTAGCTTTAGCGAGAGTTCGGTTCCATGACTCTTGCTAACATTAATCTCCGCTGAGTTACTGGGGGAACATAGGCCTCTGAACTAGCCTGCTCCCGGGCAGGCTAACTATCAGGCTTAATCAAGCGGTGTTGCAAAGAACACATACCTGAAGTAAACAGAGTGTCAAACAAACAGTTCCGCACACTTCCTGCCTGATTGTCTGTGTTGTCCAAAAACAAGGGTAACAACATCAGCAAAAAAATATTTAACGTACGTTTTTGGTCAGTTTTGACAAATTTCCAGTAATGTAAAATATTATTTTGAACCGCTGTTGTTGATATTTTCAGATAAAAGAATTCCAGAGTTTTCTCAGAGAATGCCTTTGGCCGAGTGGTTAAGTGCTGTGTCTGTCACGTCGGAGTCCTGGGTTTGATTCTTATTACTGATGGTTTTCATGCTCAAGTCAATTGTTATATTTTCACCAACTTACATTTGCCACACATTACACAAATGTGAATGAATGTCATTTGACCACAATTATTCAAATCATCATAGAAATTATATCAGCTGGGCCTAACATCACTCTCACTTGACGACATTGACACTTTATATTTTATGTGACATCTCCGTGCCGGTTTCCGGGGGTCAGGTGAGCCATGAGTAATTTACACGGACAATTATTTGTATTCTTTGTATATTTGAAGCTGTGTATATTATTTATTGACATTGCATGAAAGCTACTGTACGTGCTCACGTACACCAGAAATATTCACCATGTAATTGGCTAGTGGAATGGTGTAAATTAGCTTTCAAATGAATGTTACGTAATGTGGGAGGTGAATGGGGGTGTACAGCAGTCTTGTCTTGGTTACACTGGAGGTAACGTGCACTGAAAGAGTGAAAGACTGAAAGACTTAAAGGGGAAGTGCGTGAAGAGTCCCTCAGACGTCCAGGTAGAATCCATGATAAGAGAGAAATTCAATTTGTCAACTGGACAAAGTTTGTTTGGTCGAAAACGTTTCGCCGCTCATCCGAGAGGCTTCGTCAGTTCTGGGTCTAGTGCTGGTTAGACCCTGTTTAGAACCAGAACTGACGAAGCCTCTCGGATGAGCGGCGAAACGTTTTCGACCAAACAAACTTTGTCCAGGTGACAAATTGAATTTCTCCTTTTATCTTTTAAAGGGGAAGTCTGCATTCTTTTCACTGTACCACTATAAATCACACCTTTTTTGCACTGTGGGAAAGCACAATAAACCACCTAAAAAAAATATTTTAAAAAATGCGATTAATTAGATTAATTAATTACAAATCCTGTAATTAATTAGATTATTTTTTTTAATCGCCTGACAGCACTAGTTAAAGGTAAACCTTTACTTTTAAAACAAAATGTAGCCAAATAACAGGCACACTCCATGATGCAACATTTCAATGATTCAACAAATTTGCTTCAGAGATGCTGTGCAAGCCTTTTTAATGGAATCCTATTTATCAATTTCCATCAATAGGCATAAAACAATAAAAGACATTAGGTATGACATTCTGGTGTGAGGCCACTGCTGGAGGACTGCTGAGGGTCAGGCAAGGCACTGCTGGAGGACTGCTGAGGGTCAGGCAAAGCACTGCTGAGGAGGGTCCAAGTGTACGCCATCTTCAATAACTAGAACACAAACATACTATTAAAATACACAAATGCTTGGATCACAGCTGAGGCAAGCATGAGTCTAGAGAATACCTTGAATATACTCTTCACGAGAACTCGCAGGAAGGATCTTTGATGGGGTCCCTCCTCCACCAGTGGGCGACCCCGGTTTAGGGCCAGTGCCAGCTCCTCTGCAGGTGAAAGGTTTTGAGGGGGGCTCCCACCTCCTGTGGCTTGGTAGCTACTGTTCATTTTAAATTAAATTAAGGTACCATTTCAACAGTATTCCTAATTTCACTGAATAATAATATTAATATTAGCCTATTTACCTGCAAAACAGTCCTCTTCACATTATTCCTGCTCAAAGACAAGAAAACAACTGACAAGACTACTCTACAAATATGAATATAAACATTTTATGACATCAACTGTTTGCCTTGAGTATTAAACTTGGGTCTCCCATGTGACAGACCGTAGCGATTCCTCTCCCCCACGGACTTGTCTTAATACCGAGGGTGAAAACAGACTTAAAAAAATAAATCATCAGCAGCACTCAGCACTGTTATAGAACTTAACTTAGGCATTTAAGCACTCGGCGATCTTTTGCCACGCCATGTCTCTCGCCTTGTTTATTGCAAATGTGTTGTAGAGTTCCAAAAGCAACTTCTGTTCTGATGCACTGAAATAATCGGCCAGAATCTTCGACATGATCGCGTTTTCGACAGTCGCTTGTTCTGGGCTTCTTACATTCCCCGTGCACACGCCTAGCGCAGGACTGGATAGGCCTGGCTGAAGTTAGCACCGCTGAGGCGCAGCTAAACTGTGTTAGTGGAACGACTTCAGGCTTTAGTCTAAGGTGACGCTTCTTCAGGCGAGGCTTAATCACTTAAGTTCCGCTATGTTTAGCAGCATTGATGGAATACTGCCCTTGTTGGAAGTACAGCAGGTGAGATGATTCGTGAGTTCAACAAGTGTCTCTCATACATAAAATTCCATCTTTTTTGATATTTTGTCTTAGAAATAACAAATTAAACTAAGTTGTTTTACTATGACATGCAGCAAAACTAAAGAATGAAAAGTCACTGTCAGAGAATGTTAACAAACAACAATGTCTTTAAAGGTGTATTGGTGTGACTTTTCTCATGGAGGGACTGTCAAATACTTGTATACCATAAAATTGTTTTGTCTGGAATGTTTCACAGTATGATATTAAACCTTTCTACCCCACTCACAGTTAATACATCTGTTTTTCTAGGTATTTTTGAGCTATAAAAGCACCTGTAATTGATTCAATGTAAGGTAGAATTGTTTCAAGTCATACTGTGGAACATTCTCAGCAGAACAATGACATATCCATATAGAAACAAGCAGGTGACGGACCCCCAACTGGGATTGGTGGAGCGTTAAGGTGCCTATCCAATCCAGAACCGGGACAGCCACAGCCAACCACAGTCCAGCATAAACTGCCACAGCAAATCAGGGTCCAAGGCTCAGGGGCAGGATTTGCATATGGACAATAAACCGTTTTTGATAATAGCTCCGTGTTTCACATTTTCACACTCTTCACGTGGGCCTGTCATTACCACGACAGTCTCCATACCCATATTCACCTGTGTATCAGTCGAACAGAACCGCGACATTCATTCTCATTATAAATAATCCAGTCGATTCATTGTTTCCATTTGCAGAGGCCTTTGTGAGTGCGAGCAGAGGCAGCATCTGAGTCTCGGGTTATCTTTGTACGTCCTCACAGTGGAATTTGAAGGATCTCACACACTCACAGTTGGTTTCCTCTTTGGTTTTTGAATGCTGTACCCTGCATATTCTTCTCCCGCCAGATTGTGAACTCATGAAAAGAGGCGTGTAAAATGAAAATGTCTGCAGTTTGATAAAAAAAAAAATTCTCTTACTGAAAATATAGTTTTTTTCCTGTCATATTGTGTTGATATTTTGCAGCTGGTGGTGTTGTGTGTGTGTGTGTGATGCTAACTGTAGGCACTGCTCCGTCTGAGGCTTTTTTACTCAAGTCAGACTTAAAATTTTCTTTCAGTTAATATTTTTACTAGTGAAAAGAAGTTTGTACAATTGAGAGGTCTGAAGTCTGACAAGAAAAAACTGACTTGGTTGGAGCCACAACAGGTGAGATGATTTGTGCTGTTAAACAAGTGTCATTCACACATAAAATTCCATCTTTTTTGATAGTTTCATTTGTTCTTTCTAAGACATAAGTTGTTTTAGTAAAGAATGAAAAGTCAACAATTCAACAGTTTTTATCTGTAAATATGCACATAGCAACTAGCCTATATTTTTCATAATGTATATATATATTTTACATGCTTCTCTTTATCTTATTCATCTATTTTCATTTTTTGCAGGCTCTTGGCATCCAGAGTGGGCAACAGAGTAAGAATTTCATTGTACAGGGAAACATGTTTCTTTACTGTGCATATGACAATAAAAGCTTTGAATCTTTGAATCTTCTGCAACAAGGTTTATTGTCTGGGCCTGTCAAATACTTGTATGAAACAAAAATGTCTGGAATATTTCACAGTATCATATTAAACCTTTCTATCTTCATGGAGACCAAACTAGATGAAGTTACAGGTCAGATCTGTGAAGAGATGGCCCCACTCACAGTCAGAATACCTGTTTTGGTAGGTATTTTTGAGCTATAAAACCACCTGTAATTGAATAAATGTAAAGTAGAATTGTTTAAAGTCATACTGTGGAACATTCCAGGCAGAGCAATGGCATATCCAGAGAAACAAGCAGGTGACAGACCCCCAACTAAAAAGCTACACAGTGCACGTTTAAATAAATGCAAGTCAAAAATCATGAGCATGGATGTACTTTGACGGTATGGAAGCCAACATGTTTTCTTTCTTTCTTTCTTTCTTTCTTTCTTTCTTTCTTTCTTTCTTTCTTTCTTTCTTACAGTGGTACCTCACCTTACAAAATTAATTTGTTCCAGAAGTGGTTTCGTAATGTGATTTTTTCGTAAGTTGAGTAGCTATTTCAATGGAAAAAGCCTGATTCGTTCCAAGGTTGTTGTTTTTTTTATAGTGTAAAATTTTTTTATAGTGTAACACTGTGTCCTGCGTAGAGACTGTAGACCCAGGACTAAACGTGGACTATACCAGGTCTAGACCAAGGTCTAAACCTGGACTGGACCAGGTCTAGACCTGGAATAAACCAGGTGGATTAAAGCGCCGCGTGCGGTTCTATTTCCTGGTTTCGTTTCAAGTCACGGCTGAAGCGAGCAGCGAGGACTCCCCTCGGGACCGCACGCAGTCTGAGCGCATGAACGAACGCAGGTGGTCTAATCCTGGTTTAGACCTGGTTCAGACCTGGTTTAGACCTGGTTTAGACCTGGCACGGTTTGAGCATGGGTCTCGTGCTCGCAGCCCCGCGCCGGGTCATGCTGCGCTATCACACACATGTCCGCCCTCCCCCCACACTTCACTATTAATACATTTTGTTGAAAATCTATGAAAGTTTGAGTGTTTAAATGAGAGACAAATGTGAGAAAAGTTTAAATCCAGTCTGAGAAAAGCGTATAATGTGTGTGGCTGAGCGCGCATTATTTGAATTTTTGAGATTTTGCGTTTCGTAACTTGAATATTCTTTCGTATCTAGAGACCAAAATTTAACGTGAAGGCGTTTCGTAACTTGAAATTTTCGTTGGTTGGGTCTTTCGTAAGATGAGGTACCACTGTATTTACTTTTATTGCCATATATCCCCCTAGATGAAATAAAACAACTGTAATTAATTGGACCCCACTTCTTTTAGCTGTACGTGAGCTGTTAACATTTCCATTGTACTAACATACTTACATACAACGTTTTCCTGTATACAAAAAGTATGTATTTGAAATATGTCAGTAGTGAAATACCAGCCCAGCCCTATACTTAACTTTCACTATAGGTGTATATTGTTACTCTCTCTCTTCTTCTCTGCTTCTCTCACATCATCGTCTTGACGAGCTGCATAATTGCCATGTTATTTCCAATTTCAAACAAATGGCCTGACAATCACACACTAATATTATTGGCGGTGGAAATCCCTTATCCGGGCTACAGTCGGAGCACTTCACTTTAGAGCTGACATGTTCCTGGTTTCACGGCCGTCTCCATGGAAACTACTGCTGAATAGTGCCTGTATAATTAGCCTTGTGCTCTGCGATGGACAGCGCTGCTATCAGCTTCGACTGGGCAGACTGAGGCAGAGGCTGGGCTTCTCTATCACTGTGAAGGAGACCCCAATCATATTGAACTGTTTATTTAAAGGTGCATTGTGTAACTTTTCTGGTGGCGGCTCCGTTACCTGTTTGTTTCTATGGATATATCATTGCTCTGCCTGGAATGTTCCACAGTATGATATTAAACAGATCTACTTTACATTTATTCAATTACAGGAGGTTTTACAGCTCATAAAAAAACAAGCATTCTTGCCTCTCAACAGATCTGACCTGTACAACATTCCAGACAAAGCAATAGTATCTCCATGGACACACAATGCACCTTTAAAGTTTAGATTGGGAAACATTTCAAGAAAAAATGTGTGAAAGTGAAAACTGGTGGTATTTAGTAAACTATATTACTACCAGTGGCGGCTGGCCCATAGGGGGAACTTGGGTGCCGCCCTTCCCAAAGAGGAGAGGAAAAATATAAAATGTATAATACTAAAAATATGTTTTTTGTTTTTTTTTAATCAAGGTCAGTTTTAATTATTTGTGTGTCTCTACATGTAATCTGAATTATTCAAACAACATTTCCACCAAATGACTTATTCAACAGTGAATTTCCACCGACATACTCTTCTTGGGGCTTTGCATCAAAGCGCCCTCGAAGTGTAGCGAAATAGCCAATCGTGTGTGGTTGCTAGGGGAAAATTTAAAAAATATGAGTCCTATCAGCCAATCAGCATCGCCGAATAAAATGGTTTTGGGGCACCATAAATTCCGCCCCTGCTCCAGGAAGTTTGGATTGCGATTATCCGTGTCCCAGACTGATTAGTCACGTGATAGAAGTATCCACGTATTAATCCGCAGGGAATACGTGGATTAATTATTGTGAGAGGACGTCTGAATTTTCTGTGCCATCTGTGATAAGATAATCACGAGCAAGTTGAGAGGTCAGTCAGGAAGTAATGCAGAGGATGAGCGCGGGTCTTATTCGGGAGATGCACTTTTGGAAGAAGTCACGATTTCAGCTGATTCACGGAAGGTGAATTTGATGCTTTATTGCCAGATAAGTTAAGTTTTCGGTCTGAAGACTTGGTGTAACTTAAATGGTGATGTTTAGCTGCCTGTTGAGTGGACAATTCAACGCGAGGTAGGCTTGTTAATGGACTTTGCAAATAAGCTAGCGACCTGCCAGCTACACCGGAGAGGACCATTCGAGAGACTGCGATGAGAGCACGAAGGACACCCACCGCATTTAGTAACATTGCCAGAGGGAAAGCGGAACGACGCTAACTGGATTTCACTGCCACTGCCTACGACTTCTCAACTCGCGAGTGGCGGAGGTACAGTACCTGTTTCCTGTTTGTTTGCCATTTCGGTGAAGGAGCCAGTTCCGTACCCAAGCTACAAACCAGACCTGCAACAGTAGAATTGGGGATTGGAGAATTGACTATATTTGAGTGTTTTGCACGCTATAGGATAAATTGTTTATTTGAAAGCACTTTTTTCATTAGATGTAATATAGTTCATATTTACTTATAACTTTGTTGTGGTCATTGAGTGTCATGTTTGTTTGAGGTTAACCCTTTAAACGCAAGACATATAGTACAAAAGTAGTTCATTTAAGAGTTTACTCACATTATACTAATAAGAATCATTTCATGTGTACCGTGCATTTTAATAGCCATAATACTGTAGTAAAAGGTGTAACCACACTAGTATAAATGTGTAATAAGAACTCAGGTTAGTCTCTCTCACATAACAAACACAACAATAGGCAGGGAAATCTACTGGCACATCAGCCCCACCAAGATTTTTTTTCACCAGCCGCTACTGATTACTACTATATTTAGTAAACATATGCAGTCATTGAACCCTTTGTGTTCAAAACTGCAGAAGTGATCCTTAACTTTTAAAGCAGTAAAATTGTCCTGACCCAGATTGAAGGTGTCTCTCCTTCCTTCGACAGCCTGCAGAGTTCCACCTGAAACAGGAAAGAGTGTGGAGGGAATAACAATGGCACAAGACAATGAGCAGAAAGACCACAGACAGATGGAGGGGTGAAACGTCTCCCATACTGACAGGTTTGGAGCAGGCAATATGGATGACTGTGAGAAGAAGAGAGGGAGAGAGGGGTAGGAAGAGAGAGATGGAGAGAAAGGAAGAGGGGGAGGGGGCAGAGAGAAAGAGAAAGGTCGATAGAACATGGGCTCTGGAATTACATTTGGATACATTGACAAAATAGAGATACAGACATGTTTTTAGTGAGTTACTGTGAGCAGGGTCAGATAGTTAAATTCAACGCTATACTGTGGAACTTTCCAGACAAATCAATAACATCTCAGTGAAGAAAAGGAAGTGGCTGAATGTCCGTCTTAAAACTTACATCGTGCATCTTTAAAAGAACTCCCACAGATTTACAAACTCACACAAAATACATCTCTGGCATCACGACCAAGGATGGTGTGTGTATTAAAATTCTGAAGATAACTGGAGCCCTGTGAGATAATTCACTTGACTGCTATACTAAGGAATATTCCAGGTAAAGCAATAACATTTCTATGAAGACAGACAGGTGACAGATGCTGTAACCAAAAAGTCACATCGTGAACCTTTATTAAAGCATTCCAAACATAAACTGTACATGTGACCGACCGCAGCAAAACAGGACACAAGTCATCCCGGAGGCGTTTTGAGTTATTCACAGATTCTGAAAGTGTAGATTCTAAGCTTTCCAACGATGCCTTACACAAGGAAATTTGAGAACATTTGAAGGATTTGTGGCCATTTGAAAGCAGCACATTCTGAAGACAACAATCTGATAAATTCCATGTTAAAGATTCTCTAACTCCAGGCCTTCAGAACTCATTTGCATGACATTAAGCTAAGCCTTCCCCCATCACTGACCATCACTGTGGTGTGGTGCTTACATCCAGGAAAGGTCAGAATTAGAAGCTGCTTTAGTCCTGGTTTAGTCCTGTTTTAGTCCTGCTTTAGTCCTGGTTTAGTTCCGATTTAGTCCCAGTTAAGTCCTAGCAGAAATAGGCTAGGCTGCGTGCACACCAGTTAAAGATTATTGCTGACCGCAGCGGCCGTCATGAAATGTGATCCACACGAAAGCTGGATTAGTATTTAAACATGTCCTAAAGTCTATAAAGTAAATGTGTTCCTGCAAACATCATCACCTCGTTGTTTGCCTCGTCTGATTATTTGCGTATCCATGGTCGTTCAGCAGTAAAGTATCCGATCGCATTCTGTACATAAGCTTCGGAGAAACGGACGTGTCCCAAACGAGGAGAGACGCCTTCCTTCTTATGAAGCATTTACAGTCAAAGTTGCGAATTTCTTAAGTTACGGATCCTGTTGAACTACAGCTACATATTCATGAGCTGATAGGCGGAAAAAGAAAACGAAAAAGAGCGCTAATGTCATGTGATTAGTAAATGGTAATGGTAATTTAGACACGCCTCAATTCTTTCTGAAAAACAAGCCAATTTCACAGACAAAATGTATGTTTGTTTTTAAGCAGCCAATATTGTTATCTGAAACATGGAGTGGCTTCTTCATGATCTCAACTAGCACATTCTGCAAAAAAACGAAAATCACACATTTTGAAAAAAAACAACAACAACTAAATACTTGATTATCTGGGTTTCACTAATCCTGAGTTGCGGCCTCTTCCTGGGTGCTCAGTCACATATATAAAGGGACATAGCTAACTCCAAATAGGAAGTTAGCATAGAGGTACTTCTGGAGGTACTTCCGGCTCCGTCTGACTCTGACTGTTGCCCCTCTCTTTGTAACTGCTGGGCTTCTTCGTTTGGTCTTAAAATGTTTGTATTAACCCAATCTACATGATTCTTGTTTTTTTTCCTCACTGCTTTGTCCGTAAATTCATTATAATTTTCGAACTCCAAATTTGCCCCTATAACTGTTAGCTTTGCTGAGCTATGGGTGATTACACTCACTCGGTCTACTTTTTTTTATACAGTCCATGATTAAAGGTGCACTGTGTAACCTGCTTGTTTCTATGGATATGTCATTGCTTTGCCTGGAATGTTCCACAGTGTGACATTAAATAAGTCTACTGTACATTGAATAAATTACAGGTGGTTTTACAGCTTAAAAATACAGATAATAACAAAAAAACAGGCAAAAAACTGTGAGTGGGGTTGCCTTTCCACTGATCCGACCTGTAACTTGGCCTGATGGTTTTGATCTCCATGATGATAGAAACATGATGATAGAATGTTTGAAAGGTTTAATGCCATACTGTGGAACATTCCAGACGAAGCCATAACATCACCATGGAGAAAAGCATTTTGATGGACCCTCCATTAGAAAATTTACACTTTTAACATTCCTACAGATTTCCAAGATTGAAAAATTCTCTGGTATTTCAATCCTATCAGAATATACAGTAGTCCATGTGTTAACACAGTGAAGATAAGCGCAGGAGCAGGTGTGTGAGAGATGGAGTGAGACTTGTGGAGCTCCTACAGAAGCAGAGAGTGGGTGACACTTCTCTAGGCAATTACTCCGGCTGTGACAGATCTGGTACAGGGCCCGTACGACTGCAGCCTGCACCAGGGCCATAGTCTGCACCCACAACCAGAGACCAGACCAGGAACTACTCAGAAAAAACAAACAGAAACACACCAAGATATATGCTTGAGATCACTACTAACACTATGACCAGTTTATTTTTATCCCAACTTTCACCCACAAATGCAAAACATGTGCTATATTACGGAAAACTGTGAGTTAGGGTTAGGGTTAGGGTTAGTGAGTCTTGTGAGCTTGTTAGAATGCTGTTACCTCCTCAAAAAAGAAAAATAAATAAAATAAATAAATAATAATAATAGCTTTTGTTCTGTAGAGATCGGCATTTACAGGACTGAAATGATCCAAATGATTCTGGTGATAGTGTATGGAAGTTAAAAACTCAGTGGAGCACTTTCTGTATTACCACGTGACATCACAAGGTGGAGCTCAGCCTAAATGTGCAGGGTTTGTGTGTTAAACATGTGTGAATGAAACAAAACACAACTACACATCTGTTTGTGGTAAGGAAAAATATTAGAACATAGAGGAGAATATGGGCCCTTTAATGGAGACAAACAGGTGACATACTCCTCACCAAAAAAGTTACACAGTACATCTTTAAATGAGTTTAACAAACACATTTCCTATTAGTTTAGTATTATCTCCTATTATGCTGTATGGATATAAGACCATTCCCAGAGATGTAGTTTCCAACTTTTAACACGACTTGAAAACCACTTGTATTAGTTCAGTTTTTATGGTCTGCTTTATTCCCCGCCATTTCATCCATAAGAGAAAATTGTAGAAAATTATACAAGCAATTATGTCTTTGCGAGGCTCTTAGTTAGATACAAAAACACATGCTGTAGAATGGATTACTGTAAATGCTCTCTTTTTCTAGTCCTATATCCAACTGACCAATTAGAGTTTATTGCCCCATCACTGCCACTTTCTGAGACTGTGCTTCTTATAGCTTTTATGGCTTTGTGCAGCTGTTTCTACACATTTTTCTTGTAATATCCTCCTCTTTCTCCCCTCTCCGTCCCCAAGCTCCTCTTTGGGCTTAATTCAGACAAATGGGCGATACAGACCCAATTAGAGCCAAAGCCAGAGGTCCCCCATGTGCTACTTCTGCTGCTGCTGCTGAACCTACACACAGCGAAGATCCACAGCCTCACTGTCTCCATGGAGCTTTGCCTGGGTTGTTCCACAGCATGGCATTAAACGTATCTACATGGAGGCACGTTAGAGGTTTTGATCTATGGAGAGGTGACCCCACTCATAGCAAGAATGCAGGATTACTTAAAGCCCTGCGCAAGTTTTCTGGTGGATGATATGATATTGCTGCGTCTAGAGTGTTCCATGGTATGACTTTGAACATTTCCATCTAGCATTTATGCATTACTGGTGTTTTTATTCCTCAGAAATACATTATTTCCTTCTGGGGTGACTCTCCACAGGTCTGAATGGTTATGTAGCACAGTGCTGTAACCTGTTTGTCTCCCTTGTGATATATACTGTGGGTTTAATCTGTAATGTGCAAGATTCTAGACAAAGAGATAACATCTCCACCTAGACAAGCATTTACCAGACCCTCCACCAGAAAAGTTACAAAATGCACCTTTAAGGAATAAAAATGCACAATTAAAGGAAAAAAAAAACAGTGTCAACAAGAGTGTGCTGACAGAAGAAGAGCAGAGAGCACAGGGGAGTCTGAACAAAGGCCAGGTGAGGGGAGGAGTCAGGTGAGGGGACGGGCCAAGCGAGGGGAGGAGTCAGGTGAGAGGAGGAGTCAGGTAAGGGGAGGGGGGAACAGGTTTCACCTCTGCCATCTATTGGTTACAAAAAATCGAATAAATGTACATATTGTAGCTTTAAGTCCCTGTACACGATTTTATTCCCTTTCTTGAAAGTACTAATACACCTTGAACTTTTGCACATTTTTACATGTTTACAACCATAAACATGAAGATTTTATTTTGATTTTTTTTACTGAAAGTTCACACACAAGTAACAGACAACTGCGAAGTGAAAGCAAAATGATACATGATTGTGTTATTATTTTCAAAATAGAAAAGCGAAAAGTGGGCCATGCACTAGTATTCATACTGCTTTTTCTGAGTGCATTAAACCATACCTAATGATGCTGAATGTTCACACCTTGTCCAAAACCATTAAACACGGACCACTTGTGTGTAATCTACTCTCAGTATAATTACAGCTGTTCTGTGAGGGCCTCAGAGCTATGGTTGGAAGTGTATTGGTCACTCAACAACATCCTGAAGGCCAAGGAGCACACCAGAGAGGTCAGGGATAACATTGTGGAGAAGTTTAAAGCAGCATTAAGTTATACGAAGATTTCCCCAGATGTAAACATCTCACTGAGCAATGTTCAATCCATCATTCGGAAATTAAAAGAGTATGGCACCACTGCGAAATTACCGAGACATGGCCGTCCACCTAAGATAACTCTGGAGGAGCTGCGAAGTACTGTCGCTGAGCTGGGGGAATCTGTACATGGGACAACTATCAGTCGTACTCTACACAAATCTGGCCTTTATGGATGAGTGGCAAGAAGAAAGCCATTATTAAAAGGAGGGCATAAGAAATCCCATTTGCCAGAAGTCACATGGGGGACACAGCTTCATGTGGAAGAAGGTACTTTGGTCGGATGAGACAAAAACTGAACTTTTTGGCCCAAATGAAAAACATTATGTATGGCGCAAACCTAAGACTTCTCATCGTCCTGAGTGCACCATCCCCACTGTCAAATATGGTGGGGGGAGCATCATGCTATGGGGCTGCTTTTTTCAGCTTGGACTGAAAAGATTGTAAGAATAGCTGGGTGAAGATAGTTATGAAGAAGATGGATGGAGCCAAATACAAGGACATTTTGGAGGAAAATCTGCCTAGAGTCAGCAAGAGAATTGAGGCTGGGGTGAAGATTCACGTTCCAGCAGGACAATGGCCCTAAACACAAAGCTAAATCTACAATGGAATGGTTTAAAACAAAACATATTCATGTGTTAGACTGGCCCAGTCAAAGTCCAGACCTAAATCCCATTGAAAATCTGTGGAAAGACCTGAAAACTGCTGTTCACAAACGTTCTCCATCTTATTTGACAGAGTGTGAATTGTTTTGTAAAGAGGAATGGGCTAAAAGTTCAGTATCTAGATGTACAAATCTTGTAGAGTCATACCCCAAAAGACTTGATACTGTTATTGCAGCAAAAGGGGGTTCCACAAAGTATTAACTCATGCTGTATGAATACTTGTGCATGTCTGACTTTTCGGTTTTCTATTTTTTGAAAAATAACAAAATCATGCAACATTTTGCTTTCACTTCACAGTTGTCTGTTACTTGTGTGTGAACTTTCAGTAAAAAATTCTAAATAAAATCTTCATCTTTATGCTTGTAAACATGTGCAAAAATTCAAGGTGTATTAGTACTTTTGAGAGGCACTGTATTTGAGCAAAATGTGTCTTACATCAGTACAGACATGCTGTATAAAAGTTCAAAGTCAGCTTTATTGTCAAAAACCATATGTACAGGTTGCACACACAGGATTTGAAATTGCAGCGCCCCCTAGGCCCACAGTGAACATAAAACATCTGCTAAACAAAACAAAAAACACAATGACTAAAACATCACATATACCACATATAAGAAGCTTTTAAGATAAAATGTCCGCAAAACATGTCCGCTGTGTGCTGCCTGCCTCTTATTATAAAGCATTTTGTTGTCTGTCTGCATGTTACTGATCATCAGGAATTGTGTTAATAAGATAAGATAAGACAAGATAAGATAAGATAAACTTTATTGTCCCCAAGGGGAAATTTGTCTTGGGCTCACTGCTGGAGCTTAAAAACACAGTTCCACTCACACATACAGTACAGACAGACAGCTCATTGCCAGATACATTTTTCCATCTTTGATGCCCGTTGTCCATTTGTGCACTGCACAACCTTACAGTGTTCTACTTATTGCACCAGCTCTATTGCACAAGTAATTATTGCACAGATAATTATTGCACAAGCCCTATTACACAAACTGTTATTGCACAATAGTTATTGCACCATTCAATATAAAGTGACTAAGTGCTCCTTTTTTGTGCAAAGGTGTTGAAGGTGAAACCATTCAGGCAAAGAAATTACACAATTTCTTTATTTATAAGGACAATGTTACATTACAGTTACATTAAGCACACAGGCAGAGATGCTAGTACCAGATTCTAGTTTTACAGCTCATTTCCATCTGTAGTCCTGTGGGGGAGGGGTCAGAGTGCCATATTTACAGTGCATTAAAACTTGCAACCCATGTAACATCATTCATACAATTTCCCCAATCTTCACATACTCACAGTCATTACATCAGTTATCAAGTATTCCCTACATCCCAATAAACATACACAGTTCATTCTTACAGTTAAAAGTGTGTACATGTCTGGTTTTCTAAAAACCATGCTTTCACTTCACGATTAAAAGCAGAGAGGTTATTTATGCTCAATAACTCAGATGGGAGCTTATTCCACTGTTGAACAGCCCTAAAGGAAAAAGCTGATTGAGCAAAGGCTGTAATAGCAATAATATCTTCAGAGAATCAAACTCATGGTGTGGTGGACTCCCTACCAGAAAAGTTACACAGTGCCCCTTTACAAACATTGTATATATTTTGATTTATCTGCTCAGTTCAAGCTGGGAGCAAAGATAATGAAGCCAAAATGCATAGGTATCAGAATCGCATCAATATCGCAATACTTATCACAGTCTTACTTAGTATCAGATCCAAACGCCGGTATGGCCAGTCACTGCAAACTGCTTTTCTTAGCCTGGGACTCAAACGCATCATAGATTAGCACAACATAAATGTACGTTGTTTAAATATATTCAAATCGCCATGTATTTAAATCCATTTCTACAGCTGTTCTAACACCTCCTCTGTGAACCCAAACAGATTCTGTACATGTCACGGACGCCTCCTCTCTCTCAAATGTGGTCTTCGTGTTTGAAAAGCATGTTAGGAGCATATGACCTGCTGTGTGCTCAATGCTCTCTTATCTCTGTCCAACCCCCCAGAGCCCAGCCACACACTGTCACTGTATGAGCCTATCTGAGCCACAGCGCTGCGCATGCATGCTAATAAAGACCATATATAACGACGTGCAAGGAGGAAGCAAAACTAAAGCTATACACTGGCAAAAACAGGAACGAAATGAACCTGCTCCACTGAGAGGGAACATCATTTGATCAAATAAAACAAAACAAAAACATGTGTGGAAATGGAAGAGTGGGGAAGACATTCAGCAAGAGCCCACATACCTGTCCAGCCAGAACCACACACTTTGACTAAACCTTACAAATACGAGTGGATCCGTATCCTGTCTCCCTGATTTCAGAGGGCGTGATTGACAGGTGGATTAACCAATCTGAGAGATGCATGCTCTGTTTGCGTCATAGACTATATAAATGGATGGAGTTGTCATGTTAGCCGCTATGTTCCAAATAGGAAGTTTGCATGCCGGTTCTTCTGGTTCCTTCTGACCCTGGCTCTCATCGGTTTACACTGGAATGTGGCCTCTTTCTCGTCATTTTGGTCTACATGATCCTGGTGGGTTTTTCACTATCCATCCATCCAATTTCTTCTACTTATCTGGGGCCGTGTCGCAGAAGCAACAGTCTGAGCAGGGACTCAGACTTCCTTCACCCCCATACACTTCCTCCAGCTCCTCTGGGGGGGACCCCAAAGCGTTCCAAGGCGAGCCAAGAGACATAGTCCCTCCAGTGTGTTCTGGGTCTTTCCCGGGGCCTCCTCCCAGTGGGACATGCCCGGAACACCTCCCGAAGGAGGCGTCCAGGAGGTGTCCGAAACAGATGTCCGAGCCACCTCAGCTGCTCCTCTCGACATGGCGGAGCATCGGCTTTACTCCGAGCCCCTCCCGTGTGACTGAGCTCCTCACCTTATCTCTAAGAGTGCGCCCAACCACTCTGTGGAGGAAACTCATTTTGGCCGCTTGTATCCGCGATCTCGTCCTTTCGGTCATTACCCAGAGCTCATGACCATAGGTGAGGGGAGGAACGTAGATTGACATAAATCAAGAGCTTTGCATTTTGGCTCAGCTCCCTCTTCACCACAACAGTTTGGTACAGCAACCGCATCACTGCCGACACTGCATTGATCAACTTGATCAATCTCATGCTCCATCCTCCCCTCACTCGTGAACAAGACCCAGAGATATTTGAACTCCTCCATTTGAGGAGTTGGGTTCCAGAGCCCAAGCTGTGCATGGAGGTGAGGCCGACTATATTTAATCGGTAATGCTCAACCTCCCGCATAAGTTCGGGCTCCTTTCCCCCCAGCGAGGTGACATTCCATGTCCCCAGAGCTAGTCTCCAGGTCCAGAGATCCGGTCGTTGAGGCCCCTGCCTTCGACTTCCGTCCAAATCTGGCTGCACTGGCCCCTTATGGATCATTTCATAATATAGAGCCTGACACCAAATTCGCCGCATCACTCTCATGAAGTGAGAGTGATGCTTAGTGCACTATAAAAAAGTTAACTAAACGTCACACTTGCTTTGTCCACTTTTTAAAAATCTTTGTGTCAAAAACAAATATGGACAAATATGGTTGCTTACATTTAAAAAAGGGGGAAAAATAAAGGACAAAGAAACAGCATGGATTTTTACAGAATAAACAATCAAAGCACTATTAATTATGTCAGGTAAATTAAGTTTTTTTTTTTTCTGAATGATACAATAATTTTGGAAAGGAGATGTCTTCTGCATTTGAGAGACATGTGATACAAATGAGTAGCTGTGGTTTAACCGTCGATCACAATGTAGAAGAGACTGGCTGGTTAGGCAAAGACTAGACTAGTATTTTTAATTTGTTTTTTAACATTTTCACATGTAGAGTGGGTTAATACAAACATTTTAAGACTGAAGTTTTAAATCAATTGTAGCCAGAAGTTTGCCCATGCTCACCTCCTACTTGTCTACCGGGTTAGCTATGTCCATTTATGTATACAGATTATGTTTCCATCCCACTGGAGCTGGCTCTCAACTAGCATTAACATTTTGAAATCTATCCTCTGCATTTGACCCATCCCTGAATGGCAAACTAGGTCTTTTAAATGCATGTTAATAAAACCACAGATCTGAACATTTGAGGAGGAGAGTTGGATTTTATGCTTGGCTGGCACTAAAAGATGGCCAGTTCATAAAAGAAGCACACTGAAGACAGATGATGTGACAGGAAGGGACACAAGTGCATGGAAAGGACTGCAACGTCACCACGGAAACCGCCCACCAGAGCTTTTCCCCCTGATTACACTAACGACCAATGTGTATATGCTTAAGAGCCACTTTAGCCTCCTACTCATCTGCCCTTCTCTCATTTCTTTTCCTTTCCTTCCTTTGCTTCCTTCATCCTCTGACTCAGTCATTTCTTCAGGCCTGTTCCAACGCACTGTGAGTAATGATCCTCTCGCTGTGACCAGAAATGCTGAAAAGTGACGAAACATGACATCTCAACTACAGTACACAGACAGATATATAGGCATTTTGCAGTGCTGGGGGTGTACTATAATGCATTCTATTGGCGAAATTTTCAGCAGTTTGCACGGACTCAATGCACACATTAGCAAACACAAAACAGTTTTCAAATAGTCTGAAAATTCAAGAAAAAAATACAAAATTATTTAAACAACACATTTCCAGAGTCCTGTGATTAATGGTCCTGTTTAGGAGTTTGATTTTCAACGAAAAGGAAGCTTGTGACTGTAATTTTATGTGTGTAAACATATGCTCCCCTGTTGTAGTTCCAACCAAATCAGTTCTTTCTTGTCATACTGTGTTAAAACAAATATCTCGGAGTACAAATGGACACTAAACTCACTTTCAAATCTCAGCTCGATAAAGTCTGCAACAAAATTAAATTCCATCTCTCCAACTTCCGTTTCATAAGACCACAGCTCTCACTCAATGCCGCCACAGTCTATATGCATGCCATGATACTCTCCCATATCAAATACTGTTTAACCACATGGTGAAAAACACAAACAACACCAGCCTCAAACCACTGCAATCATTATACAAAAGAGCAATAAAAAGACCAATCCAAGAAACCAATCCAATATCATCACTGTGAAATATTACACAAACTCAAATTACTGAACTGGGACAATATGATCAAATACACAAACCTCTGCCTTCTGTTTAAAATTATAAATGGTCTCTCTTCACCCCCACTTTCACAGTTCATTACGATAAGATCCTCCTCAAGCCGGGTAACCAGGGGGGCAGTTAGAGTAACCAGGGGGGCAGTTAGAGGGGACTGCATAATCCCACTCAGGAAAAGCACCTTTGGACAGTCCTCATTTTTCATCACTGCAGCACATCAATGGAACAATCCTCCCACACATATCAGAGACTCACCATCATACCACACTTTAAAGACTTTAAAAAAAAAAAGAATCAGCACTGCACACATTAATTTCCTTATGGAGTCACCTTTTTGTGCTATTCTGTTTGTTGTGTTACTGAGGGGTGCCAGATGTATGTGTGTTCTGTGTATGTATTTGTTGTATTGTTAATGTGTTACCAAGTGTGCATGACTGTCACTATGAGTGAGCCTGAAAACATGTAAATAGTGTAAATAATTTTGTATGTACATTGTTTTAACCTGTTTTTTTTTTTTTCTCAGGGCGACAATGTAACATCTGTCCAGGGACTGCAGATGAAAACTTAGCCTCTTGGCTAAATCTGGTGCATTTACAGGAATGTTTATTAATGTACACTGTCCCTGTCAAATAAATAAATAAATAGATAAATAAAACAAAGTTCAGATTAAAGTCTAACTTGAGTAACAGAGCTTCAGACAGCAGTGCTTTCAGTTAGCTTCACATGATGACAGCTGCAAAGTATTAATTAGTATATGTAGCTCAGTTGGTAGAGCATATGTCTCGTGATCCAGGGTTAGCAGTTCGAATCCCGCTCTTGACGGGTTGACCGGATATGATCCCAGCTCCCACAGATTAGCGCTGCCGTTGTGTCCTTGGGCAAGACACTTAACCCCACCTCGCCCCCAGTGTCTGTGGACACTGGTATCCCCCATGGCAGAAGATACATCAAGGCCTGTTGTGACGTGAGCCGTCCTCCTGTGGACCCACCACCCGCGGAAGAATTCATGGGGGCTGGTGCATTGTGTTCTGGGCAGCAGAACACTGCTTGGTCTGCTGCCCCCGCGACCCAGAAAATGGAAAAGCGGAAGAAAATGAATGAATGAATGAATGTAGCGCTATGTGTGTGCATTTTACTGAAATTATATTATTATTATTATTATACATTTCCTTTATTCAGGCTAAACATCTGCTAATGGTTTTATAAAAGGTGTAAAAAGTACAAATGTTGAAAATGTGTTTCTATGTAACTAGGCCTAGGTCAATTTACAAGTCAGATCTGCAGAAAAGAGAGCATGCTCACAGAACTTATGTTTTTCCAATTTTGTATTCATTTATTTGTTTATTCCAATAAGCAACCTTATAGTTTATAGGGCCTATATTACACTCTTTTCTGATCTCTGTTATAATGTTGTAACCTCATCACAAACATACCTGGAGTTGTGTTTTCTTTCATTCACACATGTTTGAGTAATCCTGCATTATCAGTCTGTCCATATTTCCAAAGATCAAAATGATCTGTTGTTTATGTAGCCCGATTAGCAGCTGGATCTTTATGGAAAATCAAGAATAAATCATCTTAACTACGATTACACCTTGGCAAAACAGTCAAAAAGTATTTCCGAAAACAACGTGAGTGATAAAATCTGACAACGTATCCCCTGCTGTTTTCCATGTCAAATCACTACAAAGGCCCGTTTGTGCAGGAGTAATGGCTGCTGTATAAAGATGGAGTTGCAGGTGGAGCTTCAGCCTCAGACACACAGAGGTGTAAATCATTTTAATGTGTGGGCATAAAAAAGCTTGAATAAAAGATAATGTTTTCCTTTTTAAATGTCTATTTTTGCAGCAGCCTGCCATATTTCTGCTCCTCTGGCACCTTTTCTGTCTCCTCCCATCCAACCACTTGTTCCAGAATTCACTTTAGGCCCCTTTTTTAAAAACACTCTTCATGTTTAAACAGAGCTGAAATGTGTCCAGACCTCCCCTGGTTGGTGTGAGGTCCACTCCTTCACCCTGTTATTTCTGCCAAAACCTGCTTCTCATGATCAAATACACAAAGAGGTGTCTGAGGAGAGGAACTGCGTGCTAAATCTCCCTCCAAAAATGACAAAAGGTGCACTGTGCAACTTTTCAGGTATTTGCTGCATTGTGTAACTTTTCTGGTGGAGGGTCCATCAAACGCTTTTCTCCATGGAGATATTATTTTTGTGTCTGGGATGTTTCACAGTATGGCATTAAATCTTTCTAGCTATATGGAGGCCAAATCAGAGCAAGTTACAGGTCAGATCTGTGGAGAGGCGACCCCGCTCTCAGTCAGAATGTTTTTATAGGTATTTTTGAGCAAAAAAAAAAACACCTGTAATTTGATAAATGTAACGTAGAGCTGTTCAATGTCATACTGTGGAACATTCCAGGCAGAGCAATGACATATCCATAGAAACAAGCAGGTGACAAACCCTCCACCAGAAAAGTTACATAGTGCACCTTTAATAGAAGAAAAGCCAAAGTTTAGCATTCACACGCCTGTTTTTTTTTGTTTGTTTTTTTTTTGCTTTAAAAATATGCACATTTTGCTTTGCTATTGCAGTTCACCTCAGTGTAAGACCAGCACAAAACTCAATGTTTCTTTTTATTTGAGAAAAAGATGAAGGGTCTAATGGAGGCTCAGGTGTGGAGGTGTGGGACAAAAGGTTAAATGACAGAATCAGAAGTTGAGAAAGAATCTGAGTGTGCAAACACAGGAGAATAGTCCACAATACAGGATTATAGGAGGACTAAAGGAGCACCTGCTTCACACAGAGCTGCTGCCTGGACTAAAGCTTTTCAGGGCAAATAATGGTCAGCACAATGGGGAGAACCATCCAAACTGGAGGAGCAGGGGAGAAGATACCAAGACTTTAGAAATGTAATGCAAAGGCTGTAAATGTATGCTTAAAGAATTCAAGGGGTTCAGCTTCCTCTTATGTGTACGATTTAAGGCCTTTTTACTATTCAAAACATCAAGTAATATTTTCTTTCAATGGAGCTGTACCATCTTATAAACACTTAGCTTATGCATTCTGAGCATTTCAATTACTTTGAGAGACCAGAGTTTAATGGAACCATTATATTATGAATCATTAGGGCCAAGCACCGAAGTTTCTTGGCACCATAGTGTTTCTACTGATTCTTATTATTATTGGGGCCAAGCAGCGCTAAGCTGCAAGGCACCTATAGTGTTTCTATTGATTCTTATTATACATTATTCTTCCGCCTCTGGGAGTTGATTGCAACCCCTAGAACCGTCTGGTAAAAAGTTGTGAAATTTGGCATGCACATTCCAGCCACTCTCCTCATTACCCACAGCAATTTATAGGCTCCCAGCCCCAACCCTCTAGCGCCACCAGCAGGTCAAAGTTGCAGGAATTTTCAGGAATTGCCTAGCAATGCACCTAGCAACCGATCTGTCTTTGATCTGTTAAACCTTGATAGACCCTGTTAAACCCTGTTAGACTCTGTCAGACCCTGTCAGACTCTGTTAGACTCTGTTAGACTCTGTCAGACATTTCTGCTTATAACGTAGCGTTTGAGTGGCTGTCATGACAAAATGATAATACATGCTGAGGCCTACATTGGCCCCACATTGCTGCTTGCAGCTATATTTTCTGATTAGTTTTGCTGCTAATTTGGCATTTAAAGAGATAGACACTTAATTGACCCCAAGGGAAATTCAAGTTTAGCTCCAGCAACATTCACATTTTTCAGTGGCTTTTGTGTCTTAGTCAAAGGTGTCAGTGCAGTTTAACATGAGGAGTGGTCAGGGAGGGTCAGCAGATCTGTGTCAAGGCGATTTGAGCAGAGGAAGAGACAGCAGCCTCCAGGGGGCACCAGGTGAACACAACAGAAAAGGCCTCATTCTTACTCCGCTCTGGTGTTTTGGTTGGTGATGAAATGGACCATGCCCTCAAAGTATTTTCTCTGGAAGTTCTTGTGCCATATTTGCTGTCACATATGGTGTAAAAACATGTAGCATCTCAAAAGTTCATAGCTAGACCCTTAGGTATCCTTTAGCACAGTCTCCATGGATACACAATTCAAACAATCCAACAGTCCTTTGAACTGTACATGCTACACTTCTTAGTTGGTCAAAATCCCATGATATGATGTTAAAAACTGAGCTCAAAAAACAAAATGTTTCAAAAACTGCTCAGTGCAGTGCAGGCAGCCACAAAGTTATTTTGCCATGTGAAATACAAAGCCCTTCCAGGAAGTAGACAGTGCGCTCTCATTCTGAGAGAAGACATATATCTTTATGGAATGCAGAAGATGCTTTATATATATATATATATATATATATATATATATATATAGTCAGCTCATTTTTATCAGCATAATGGGGCTTTTGTTAGCACCAACATTAGCCAGTCATACATAGGAGAGCAATGGCAGTGCAAATGAAAGGAGAAACTTTTTAGCACAATGCAGATCCATCACCTGTGTATTACATTCTGAGCCTGTAGTTTGCGCTACACTTATAATTGCCTTTACAGAAGTCTCATATAGCACCAAGAGACGACGAGCTCTGAATTCAAATGTGCCGTCAAAGGAAAGCTTTAATGCACTAACACAAAGATAGGGGGCAGCGCGTTCAAATTGCACATTATTCAGAACACACACCGCTATAAAGAATGGGATGCAAAGGCCAGATCTTGAGAACACCCAGTCACGTCTGATCTCAAGAGCTAAGCAGGGCCAGGCCTGGTTAGTGCTTGGATGAGAGATGACTGGGAATACCAGGAGCTGCACTGGGGCAACAGTGGCACTAATGGAAATGTCCTTTGGCAAGACACTTCACTGTGAATGTGATATGTGTAAACTGTTATTGCTTTGCTTCTGTAATTAACATTTTAATGTATTTTAATCCTTACCTGTGCTGTTTTAATCCCAGTTCAGTCCTGGTTTGGTTCTAATGTATCCAGGTTTAGTCCCAGTATGGTCTTGTCATTTTATTAGTTTAGGTCTAGTTTATTCCTGGTTTATGTCTGGTTTAGTCTTTCCTTAGTCCTGGTTTAATATTTGTTTTTCACATGGCTTTCCCAATGCTGAATTTCCCAGGCTTGATGATTGGTTGGATTTACAAACCTCTCATTACCTTGTGACAATCACTTTTGTTTCTACAAACAAACAAAAAAGTTATTTTCTCTCAGAATGAATTACACACACTAAACACACCAAATTAAATGGAAAAAAGTCTGATTGTTCTGACTTCAGTTTTATTTTTCTCAATAAACCATCCATTTTTTCCCCCACAGTGAGTCTAGTGAAGTTAATTTGCCTGTTCACAGACTTTCAGCAAACTTATTACAACACAATGAAAACTCCATTCTAGATATTAATAAAGTGATTTCCTCCCAAGGCCTAGACAAAACTGTTCGAAAAAGTCGAACTAAAAGAGAGGAAAAATGTACTCATTCACAACAAATACAAATATTTATACAACTGATTCCAAGGCAAAAATGTTTCCAGTGTTTGAACTTTATTTGGTTGTTTTTAGAGACCGATATTAGGCCGATATTTGGACTTTTTAGCAGATCGGATATTGGTCTTACTTCGTTTTCCTAACTTCATTGTGAAAAGATAACTTCACAAAACTTGACAACTCTGCTCTCTTAAAGGTCTGTGGTAAAAAAGGTGTTGAAGGTCTGTGGTACAATTTTTTTTTTTCATTCCATCCAAAATGACAGCTGAATCCATTTTGCTGTTAAAGAAAATTATAGTACAGAGCAGTGGGCGTGTGGGGGTAGTGGTGGTGAAAACGGGGGTTGCAAAATGGCATCCTGAAAGTAAGTGGTTAAAGATTGCTCAAACTCACACAAATCACTAAGATCCAACTTCGAGAATGTAAATCATAACATGTTTAAAATCTCTGAAGTTGATTTTGCATAATAGGTCTCAGCTTTAGGCATTTTCTTATGTTCGTGGAGTTCCGGGGAGTCTATCTGTGTATTTTTCTTCCTCTGAATAGTCTCAACAAACTGTTACGTCTTCATCTCCACTATCGCCCGAGCAAACCCTGTATTTCCTGTGTACTAACTTTTCCTGTCTGTAATTCCAGTGCCCATTTATATAGCTGTGATGAGATCCAATTTGCCACACCGCCACATTATGGGCACTTTTCCAGCCTGGCGTGGTTTCAAATGGAGTGTGTAGGTAAATAACACACAGCAATTCACTTTTCATTCATGTTCACTAGAGGATGGGTACAGTAATTTTTGAAAAGGCTTTCTCCCTATTACAGGAGATACTCACAAAAAGATTTGCGACATGTACAAAGTCAACGGATGGAAAATACAGGCAGGAACACAGAGATCCTGCTAGAGAGGAGCTGTCTGCTGTCGATAGCATCTTTGGTAAATCTAGTTGACTGTGACATAAGTTTTTTTACTTTTAGAGATATTTCCAATGTCAGAAGTACTAGAAGTGCATATTTGGAGACTTGAATTTAAGGGCCTTTGCCGTTTTCCCCATGAATTTGAGCAAACTTTTACTTGCCAAATAAATATCTGCTCCAGTCAAATGAGGCGCACAAGGCTGGCAGTTATAGAGGAGAATTTGGAGCGAGTTCTATATTAGAAATAGGAATTTATTTATGGATCATGTAGAGCATAAGCATTTTAAGATCAAAATGACAAGGCCCACTGCAGGGTGACAGCTTTTCAGTGTTAAAGGTCCCATGGCATGAAATTTTCACTTTCTGAGGTTTTTGAACGTTAATGTGAGCTCCCCTACCCTGTTTAGCCCCCCCCCCGCCATGGCTAAAAGTTGCGAAATGTCTAAACTGAGCATTTGCGATCCTTTTCTGCGTTACAAAAAAACAGTGCTCAAACGGGCGAGTTCGGACAAGGCACCTGATTGACGTCAGATCGGCAAATGCAGCTCCAGCCCCTCCCTCTGCCTCCGCTCAGCGTCCCTGTATATCCCGCCCATAGAGTTTGGACTGTGAATGCGCTACGCAATGCGAAATGCGTTTTTTTATTTGCCTGGAGGCACGTCCGAGTGTTTCTAGGCTCGCAAGTCCCTTACCCGACCCTCTGGACCTCTGAAATACCAGTGGTTTAATTTGATTTTCTGTGTAAATATGCTTTTTTTTCATTGCAAAGTCTCTCATCTGTCTTCGTGCGTAAAACACGGAAGAGAGGAGACGAGCTGCGCTGAGGAGCGGGGGAAACCCGGCCCCCCGCTCCTTAGCCAATCTCTCTGTCCTTCTCATTTGCACTGAAGCAGCAACACCCAGAATAAAGCATTTTAGACACATATCTAGCCTCATGAAGACTGTCAGAGTCATATCTCATGCAGTGAGTGTTGATTTTGAAGAAGGATTCATTTACAGTATTAGGGAACCATTAAGGAGCCATATAAAAGCATCAAGAAGTACCATGTCATGGGACCTTTAAAGGGATAGTGTTTTTTTTTTTTAAATGTTAATCTGTATGGGTTTCCTTCTAAAAGTTATGTGCGGTAACACTGGTTTACCGCTGACAGTTTGCGCTCAGCCCGGTACTGCTCGCTTTTTGGAGCTCAGGTAATTAGGTCTGGTAAGTTTGCGGGGACTTGTAATAAAGCTTGTTTTTCTTCTCAAAACAAAACATTTGTCCGAAAGGTGATATATTTGCGTCCCAAACAGTTGTCCACGAAAAATCCAGCAGCGTTGTTAGCATTCGTGTATCTCGTCTCGATTCGTATCACTGCGCGCCTATTACTTATTATTAGCCTGTTAACCTTTAGCGGAAGTGAACAACAGATGCGGTCCGCCGTAAGGGGAAGTTTACGAGTGAACAGGCAGCTATTATTATTATTATTATTATTACTATTATTATTTATATAATATTATTAACTAATAATAATAACACAGAGAAATATTACACTCAAAATCTAGGGGCGAATTGGTATTGGATAGTTCTCTTTCCTCCAGATCTCCAATTCACACATAGACTAGCTACGCTATTACTCGTGCAGATTCAAGGCGCTCTAGCTGGAATATTTTGTATAGAAACGTGATGTGATTCTGAGTGGGGGATGTATAGTATTACAAGTCTGCTATCTAGTGCATGGGAGCCTTAATGAAATTTGACACCCTATTTGACAAAATCAACCATTTTATTCAGAGCAGCATCTTGTTGACTTCAGTCGACAGTGGCGACAGCAAACTAAAGACACCAGGATCACATCGAGAGAGTTAATATTAACGTTTTAAGACCAAAATGAAGAGGCTCACAAGTTGCAGAGAGAGGGGTGATGTTTTTATTTAATACAGTGGTCCCTCGCTCTATCGTGGTTCACTGTTCGCGGCCTCGCTGTTTCGCGCATTTTTTTTTTCTTCAGTTTATTTATTTATTTATTTATTTTCTGTCTCCCCCCACGCTTCACTATTAATACATTTTGTTGAAAATCTATGAAAGTTTGAGTGTTTAAGCGAGAGAGAAATGTGAGAAAAGGTTCATTCCAGTCTGAGAAAAGTGTATAATGTGTGTGGTGAGGCGTTTTACAGCCTTAAAACATGTAGAATAATTGTAAAATATAAAGTTGTCCTACTTTGCGGATTTTTCTTATTGCGGGTTATTTCTGGAACCTAACCCCCGAGATAAACGAGGGATTACTGTACAAGACAATTGCAACCAGAACTTGAAGGAACCACTTCGCAACCATGCTCATTTCCTATTTGGAGCTCAGGGGGGCTTGCAGGTTAGCTATGTCCATTTACATTTACAGTCAACATGGCATTATGTAGGCATTATAGCAACAATTATTTCCCTTCTTAAAAGAAAACAAAACTAATTTTCCCACACCCCAAACGTAAACCACTGAATCTATCTGCTTCACTCCTACTTAACTAAATCTTCTCAACAAGGTGCTAAATTAAAAACACACATTATAGCGGTCACAGTGATTGTAAGCCCAGAGGCAGGACAGCCCAAACCTCGACTTAAACACTGCCTGGCCACCCACGGGTGCTCTCCGTCTCCTTGTGTCTCCCTCTGTCTCTGGGTACGTGTTCTCCTCTCCTCGGCTCTTGCTGCTGTGCACTTTTAATGAGGCAAAGAGCTCAGAGCTGCTGGCGTTTGGGATGCGTCACCAGCTCCACTCCCACAAGAGTCACAAATGTAGAAATGTGCAGATATGGTTTATTTTATTCACCTGCACTGAATCTGTTGGCATTCTGAGTGAGACTTTAACACCTGCGTACACAAGGGCTACTGCAGGGAATATTTAGAATTAGTTCACTGAGCTCACTGAGGCTTGCAGTTATAGGGTGAATTTGGAAATTTCCTAATTTGGAGTTCCAAATTAGGAATAGTAAGAGCAATAAAATGACTACGTGTATCACAGATTAAGAAAATACAATTGGAGAACAAGGAGTACAGAGCAGTGGGTGTACACCGGTGGTGATGAAAACAGGAATTGTTTGGCAATATGGCATCTTGAATATAAGTGAAATGCAAACAACTTGACTTACCTTTAATTGAAATGCACTTTTACACACATAAAGTGAAGTAACCTTATTGTATGGTGTGGTGAATGTTGTTTTGTAAAAAATGGCAGATGACATTGGAGATTGTGTAAGAGGGGACAGAGCTGTGGGTGTAGACAGAGGTGTGACTCATCACTCTGACCTCCACGTTCCATATGGACAAACCCTTTACAAAGAAAGACCTTCTTAAGTAATACAAAGAAAGTAACAGACAAAGTGTATACACAAAATGTATACACAAAGAAAGTGTATAACGATTTTTCAGGTTCAGAAAGAGTTTGGTGAGTAAGAAAGTTTACTTGATAACTTAAGGGAATCTAAAGTGCACACTTATTCTATTAAAGAATGCTGAGGTAGTTCTGACCAAATGGACGAAGATCTGGAGATGCCCACTTCTTCAACTGAATTCATTTGAGTATATTACAAAATCATAAAAGCAGTCACCTCACAGTGGTTATTTAACCAGGAAAACACTCCTGCTTCAGTTCTGGTTCAAGTCCTGGTTCAGTCCTGGTTGAGGCTTGGGCTAGTCCTGGTTCAGTTCTGGTTTAAACCTGGTTTATTCTTGGTTTAATCTACAGGAGTGGCTCTGTCCTTTGGTTCTGTTAATGATATTTACAACAGACACAATCTAGACCTGCGCGATTTATCGATTAAATCGATTAATTCGACTTTACAGTTCAGGATGATGTGTTTTTATGAAAATCGATGTTTTAGTTATTTTTTACACGCGAGCGGAACTAATGCGCGGCCACGTTTTACACGGGTAAGTTAGCGGGGCGTACCCAAACATTGTACAAGCTAGCGCGGCGGCGAGTGAGCTAAAGCCGGAGCTTGTACCAAACAAAGGTGTTTACATCTGTTATATGGAACTGGTTCGGTTTTCTTGCGTCGGACGTAGAACAAACGAGTGCTCGCTGTAAGGTCTGTTCAAAAGCTGTTGCACACAGCGGAATGGGAGAAGTGCAGGTCTGAATGGAATGAAAATAACCACCGTCCAGTCCCTAAAACATTTTCGAACTGTTTGCAGTATGATAAGTACGGCCCACGATGGAAGGCAATCACACACGCTGTTGTATGTTTTACCAAAAACAGATGTATGTTGTAAAAGACATGGTGCCCATATAAACTGTGGAAAAGCCTGGATTCATTAACATGGTGAAAGTTTTGGACCCGAAGTATGTGCTACCAATATTTTTCTTGTGTTGCCACAGCTGTGTACAGACTGCACAAGCTAACATACATGAACACAGACAGTGGCTCCCTCTTTTCTGCATCACTCGAGGAAAAACTAAAACACAACACTCCCCACTCCAGTCCATTTTTCCCACAATCAGGGAATAATTTAGCTCCATAAAATGCTTCTTTATAAAAGAAAGATACTTATATAACTGTGATATATATATATATATATATATATATATATATATATATATATATATATATATATATATATATTTATTTATTTAAAAACAATAACAGCTTAATTGATGCAGGTGTAATGTATTTGTTTTATAAAAGAACGTTGCATTGTTTTGAGCCATTTGTCTGTCATCTGTTATTTGTTTTTGAGTAGGGCAGAGAAAAATCGATTAAAATCGGAAATCTGATTTTTTCTTTTCTTTTTTTTTAAATCGGAGATTTTATTTTTAGGCCATATCGCCCAGCTCTAACACAATCCTACTAAACCCAGTTGGTAATAATTAAGAAGTATTCATTATAAAAAAAAGATGAAAAACTGCCATATTCACTTTAAGTACAAAGCCTTTACCAAGTGTCTGTACTCTTTAGGTTGGATCCTCTCACATTTCTCTGCTTTCACTGTGGAACACTCGCTGTCTAAAAGAGGATTCAGTGCTTTCCTGTAGAGGCTTAACAAAAGAAGCAGTAGAATTACCTTCTACACAAAAGGACCACGAAAAGCAGATTTCAGAGCCTTCACTGACGGGTTCCCCTCCCTGTACACCCACCACTGTTATCCCACACGACAGTTTGTGCTCTGCGTGCTCCCTGCTCGGGGTGGCCTTGGCTCAGGCTAAATTAGTGTTAGACCTATGTGTGCTTTTATGGAGGTTAATCTAATCCTTGTACAATGATGGATTACAAGGTAAAAAGTGACATGCATTAATATTAGTTGTTAAAAGGTACTTTTAAAGGCTTGTGCTGTTCCATACATTGGGCCCTAACACATTCAATGGGGGGTGTTAGCGTTAGCTTCCAAACATCAAAAACTATCAATAAAACAGGGCTGTTGGAAACTGACAACCACGTGACCACATGTGAGTACCGTCAGAGCCTTGGTACAAAAGGTTTCAGAGGAAGGCATTTGGAAAATGTTTTTGAAATCAAGAAGTTTCTATTCAGAAGTCATTTTCAATTTTCAAGTTGAAGGTAGTGGACTGAAAAGCTAGAGCATTGTTAGAAACCACTACCACGTGCAGGAGTTTAGCGAGGTTTATGAAGAATTTGGCAGCAACATTAGCATATATGTTAACAGTCACTTCATACAAATTTCTTTAAATTTAACACTGAGACAATTTAACACACTAGACAAATCAACCACTCATAACCTCATTTTTGGTTTTGTTTCATAAATCCTACACAAATGATTATTAAACTTTCTGGAAGAACAACAATCACACCATCTACATGAAGTACAACCAATGTTCCCTCTAAGGTGCACGCGTGTGCATTCGTACATCAAATTCTTCGCAACGCATAAAATAAAATCTAACCTGAACTGATAATCACAGGGCTGGTTTGATGGACGGAACAAACAATCTGATACGTTCAGGTTGCACACGTGAATGTGCACACGTGTTATGGACAAGCCAACTACAAACAGGTACATTTTGACCTCATTTCGTATAAATCCCACCATTTTACCACTAACGTTTTTGGCTTTTTGCCAGATTTGTCACAGTCACAGTTGTATTTGATGAAAGCATATATGTGTTTTAAACTCATAAAATACAATGCATTGTTCTATTTAGTGTAGCTATTCCTCCCACCGTTTGCACAGCAGTAAAACAAAACATTAGCCTTGCAAATGTAATATAAAAGTCCAAATGCTCTGTGCTGAAAGGTGGTGCTGTATTTTGCGGAGGTAGAGCTCTTTGGAGCTCTTCAGGCCCTCCACACACAGCTAAGGGGAAGGGCCATTAGCCTGTTAGGGCCTACACCTGAACCTACACCGACTAAACCCAGGAATATAACCCATAAAATGACCTTCATTCAGAATATTTATCTTGTTTTGTGTTATATTTACAGTGGTACCTCACCTTACGAAAAATACGAAATACAAAAAATCCAAGTTACGAAACGCCTTCACGTCAAATTTTGGTCTCTAGATACGAAAGAAAATTCAAGTTACGAAAAGCGAAATCTCAAAAATTCAATTAATGCACGCTCAGATGCGTAAATACACTTTATCAACACACACGGGGTTAGGTTCCAGAGGTGGCTCACGGTGGGAGAGGTCCACGAGGTAGGACAACTTTGTATTTTGCAATTGTTCTACATGTTTTAGGGCTGTAAATGCCTCACCACACACATTCTACGCTTTTCAGGGGGAGACACGGCTCAATATAGCGCCGAACGCGTGAGGGGAGAGGAGACACAGGATTACTATCGCAACACATCATCAGTATGGTAAAACTCACCTGTCTCATGACGATCTAAACCCCGCTCACGTTCCCTATTAGTGAGTGAACAATCCAACGTTTGGTGAATTCTCCTTCAAAATGATAGGAAGAGCCGACATCGAAGGATCAAAAAGCGGCGTTGACACGGCGCAAGGCCGCGCTACACCGGGGCTGCGGGCGCGGGATGGAGCCGCGGCGCCCGGGCCGTGCCTCCCCCTCGGGGCCGAGCACGCACGGGCCGAGCACGGGGTGATTTATTCCTGGTCTGGTCCCGGTTTGGTCCGGGTCTGATCCTGGTCCGGTCCTGGTTTAGTCCAGGTCCAGTTCAGGTTTAGACCTGGTTTAGTTCTGGTCTAGACCTGGAAGTCAGATAGAAGCAGAGCCTGACCCGAGCGAGACCCCGCGGTCTTTCCCGCCGATAGAGCACCTTTCTCGGCCTGTTAGCTCACAGTGTCGGCGCCCCGGCTCTGGAGGTCAGATGGAAGCAGAGCCCGCCCCGCCCCGCTCTTATTCCCGTTGAAAGAGCGTCTTTCTCGGCCTCTTAGCTCTAGCGCAGAACGCGCAAGGAGCGCGGAGACACGAGCACCGCGCTCCTCCAACGGCACTGCCATGTTATAATAATAACAGGTCCAATCCAGGTTTAGTTCTGGTCTAGACCTGGTTTACTCCACGTTCTTTTAGTCCTGGTCTAGTCTCTTAGCCAATCAGGACGGAAAACACAATGTTACACTATAAAAAAAAAAGTTACACTATAAAAAAAAAACCTTGGAACGGATCAGGCCTTTTCCATCGAAATAGCTACTCAACTTACGAAAAATTCACGTTACGAAACCACTTCTGGAACGAATTAATTTCGTAAGGTGAGGTACCACTGTATTTGCTTAAAGCCCCAGTGTGTAGGATTCGTGGCGCATAGGTGGATGGTGCTATTGCACTTTCTGTTTTAGCTACGGCAGACCTCGAGGGACCCGCATGCCGCTACTGTAATAAAACGCGGTCCCGTTTTTTTTTTTTTTTTTTTTCTCATGAAAACACACATTCCCGATCATGTACCATGACACTCTACACATCAAATGAAACCTTACAGTCTCCTCTTTTTGACTATGCAATTCATTTCCCTGCAAAACAATCACTCTCTGAGCACATGGGGCTTTTATACGGAAAAGCACAAAACAAGGTTAGCTTACCTTAGAATGCTTTGCACCGGTCAAACTCTGTATTTCACCATAAACTTGCTCTCAATTTGTCCGTAAGGATCCAGCAAATAAAATCCAGTAAAACAATTTAGTCCAAAACACGTGTTAGATCCATTACGAGTCTGATCCGGCAGCATGCTTGTGTTGTTTACCCAAAACCACGAGCCTTGCCGAAGGCGAAGGCGGAGCCCAAATGTCCTTCTGCGGCTCTCGTATTCAAAATGGCTGCCTCTGCATGGGGAAGATCCCCCTTTTATGTGACTATATCTAAGTCCAAAAGAATATTTTGATTTCATGATGGAAGTGAAAAGGCTTGGAAAACAATGTATTTTTGAATGGGTATCTTCAATTTCAGTAATTAACGGGTAAAAATCTTACACACTGTCCCTTTAAGAAAGCTATGCCTTTATTAGTCCCACAGCACATTACTGCGCCCGGGGACCATCTCCATGATCTTGTTGCTTCGACTTGGTCAGGACCTCAGCTGGAGGATTTTACCTGGAGCATGTATTGGGTTGATGGGGGAAACCGGAGTGCCCGGAGGAAACCCACCCAGACACGGGGAGAACATGCAAACTCCACACAGAAAGGCCCAGGCGATCGAACCCAGACCATGCAAACTCCACACAGAACACACACAGAAAGGCCTGGGCAACCCGGGGATCGAACCCGGAACCTTCTTGCTGTGAAGCATGAGCGCTACCCGCTCAGCCACCGTGCCACCGTTCAGTTAGTAGATTTGAAGCATTGAGGTAGAGAAACTTTAATGATGCACAACGAACTAACTTTGGTGTATAAAATAGTTATAGTTGCAAATGTGTGAATATTAAATATCGATGTCACTTCATATACATCTATGGCAGAATCTTCAGCAGTTACCATGGTGACAAAAAGCACACACATTAGCGAACAGCCATTTTTTGGGATCCAAGTGTCCATGGTATTGTTTAGGAGTTTGATGTCCAGCAAAATAGGTGAGAGTGACTAACAGTTGGATAATGCTAGCTAGCATGTGACTGGATAATGCTAGCTAGTATGTGACTGCATTTGATTTTTTTTTAGTTCAAATCAGCTCCCCTGTTATTGGTCCAGCTAAGTGCCTCCTGTTAGCAACCTACCCATACACAATTACTAAATACAACTAAATAATAATAGACCTATTTTTGTTCTAATTCAAGGCAAATGGTCTAGGGTAATAGTAGAGTCTGCCACCTGCTTGTTTCCATGGAGATGCTTTTGCTTTTCATGTGACGTCCCACAGTATAGCATTAAGCTATACAGTACTATGATCATCGGCGTCCCCTCTTGGCAGAACTGGCCTACAACACGACTTGTTGATGTCACCTGCTTGTCTTCAAAAAGACAAATAAGTATAATGCCATACTGTGGAACATTCAAGGCAAACCTCCCTAGAGACAAGCCTTCTCTTTAGTCAGTGGCTGGGCTGACAACAACAACTGCAGTTTATGGAATCAGTAAATGTGCAATAACCTCTGAGGTCAAAAAGCACTTCTTTCTTTCTTTTTTCTTGACTTTGTTCAGTGCGTTAGACATTTCTTTCATCCAAGGCGTTCTTTTGTGCTGCAGAAAAAGGCTGTTTATTCTCCAGGTGAGGCTATATAAACACGTATGGAAGGCTGGCTTTCCTCAGAGGTGCTGCACATATCGGTAGACACACCGATTGACCTTTTGAAGAGCACAAACGGAACAAGATCATACAGTCTCATATCTGTGGGAGGAGAGAAACCCCAACACAAATCAGGCTCTGTTTGGACTCAGATGCACAGACTTTGAACACTTTTGATCATTTCAGAGGCGATATCTGAATGGTTTTGGTCTACAGTGACATCTATGTTAGCGCTAATTCATGACACACATTATCTTCTCAATATTCGTTTAAAGTGATTTCAAAAACAAATCCACTGATTTCAAGACAGGAAAGGTTTAATGGTTTCACGTGGTTAAAGGTGTACTATGTAACTGTTTGGTTGGGGGTCCATCACCTTCTTTTTTCTATGCATATATAACTGCGCTGCCTGGAATGTTCCACAGTATGCCATTAAACAGCGCTACCTTACATTTATTCAATAACAGATGGTTTTATTGCTCAAAAATACTTCGAAAAACAGGCTGTGACTGTGAGCGGGGTCGCCTCTCCACAGATCTGACCTGTAATTTGGTCTGGTTTGGTTTCCATGAGGATATAATTGTTTAATACCATACTGTGAAACATTACAGACAAAGCAATGGCATCTCCATCCATGAGAAAAAGCATTTGACCGACCCTCCATCATAAAAGTTACACAATGGAGCGTTAAAGTATCGTTTCCATAGGGAGCTTTGTCCACTGCATTTGACCCATCCTTCAATGCTGCAGCGACAACCACAGCACATGTCCCCGGGGACCCATCTCCAGATCCTGAGCTAGACTTGGTCAGGACTACTTTAGCTGGAGGATTGTACCTATGGAGCATGTTTTGGGTCAATGGGGTAACGGTAAATGGTCAAATTTTTATGTAGCGTCCATTCATACCGTACCAGTGTTTGCAGACAACAGGGGCAAGTTTGATTAAGTGTGCCCATGGACACAAGAAGAACATTTATCTGCGGGAGATGGAATTGTACCGCCAACCTGTGGGTCAGAGGACAAACACTCTACTAACTGAGCTACTGTCGCTACTGACTCTGAGTGTCCAGAAGAACCCATCCAGACACAAGGAGAACAGAACAGGAAGGAAGGTGCAACCCGGAGATTGAACCCAGAATCTTCTTGCTGTGAAGAATGAGTGCTCGAAATTGTAGTGCCCAATGAGCCAATTCTATCCAGCCCCTTTGGTTCATTGCTGTAAACATACACCTGGTGGTCTCTTATATACTTTATATAACAGTCTAAATTGCTCTCCAGTTATTAAACAGAAATGCGATTAGAATTTAGATTACTTATATCAATGGAAAGCAGTTTGTGCAACTGAGAAGCATCGCCATTTTAAAACGAAACTCATTTCATCTCTGCGGTCCCATTGTAGAGACAGTCACAGATCTCCACTGGCTCTGAAAGAATGGCTTTTCAATTTGTAATTTACTCATTTCAGTTCCATTGTAGCTCAAACAACACACTGTTAGTTTCTCACCGCAAATCTATCTGCGGCCATTTTCTCGTCTGTGGGGAAATCTAAGAAAGTCGCTCCAATCCAACGCTACAATTACACACGTTTCACCCACTCCTGTGAGCAAAGCAGCCAATCAGAATGATAACAGGACTAGGAATGCATGGGAGGAGTGGAGAGGAGAGAGGAAGAATATCTAAGACCCAATCCAACCTACCTGCTACTGTTGCTGTTTTTTTTAAAGGGCCCATCTTAAGCTATCTTCTGATCCATGTTCTAATGTTGTTTCCTCTTCACAAACACACCTGGAGTTGTGTTTTCTTTCATTCACACATGTTTAAAACACAAACCCTGCAGATTTCTCTCAAACAGAAAACGCTCAGAAACACTGTGATGTCACGTCATACAGGAAGTGCTCCACTGTGTTTTTAAACTCCATACACCTTCATTACAATCATCTTAATGATTTCAGTCCTGGAATTGCCGATCTCTACTAAAAAAAGGGTAAAATGAGCTGTTAACCTGAAAAATACCACTACATAAAATTACAAAGTGGAACAGCGCATTTGGAGATGTAGACAGACGGATAATAAAGGATTACTCAAAATCACATCAAATCAAATAATTTCAAATCAAATTTTATTTGACAGGAAGTGTCTGGGTTGAGGGAAGTCTGGTCTCCCTGTTTAGAGCGCTGCCTGACTGGCCCTGGATAAAGAAGAAGAAAATGGAGGGATGGATATTTTATCAGGTAAGTGATGTGGGTGAAATTCCCTCGACTACACAATGACGACATATAATGCAGACCTGATTCATACCTCATCATGGTCTTAGTCAGAGCTTTATTTTTAGTGAGTCATTCATGTCTGAGTAATCTTGTGTTATCCTGCATTTGGAGTAGGGTGACCAGACGCCCCTATTTACTGGGACTGTCCTGGGACCTAGACCCTGCCAACAGTAAAGAGAAGCATCAATTGTCATTTGTTTATGTAAAATACAGAAGAGCTTCTTAAAAATGACCAAAATACAAAGATTGTGATTATACTGACTCGCATGTTAGTCACGAATGGGCCGAGTGACGAACAATTTCCTTAATTACGCACCTGTTTGACAATTTGTTATTACCAACCACACCAAATCGGGAGTGTCCCAGTTTGATTCTGAAAATCTGGTCACCCTAATTTTGAGGCTTGAGTGCCCAGAGGATGTGATAGGCTTATAAATGTTAGCACATCACCTGCATGATTCACCTGAATTTCCTTTAAAGGTCCCATGGCATGAAATTTTCACTTTCTGAGGTTTTTGAACGTTAATGTGAGCTCCCCTACCCTGTTTAGCCCCCCCCCATGGTTAAAAGTTGTGAAATGTCTAAACTGAGCATTTGTGATCCTTTTCTGCGTTACAAAAAATCGGAGCTCAAACGGGCGAGTTTGAACAAGGCACCTTATTGACGTCAGATCGAAAAAAGAAATGCAAATGCAGTTCCAACCCCGTCTGTCTGAACTCAGCGTCTCTGTAAATCACGCCCAGAGAGTTTGGACTGCGAATGCGCTAGGCAATGCGAAATGCGTTTTTTTATTTGCCTGGAGGCACGTCCGAGTGTTTCTAGGCTCGGAAGTCCTTTATCTGAGCCTCTGGACCTTTGAACAGCAGTGGTTTAATTTTATTTTATGTGGAAATGTGTTTATTTTTCAATGGAACGCTTCAAATCTCTCCCCCGTGCAAAAACAAGGAAATGGATCAGCTCTGAGCTCTGAGCGGAGAGTTTGGCCACGCCCCCACCCTCTACTATTGGCCAGCTCTTTTCTCCTCATTTGCATTCAAGCAACAACGCCCAGAATAAAGAGTTTGAGAGAGATATTTATGACTCTTTCTCATCTTATCTCTGTTTCTCACGCACTGAATGTTGATTTTGAAGAAGGATTCATTTACAGTATTAGGGAACCATTAAGGAGCCATATAAAAGCATCAAGAAGTACCATGTCATGGGATCTTTAAAGCCGTATACTTTGAAACATTCTCCTGCTAAATACGCTTCATACCATACTGTGGAAGATAATAGCCAAAGAAACAGCATTCCCATGGAAACAAGCAGGAGGAGGTCCACCTTCAAGCCAAATAAAAGTTAGGTTTGATGCAAGTCTGCCCACAGAAAGGATACATGTTTTTTAGTGCAATATCACAACCAAAAAAACAACAACAACATTATTACAAAGAAACACATGAGTGTTTAGTGGGCGACTGAACTCCTCTGGATGGTCATGAGAATTATTTGGTTTGGACAGCTCTCGTCTCTGTGTTGTTTGAGACTGTTCTGTGACAGTGGAGATGAGAGGGGGCGAGCTCAGTCATGGATCAGCTTTTCACTGATACTTGAAAAGTGTCATGTTATGTACATTCACAAACAGCAAAAGAAACATGGAAAGACATGAGCTGAGACAGAAGAAGATGAACTTTTCTGGTGGGGTGGGTGATATCGCATTTCCTAGATTGTTACGCATCATATTAAAGGAGACTTGTTCTGCAAAATGTGTGCTTTTTTTGTGTTAGAATTGTTACAAATGTATAAATGTTAATCATTACCAGTATATACTCACTGGTACATTTTTCAATACCAGAAAACATTTCAAATCAATATTGCGTTTTCAGATGTCCAAAACATAGCACAATGATACATTGATTATAATTACAGAGTACAAAAAAGCACAATATGTCTTCTTTAAACACATCTCTTTGTTCAATGACAGGTGTTTTTATTGTTAAAAAAACATTTAAAAATTTACTGTGAATGAATTCACCTCCCCACAGATCTGATTGTCTCTATGGATATATAATGATACAAATACCAAAATAATTGCATTCATATTACAACTAAGAACTGAATCTCTCCGCTACTTTGACCCAGTTTATCTATGTCTATGGCTGTTCCTCTGTCAAAAGCAGACACAAATAACTCAGACCTGGTGAATATCAGATGAATTCCCTTTGATTTGAGACTGAAAACAGCCAGAGACAGAGAGGAGCAGAGAGGGAGCAGTGGGGCATTATGGTTTGCTATTACCTCCTCTCACCTCAGCCCTATTATCTGCTGTACCCAGCTTCACGAAGAGGAACTGTGCCTTTTCAGTTAGACGTGTCAACGCGACTTTTACATTAGTCTCCACACTGGTGATGAATGAAGGAGTTATAAACAGCAATTTATCCGTTTATATTTATACAGCAAAGGTGATGACATAATTGGTAGTAGGTGTAGGTTAAAGGAGAATTAACGTTTTTTTTTTTACAATCTGAGCCTTATTTCGGTAATAAAACAAGTTGTTTTACTCACCCATAGCACTTTGGTGTCATATGGAGCACTTCCAGAGATGTTTTAGATTTGCGATCTCCGTAATGTGAGTTCTCGGGGCACATGTTTGCGGTCTCCAAATAACACAAACTTTAGCACTTTTCAAATCATAGAAGCTCAATGTCTTAGTTTACGCTTTCGTTTGAGTCAAAAGTGGCCTGTAATCCGAGATTTATCCATAGTTTCGAGTAGATGAGGACGCCAGTGCGCATGTGCGGAGTCACAGTTTATTTCACTCTCAGCTTCCAGGACCCAAACATGAAACGCAAAGCTGTAAATTATGGATAAATCTCGGATTACAGGCCACTTTTGACTCAAATGAAATTGTAGACTAAGACATCAAGCTTCTATGATTTGAAAAGTGCTAAAGTTTGTGTTATTTGGAGACCGCTCAGGGCATATATTACATGCCCCAAGAACTCACATTACGGATATCGCTAAACTAAAACATCTCCGGAAGTGCTCCATATGACACCAAAATGCTATGGGTGAGTAAAACAACTTGTTTTATTACCGAAATAAGGCTCAGATTGTAAAAAAAAACGTTAATTCTCCTTTAAACGTCCTACATTACGCACAAAACGGTTTGGTTTGGCTACTTTATTCATACCCGTAGGTAAATTTGTTTTGAGGCTGGTCCCACATGTCACATTTCATTCATCCACACTATACACAATAAACACATATAAAAACACAATTACAAATAAAGTGTTACAGTGCTCCAGTGCAGAATGGTTTTGTCCCATAATTCATTCATTCATTCATCACGCTTGGCTAAAAATCACAATAAGCGACTCTGATGAGCTGTAAGCCATTTTACAATATCGTTACCTCGTCAAAAACAGGCATGGAGTTGTGTTTTGTTTCATTCACACATGTTTGAATAAATCTTTATTATTAGTCTGTCTACTGTACATCCCCAAAGTTCAAAATACTCTGTTCCACCTTGTGATGTCATGAAGCCATAGTTTTCAAATGAACACCTTTTACCTTTAGTTCAGTAGAGAGTGGCAACTGACTGAAATCATCCAAATGATTCTAGTGAAGGCGTATAGAGTTCAAAAACAAAATGGAGCACTTCCTGTATCATCCCACCTGACATCACAAGGTGGAACGGAGTGTTTTCTGTTTGAGAAAAGAACTCGCGTGTGACTGAAACAAAACAAAACAACAACAAAAAACACAAATCCGGGTATGTTTGTGATGAGGAAACATTAGAACAGATCAGAAATAGCGTAATATGGGCCCTTTAGTCTTGTGCTACCAACAAATAAAGTTACACAGTGCACCTTTAAGTATAGTTTATTATATTAACCCTCCTGTCGTGTTCGGGTCAAATCTGACCATTTTACAACTTATAATACTCATAAATATTATGTTTTTCATCTGATTACCCCAAGACCTTATGATATCCTCCACACTGTGTACTTGAACATATAAAAGTGATGATCAGCTATTTCATTCAATTTTGAGTGTTTTAATCAACCTTGTTACACCTGTGGTGTTCCCGGTCAAAAGTGACCGCCATAAGAAATGAATGGGTATCCAGAGTAAATTCATTAAACATACAGAAAACATCCCCATACACACTGCCCCAGCTCACTCACTCTCTCTCTCACACACACACACACACACACACACACACATACACATACACATACACACACACACACACACACACACACACACACACACACACACACACACACGCACACACACGCACACACACACACGCACACAGGAGCAGCCATGCCTGGGATATGCAGGTGTACATGGGGAAACCCAGTACTGGAAGGGCCGAAAAAAACCAGGGCATGCGTGTTGTGCTGGACATGACAACTGGTCTCCAAGGACATAATATCACATGTGACAACTTCCTCACATCACATGCTCTTGGTCAGGAGCTACTGAAAAGAAAGCTCACCATGGTAGGGACAGTGAGGAAGAACAAGCCCGAACTTCCCCCTGCGCTGGTATCGACCAGAGGAAGACAGGCACTCTCATCACAATTTGCATTCACTGACACTCACACTCTTGTGTCATACGTTCCCAAGAAGAACAGAAATGTCTTCCTGATGAGCACAGTACACAAAGACACCGCTGTCAGCACCACAGAGGACAGGAAGCCCCTGATGATCCAGGACTACAACAAGAACAAGGGAGGTGTTGACTGCCTTGATAAGGTAATGTAAAGTCTCATCATGCATTTTATTTTATTTTTATCTAGGTGAATCATAGCATTTTGTGTACGACGGATTGAATATTGTTCCTAATCTCTTATTAGGGACCGAGTCCGAAGGGGGACGAAGGTCCCTATTGTTGTTGCTTTGTTTCCGTATTATTATTATTCTTGTTCATACACGCTGGGGCAATTTTGAGCATGTTCCCATGCTTCAAAACAAACGAAACTTTGCACGGGCATCACAAAGTGCTGCCAGTACGACCACACAAAGTCTCGTCCCTGGGGGACCTGGGGGTCCCTGGGAGACCCCCCACTGGGGGACCCCCAGTGGGGGGTCTCCTAGACCGTACCTCAGATGGGCATAAATTTTGGTAAGCATAATCTTAAGACGTTGGAGATGTTAAATTGCGAAGGATTTTCAAATAGGCGGTAATATGACGATACGGCGGATCGATAAAGTTAGGTATGGAATTTGAAACACTTCTCCTACACCGTACCTCAGATAGGCTTAAATTTTGGTGAACATAATCTTAAGACGTTGGAGATGTTAAATTGCGAAGGATTTTCAAATAGGCGGTAATATGACGACACGGCGGATCGATAAAGTTAGGTATTTATTGAATGGGAGTGATGAGTTATGAATGGGAGGTATTTGTTGCTAGGCAACGCCCTGATCAAAGGTCTTTTGATCTTTGTACCTTTGATCTGATATAGCTGCAAGCAGCAATGTGGGGACAAGCATCGAAGGTTCATGTAGGCCTCAGCATGTAGGCCACATGCAGGGTCTGACAGGGTCTAACAGAGTCTGACAGGGTCTAACAGAGTCTGACAGGGTCTGACAGGGTCTGACAGGGTCTGTTCTGACAGGGTATCTACAATGTCATGGCCACGCCCAACAGGAAGTGAGATAATTGTGCCAGGCACACGAAATTTCGTATGGCTGTGCGTCTCAGTAAGACGAACAAACGCAGGTGCGAGGTCCCGACCAACGCCGCTTGCGGCTTTAATTATTTATTGTTCCTTTACTGAAGCTTACTGGTACATACACCTGTAAGCGGATGACGGCTCGCTGGCCTGTGGCACTGTTCCACAACATCCTGGATGTGTCAGCTTTCAACGCGTATGTGGTGTGGACAGCAATCGACCCAACCTGGAATCAGGGGAAAAGTTTCAAGAGGAGACTTTTCCTCGCAGAGCTGGGGAAATATTTGGTGACTCCTCTTATACAGCGACGCCAGCACATTCCCTGCACACCAGCCTCCGCCACTCTGGTTAGGAGCATGCAAGCTCCAGCCCCAGCCGCCGCCCTGGCTGCTCCCCCAACAAGGACATGGGCAGAAAAGGAAGCGTTGTGGCCTCTGTGCCCCTAGAGACATCAAAACAAGCCTGACATGCTGCAAATGTCATGCTTATGTTTGCAAGGCCCACTCTGACCTGAGTGTCACATGCCACTCATGTGCATGAATACACACACACACACACACACACACACACACACACAGTTGAGTTTGGTGTTCGGTTTTCCATTTATTTTTTTGTATTATATGTTCATTTTGTAGTTCATTTTCAGTGCCCAATTGTACTTTCACTGATGTTATTTAATGTTTACTTCTATAAATTGTTGTTAGACACTTCTTTGAAACATTGTTCTCAACTAAAGAATGTTTAATAAAAACATTGGTGGTGAAAATAAAAAATTGTGCTAATTTAAGAGCAGTTAAAACAGACCGGGAACACTAAAGTAGGGGACTGGAGGCGAACACGACCGGAGGGTTAAAACAGTGGTATTAGGTTTAATATTAGGCAGTGATGACTCTTGACGTTGTATAATAACCCTGAAGTGTGAATTACAAACTGACTTGGACTCCACACATTATTTTGTCATTATGTCAGACTGGCTCAGACTTTTTTGGCCAAACGCTGTTAAAGGTTTTTTAAATTGAATGTGAAAGACTACAGCTGGTTTGTGCGTAAAAGTAAATTTGAGGAAACAGCTGTGAAAGCTCTCACGCTGAATAAGTAAAGAGTAAACAAGAATTATTAAAGGTAATTGGACCGTTTTCAAGTCAGTAGGAAACAGAAATGTCTTGTAAAGTCCAGCTGGCATCATTATATTCTTGAAGTGGTGGTAATAAGTGGGATACAATACAATACAGCGTTAGGAATCGCAGTGCAATGATGGTTGATGAGTTTTGAATCTTTTGTGGGATTTAAATCTTTTGGTTCATTTCAAAGAACCGTTCAAAAGACAGGCTCTTTTAACTCATTCACTGCCGGCCTGTTTTCAGAATTCTAACCCCAGAGTGCCACAGGTTTCAGTAGAATTTCACTGATTTTCCAAGACCCACAGAATACTGAGTTCTTTGACTATATAAACATGGGACACATCAAAATAAAGTGTCGACTCTCTTCTTTCACCTGGAAAAAAAAATATGTTTCTAACCTTTTCGGTTCTCAAATAACTGATAGTAGAACATAGGGAAGTTTCAGCAAAAACACTGGTTTTTGAGCAAGAAATGGAGAAAACGAGCGTTTAGTTCAGAGAAGGATTTCGAGCAGATCAGTGACTTTGACATCAATATTTATCGATTTAGTGACACCTCAAACATCTAAAATAACAGAGAAAGAGATTTTTGATGACAAAGTACATTTTTTATTTACAAATATAAGAATATAAGGCTCTGTGAATCCTTCAACTCAATTGTGCCAAGAGATGTTTACAGGATATAATATCTTTTCATATAAAATAGAACTTTGTCACTTCACAACAATATTGAGGCTCAGAGTACACACTCATATACACACACACACACACACACACACGCACCTACATACACACACACACACACACACACACACATATATACGTATATGTACATACACACAAGCCCATGCATAAACCTTTACACACACACAGCTACACACGCACATACACACACGCGCGCGCCGCACGCGCGCGTACACACGCACGCACGCACACACGCACGCACGCACACACACACACATATAAACTCAATTCTTCTCATCTCGTGCCTCTTTGGAGAGCAGAATCCAAGTCAGTAAACTTCTTTGGCACTGTCGTAGTTCTCCCTGCTCTGCTGCGCGGAGCAGGGAGTCTCCCTGCTCCGCGCAGCGCGATCAGGACACGCCCCCTGCCTCAGCCAGAGCAGATCTCTGCCCCGACATCGCTGCGTGTCTCTGTGATCCTCTGATCCGGGATCTTGGGTCCCAAAAGCGATCAAACCGCTCCGTAGGCGCTGATCAACAGTTATCTGCTTTTCCGGGTTCACTCGCCTCACCATCTTACTCCATTCGCCTCCACTCGCACTCCACAGTACACACACACTACACTCCTCTCCTCTCCCGCCTCTCCGATCGGCAGATAATGATACAAGATCGCCACCTACAGGTTGGGAAGTGTGAATTACACCTTCAAAGCTGCTCCAGGTCGTATCCTAGCAACCCCCGCTGAAAAACGTCCTTGACGAGTTTATTCGTCACGGCACTCAACGTTCGGATTCAACATGACGAGAAAACTCGTCACCGGCAGTCAATGAGTTAATATTTGTTTATATGACGGAAAAGCCAATGTAAGAACTGCATAATCTAAATAAAACCTTCCACTACAATAATGAGTGAAAGGTCCCATATTACGCTGTTTTCTGATCTATGTCGGCTAAAAGCTCACAGGAGTCAATTTGGTGTAATATAGGAACTTTAAAGGTCCCATGGCATGAAATTTTCACTTTCTGAGGTTTTTAAACGTTACTGTGAGCCCCCCTACCCTGTTTAGCCCCCCCCCTCCATGGCTAAAAGTTGTGAAATGTGTAAACTGAGCATTTGTGATCCTTTTCTGCATTTGAAAAAAAGACAGCCCAAACGGGCGATTCCGAACAAGGGAAATTTCTGACGTCACACTCGGGGAAAAATGCAAATGCAGTTCCACCCCCCGTCTGGATGTCTACCCACCGTCTCTGGAAATCATGCCCAGAGAGTTTGGACCGCAAACGAGCTACGCAATGCGAGATGCGTTTTTTTATTTGCCTGGAGGCACGTGAGAGTGTTTCCAGGCTCGGAAGTCCTTTATCCGAGCCTCCGAACCTCTGAAACAGCAGTGGTTTAATTTTATTTTCTGTGGAAATGTGTTTATTTTTCAATGGAAATCGTCCCATATCTTCCTCTGCGCTTAAACGTGGAAGTGGAGCCAGCACACCACCGCACCGCTAAAGAGGAAAGAGCGGAGAGTTTGGCCACGCCCCCACCCACTGCACTGGCCTGCCTCTGTCCTCCTCATTTGCATTCAAGCAACAACGGCCAGAATAAAGTGTTTGAGAGAGATATTTATGACTCTGACTGTGTTCATGAGGCTCTCTCATGCACTGAGTCTTGATTTTGAAGAAGGATTCATTTACAGTATTAGGGAACCATTAAGGCGCCATATAAAAGCACCAAGAAGTTCCATGTCATGGGATCTTTAAAGTATCAGAAAAAATGTGTTTATCCATCCATCCATTCTCTTCCACTTATACGGGGCCGGGTCGCAAGGGCAACAGACTAAGCAAGGACTCCCAGACTTCCTTCATCCCGGACACTTCCTCCATCTCCTCCAGGGGGACCCCAAGACGTTCCCAGGCCAGCCGGGAAACATAGTTCCTCCAGCGTGTCCTGGGTCTTCCCCGGGGCCTCCTTCCGGTGGGACATGTCCAGAACACCTCCTGAGGGAGGCGTCCAGGAGAACAGAAGCCCCCGACAACACAGCTCCCGGGATCATTCGGGCACTCAAACCCCTCCACCACGTTAAGGTGATGGTTCCAGGACAGGTAATAAATTGTGGCAAACTTTTTACAGAATTATCCCTAGTGTCTAAAATGCACGATATATCGACATTAATTCCTTCATTAATCATTAACCACACTTAATAATTTTTATTTTGTATATACTGCCTGTTTTTAACTGTTTTTAATTGTTTTTTAATTGATTGTCTTTGTGTGGTGTCCTTGAGTGTCTAGAAAGGCGCCTTGAAATAAAAATGTATTATTAATATCGGTATCGGCTGATATCGCCAATTTTTAAAAAAACATATCAGTATCGGTCCGATATGTAAATCTGGGCCGATATTAACGACTGATATTTGTCAGTTCTATAAATACGTTGCTTTGAAAAACAGATAAAAGTTCTGTCTCACTTCAGGCAGAGCACTGGGAGCTGTCCTTAATCAGGTCGAGCTGTACAGGGATCTTGGTTATAAAACGTTTATCTTGTATCTGTCCATGTTTAAGTTTATTGTAATTTGACAAAATGTGTTGCAGTTCCTTTTCTTGGCAATACACAAAATGGCCCCCAAACCTGAAGTACAGTGGTACCTCACCTTAAGAAAGACCCAACAAACGAAAATTCCAAGTTACGAAACGCCTTCACGTTAAATTTTGGTCTCTAGATACGAAAGAAAATTCAAGTTACGAAACGCGAAATCTCAAATATTCAAATAATGCGCGCTCAGCCACACATTATACGCTTTTCTCAGACTGGATTTAAACTTTTCTCACATTTGTCTCTGTTTAAACACTCAAACTTTCATAGATTTTCAACCAAATGTATTAATAGTGAAGCGTGGGGGGAAGGGGGAGGGCGGAGAAGTGTGCGCGCGGACACGTGTCCCGGCGCGGGGCTGCGAGCACGAGACCCGTGCTCAAACCGTGCCTCCTCTAGACCAGAGGAGGCACATGCCTGCGGACATGCGCTCAGACTGCGTGCGGTCCCGAGGGGAGGCACATCTCCTCCCCTCTTGGCTGCTCGCCTCAGCCGTGACTCGTGAGGTACACCGGTGCTGCTGCTGCTAATAGCAGAGCTAGCACAAAACCAGGAAATAGACCCGCACGCGGCGCTTTAATCCTGGTGCCCAGTCCTGGTTTAGTCCAGGTTTAGTCCTGGTCCAGTCCTGGTTTAGTCCAGGTTTAGTCCTGGTCCAGTCCAGGTTTAGACCTTGGTCTAGACCTGGTATAGTCCACGTTTAGTCCTGGGGCTACAGTCTCTTAGCCAATCAGGACACAGAACACGGTGTTACACTATAAAAAAAATGTTACACTATTTAAAAAAAACTTGGAACGGGGCCTTGGAATAAATCAGGCTTTTTCCATTGAAATAGCTACTCAACTTACGAAAAATTCACGTTACGAAACCACTTCTGGAACGAATTAATTTCGTAAGGTGAGGTACCACTGTATATGTGGTGATGTGGGAGCCATGTGAAATGCAGATTAAGAGTGACATGGTGATTTATCATCCTTGTGTTGTTTTTTTGTTGTTGTTTTTTTTGTTTTTTTAATCCAAACTTTCTCACAGGGGTTTTGTGAATAAAATAAGTTAAGCTTAACACATTTTGAAAATAAAAGAAGACATGAAAAAATTCATTTTGCATGATTTACAGTCTGTTTAAAATGTTATCTCAGAATTAAAAAATAAATATTGGCTAATATTGGTTATCGGCCATAACAGCAACATTAATATTGGATATCGGTATCGGCTAAAATTTTCACATCGGTGCATCCTTATGTTATTATCCCACCAAATTGATTTAAAGTTAGAGAATGGCCAAAACCTGCCGTACGCACTTTAAATGTTCCACGGAATGAGACAAGACATTGCACTCTCCATGGAAACACCAAGCACCAAGACCAAACCAAATATTTTCTAGCTGTAAAAAATATTTGTTAAAAATTAAATCCCACATTTCTTTTATCAAAGACTTGGTTCATTTGGAGAAAAAGCTTGCTCAAATTCTGGCAGATTCACAAAATCACTGAGCGCTGTCGAAAAATATCTCTTCACAAATGTTTTTCGTGTTGGAGCCGAAATCCATTTGGCAAAAGCGACGTTACCGGGACAGAGGAAGTATTGAGGAGCCTTTTGAATGCTAATGCGCTCTAACAGTGAAGCTGGCAGCAGGTTCGCCACAGCATTTTTCATTTCCCAGCGTCCTCATAGTAATTAAAGGTGTCATTTTAACTTTGCTGTGTACGTAGAGACAAACACACACATACAAAAGCTTTAAGTCCAGATATCAAAACTGTACAAAGAAAGTAAAACCACACAGCAGCTCTCCGGCAATGTTCCCCTTAATTATTCATGTGTCTGAGCAAACACACCAACTCCCTGAGCGTTCTTTGGACCCCCGTGAGCAACACCCGACAAACTGTGACCACACCAGTATCACACACTTACATAGCTTATCAAATTATTGCAGATATTTCTGTTGGATTACTTTTAATATCACTGATTTTTTTGGTCCACTTAGAATGAGAAAGACAAAAATCTTGTTATTCACGAGCTTTGTACATGTTGTATGTCAGTGTGAGGGTCCTGCAGTGGTCAGTGAAACATTGAACATTACACTATTTTGAAAAAATAACCTCATTAATAAAATTAAACTATAGTATAAACCTGTAAAATCACATGAAGAGAGATTTTTTCAGCTTGATAAATATAGTCTTCATATAGCTGCAGATTTTTAAGTATTGTACGACCTATAGGCCACTATAAGATGGGCCTTTCCCAAAGTAATGAGCTCCAAAATAAATATAAATTATCACTTTATATCTTGCTTTTTAATCATGAGCCTATTTAACTAATTTTGTGTGAGTGTCAGAGCTCTGTGGTATAACGCTCTGGGGAGAGGGTTCAAACTTTGAGAAAGTCACGTCTTTTGGGCTTACAAAAACATATGGCTTGAACAGAAACAAAGTAAACAGGTGAGGATTACATTATGGTTCTACCTGTCTCCTCTTCATGTGTTCTTCCGTCTGTCGGCTGGTGTGGACCTGCCACTCTGAACAGCGGCAGCTGCAGAGATGTGCACTATAACTACGGTCATACTGAAGGAAGTAAACGAAATGCGGTCGAAATGTGTCTGTTTCTATTTGTTGTTTGTAGTTGTCTTGTTCCTAACGTGTGTGCACGTTCACATGTTTAACCTGAATCAGATTGGTCGTTCCGTGCGTCAAACCAACCCTGTGTTTATCAGTTCAGATTTTATTTTATGCGCTGCAAAGAATTTGATGCGTGAACTGAACATCTGGGCAGTGCGCGATTGTGCATGCACTTTAGAGGGAATCTTTGCTCTCCGGCCATTCTAATACAGTGGTACCTCACCTTATGAAATTAATTCATTCCAGAAGTGGTTTCATAAAGTGAATTTTTCGTAAGTTGAGTAACTATTTCAACGGAAAAGGCCTGATCCGTTCCAAGGTTGTTTTTTTTATAGTGTAACATTTTTTTTATAGTGTAACTTTGTGTTCTGCGTCCTGATTGGCTAAGAGACTGTAGACCCAGGACTAAACGTGGAATAAACCAGGTCTAGACCAGAACTAAACCAGGTCTAGACCAGGTCTAAACCTGGATTGGACCTGGACTAAACCGGGACTAGACCAGGTCTAAACCAGGATTATCCCTGTTATTATTATAACATGGCAGTGCCGTTGGATGAGCGTGTTGCTCAATGCTCGTGTCTCCGCGCACCTTGCGCGTTCCGCGCTAGAGCTAAGAGGCAGAGAAAGACGCTCTTTCAGCGGGAATAAGAGCGGGGCGGGGCGGGCTCTGGTTCTATCTGACTTCCAGAGCCGGGGCGCTCTGTGAGCTAAAAGGCCGAGAAAGGTGCTCTATCGGCGGGCAAGACCGCGGGGTCTCGCTCGGGGCGGGCTCTGGTTCTATCTGGTCTAGACCAGAACTAAACCAGGTCTAAACCAGGACCGGACCAGGTCCAGACCCGGACCAAAGCAGGACCAGTCCAGGATTAAATCACCCCGTGTTCGCCCGCGCGTGCTCGGCCCTGAGAGGGAGGCACGGCCGGGGCGCCGCGGCTCCATCCCGTGTCCCCTCCACGCTTCACTATCAACACATTCCGTTGAAAATCTATGAAAGTTCAAGTGTTCAAAGAAGAGAGAAATGCGAGAAAAGCCCAACTCCACTCTGAGAAAAGTGTAGAATGTGTGTGGTGAGGCATTTACAGCCCTAAAACATGTAGAACAATTGCCAAATACAAAGTTGTCCTACCTCGTGGACCTCTCCCACCGCGGGCCACCTCTGGAACCTAACCCCGTGTGTGTTGATAAAGTGTATTTACGTTTCGGGGCGTGCATCTGAGCGCGCATTAATTGAATTTTTGAGATTTCACGTTTCGTAACTTGGATTTTTCATATGTAGGGTCTTTTGTAAGGTGAGGTACCACTGTATCATCTTTCAGGATAGAGTCTTTCCAATATGACTTTAAACAGCTCTAATTTACATTTATTCAATTACAGGTTTTACAGCTCAAAAATACCTACAAAAACAGGACTTCTGACTGTGACTCTCCACAGATCTGACCTGTAACTTGGTCTGGTTTTGTCTCCATGAAAATAAAAAGGTTTAATATCAAACTCGGTCACATTCTAGACAAAGCAATAACAGCTCCATGAAGAAAAGCATTTGACGGACCCTCCACCAGAAAAGTTACACAATACACCTTTAAGCCATGTTAGAATGTTGTTTCCTCATCAAAACCAGACCTGGAGATGTGTTTGTTTCATGTGTTTGTCTGCATCTTCAAAGCTCAAAATGCTCTGTTCCTTGTGATGTCATAAAGTGGTTGTTTTCAAGTTTACAGCTACCTTACCTTTAGTCCAGTAGAGACAGGAAATTACAGATCTGAAATGACCTCAAATTATTTTAGTGAAGGTGTATGGAGTTTAAAATCACATTGGAGCACTGTATATTCTGCAGGATTTGTGTGTTGAACTCCAGGTCTGTTGGTGACATTATAATAGATCAAAAATATGTGTGCAATATGAGGCCTTTAAACTTCCCTTCCTGTTGAACTCTTGTTAGTTCCAGTTCTGTTCCCTGACAGCAAAAACTATTGCATTAATACTGAATAAACAATAATAAACAAAGACTTTTTGTACTTAACAGTACATCTTATGTTGGTTGAATTAAGAAAAACACACTTATTCCAATGGTAGATCATTTTAATTGTTGAATCCACTCAAATAAAGTGAAATAAAGTCATTTTAACTTACCTAGGTACCTTACGTTTTGCAAAGCTCTACTCCTGGTTAGCGTTGCCGTGACGACTGCACATTATGTTGCATTTTTTGGCACCGTCCGACTTGGCTTTCAATTTTAGGACAGCTTCCTCATGGATCTGCATACATTTCCATTTTCTAACAAGACACACAATCACATTTCTTTGCCAAATCCATCTCAAACAATGTATAATTCATGGACACGCAGGAAGCCAACTGTCCCGTCTTCGATGATCTTCTTGTTACAGTAATTACAGCGCTGTACAAGACCGAAAATAGTCCGCCACATTGAATTATTGATGGGAAAACGCTACTTATAACAGCTGGGATTTCACCGCTTCATTTGCCTAAAGTGTTCTGTCTCTTATTACATTTCACCTGTGGGTCAGAGACTTGTTTTAGCTCAAATCGATTGGAGATTGGATTCCCAGTGTTTTCAACCTAATTAAGCATAACTGCAGCAATTACAGTAAGCTCCAAGCAGAGAGCTATCGAGCGACGCCATAGAAGTTTGTATGAACATGCTAAATGTTTGTGTTAGAAAGTGAGTAGTATGTTTAAAGGTGCCATTTCAGGTCAGTGATAGCCAAATGAAGACATGTCGACATACACGCTGCAAAAAACAATATCTAGGTAAGTTAAAATGACTTCAATTAAGAATATTATACTTTATTTGAGTAGATTCAACTTGACAAGTAAAATTATCTACCAATCTACCAATTCAAGCAACATTAGATTTTGTTTCTTCTTTGAAAGGTTCATTGTGAAACTTTTCTGGTGGAGAATTCGTCAAATCCTTTTCTTCATAGAGATATTATTGCTTTGTCTGGAATGTTTCACAGTATGGCAGTACAGTGGTCCCTCGTTTATCGCGGGGGTTAGGTTCCAGAAATAACCCGTAATGAGTGAAATCCGCGAAGTAGGACAACTTTGTATTTTACAATTATTATACATGTTTTAAGGCTGTAAATGCCTTAAAACACTGGAATTAACGTTTCGTCACATTTCTCTCTCGTTTAAACACTCAAACTTTCGTAGATTTTTCACCGGACGCGCAAGGGGAGCGGAGACATGAGTCACTGGATCCGCAGGAAGCACCGCGCTCATCCAACGGCACCGCCACGTCCCGAGACGCGACGCGCACCAACCCCTTGGAGAAGTGCGCGTGGTCAAATCCGTGATAGAGCAGCACGACCGGCGCGAGGCCGGGGCTGCGAGCACGAGATTGAACCGTGGACCATGCCTCCCCCTCAGGACCACGTCCTCTCAGCCCGAGCCACAAACCGACCACGCACAAACAAACGCAAGAGCCATACGAAACCAGCAAAGAGCCGCACGGGGTGATTTTAATCCTGGTTTAGACCTGGTCCACTCCCGGTTTAGTCCAGGACTAGACCTGGTCCAGTCCTCGTTTAGTCCAGGACCAGTCCAGGTTTAGACCTGGTTTAGACATGGTCTAGACCTGGTTTAGTCCTGGTTTAGTCCTGGTTTAGTCCTGGTCTAGTCCTGGTCTAGTCCCAGTCCCCCCTGCATCCCCCATCTATCAATCGTCAAAGGTCTACAGTCTCTTAGCCAATCAGGACGCAGAACGCAGACCACACCAAACTAAGCTAAATGTCAGATCTGTGGAGAGGCGACCCCACTCTCAGTCAGCATGCCTGTTTTTCTAGGTATGTTTGACATATAAAATCACATGAACTGAATAAACAACTAAATAAATGTAAGGTAGAGCTGTTTAATGTCATACTGTGGAACATGCCAGGCAGAGCAATCCATAGAAACAAGCAGGTGATGGACCCCTTACCGAAAAGTTACATAGTGCACCTTTAATTAATTTTACTTTATTTTTAAGTGGATTCAACTTGACAAGTAAAATGGAAAAAGTGTGTTTTTCCTAATTCAAGCAACATTAGATTTCGCTTTTATTTAACTGTGTAACTTGTGTAACTTTTCTGGTGGACGATCCGCTATCTGCTTGTCTCCATAGTGATGTTATTTCTTTGCCTGGCATGTCCCACAGTATGGAAATAAACAAATATAGCTTATATTTATTCATTTACAGGTGTTTTTATTTCTCAAAAGTACAGCAAAAGCATGCATTATTAATATGAGCAGGTCCACTTCTTCACTAGCCTGGGAATTCCCAGGCCGCTTCCGTTCGTTTCGAACTGGAAGGCGGCCTGGCAGCTCGTCCAAGCGAGAGTCCCAGATTTAGGGCCCCAATCAGAGAGCGGGGGAGGGGTGGAAAGACGGTGACGCGTACTACATGACAAACGGAAGCTTGTAGTTTGAACTGACAACTGACATGATTGGCTATGGACTTACGTATACGCTCAATGATAGACATTTATAACGCCCAATAAACGGCCGTTGGCAATCGCTAACCACACCTCCGCTACGGGATTTTTCGAAGCGAGCTCCCAGACCCATATCTCACTTGTGATATGGTCAGGTGTTAACCAGACTACTTCTTCACAGATCTGACCTGCAACTTGACCTGGTGATGTGGCCTGCTTGTCTCCATGGCGATAGTTCAATTAAATGCCATAAAGTCAAGCATAAAGTCAAGTTAGTGGTGGATCCTCTACCAGAAAAGTTACACAGTGTAGCAAGATGCATTTTCATATTTTAAGTGTAAAAAGTCCATAGATCATTTGACTTGTGAAGTGAAAGTTACTCAAATCATGATCAAATTGAATTCAAGTAATCTTAACTTGGCTAGATTTGATTTCTTGCAGTGTAATCCAGGTTTATGAAGCTTTGAGGTGACAAAAACATGCACTGAATGGGAAATCCAAGATGATCCTCAATAATGCGTCTCATTTGTGGAAGCTCAGTCCATGTGTGTGTTGTGTTGCATATGAGCATGTCGTAAGATCTGAACAAATGCACGTATCTGATTGAGTATTATGGTAAATGGCGTGTATACTGGAAATCCCACACAGGAATAACTGAATCTTGCTCTTTTCTCTGTTCTAATGTTGTTTCCTCATCATAAACAGACCTGGAGTTGTTTCATTCGCACAGGTTTAACACGCAAACCCTGCACATCATGACATCATGAGGTGGAACAGAGCCTTTTGATCTTTTGGAGATGTAGATGTGAGGAATATAATCTTGTTTGTCTAACTCATCAAAGGTCACTGATATCCCTGATGTCGTTTACGACAAGTATGAGTGATTAAACTGCTTTTTTATGCTGAGTCAGTAGAAAACTAGAAGACGTGGTGTTGTTAAACTGGACTTTGCCTGTGTTTTGATCATGTTATGTACCACTATGACACGTTGCATTTCAAAGTCCAGATGATGATGGATCCTGATAGTTAGTTATTGATCCACTGGTTTGTAGGATAAATAGTCCACAATTCTGTACCTCAGACAGGGAGACGACAGGACATCTGTACTGATCATGCCTGTATACTCTGCTGATCATTAAAAGTGCCTATACTGAACCATCTCAGCTTCCTGCATTTGTTCTACGAGGTCGTAAGAGTTTCTTCTCACATAGACAAACACATGCCATTGAAACAAAACACAAGTCCAGATCTGTTTCAATGAGGTAGCATGATAGCATGGCTAAATGCTCAGAAGAGTCAATTTTGCATAATATAGAACTTTTAAAAACATAGAAAAAACTCAAACCAGGCACATGCTTCACCTCATCAGGGCTTACATGAAATCAACTTGTTTGAAATTGTAACTTTAGAAATATGAAAGCAAATAAAGTCTCAAATGGTCTCATATGAAAGCTGTTATCAGGCCGAAATGTGTGGTTAAGAGACCTTAAGTGGTATTTTATTCTGAAGTGCTCCTCGTGGAATATATTAGATTAAGAGCAAACTCTAGAGAAAAGTGCACAATTTGAAAGTGGTCATATAAAACCACAAGCTCAAAAAGTCGTGTTTTTCAGAATTCATCCACTTTTAATATAAAATTTACTCATACAATCTTATTTTGGTTCATTGGAGTCTGTCAGCACCCATGGGCTATTGTAATACAAGACTCAAGGTGAGAGAAAGGTCTTCCTCCTGACAGCTTTTAAGTGCCTGGTTTGTCTCAGGCACGTTTTTACTGGACTCTTCATGAGCTTCAGGCACTGGGGCTCAAAGTCTAACACTCAATCAGGGTTTGAAATGGGCACTCGGTTTGAACCAGAGACACCTCCTCCAGCTCTACAGATTTTGAGCTGCTCTAGATCAGAAGTACAAAGCTAAACTATTGATGGAAACCGGTGTTCCACAGAGGAAACCCCTCCAGCATCATAGACCCTCCCCACTGCAGGACTCTACAATGATCTTAACGCAAACCTATTATGTAAAATGGACTTTTTAGAGCTTTTAACCATGTTGATTTCCCTCACTATTTACTCTGTCAAAGTTCTTTTTAGAGCGATTTGTGCATACCAGCTTGTTAAAGGAGAAGTAACATTTTTTACAATCTGAGCCTTATTTCGGTAATAAAACAAGTTGTTTTACTCACCCATAGCACTTTGGTGTCATATGGAGCACTTCCAGAGATGTTTTAGATTTGCGTTAGCCTAGCGCGACTTCTAGCCATAGCTCGGGGCATATAATATATGCCCCGAGCGGTCTCCAAATAACACAAACTTTAGCACTTTTCAAATCATAGAAGCTCGATGTCTTAGTCTACGATTTCGTTTGAGTCAAAAGTGGCCTGTAATCCGAGATTTAGCCATAATTTACAGCTTTGCGTTTCATGTTTGGGTCCCGGGAGCTGAGAGCACACTCCGCACATGCGCACTGGCGTCCTCATCTACTAGAAACTATGGATAAATCTCGGATTACAGGCCACTTTTGACCAAACGAAATCGTAGACTAAGACATCGAGCTTCTATGATTTGAAAAGTGCTAAAGTTTGTGTTATTTGGAGACCGCAAACATGTGCCCCGAGAACTCACATTATGGAGATCGCAAATCTAAAACATCTCTGGAAGTGCTCCATATGACACCAAAGTGCTATGGGTGAGTAAAACAACTTCGGTTTTATTACCGAAATAAGGCTCAGATTGTAAAGAACGTTACTTCTCCTTTAAAGCCTGATCTCATCAGATCTCAGAACACAAGGCCAGGACTGGTCAGTACTTGGATGAGAGACCGCTGGGAATATCGGGTGCCACTCCCTGTGTCTTTAGGCAAGACACTTACCCACATTGCCTAGTGTGAAAGGGGTGTGTGTGTGTGTGTGTTGTTGGTGGTCGAAGGAGCCGATGGCGCAGATTGGCGCATTGGCTACAATAGTATCTTGTACTCCACAAGATGAAGAATGAATACTGCACTATAAAGCACTTTGGTATGAAAGGCGCCATTTAAAGTGACTCATTAATGTGAAATCTGAAATGAATGAATCAATCTGAAATTGTTTAATTTCAAGTGGCTAAAGAACAAAACCTCTTTAGCCACATGGGGTTAAAGTGCAGGGGCTGGGACCACAAAACGCCCCTGGACTTCAGCCCACAGTGGAAATTGAGGGGGCGGCCGTTCCCTGCTGCCATATTACCAGAAGTTAGCTACATTAACTCATGTATAAACTCTGCCTCCTTTCTTTTCATTTCTTGCTCTTTTCAAAGTGTCGCTGCCTTTTCTTCCATTGTCTTTTTTCGCTGTAACACAAATCACAGCTGTGTGCCTGTTGCTAAGGCGATACTGTAACCAGGCCATGCTTTTCAGAGCAAGGAGAGAAACTTCACTAGACAGAGACACACTGAGCTCCTCTACAATAAAAATGTAAGAGACCATTTCCAACATTATTTATTTATTTCCGAGGCTCCGGAGCTTATCCCCGAATGCAACCGCCTGCTGTTTATGTATTTTGTTGTGTTTATCCATGCACCTCTGCAGAACTGGAGAGTGAAGGGTGGATTTGACTTATATGCATATTTCTAAACCTAATCATATGGAAATCCTGTGGGAGAAAAGCCAGGCGGGTGATGGGTGATGAGGTAAAACGCAGGATTTAAAATAGAGCTGTCAGAGTGTCCGTCAACACGAGAGGAATTTGTGGGTTTAGCGCAGAACAGGTCAGTAATAAGTCCAAGCATCAGCAGGAGAATGGGAACTCTGTAATAGTGCTGATACTGTGAGTGTGAGGGGAATGTTCATGCAATGGAGTTAAGTGTGACATCTCTGGTCTAAATACGTCAAGCTCCACACAATACGTGGACTCTTAAAGGGCCCATATGACTATTCTGATCTATGTCCCAATGTTATTTTCCTCATCGCTTAATAAAAGAAACACATCTGCTGACTTCTGCTTTAGAAAACTGTGGTGCCCAGTTGGAGTTCATGTCATAAATGTCATCACAACAAAAAGCCATGAAGCTGCCAGCACCTCCAGCGGAAAGTTACAGATCACGCTAGCAAAGCCACTGATTTCTTATTTCATTTGTCCCAAAAGTAAACAATTTGTGACGATAGAAAATTGTAATTGAGATACTGATTTATGTGTCACTCTTGAAGGTTATACCATGTAAGTCAAATGATTTCAGGAGGCCCCAGATGATCGAAAATGCATGAAACAAAGCTGGAAATGCTTCAAATGCAATGTAGATTCATGTTTGTTGGCCGTAAATGAATGTATGTCCTGAAAATTAAATTAAATATCATAATTCTGCTACTAGCCTGGTATAGTACAGTAAACTTCTTTGTGCTTTGATGTATCTTCAGTTGGATGGTTGTACTTTTTGCTTCTATAGTTTTACAGAAGAATACTGAATGGGTGGAATCTTCATTGACTGTCTTCATTGAGTCGAAGTCCAGATTGTCACTTTCACAGCCTACAAACCCAGAGCCTGTTCAGAAACAGACCACATGTTTTCACAGACCAAAGATCAGATGTTTATTCCAAGTTCTCCAAATGTCTGATTACAACTGTTCGTCATTATCTTCTTTTATCGATGTAAATCATCTGCTTGTTTCCCTGGAAGTTTTATTGCTTTGCCTGGAATGTCCCACAGTATGGTATTAATCTTGTTTATCTCCATGCTGATGCCACTAGGCGGTTACAGATAAGATGTGTTTTTAAGATTTTTTTTTTGCATTTAGAATGCTTGTAATTGATTAAAAGCAAGGAAAATTAGCTGATACCTTACTGTGGAACATTACAGGCAGTAAGGCGAATAACATCTCCATTACAAAAGGAGAAATTTGTCAACTGGCCAAAGTTTATTTGGTCGAATACGTTTCACAGCTCATCCAAGCTACTTCTTCAGTTCTGGCTAGAGTGTTGGTGGACACCGCTTATAACTAGCTGCAGGGAGGAGCAACAATGAAATTACTATGAAACTATCACACCTATTTGTTTTCAGTTTCTGTGTGGGATCTTGTTAGCATAGTCATTCAGGGCCTCTCTCAAACCAGTTCTTTTCAGTTCTTTTCAGAAGAACTGGTTTGAGAGGGGAGTTAAAGAGGCTATTTTTGTCAAGAAAGAGAATCCTTCCTTTAACAGAAATGGAGGGTTCAGACATAATTTGTCTCCTATCTATAACTCTATCCTCAAACCTAGATCAAAACAAAGAAACAAAGAAAATAATAGGGTTAGCCAGGTCAGGTCCAGAGACGTGAAAACACCCATAATGGTCCTGAATGACGATGCTAACAAGACCCCACATAGAAACTGAAAAAACAAATAGGTGTGATAGTTTCATAGTAATTTCATTGTAGTTAGCTCCTCCCTGCAGCTAGTTATAAGCAGTTTCCACCAGCATTCTAGCCAGAACTGAAGAAGCAGCTTGGATGAGCTGCGAAACGTTTTCGACCAAATAAACTTTGTCCAGTTGACAAATTGAATTTCTCCTTTTGCCATGGATTCTACCTGGATGACTGAGGGATTCTTCACACGACATCTCCATGAAGAAAACTTACAAGTTACAGGTCAGATCTGTGGATAGGAAAGCTCACTCACAGTTAGAATACAGGGTTTTTCACTAAATCAGAAAACTTGCGTATAAGGTCTATAAGGTCTAGAGTTCGTCTCTTAAAGGTCCCATGGCATGAAATTTTCACTTTCTGAGGTTTTTGAACGTTAATGTGAGCTCCCCTACCCTGTTTAGCCCCCCCCCCCCCCCCCCCCCCCCATGGCTAAAAGTTGCGAAATGTCTAAACTGAGCATTTGCGGTCCTTTTCTGCGTTACACAAAACCAGTGTTCAAACGGGCGAGTTCGGACAAGGCACCTTTTTGACGTCAGACCGGCAAATGCAGCTCCAGCCCCTCCCTCTGTCTCCACTCAGCGTCCCTGTATATCCCGCCCATAGAGTTTGGACTGTGAATGCGCTACGCAATGCGAAATGCGTTTTTTTATTTGCCTGGAGGCACGTCCGAGTGTTTCTAGGCTCGCAAGTCCCTTACCCGACCCTCTGGACCTCTGAAATACCAGTGGTTTAATTTTATTTTCTGTGTAAATATGCTTTTTTTCATTGCAAAGTCTCCCATCTGTCTTCCTGTGTTAAACACGGAAGAGAGGAGACGAGCTGCGCCGAGCTGCGGGGGAAACCCGCCCCCCCGCTCCTTAGCCAATCTCTCTGTCCTTCTCATTTGCAGTGAAGCAGCAACACCCACAATAAAGCATTTTAGACACATATCTAGCCTCATGAAGACTGTCAGAGTCATATCTCATGCAGTGAGTGTTGATTTTGAAGAAGGATTCATTTACAGTATTAGAGAACCATTAAGGAGCCATATAAAAGCATCAAGAAGTACCATGTCATGGGACCTTTAAAGAAAACACTCCACCTTGCCATGTGCGCTACTGTGTTTTTAACTTTCACTCACCTTTACTAGAATAGTCTGGGTAATTTCAGCACTGGCTATTCACTTGAAAACCACCACTACATGACATCGCACTTTTTGAGCTTTGGAGATGTAGACAGACTAATATTGTCAATGAGTAATTTAGGACCTTTAAATACCCACACAATCCAATAAGACTTATATAACACATTCTACTGTCTTGAGCATTATACTGTCTTATCATGTTGTGTGCAGCTTGTCATCATTAATGTATTCCTCTGTGTTGGCGCGGTGCCCATGTCTCTGCTCACAGCCCACAGCTCTGCCTTTATTCTCTGTATCACAACATTCCTGGCAATCTGAGCCCGCACAGCTCTGCAGTATTCTGCCATAGACACTTTTCGACAAAACAAAGCCCGCAGTTCAGCACAGGACTTAAATATGAAGCGTCCGGTTTACTCCCCTCACCCAAAAGACAATTAAAGGCACACAGTGTTTACAGGGTGTGGGCAGGTCCTGACCTAAAAGAAACTGTGCATGTGGAGTTTTAAAGAACATGACTTGGAATGATTTAGTTGATTGGGAACATAGTTAATGGTCCTATATCCTCCTGGGACCTGAAGAAAAAAAGTGTATCGAAATTATTATTATTATTTTAATTTTCTATTTGGAGGTAAATGAACACCTTAGCATTTACATTTTGTTAATTGTATTTTTATTCATAATGCTGTAACATGTCCTCTGTAATGGACATCGGGGACATTTTGGTGTTAAATCCACGTGAAGTTAACAACCTAACAAAAACTTTTTTTTTTTGATGACCAACATCTATGACAAGCTTCTACAGTTGCCTCGAAAAGTTCTTAGACTCCCTTTTAATTTCTTATTTATGTATTTATTTTTTATATATTATGTATTATTTATTTATTTATTTATTTATTTATGTGAGTATTTATTTACATATTTATTTATTTATTTTATGTATTATTTATTTATTTTTTTGCTTATTTATTATTATTATTATTATTATTATTATTATTATTATTATTATTATTATTATTATTACATTTTTAGATTTATTTTATTTTTTTAAATTTATTTTATTTTAATTTTTTATCATAGTGCAGGCACAAACTTGAGTCTCAAAACACTTAAAAGACAGACTGGTTAACTCGATGTCCACTATAAAGGACACAAATGAATGGGCGGGTCTCAGGAGGATATTACACAAAATGGACTCTTGTGAGCTTTAAGCCACATTCTAATGTGGTTCCCTCCTCAAGAACACACCTGGAGTTGTGTTTTGTTTCATTCACACATGTTTGAGAAACTCTTTATGATTAGTCTGTCTACAAAATGCTCTGTTCCACCTTGTGATGTCATGTAATGGTAGTTTTCAAGTTAACAGCTACCTTATACCTTTTGTTTAGTAGAGAATAGCAATGCCAGGGTGTGTGGAGCATTTCCTATTCTTACCCCATGACATCACAAGGTGGAACAAGAGTTTTTGTTTGAGAGATTATGTGTTTAAACAAAACCCAGCTCCGGGTATATTTTTGATGAAGAAACTACATTATAACATTTAAAAACAAAAACACATTTGTGTATTATGGGCCCTTTCCAGACCAGATCCAGACGGTGCAGTGGTGCAATTTGGTAACAGTGCTGTTTTTTTTTAACAATAATATATTCTATGGAGGAAATCAACATGGACAATGTACAAGGCTAATGTTGGATAATACACATTTAATGACAAACTATGGAACATTCAATAACCTCTCCATGAAGACAAGCAGTTGGTAGTCCCTCCTCTAGAAAAGTCATTTAGTACACTTAAAGGTACTGTGAGTGCAGCGCACTGACTCACTAGCCTTGAGCCTCTCGAAGTTTCTTTGCGACGCGGCACGTAACAAAAATAAAGAGTCTTGAACCAAAAGTTCGTCTTTTCTATCTTTACTAAAGTGAAAGCCATACAGAGTGGCAAAAAGGAACAAAAAGGAAACAAAAGAAGGAATTTTAAAGCTTGTAACTTCCCTACATGACGTCCTACGTGACGTCCCTACCTGCTACGTGACGTCCTACGTGACGTCCCTACCTGCTACGTGACGTCCTACGTGACGTCCCTACCTGCTACGTGACGTCCTACGTGACGTCCCTACCTGCTACGTGACGTCCTACGTGATGTCCCTACCTGCTACGTGACGTCCTACGTGACGTCCCTACCTGCTACGTGACGTCCTACGTGATGTCCCTACCTGCTACGTGACGTCCTACGTGATGTCCCTACCTGCTACGTGACGTCCTACGTGACGTCCCTACCTGCTACGTGACGTCCTACATGTCATCCTTACGTGCTACGTGACGTCCCTATATGCTACGTACGGTCAAAAGACTGTAGCTTCTGTAGCCCGAGGCTTCTAACCAGCCACCTAAGTCGTCTCGGCTCACCCCTCAATGTGACTGAAGCTAGATTAAGGATTAATGATCAAAGATTAAAGTAGAAGATCAATAAGATCAAAGTATATCAACGTAGAGCATAGCAACGCATAGCAACGCAGATATAACAGAAAAAATGGCTCTAGCAGGTACACTGTGTAACTTTTTTGTTTGGGGGTCCGTTACCTGCTTGTTTCTATGGAAATGTCGTTGCTCTGCCTGGAATGTTCCACAATATGACATTAAACAGCTCTACCTTACATTTATTCAATGGTGGTTTCATAGCTCAAAAATACCTAGAAAAACAGGTATTCTGACTGTGAGCGGGGTCGCCTCTCTGCAGATCTGACTTGTAACTTGGTCTGGTTTGAAGATAGAAAGATGTAATGCCATACTGTGAAACATTCCAGACAAAGCAATAACATCTCCATGGGGAAAAGCGTTTGACGGACCCTCCAGCAGAAGTTACACAGTGCACCTTTAAGTACAAATCAAAATTTAACTTGAAAAAAACAACATATTGAAACCACTTAGAAATAAACACATTACAACAGATTGCAAAAAACGAGGCCATTCAAAGCCAATATCTCTATCAGACCATTCCAATAACAATTTACCATGAAGAATTTGCTTTTGCTGCATTTTTCTCCGCGACAGCCAAAATGATCCTCGAGACGATTCAGAGATTCTGGTGCATTTTAGGGACATGATGACAAGTTGTTTAGCAGGAGGTGTGTGGGTTCCTCTTCCAAACACAAAAAAACAGCAGCAGCCTGTCAGACACTTTCAGATGGCGGAAAAATATAAAATTACAGCCCCGTGCAAGCTTTTAAATGTGCATTTTGTTTCCCAGCATTTAAAGCCTAAATCTTTCTTATATGTAAAGTTTGTAAAAAGTAGTATTTGATTTGGGCAAAAGGAGAAATGCAATTTGTCAACTGGACAAAAGTTTATTTGATTTGTGGATTTATTTAAACATGAAACACCAGAGTATGTGGTGACAGTAGCAGCCTGTTGACATGCCAATGTGGTTTTTACACTTGTCCTGCTTGGTCCTGGTTTAGTCCTGATGTAGACTGGTTCAGGCTTGGTCTAGTCCCAGTTTTAGTCTCTAATTTGATGCAGCCGTGCCAGGGGTGGTCAATACTGAGAAAAAATAAGACCCATGCTCTCCTACAGCAATTATCCATAAATTTAAAAAAGCATGATTCAAAACTTGACAAACCTGATGCGATGTGCAGTTGTTTTATTAGTGTGTTGCCAACCCTGCACAGCAAGATCACAATATTTGTTCACTAATCCCTTGTATGGGGCGGGTGGACCAATCACGTCACAGCAGTGAGGCCCGTGCAGGTTTGAACCAAAACAAACATGGCGACGCTGACACACGTACTTTAGACGAATGGTAAGAGTTTTGTGCATTTGTGAACAGAGAAGATGTCTGTGCTTTTCTCTCAACTGATTTAGCTAAACTTTGTTCTCTGTTGTAAAGCTTTGACTAACCAGATTCAAGATCCGTCATGATGTTTGGGGTTTTCTGAACACTTTCAGAGAGAGCCATCCTAGTTTGATAGTGTGTAGAACTTCATTCAGAGTGACACACTGTGTTGATTGCGTTGTGATGTCACTCTGAACGGGCAGTGAGCAAAGGAAGGAAACACGCAAATTATCAAAACTGAATGTGAAACTAATCATGGCGTTGTTTTAGGTGAATATAGCATTGTCAACAGATAAAAGGTATCTAAATATATTATGTGTTAGCTGTTAAAGGTCCCATGGCATGAAATTTTCACTTTCTGAGGTTTTTGAACGTTAATGTGAGCTCCCCTACCCTGTTTACCCCCCCATGGTTAAAAGTTGTGAAATGTCTAAACTGAGCATTTGCGATCCTTTTCTGCGTTACAAAAAATCAGAGCTCAAGCGGGCGATTTTGAACAAGGCACCTTATTGACGTCAGATCGAAAAAAGAAATGCAAATGCAGTTCCACCCCCGTCTGTCTGTACTCAGCGTCTTTGTAAATCACGCCCAGAGAGTTTGGACTGCGAATGCGCTAGGCAATGCGAAATGCGTTTTTTAAATTTGCCTGGAGGCACGTCCGAGTGTTTCTAGGCTCGGAAGTCCTTTATCTGAGCCTCTGGACCTTTGAACAGCAGTGGTTTAATTTTATTTTATGTGGAAATGTGTTTATTTTTCAATGGAACGCTTCAAATCTCTCCCCCTGTGCAAAAACAAGGAAATGGATCAGCTGAGGGCTCAGAGCCGAGAGCGGAGAGTTTGGCCACGCCCCCACCCTCTACTATTGGCCAGCTCTTTTCTCCTCATTTGCATTCAAGCAACAACGCCCAGAATAAAGAGTTTGAGAGAGATATTTATGACTCTTTCTCATTTTATCTCTGTTTCTCATGCACTGAGTGTTGATTTTGAAGAAGGATTCATTTACAGTATTAGGGAACCATTAAGGAGCCATATAAAAGCATCAAGAAGTACCATGTCATGGGATCTTTAATACTCCATGGAAGTAAAATACTCCCTCTTTAAATATTGCACAAAAGATGAACAGGCCATGAAATGTACCACAATAGTGCTAAAAGATCAATTCATTTCATAGCCTTATTTGAAAGATTACGCAGCATTTGTTCAGTATTTCCTCGACATGTGTTCTGTGTGAGAGTGTGAGCGCAGCCGTATGAGCAGATTTAACTTTGAAACACACAGACAGAAAAGTCCAAGCCCTGTATTTATTCTACTCCATGTTTTGATGTGCGTCTGTGTAATTCCCAGACCCCAGAGAGCAGCTCCAGAAGCATCAGACAGAGACAGACTTCAGCCTGAGTGTGGGAGGCTCCTGTTACAGTCAGGAGAAACACTGGATATAATGTGTGGATACATGTAATGTACGTTTGACCTGTAGAGCAGTGCAATCATTTTCATCTCTCTGACTTGACTTCTTATATCCTCCACTGGGTTTTTCTGTCCATTGTAATTTCTGCGCTTAATTTATAACATTTTTTAGTAATAATGATGTTTTGCACCTTCATGATCCTCACAATGCTTTACTTTGCATTCTGGTAGGACAAAATAGCAAAGTAGAAACACCAAGATCATATATAAGTGAGTTACAAACATTTTAAGACCAAAATGGGAAGAGAGGAGTGATTTTCAATGTAAAGTCAACTGGAACCAGAGTCCCATGCTCACTGATATGAAATGTGGTGTCTAGCAGGTTAGCTATGTCCATTTATATACACTCAACAAAAATATAAACGCAACACTTTTGTTTTTGCTCCCATTTTTCATGAGATGAACTTAAAGATCTAAAATCCATTCCAGATACACAATACTAGCATTTCTCTCAAAGATTGTTCACAAATCTGTCTAAATGTGTGATAGTGAGCACTTCTGCTTTGCTGAGATAATCGATCCCACCTCACAGGTGTGCCACATCAAGATGCTGATCTGACATCATGATTAGTGCACAGGTGTGCCTTAGACTGCCCACAATAAAAGGCCACTCTGAAATGTGCGGTTTTGTCTCACAGCAAAATGCCACAGATATCACAAGCATTGAGGGAGCGTGCAATTGGCATGCTGACAGCAGGAATGTCAACCAGATCTGTTGCTCGTGAATTGAATGTTCATTTCTCCACCATAAGCCGTCTCCAAAGGCGTTTCAGAGAATATGGCAGTACATCCAACCGGCCTCACAACCGCAGACCACGTGTAACCACACCAGCCCAGGACCTCCACATCCAGCAGGTTCACCTCCAAGATCGTCTGAGACCAGCCACTCGGACAGCTGCTGAAACAATTGGTTTGCATAACCAAACAATTTCTGCACAAACTGTCAGAAACCGTCTCAGGGAAGCTCAACTGCATGCTCGCCGTCCTCATCGGGGTCTTAACCTGACTCCAGATCGTCGCCGTAACAGACTTGAGTGGGCAAATACTCACATTTGATGGCGTCTGGCACATTGGAGAGGTGTTCTCTTCACGGATGAATCTCTGTTTACATTGTTCAGGGCAGATGGCAGACAGCGTGTGTGGCGTTGTGTGGGTGAGCGCTTTGCTGATGTCAATGTTGTGGATCGAGTGGTCCATGGTGGTGGTGGGGTTATGGTTTGGGCAGGCATCTGTTATGGACGAAGAACACAGGTGCATTTTATTGATGGCATTTTGAATGCACAGAGATACCGTGATGAGATCCTGAGGCCCATTGTTGTGCCATACATCCATGAACATCACCTCATGTTTCAGCAAGATAATGCACGGCCCCATCTTGCAAGGATCTGTACACAATTCTTGGAAGCTGAAAATGTCCCAGTTCTTGCATGGCCAGCATACTCACCGGACATGTCACCCATTGAGCTTGGGATGTGCTTGACCGGCGTATACGACAGCGTGTACCAGCTCCCACTAATATCCAGCAACTTCACACAGCCATTGAAGAGGAGTGGACCAACATTCCACAGGCCACAATTGACATTCTGATAAACTCTATGCGAAGAAGATGTGTTGCACTGCATGAGGCAAATGGTGGTCACACCAGATACTGACTGGTTCTGAGTCCCCAGACCCCCAATAAAGCAAAAAAAAAAAAAATGCACATTTCAGAGGGGCCTTTTATTGTGGGCAGTCTAAGGCACACCTGTGCACTAATCATGATGTCAGATCAGCATCTTGATGTGGCGCACCTGTGAGGTGGGATGGATTATCTCAGCAAAGCAGAAGTGCTCACTATCACACATTTAGACATATTTGTGAACAATGTTTGAGAGAAATGGTAATATTGTGTATCTGGAATGAATTTTAGATCTTTAAGTCCATCTCATGAAAAATGGGAGCAAAAACAAAACTGTTGCGTTTATATTTATGGATGCAACACAAGAATGTCCCCATTGTGGGTTCTCTTGTCTTTTTTTTTTCCACAGGGCAAGAGATCTCGTTGAGTTGAGCTTGCATGTTCCTTCTGTGTCCAGCTTTCGATTTCTTCATCAAACTAAAACCCTCTAGACGTGCTTCAGAAGTTCTGTGGTTTCTGGTCCTCACAGACTTCAGTAACACTCAAGGATGCATTTCTTTTGTGTATCGCAAAAGACCAATACTACAAGAACGTAAACCAATCCAAAGCTATACATTTACTTACACTTGAAGAGAACTGCGCTCACCTAGTTTGACTCTTTCATATCCACTGTCCATAGTGGAGGCCTGACATACTTTTAACTGGGAGTAGCCAAGACATTCAAATTCAAATTCATTCAAAGATGCCATATGCTTAACATAAAGCTTTTGCCACTTGTAGGCTGACTACAGTGGGAAGAGCAAAGAAAAAGATTAATTATAAGTGGCAATTCAATGCACACATTTGAATTTTGTCCCATTGAAGGACCTGTAGGCAACTTGGTAGTGGCGCGTCACTTCCACCTGCATCGCTAATCAAACAAACTAAGCCTGGTGGAAACTGACATGGACTCGACTCAGAAGGGAGAGGGGAGCAAATCACTGCCAGGCCGCCTTTGAACACCAAGTTTATTTATAAAAAGAATGACGATGGGACTATCAACAAGAACGTGGTGATTTGTAGCTTTTGTAAAAAAACAATTTTCCAATCACCGAAGCTGCTCCAGCCTGACGGATCATTTGAACGATAAACATGTCCAGACAAGTTCCATTGTTACCGGTGATAGAGCGAGTGTGAGCGCACTTCGCTAAACCACGCTTGCAGAATTTGGTTTCTCTCTCTCGCTCTCTCTTGATTAAAATGTGATTCATTAGATTAATTTATTACAAATCCTGTAATTAATTAGATTTTTTTTTAATCGCCTGACAGCACTACTATAAAACGAAATAAGGAAAAGTATAGTGTGTGCTACAACAGGTGAGTTGATTTGTGCTCTAAAAAATGTTGTTGTTGACTATGTTTGCTAATGTGTGCATTGTGTCTCCATGGTAACTGCTGAATATTCCGCTATATAGACATACACGTAGAACACCACCCACATGATGACACTGTAAAATATGAATACTTCCTTGTCAGGTTCCAATGCTACTTCCTACTTGTAATCTGCTGTGAACAAACATAGCCGACTGTGCTTATTGTTGGCCTGAGCCTGCTTTTTTCTCACCACGTTATCATATGTAACTCCAAGCCTCTTTGCAAACACATCACAAACACAAGTGGCACTAGCTTTGGACTGTTTTTTTAACTCATTTCTGCAGGATTAGAAGTCACGTCATGGAAGATTTGAGCTGAAATAACTGCAAAGTTAAGAGGCTCCAGACCAAACATGAGACTAATACAAATATTTAGACCACAATAAACTGTCAGGGGGAGATAAGTGAAGAATTAGTCCCGTGTCCAGTGATCCCCTGTAGGGAAATATACCGATATGGTATTAGCATCGAATATCAGTGCTAATACTTCAAATTTAGCTGGATCCTGTATCGGTACCATGATACTGATTAAGTCCAAGTTGGGACTGGATAATAAGAATATTTACAGAATCATTTTGGCCTAGAAATCTCATAATCTCTTGAGTGGTTATTTGAAGAATACATTACATTTGCATAACACAATTGGATCTCTTGGGGATTATGTTAACTGTGTTTTAAGGAAATAAGTTCAATTTCCACTCATACACTGGTATCAGTTAAAGATCCCATGACATGGTACTTCTTGATGCTTTTATATGGCTCCTTAATGGTTCCCTAATACTGTAAATGAATCCTTCTTCAAAATCAACACTCAGTGCATGAGAAACAGAGATAAGCTGAGAAAGAGTAATTTTTCTCACTCTGAACACTCTATAATGGGCGTTGTTGCTTGAATGCAAATGAGAAGAAAAGAGCTGGCCAATAGTAGAGGGTGGGGGCGTGGCCAAACGCTCCGCTCTCCGCTGTAGCTCACAGCCTATCCATTTCCTTGTTTTTGCACGGAGGGAAAGATTTGAAGCTTTCCATTGAAAAATAAACACATTTCCACAGAAAATAAAATTAAACCACTGCTGTTCAAAGGTCCAGAGGCTCAGATAAAGGACTTCCGAGCCTAGAAACACTCGGACGTGCCTCCAGGCAAATAAAAAAACGCATTTCGCATTGCCTAGCGCATTCGCAGTCCAAACTCTCTGGGCGCGATTTACAGACGCGCTGAGTACAGACAGACGGGGGTGGAACTGCATTTGCATTTCTTTTTTCGATCTGACGTCAATAAGGTGCCTTGTTCAAAATCGCCCGTTTGAGCTCCGATTTTTTGTAACGCAGAAAAGGATCGCAAATGCTCAGTTTAGACATTTCGCAACTTTTAACCATGGGGGGGGGGGGGCTAAACAGGGTAGGGGAGCTCACATTAATGTTCAAAAACCTCAGAAAGTGAAAATTTCATGCCATGGGACCTTTAATAGATACTTGAAGTCAAAGTATCTATATTGGAATCAGAGCTGAAAAAGATGGATCCGTGCATTTCTAATCCTCTGTGGCCCGTCCCCTCTGTCCAGGTGCATATATTTGTGATATCGCTTCCAGAATCCTCCAGCTTTCACCATGAATTTTAAAAGACTAACAGACAGTCAAAATTAGTGTGGCTTTGGTTGTGATCACAGTATTGGAATGTTTTTTTTGGACAATTTTTTGGTTTTTAATTGTGTAGGATTCGTTGCAAATATGAATCATAATTAGAGTAACAAAACATGAGGTATCAAATCCAGTACTTTTTTTTTGTTTTTAATCATTGGCTCCCAATTTCAGGGCTCTCCACCGAAACCAGTTGTAGATCAATCAGCATAACCAGCTATAACTGACTAGCACAATGGTGGGTAAAGTGTCCAATTCAGGATCAAAATAACAGGATTTGCTTCAAACAACATTCAACCTATCTTCTGGTTGGACTGTGGAAATGTACTGACTTTACCACTGTTGTCCTCAATCTTTTCAATTCTATTTAATTTAAAAAAAAGATGGTAGACTTTCGCGAAACAGCACTTTCAAAAGGTTTTATATTATTGAAAATTAACTCTTGAGAGCTTTAAGCCATGTTAGAATATTGTTACCTCATCAAAAGTTGTGTTTTATTTCATTCACACGTTTGAGTAATGCTTTATTATTAGTCTGAGTCCAAAGCTTAACCGCTACTTTTTATCTTTATTTTATGATTGGCAATTCTTGGGCAGAAATGATCTACATTTAGTGAATGTGTATGGAGTTTAAAAACACAGTGGAGCACTTCCTGTATTGCCACATGACATCAAAAGAAAAAACTGTGCAGAGTTTGTGTGTTAAACATGTGTGAATGAAACAAACACAACTTCAGGTATGGTTATGATGAAGAAACAACATATACCAGATCAGAAAATAATGTAACATGGGCCCTTTAAATTATATACAGAACTCACATAAAGAGCTCCTTAATGTTTTTAAAGTTCATCTCCTTACCTTCACCAAGTAAAACAACAAAACTTTTTTTTTGTTTTTTTTTTTCCCAAATGTAAAACTTTCTTATACAGTGCACTCAATAGGAGCCATGTGTGTGGTGTGACAGGCTTCTTGTATTAAACTTGTCAGTCTTGTTGTTCCTGGAGGAGGTCGAGCCAAAGTCACAGTGTAATGAATGTGCCTGTGTCAAAGCACAGTGTGGGGAACAGACTGAGGAGACACGTCTAATCAGAAAGCTACAGCACAGAGGTCACCACTGCCACCAGTCCAACCCCTTAAACCTGAAAACATGCTTTAATAGGGTCTAATATACACTACATCATAAATTAAAGCTGCACTGCTGAACTTTTTTGCCACCTGCTTGTGTCTTGGAATGTCCCACAGTTTGAGATTTGCTCTCAAATGTAGTGACGTAAAAGGAACAAAGTATCCACTTTAAAATCTACTTAAGTAAAGTAAAAGTACATCACTTTATTACTTTTGCTTTATTACATTCCACCACAGGACTCCACTCCACTCTACCCTAATGGACTAACCCACACTATTTGTGACCAGCCATGGAAAAACCAGTTACAAGTCGTCCCGGAGGTGTTTTGAGTTATTCGCAGATTGTGAAAGTGTAAATTCTAAGCCAGGGGTGCTCAATACATCGATCGCAATCTACCAGTCGATCGCCAAGGTAGTGTGGGTAGATCGTAGTGTCGTAGTGTACTCGACACCGGTCTCGAGATGATTGCGATCATATTTCATTACGGCCGCTGCTGTCAGCAATAAACTTTTACTGCAGCCTGTCCGCTCGAACCCACGCACGTCACCATGAGCGCCACCAGCGCACACAGCTTGTCCGCAACAGCACGTACCCTGCATCCCAGTGTGTATCACAGAGAAGGTTAAACTTTTTAAAACATCCTTCCTGTCCGTCCGCCTCATGTCAGTGCGCTGCTCCTTTTCACGCTCTCGCTCCTCCTGCTCATAGCGCACACAGGCTTCTTCCTCAATGCGCGCTGATTAAAAGTGCAAGGATGAAACACGAAGCAAAAACTAATCTAAATTTATGTTACAGTGTCTGCACAGAGCAGGTGTACAGCACAGAGCAGGTCTACTGCAACATGTGGTTGAATTTTGCGTAATAAAAGTGCACAAATGCATCTGTTTGTCACGACATGCGTTTGGTAAATGTGTAAGAGTAAGCTAATGACAAACAATGTACAGAATGTACATGGAGTTATGCAGGGTACATCAACAGGCATTATACATTTAAAGAATTGTCAATATATTTATAAATAAATAAATGATTTGCATTTTTGCTGTAGGTAGATCATTTTGACTTGGTCATTTTACAAGTAGCTCGAATGCTGAAAAAGTGTGAGCACCCCCGTTCTAAGCTTTCCAACGATGCTTTACACATGGAAATCTGAGAACATTTGAAGAATTTGTCTCCAAAGCAGCACATCTGAAAACAACGAGCTGAGAAAAGTCGCGTTAAAGATTCTCTAACTCCAGGGCTTCTGGGCTCATTTGCATGACATTAAGCTAAGTCCTCCTCCATCACTGACATTACTGTGGTGTGGTGTTCAGGGCAGGTCATAATTAGAAGGTACTTTGTTAAAATGGAAACGCTTTTATAACAGAAAGAACAAGACATTCACTAATTCAATAACACACAGGATAATATGTGAAGTCAAAGTCACATGTATTGTCAATTTAATACAATAAAAAATATAGTATAAGACACTACACACACACGTACACATACGCACACAGACTCTGGACACACAAACGTAAATATTCACGAGCTGCTCACAGCTGACAGGCGGAAAAAGAAAACAAATGAGTGCTAATGACACATGATTGGTCCGTAGCGGCAGTATGGTAATTTACACACGCCCCAATTCTTTCTGAAAAACAAGCCAGTTTCAAAGACAAAATGTATGCTTTTAAAGCAACCAATGCTGTTATCTGAAACATGGAGTGGCTTCTTCATGATCTCAACTGACACATTCTGCAAAAAACAAACAAAACTGCTTCTAACACAATTTTCTCATTTTCACGAATCCCGACATGTGGCGGGTTTCATTTATACAGAAGTATAAGGTAAGTACCATTCTTTTCACCGGTGACAGCGTATCAAGTAGAACTGCCTAATTTATGAGGGCCTAAGTCTCTCTAAACAAACTGTTTAAAATAAAACTATAAACACTGAAATACTGAAACACAAAGACACTGAAAGTTCTCCCCTCCACATGGTTCAGCCCAGGACCTCCCCCAGAGGCTCTAAAATGTCCGGAACCACATGTAGAAGTGGTGAATATGGATATAAGAGAAGTGTATAACTGAAATGAATAGACTTAAAATAATGCATCTTTAAAGTAAGTAAAGTGTAACTAAAATAAACATAACTCAGGACTGTATGACTGTTTTGTTAAAGTTGGCAAATGAAGTTGTTTAAATTATAAAAGGGCAAATAAAATAATGGTACACACTGACACTGTCACATACCCCTATATAGTCATCTTCACTCTGATTGGTTATTTATGTGGGCGTGGCTTATCTGCTGGAGCCAATGGGCATGTGAGATCCAATGTCTACTTCCTTTCCGGTGCGAAGCAAGAAAAAAAAGGACGGTTTTGAGTTACAGCTGGCGGAAATGGTGAGAAAATATAAATATCTATCCGACACGACGCTCAATGACTATAAAGACAAATTATAAGAAATTCATGGAGGGAGATCGGCCCAGAGGTGGGACAAAGTCATTGCTGGGTAAGTCCCAAGTAAGTCTAAGTCTTTTGCACTCAAGTCCCAGTGAAGTCCCGAGTCAAGAGTATCCAAGTGCCGAGTCAAGTCCGAAGTCAAAGCTCACAAGTCTCAAGTCAAGTCCAAAGTCCTAGCATTTTAGTTTTGAGTCATTTCGAGTCCCCTTTACAAAGAAATAAAATTTCTACAAATCATATAATGTCTGCAAGATCTGCCTTGGATGCGGTCGAATGAAAGCAATGTAGAGCTACTGTGATTGGATGTTGTGCAAGCCACATGCTCTTTGCATACATTTTCGCAGATTCACAAGTACAACAAGTGCGGTCCTTATCAACATACTTTAAGAGTTTTTTTTTTCCATTGGACGTAGCAAGTCATCACAAGTCAAAAGGCCTAAGTCCAAGTGAAGTCACGAGTTAATGATATTGAAGTCCAAGTCGAGTTGCAAGTGTTTGTACATTTTGTCGAGTCGAGTCTAAAGTTATCAAATTCGTGACTCGAGTCTGACTCGAGTCGAAGTCACATAACTCGAGTCCACACCTCTGGAGATCGAGGACATAATTAGGCGACGAAAATCACTGTAGAAACTCTGGGGTAATCTCTGTGACAAGTTTGTGAAAGCCAATAGGGGGGGTCACCAAATAAAGAGCGGTCAGGCTGGAGGACGAAAAGAAATACCCTCAATATATACCTCCCTGCAGACACTGGACTCCTTCATCAAACACAGGGAAACGTCAAAAGCAAGCGGAGCACAGCAAGGGGGCGGGGCAGTTCCCCAACAGAACATCTTTTGAAGTATAAAATGTCAGAGCCCAAACGAACCTTTTCCTGTTCTTATCACCTCAAAAACAAGAATAAAGTTCTTATGTTCTTGTGAAGTATGAATTGGTCTTAAGTCCATTGTGTTCTTTATGTATCTAATTATAGTGCCCAAAAATCTGAAAGTGCACCGTTAGTATGCTAGTAGTTAGCTTTGAAAAGGTAAGCAAGGAGTAACGGTGGACCACTATAAAAGAAATAGGTCTGTTTTTCACGCTTTTAACAAAATAAGTCAGGTAGAGAGACCCCGCTCACAATGAGAAAGATTTAAATCGTGTGAGCTATAAAACATCAGTAATTAAATAAATGCACAATATACTATTTAAATGGTATACTGTGGAACATTCCAGGCAGAGCAATAACATCTCCATGTAGACAAGCAGGTAGAAGAACTCCCACCAGAAATGTTACAAAGTAAATCTTTAAGCTAACCCATAGTATAAAGTACGCAGCTCCACGCATGTCAATACAATCTATGTAGGAGTAGGAGAAGCGCATGTTGTCATCTCTATGGGGGTCTGTATGAATCTATGTAATGTTGACTTGTGATTCAGCCCTTTGCTTCATTAGGCCTGTATGCTCCCATTGTTCATGTGACTCCCACTCCCCAAACATGCATATAGACTGGATTATAGACTGAAGAAGAGTGAATAAGAGTGAAGGGGGTGTCAGCGCCCATGGGGAGACCTCAACACAGAGCAGAGCCAGCCATATGAGTCATAGAGCAGGATAATCAGGGCCAGAGCAAGTCTATGCAATTCTATTCACCAGCGTCAGAGAAATATGACAAAAGACGTTTTCTGAAAGTGTGATTTTGGAATTACTTTTGAGTTTAAACATATTCAGGAGCATTGGAATTTGAGAGAAGGCTGAAATTTGCATTGGGAAATCGACATGCATTTTACAGAAATAATTGGTTGGCTGCTTTTGTGGCTCACACACTGAGCAGTTTCTTTTGTTTTGTTTTTTTCTCAGTTAGTTAAAATCAACTGATAAGAAAAAAAAAAAAACTAAGCAGTGCAGTATGTGCAGTTCAAAGGACTTGTGTCCTTGATAAGGGATTGCTGGATTTTGTGAAATGAGCTGTTAGTTTTTCCTGTATCCATGGAGACTGTGCAAGAGGTTAGCTAAGGGGCTAGCTATGGTCTGTTGAGATACTACAGGCTTTTTACACCATATGTGACAGCAAATGTGGCAGAAGACCTTCCAGAGAAAATACTTTATTACCAATGTGGAGTAAGTGAAAGGCCTTGTGTTCACCTGACGCCCCTTGGAGGCTGCTGTGATGCTGCAGAACAAAGAGGGGAGACAATTTTGTCCTGACGACTGTTCCCCTCCTCAAAGTGCTGACCCAACCCAACCAGTCCTCCTGTTAAAAGGTACTCACAAAGGTCTCAGTGATGTTTAACTGACACCTGCGCTTACACTGCACTTTTGCACTGCGTTAATTGGAAACAGAGTCGATGGAAGCTTCCCCATGCTCACTTCTTATATAGAAAGCTGTGGCTAGCGGGTTAGCTGTATCCATTTCTATATAACCTATACAGTCTATGGTACTGCTAAGAAATCCTCCAATAAAAACCCATTTCACATTTGGATTTCCTATTTTTACATCTGTTCCATTCAAAGCCAAATTGTATTGCTCACTGGGAGCAGGACTGCAGCGATGTCTTGGCATTGTTCCCACTCTGACACATGGGGATTTGAATCAATAACACGACGTCTGTGCCATTCCTGGTATAGTGCCCCCCCTCCCCTCTCTCTCCTCTCTGTAAGTCTAAAAATATCCCTCAAACAAGAGATGCCCCTTTCCGGTCACCGTGCTCCATCACAAACATTTAAATGCATGTTGATCCGCAAATATTTAATTGTCCTCCCCTACTTGTGCTCCCATGAGGAAAACTCTGAATCCTCGATATCTGACTAACAAGCAGGTGCCTGGGCAGAGATGGAGAGAAGAGGAGAGACAGGAGGAAGATATATTGGGTATTTGGTGTGAAGTGTGAAGTGGCAGCAGACTAAAACTGAGTGTCTAACAGTTATGAGAACAACTGGTGTAGCATGGGTTTCCTGAGGCTGTGAAAATGTGGACTTCAGCTGTGTGGACATAGTGTAGTCCTGGTCTAGTGCTCAGTTAAATAATCAGTGCTAGTTAAAGATGCACTGTTTTGTATTGTATTTAGAAGAAGAAAAAGAAGAAGAAGACATGCTTTATTCATCCCTGTAGGGAAATTATTTCTCTGCATTTGACCCATCCTTCAGGAGCAGTGGGCAGCTCATCTTTCAGGCGCCCGGGGACCATCTCCATGATCTTATTGCTATGCTTGGTCAGGACCTAAGCTGGAGGATTTTACCTGGAGCATGTTTTGGGTTATGGGGCCATGTTTCAGCCATGTTAGAATGTTGTTACCTCCTAAAAAACAGACCTGGAGTTAGGTTTTATTTCATTCACACATGTTTGAGTGACTCCTTATTATTAGTCTGCCTACAATTGTTAGTCTCCAAAGCTCAAAATGCTCTGTTCCATCTTTTGATGTCACGAAGCATTCGTTTTCAAGTTAACAAAGCAAGTTTTTACCTTTAGTTCGGTAATCATCCAAATGGTTCTAGTGAAGGTTAATGGAGTTTAAAAACACAGTGGAGCACTTCCTGTATTCCCACATGACATCACAAGATGGAACAGAGTGTTTTCTGTATAAGAGAAGACATAAATATGTGTGAATGAAACAAAGTGAAACAAAATGAACTCCAAGTATGTTTGTGATGAGGAAACAACATTATAACAGATCAGAAAATAGTGTTATATGGGATCTTTTATTTAATTTATGGGATCTTTTAAATTACATATATTCACCTCAATTATACATTGGCACACTGAAAACAGTGCCTTGCCCAAGGACACAAAAACACATGCAATGGGACCACCAACCAGATCCCGTGCTAATACTTTTGAAATCCTCAAGTTTGACATCAATTATAAATGTATGGTCTTCAGACATATCTGGCCCTGTAGTCCCAGAGTTGTCGTAGTTCTATTGATCAGCATCCTTTACGTAATCTGATAATGACTTATATCCAAGGACAAGAACAAGTTTACAAGGACAAAAAGAAGGAGCGGTGCTCCACATGTAGAATGAAATATACTGTTTACAGGCATATGACAAAGTGTGGTGGAATCAGTATAAAACAGAGCCAGTGTCTTAAAGAACAGCACATACTAAAAAAATGACTTTTATGAGGTTTTTACCATGTTAAAAAACATAACTGGAGTTCTACTTTGGTTTATTCACGCTAGTTTGACAATTCCTTGTTTAGTAAGTCCATTCCCTCTAAGCCCCATACAGTTTTTTTTTTTTTAATTTTCCAGAATTGTTATGACACAGGTAAAAGTTTTGGTCCTACACTGTTTTTAAATAAACATAAAAAATAAATGAAAAATCCTCCTGCTGTCAAATGGCATTGCATGTTTGTTAGCATGTCAGAAAAAAGTTGCTGACCCTCAGTGTGGTTTGTTTGTTGAATAGTGATTCCCCATACTACCAAAAGATGAAGCACTCATCTCAGTTCCCAGTATTGGAGTGTACCTGCCATTATTTTAAAAACATGAAATGCCAAAGGAAAGGTACTCAATGGCATGTTGAAATGCCTGTTAAACAAATATTGGTTGGTGAAGAAATTGCACTAAAAGTTTACTGTTGTATTGGGTGGGAGTGAAGCATTCATCCACTAATTTGACGGTTGACAGTTCTATTATACTGTCGGAGGTTGGATTTGTTATCAATAAAGAGCTTCTGTCGACTCATCGTTTTGCAAGAATCTAACAAATTAATATACTTCTAACTTCAGTCACAGTATGTGGGTGGTTCCTTAAAGTGGAAGTTAACACTACTTTTTGCTGATTACAGCCAGGCATTTCTGATACAAACACCCAGCTGCAGGGGCGTAGTTTGAAGTGTAGATACCTGTTAGAGCCATGGAGGGGGGTATCTGGTATGGAGGGTAACAGGTATCTGGTAACAGGTATGTGAAATATGGTTGTGGGATCTTAAGCGTTTATTCCCACCTTAAGGGAGGACATATGACCTAAAACTGTAGTCCATATTTGTTAGGGCAAAGTGTTACTTCATAACCAGAGTTGAGCGAAGTGCCTGGGGAGTGGGAAGTCTGTGTTTCTTTGTTTGTTGCCCTCAAATCGGCCCCAATTACTGCCAGTCGCTGAAGTCAAAATAACATGTGCATCTGAAATTCAAAACATAAAACATTTCTCTACAAGTAAAAAAAATTTCTACAAGTAAAAGCTTTAACCTCCAAGAATATTGTTTCCACTGTTAAGGAGTTATGGAGCATACACAATGTAAATATTGGAAACTTTGTAGAAATTTCTCAGAATAAACACATTTGCACTCCACTCCACATTCACACAAAAAAGTTGTTTATTTTTTCCCATCTATTTGCAATTCAAATTCTTGACCTTTTCAAACCTGACCGGATGGCACAGAATGTACTAGAGCCAGCTATTAATGCACAACAATGGCATAACAATACGCTTTTCGTAATAAGTCTCGTTAATTATGAAGCTAATAATGCAAACATTGCTTTTTACATGGGTAATTTACACCCGCTGCGTCAGAAATACATTTGAAAAGCAGATTCTTAATGATTTGTGTCATTATACTAGAATCACCACTGCTCTGTTGGCTGCCCTTTGGAAAAATACAGCATTCATAAGAAATCCATGAGGCTGGAACTGAGGGACTGTTGTTGACGAAAGACAGATTGAATGCGAACGGTAGTTAATGTTGAGTATAGGAAGTGAGTTTAGCATTGTGTTGCCTGGAAAGTTTCACAGTATGGCTTTTATGGCAAGGCGTTTTAACATTTAAACACTAGGCTGGATATGTATTGCAGATATCTCTAACTCAGTTTTGCCTAGTCAAAAAGAAATATCCACAAAGACATTCTTCCTATCCGTAATTGTCATTTCAGATGTTCATAAAGAAATTCTTCCTAGGGCAAATGACATCACTTTTGCCATTCATTTGTATGGGGTTCATCATTATGGATATCCACAATTCAGTTCCGGATATCCACTATGTGAATTACGGATATCCACAACTGAATTATAGATGACTGTAATTCCAGTTTGAGATATCTACAATTTGATTTTGACTAGTCATAACTCCAGTTCAAGGTTTAATTCACCTCAATTCAAGATAATCGTGATTGCGCGTTTCAGTCCTGATCTACACATTTTGTTATTGTTGATCATCTTTATGTTCCTTTTCAGATGTCTTAAATTAAGTTTAGTCTAGGCAAAATGAAGTTGTAGATATCTCTAACTGGAATTATGACTAGTGAAAATTACATTGAAGATACCTCAAACTGAAGTTGGGGAGAGTCATAATGTAACTGTAGATATCTATTGTCAAGTTATAGATATCGTGAAATGAATTTTGATTAGAGATATCTGAAATTTGAGATATCTGTAACATTCATTTTGTCTAGTCAAAATATAATTACAGATATCTTGAATTGGAGTTTTGACCTGTACACAAATGATCTTCACTTTAGGCGGGAGCGGTATTTCCACATGGCACCTGTCGGCTGTTGATGGAAAGTTATTTTATCAGTAAGATAGCCGAAATGCATCTTAGGGTCGTTTTGATTATGCACTCTAGTGAAATATTCATTGAAAATTATAGTAACAACAAAAAATAATTTTAACACTGATAGTTTTTAGATTTAGGGACAAATTACTTTTTGGACGAATTGGTGCGCTGCTCGTAGCTCGAGACAACGTGGTGCTTCCTGTGTCATGATGTCATAATGATGTTTGAGATCTTTAACTTTCAATCTGCCCAGTCAAAACTGAATAGCAGATATCTGCAATTGTCATTTATGATGTGTGATGAGTTGAAAATCGTTTTCAGTGACGTAATTGCAGATATCTGTAATTCTGTTTTGCCTAGTCAAATCTGAATTACAGATTTCTCTGTCATTTCATCTAGTCAAAATTATATTTCAGATTTCCCAAATGATAATTCCCACTATCCAAAATTAAATTACACCTAGTTGGAAAGACGCTGTTGATATTGACAATGTTAATTCTGGATAGTCAAACAAGTGTTTAAATGTTAAAATGGCTTGCCATAGGCCTTAAAGGTCCTACACTGCACAATATTGACTCTTGTGAGCTTTAAGTCATGTTAGAATGTTATTACTTTATCAAAAACATACCCGGGGTTAGAGCTGGGCGAAATGGCCTAAAAATAAAATCTCCGATTAAAAATTAAAAAAAAAAAATCTGATTTCCGTTTTTAATCGATTTTTCTCTGCCCTACTCAAAAACAAATAACAGATGGCCGACAAATGGCCGAAAACAATGCAACGTTCTTTAATAAAACAAATACATTACTCCTGCATCAATTAAGCTGTTATTGTTTTAAAAAAATATATCACAGTTGTATAAATATCTTTCTTTTATAAAGAGGCATTTTATGGAGCTAAATTATTCCCTGATTGTGGGAAAGATGGACTGGAGTGGGCAGTGTTGTGTTTTAGTTTTTCCTCGAGTGATGCAGAAAAGCCACTGTCTGTGTTCATGTATGTTAGCTTGTGCAGTCTGTATACAGCTGTGGCAACACAAGAAAAATATTTGTGTCTTGGTAGCACATACTTCGGGTCCAAAACTTTCACCATGTTAATGAATCCGGGCTTTTCCACAGTATATATGGGCGCCATGTCTTTTGGTAAAACATACAACTGCGTGTGTGATTGCATTCCATTGTGGGCCGTGCTTATCATACTGCAAACAGTTCGAAAATGTTTTAGGGACTGGACGGTGGTTATTTTCATTCCGTTCAGACCTGCACTTCTCCCATTCCACTGTGTGCAACAGCTTTTGAACAGACCTTACAGCGAGCACTCGTTTGTTCCAAGTCCAACACAAGAAAACTGAACCAGTTCCATATAACAGATGTAGCAACACCTTTGTTTGGTACAGCTCCGGCTTTAGCTCACTCGCTAGCCGCGCTAGCTCGTACAATGTTTGGGTACACCCCGCTAACTTACCCGTGTAAAACGTGGTCGCGCATTAGTTCCGCTCACGTGTAAAAATAACTAAAAAAATCGATTTTCATAAAAACACATCATCCTGAACTGTAAAGTCGAATTAATCGATTTAATCGATAAATCGCGCAGGTCTACCCGGGGTTGTATTTTGTATATCTACATCTTCAATGCAAAAAATGCTCTTTTCCACCTTGTAATGTCATGGAGTGGTAGCGTTCATGTTAACAGGTACCTTTTACCTTTTGTTTAGTGGAGATTGCCAGTTCCAGGGCTGAATATCTAATTTTGATACTAGTTCAATAGTGATTAGTATCTCACAACCCTGCAATTTACCAAAATGTCTTTTCAGATGCTTTTTCTTTATCCTTATACAGTATCTCTAGTGCTTGTCCCCATATACCCATAGTACTACTGCACCTGTTAATGGTCCTATATTACACAAAACTGACTCTTGTGAGCTATTAGCCATGCCAGAATGCTTTTACCTCTTCAAAAAACATACTTAGAGCTGTGTTTTGTTTCATTCTCACATGTATATAATCCTGTATTATTAGTCTGTCTACATCTCCAGAGCTCAAAATACTCTGTAGTGTTAATTTTCAAGTTAACAGCTACCATTTACCTTTTATTTAGCAGAGATTGAAAATTCCAGGGCTGAAAGCATCCAACTGATTCTAATGAAGGTGTATGGAGTTTATAAATATAGTGGAGCACCTGTATTACCACTTGAGGACATCAGAAGATTAAGTGTTTTCCGTTTGAGAGAAAAAATGCAGGAGTTTTGTGTTAAACATGTGAATGAAACAAAACACAACTCCAGGTATGTTTGCGATGATAACACATCAGAAAATAGGGTAATATGGGCACTTTAATGGGATCTTGCTTTTCAAGACTTACTTCCGGCGCTCAATACTTACTTTCGGCGCTGGCGCGAGCTAGCTGCCCATTACAGCGCTCCCGCACTTTTTCATAACTTTTCGAACTTTTTGCCCTTAAACCGCCCCACTTTTGTAAATATTTTTGTCAATACTGTTCGTTAAGCTTGGGCTGCATTCGACGCTGCATTTTTTCCGCAGTTTTGGTGGATTATTTACCTGTCTCGGCTTAAGATGTGTAAGGGTCCCCGTCCTCCGCTCGTCTACACAAAGGATCAGCTGATGGCGCTGCGCAGCGCTGTTGTGTTCCCCCAAGACAGGAATGTTATCCCTGACGAGATCCTACGGACGACACCTCATGGACGCCGCGCGGGACGTAAACTCCGGGAAAAGAAGAGACGCTGCAGGCCGGTCCTCAGCTCTGTCGTCATGGGGAATGTGCGCTCCCTCGCCAACAAGACAGACGAGCTTGCGACGCTCGTTAGATTTCAGCGGGAGTACAGGTACGCTAGCATCATTGTTTTTACGGAGACGTGGCTAACACCGCAAATCCCGGACTCTACCGTCCCTGTGGACAACATTCACCTGCTGCGTGCAGACAGGACTGAGGAGAGCGGGAAGAAGAAGGGAGGACTAGCGCTGTTTCTGAACGAGAAATGGTGTAAACCTGGACACTGTACAGTGAAGGAGCAGATGTGTAACAAAGACATTCAGCTGTTCACTGTCGGCATGAGGCCTTTTTACCTGCCCCGGGAGTTCTCACATGTCATCACTCTGGCTGTGTATATTCCTCCCAGTGCTAACGCGGAGAATGCTTGTGAAACTCTGCTCTCCTGCATCAGCTCTCTTCAGACTCAGCATCCACAGGCCCTATTCATCATCACAGGGGACTTCAACCATGCATCTCCCTCATCTGTCCTGCCAACATACACCCAGTATGTGACCTGCCCCACAAGAGACAATAAAAATTTGGACTTACCCCCCGGGAAGAGCAGACCACAACATCATCCATATGAGGCCTGTGTACGAACCCCTCATATGCAGGCAGCCTGTAGAGCCCCGAGTGGTGAAGAGGTGGACAGCAGAGAGTGAGGAGGCTCTGAGGGACTGCTTTAGCACCACTGTGTGGACAGAGCTCTGCTCATGGGGAGGACATCAACGCAATCACGGACTGTATTATGGACTATATCAACTTCACCCTCTACACTGCAGACTTCAGACACAACACGGACAGCTGTGTCCTGCAGAAGTTCTCTGATGACTCCACCATCATTGGTCTCATCACAGACGATGATGACGCGGAGTACAGAGGACTAACGCAGGACTTTGTGGACTGGTGTCAGCGGAACCACCTTCTCATCAACGCGGGGAAGACCAAGGAGATGCTGGTGGACTTCCGCTGATGCCATTCTACTGCCCCCCCACCAGTGAACATCCAGGGAAGGGACAAGTACCTGGGTGTTCATCTGAACAATAAACTGGACTGGACTCATAACACAGATGCACTGTACAGGAAGGGCCAGAGTCGGCTCTATCTCCTGAGGAGACTGCGGTCCTTTGGAGTGAGAGGGCCACTCCTGAGGACCTTCTATGACTCTGTGGTGGCATCAGCCATCCTGTAAGGTGTGGTCTGCTGGAGCAGCAGCATCACAGAGAGGGAGAAGAAGAGGCTGGACAAGGTCATCAGGAAGTCCAGCTCCGTCCTGGGCTGTCCTCTAGACTCGGTGCAGCAGGTGGGGGACAAGAGGGTCCTGGCTAAACTCATGTCTATGCTGGACCATGAGTGTCGCCCCCTGCAGGATGCTCTGTCGGCTCTAGAGAGCAGCATCAGTGACAGACTGATTCACCCTCGCTGTGTTAAAGAGAGATTTCGCAGATCTTTCCTTCCTGCTGCTGTCAGACTGTACAATGATCAATGCTAGTCATGTTCATCTCCATAGCAACCATGTGTCATCTCCATAGTAATAATTACATGTGCAATATTATTTAAAGTCACTTTACCTGCTACTTATTTATTTAAGCACCACTGTCCATCACTGCACTGTACACAATCATCTGAGTCACTTTATTGTAGTGATATTATATATTACTGAACTGGAGTCACTTTAACTGCTGTTTGTTCACTGCTCAGAATCAAAGACATTTATTGTGCAGCGTTCCTGTGCCTTTTAACCTTACAGTGTTGTGTTTTTTAGTTGATTGTACATACTTATTATTATTTATTTTAATTTTGATGCATGCTCATATTATTTTCCTAGTGTTTCTGAAACTTGCGTTGTGACACTACAATTTCCCCAATTGTGGGACAAATAAAGGATTATCTTATCTTAATCTTATTCACTTACAGGTGTTTTATTAGTAGAAAAATATTTGCATTCTTACTTAGAATGGGGTTGTCTCTCCACAGATTTGACTTGTAACTTGGTGGTGTCACCTGCTAGTCTCCATGGGGATTGCTAATTTATACTGAACATTCCTGGTAAGCAATAACATCTCCATGGAGACAAGCTCTACCAGAAACATTACATACGGCATGTTTCAGCTGGCTCTGGTATAGACCTGTTTGCCCAGTTAGGGTCAATGGGAGACGCTGATGCATGACCAACTGTCATCATCCAAACATCACTAATGTTTTGTTACTAAATAAATTCTAGATCTGTATCCGAATGACATGTTTTAATCATAAGACCAATGTCAGCGATTCATAAAAAAAATAAAATAAAACGTGACCCCGTAGTTGCCACATTCCAAATAAGAAGTGAGCATGAGTGCGAAGTGGTTCCTTCGAGTTCTGGTTGCAATTTACTTACAATATATTGAAAAAGCTCTATATAATCCTTTTTTTTTTTTTTTATTTCGCTATTTTCTCTCGAAATTAAGACATGAACATTAATATCAGACCAATGCGGCGCCTTCGTTCCCCAAGGTTACTACACCAACTTCAGTGACTTAAGAAACTTCAACAGTTTACTCCTGATTGGCTGTTTGTTTTTGCACATGGATTTGCAAATATTGTACCTAATGGTAGATAAGCCACTATAACTGCTGGCCTCATGTGCTTCATTTGACTTGAGTCCACTTCTTTCTACAGTCTATGCGAAAAACACAAAACTCCTTACGGTTTATTGTCAGCTTTTTCTGCATTTATTTCACTTCTCTGTGCCTCTGGACCAGATTTGAACGTTTCTTTATGAAATGCATTGGGGCTTGCTAATTTTAGATGCTTTGTGCACTAGAAATATCTTTTTAATGGGGCTGTCATTTTAGCACATTAATTAGATTAATTAATTACACTGCAAATTCACATGTTATAAAAATTAATGCAATTAATTATAAGTGGCAATTCGATCAACACGTTTTAAATTTGGCCCACTGAAGGACCTGTAGGCAACTTGGCAGTGGCGTGTCACTTCCACCTGTATCGCTAATCAAATAAAGCCTGGTGGAAACTGACATGGACTCGACTCAGGGCTGTGAGACGAGCAAATCGCTGTCAGGGCCTTTGAACGAAAAGTTTAAGAACGAAGATGGGACTATCAAAAAGAACGTGGTGATTTGTAGCTTTTGTAGAAATGAATTTTCCGATCACCGAAGCTGCTCCAGCCTGATGGATCATTTGAACGCTTAACATGTCCGGACAAGTTCCATTGTCACCGGTGATAGTGCTAGCGTGAGCTCGCTTCGTCAAACCACGCTCGCAGAGTTTGGTCGGTCTCTCTCTTGATTAAAATGCGATTAATTAGATTAATTAATTACAAATCCTGAGTTGTATGTGCTACATCTTTTAATAGGAAACAGCCCTTGCTAGCATGTGTCAGCCCAACATGTAAGCTACATTTATCACAAGGTCAGCATTTGGTGAGGATTATTTTCTGTTTGCATCTGCTTTTTGCCTTCTTGATTTGATCCGTCAGTCTTTCTCTCCAGTCATTGCGCATTTAAGTCCGGATCTACACATTTTGTTATTGTTGATTGGACTTTTTTTTTCACATTTCTGGTTTGTTTATAATAAAAAAAGGACTTTCCGTATTTTAGTTTGGGTGGCCTTTGTTACAGCTCACGTTTACGTACTGACATTACATTTTGAAAGACATTTTGCCTTTTCTCTCCACTCATTCCGGTGATCCCTAAATGTTAAATCGCAAGCTAGTGAAATCAGAATTCAGCGGATGCAAATGGCCTTATAGGTAAGCATTTTTATTCCTTCTGTATAAAAGATGGCATTTAGCCCGATACGCTTCAGCCCTGAGAAGCTTTTTGATTGGCTCCCAAAGCTCCACACCCCTTCCCCCCTCTGTCACATCACGTGTGGCCAGAGCGCTCCCCTAAACAGATGGTTGACATTTCCCTGCTATAGAGTCCATTGGCTTAGAGACTGCCTTATCTTTCGCTATCAAAATGCATTGGGCTGTAATCACTCCAGTGTTTTCTATTCAAATGTCCGTGACGTACGCTAGCCCCATTGAGACTCTATACCGCGCGGAGTGCTTCACAACACTAGAGCAGCTGGTTTCATTGATTTAACATAGCGCCAAAGAAATGGACGCCGCGTGCATCTACATACGATTCACCGCGCTTTATCAATAGAGCCATTTCAGGTGTAGAATTTCCCCGTTTCATTTGGCATTCCCTCAGCCTATGGAAGTTAACAGTAATAGATATTCCATTTGTTTACACCAAAGACCAAGCTTATTTACGTAACTACAACAACAGCAGGAATCTCAATCACCAAAAAAGCATGTGCCATGATAAGTGGAATAAATGAATTCTCTTGTGTATTGCCAATGGCGTCAAGTAGCGTGCTGTGTTTTCCATTTTACTTTGCCATCACGGTGCATGAAATGAATCAAAGCACGAAAGCATAAAGCATTAAGCCTGTCATTCTATAGTGAAGATGAATATGGGATGTTCTGGCACACAGAAAAAATATTTTATCACTTGAGTCCTTGTTTGCAAATCTACATAATAAAAGGTAAACAAAACATTAGCCGTGTATTCATTCGTCAACTGATACTTTGCACTGACATAATAATAAAAGTAATAATAATTCATTGGTTTTATATTGCGTTTTTCACAATAACACAAAGACGCTTCACAATAAAGTAAGACAAAGCGGTAATGAGGAGCAGTCATGTGTGGGGGCTGTGAGGTGTTTTGCGCAGTTTTTTGAAGGTGTTTAGTGAGTTTCTGATGTGAAAGGGGAGAGAGTTCCAGAGGGTGGGGGCGGCCATGGCAAAGGCTCGACCCCCCCAAGGTCCGGTGTTTTGATTTGACTGTGGATTTGACTGTGGTTAGAATCGGCCGATCGGAGGCGGCAGGAAAGGATGGTGGGGCTGGACGAGGTCTGAGAGGTAAGGAGGAGCCTGGTTATGGAGAGCTTTGTAGTGATCAGGAGGATCTTGAAACTGTTGGGATGGGGAGCCAGTGGAGATGGCGAGAATGGGGGTGATATGGTCTCATAAGCGGGTATGGGTGAGGAGGCGAGTGGCAGAGTTTTGAACATATAGGTCAGTGGAGGGAAGTCCATAGAGGAGGCTATTGCAGGAATTGAGTGTGGAGGTGATGAAGGCATGGATGAGAGTTTCGGCCGCGGAGGGGGAGAGGGAGGGACGAAGGCGGGTGATGTTTTGAAGGTGGAAGAAGGCAGTCTTAGTGATGTGGAGGTGTGCGGTCTGAAGGAGAAGGTGGAGTCGAAGATGAATCCAAGGATTCTGATCTGAGGGGGTCACTGTGTGGCTGTCTATGGTGAAAGTGACGTTCTGTGCAGAGGAGAAGAGAGACATCACGCTGGAGGTGTTCTATAATGCATTCCTCTTGGAGGAATGTTTAGCAGTTACCATGGTGACACAATGCACACATTAGCAAACATGGACAGAAAAGTTTTAAGATCTTTAAGTTTAAAGTCTGAGTGTTCATGGTCCTGTTTAGGAAAAAAGTGAGCGTGACTAACTGAAAAACTGTTGGCTAATGCTAGCGAGCTTGTGACTAATGTTATTTGAGAGAGACTTGTTTAACAGCACAAATCGACTCATCTGTTGTAGTTCCAACTACGTCAGCTCTTTCTGGTCATATTATGAGCTCAAATTAAGGTGTAACAAGCCTCAGACAGAGCAGTGAATACAGTTAGCATCACACCCCCAGGGAATGTGGATGGCATCAGCTTCAAAGAATCAAGAGTATTCATGTTCTAGTATCTTGACGTAAAAAAACATGTATTCTTACAGTGATTGAGCTCGCCTCTCCAGAGATCTGAGCTGTAATTTGGTCTGGTTCCGTCACATGGAGATGCAAGTTAAACCATTTCAGGCAAAGTAATAAGAACGCCATGAGACAAGCAAGTGATGCACCCTCTTCCACAAAAGTGACGTAGTGCACCATCCATCCATCCATTTTCTTCCCCTTATCCAGGGCCGGGTCGCAGGGGGCAACAGTCTGAACAGGGACTCCCAGACTTCCTTCACCCTGGACACTCCCTCCAGCTTCTCCGGGGGGACCCCAAGGCGTTCCCAGGCCAGCCGAGAGACATAGTCCCTCCATCGTGTCCTGGGTCTTCCCCGAGGACTCCTTCCGGTGGCACATGCCTGTAGTGCACCTTTAATGACCATAAAGATTAGGTACAAACAAGAGAGGATACAGAAGAAGCAATTAAATTCTGTAGTTTTTAAGTAGATATAATTTCCAACAAGTCCATACATCACTATCTTTAAAATAGAACAATTACACTTATCTTAAAGTTTTTTTCTTAACCAGTGGGTGAAATCTTAATGACTTTTGTGGATTTAACAAGAAAAGAATGTTCCATTTTAATTGACTTTGGGCCCAACTGATAGCAGCCATCTTTGAGTGACTGTAAATAAGGCAGAAAAAGCGCTAAGCCAGCACTGTCATAACGTTGTGGCCCCTTTGAATCTTATTAAAGGATTATGTTCAACAATCGCTGACCAAATTAGCGAAGCCCCTGCTCTGTGTACGGACACTGGTGCTGCAAAACACTTTCTGAATGTCGATAACATAATTAGCATTTTCAATTCAGGACATCCTTGGAGGGCAAGGGTCTAATCTCAGAGCACTGTTTACAACAAGACAAGGAGCAGCGCAAGAATCTGTCCAGTCCAGGGGAGTCTCTTCGGACTTTATGCATTTATTTGAGGAAATTTAGCACATACTTGTAGTACAATACAATTACAAGAGCGCGCAGGTCGACTACAGCTAACAGTTTAAAGGTGCACTATGTAGGTTTTGATTTCATCTACATCATGGATATGTCATGGAATGTTCCACAGTGTGACGTTAAACAGCTCTACCTTACATTTATTCAGTTACAGATGGTTTTATAGCTCAAAAAAACCTAGAAAAACAGGCATTCTGACTGTGCGCCTCTCCACAGATCTGACCTGTAACTTGGTCTAGTATGGACTCCATGAAGATAGAAAGGTTTAATGATAATGTCTGTAAATAAAGTCTACATGGAGACAAGGGGACCAAACCAGACCAAGTTACAGGTCAGGTCTGTGGAGATGTGACCCTGCTCAGTCAGAATGCCTGATTTCCTAGGAATTTTAAAGGTCCCATGGCATGAAATTTTCACTTTCTGAGGTTTTTGAACGTTAATGTGAGCTCCCCTACCCTGTTTAGCCCCCCCATGGTTAAAAGTTGTGAAATGTCTAAACTGAGCATTTGCGATCCTTTCCTGCGTTACAAAAAATCGGAGCTCAAACGGGCAAGTTTGAACAAGGCACCTTATTGACGTCAGATCGAAAAAAGAAATGCAAATGCAGTTCCACCCCCGTCTGTCTGTACTCAGCGTCTCTGTAAATCACGCCCATAGAGTTTGGACTGTGAATGCGCTAGGCAATGCGAAATGCGTTTTTTTATTTGCCTGGAGGCACGTCCGAGTGTTTCTAGCCTCGGAAGTCCTTTATCTGAGCCTCTGGACCTTTGAACAGCAGTGGTTTAATTTTATTTTATGTGGAAATGTGTTTATTTTTCAATGGGACGCTTCAAATCTCTCTCCCGTGCAAAAACAAGGAAATGGATCAGCTGTGGGCTGACAGCGGAGACCGGAGCGTTTGGCCACGCCCCCACCCTCTACTATTGGCCAGCTTTTTTCTCCTCATTTGCATTCAAGCAACAACGCCCAGAATAAAGAGTTTGAGAGAGATATTTATAACTCTTTCTCATCTTATCTCTGTTTCTCATGCACTGTGAAAGAGTGTTGATTTTGAAGAAGGATTCATTTACAGTATTAGGGAACCATTAAGGAGCCATATAAAAGCATCAAGAAGTACCATGTCATGGGACCTTTAAAGGATGAAAGCTAAATGTCTTTGCTTCATATATGGACATACTGTATATGGACTTGGCTTCAATTCCATATATGAATACATATATGAAACATTGAATGAGATTGTGACGTTTGACTAGTAGCATATATAGTATCTTTTGTGTATTATTCATTCCACATTCCAGGAAATGTGGGTGAAGTGTCTTGCTAAAGGACACAACAACAGCAGGAAATAGAGCCACTACATAGCAACTAGTATTCCCATCCAAGTACTAACCACAGTAGCTCAGTCAAAGGTAAAATGTCCGTCCACTGACCCACAGGTTGGAGGTGTGATTCCAACTCCCAGGGATGAATGCTGTCATTGGGTCCTTGAGCAAGACACTAGTGTATGAATGTGTGTGTGTGTGAATGGGTGTGTGGTTCCTTGATGTATAGCGCTTTGAGTGCTTTGAAAAACAAAAAAAAACAAAAACAAAAACATTTAACCAGGCCCAGCTCTGCTTAGCGATAGTTTTTTTTTTGGTTTTGTTTCCTTCAGGAATGTCTCATCTCATTTTAGTCCATTTCCCTCACCCAAAACACTTACCCTTGGTTCATTCAAGGTTTTCTAAGTGGGTAAAAAAAAGTTTGAAAATGATAGTGCCTTCCACTAAAGCAATTTTGTGAGTGAATGTGCAAGTGTGAGTTTTAGATGGATTCTGAACATTGAGCCAAAAGACTGCAAAATTTAAATGTACTTTCTCAGCGCTCCTGGACCACTCTGTTTTCCATTGTTATATATGACAGGTGAACTGTGCAACTTTTGGTAGAGGGTCCGCTACCTACTTGTCTCTATGGAGATGTTATTGCTTAGTGTAGAATGTTCTGCAGTTTAACCCTCCGGTCGTGTTCGCCTCCAGCCCCCTACTTTAGTGTTCCCGGTCAAAATTGACCGGTCTGTTTTAACTGCTCTTAAATGAGCACAATTCTTTTTTTTTCACCACCAATTTTTTTATCAAACATTCTTTAGTTGAGAACAATGTTTCAAAGTAGTCTCTAAGAGCAATTTATAGAAGTAAACATTAAATAACATCAGTGAAAGTACAATTGGGCACTGAAAATGAACTACAAAATGAACATATAATACATGGCTACGTTCACACTGCAGCCTGAAACGACCCAAATCCGATTTTTTTGCCTCTATGCGACCTGTATCTGATCTTCTAATGACAGTGTGAACGACACAGATCCGATTTTTTCAAATGCGATCCAGGCCACTTGGATATGTGGTCCTAAATCCGATGCATATCCGATCTTTTGACATGCGACTGCAGTCTGAACGGCCAGGTCGCATTCATCCGACCTGAGTGTGTTTCCTCCAATGAGAGTGGTACAAGTAGGCGTTCACAAATGTGCACAAACGGCTTCTCGTCATGCGAAAATAGTATATAAACTCGTATCAGTGAAGCGGCGAAGCACGTAGCAATCCCACCCCTCCTGGCAGTGACTCCGCACCCACATGTTCCTTTCTGCAGACGTTGCTGCCACTGCCCCGCAAAACGCCGTGGCCAAAAACCTTGTCCTTCTCCGTCTCCTCCTTAAAACAAATAAGCTGTACATGTTTTGGCTACGGTACGAAAGCAACTTTAGGCTACTTCCGTAAACATTGAGCGCGTTCGCTGCGTGTGACGTCATCGTGTCCTCCAAGGCGCATGCGGGACACTTTTGGGGAGTTTAGCGTTCACACTGGAGATCACATACAATTCGCATTTAACTGGAAATGTGAACGGCCTCGCAAAAAAATCGGATTTCACAAAAAAATCGGAATTGAGCATTAAGCCCTGCAGTGTGAACGTAGCCTAATACAAAAAATAAATGGAAAACCAAACACCAAACTTAACTGTGTGTGTGTGTGTGTGTGTGTGTGTGTGTGTGTGTGTGTGTGTGTGTGTGTGTGTGTGTGTGTGTGTGTGTGTGTGTGTGTGTGTGTGTGTGTGTGTGTGTGTGTGTGTGTGTGAGAGAGAGAGAGCTGGGGCAGTGTGTATGGGGATGTTTTATGTATGTTGAATGAATTTACTCTGGATACCCATTCATTTCCTATGGCGGTCACTTTTGACCGGGAACACCACAGGTGTAACAAGGTTGATTAAAACACTCAAAATTGAATGAAATAGGTGATCATCACTTTTATATGTTCAAGTACACAGTGTGGAGGATATCATAAGGTTTTGAGGTAATCAGATGAAAAACATAATATTTATGAGTATTATAAGTTGCAAAACGGTCAGATTTGACCCGAACACGACAGGAGGGTTAAACATAGATTAAACATACCTATCATGAGAGACAGGCAGGTCATACCAGGCAAAGCCATAACATTACCATGGAAACATGTATGTAGCAGACCCTCCACCAGAAAAAAAAAAAAAACAGGTACAGTGCACCTTAAAAACATTCCAAAATGTTTACTGCCTGAAATTCTGCCCAAAATATTAACTTTTTGACACTACTGTTTGAGAATGTACCACACACCAGCCTGTCTGTAAACTTTGTATTGAGAATGTAAAAGTGATTGAAAGCTGTTTCTGCTACACCCTTTTGGTGCCTGAAAAAACAATGATTTATTGATGAAACGTGTGATCAAGAGGTAAACAAACCCAGTGCTAGTCAGCAGAAAGCCTTGCCCTGTGTTCCAGTGTGAAGATGCCTTAAAGGTGCATTGTTGAACATTTCTGGTGGAGGATCTGTCTCCATGGAGAAGTTTTATTTTTTATTTTTTTTTATCTGGAATGTTTCACAGTATGGTGTGAAACAATCTAAGGTAGAGCTGTTTAATTCCAGGCAAAGCAATGTCATATCCAATGAAACACAAAGGTGGCAAACCTCTGACCAAAAAGTTACACAATGCACCTTTTAAATAACGCATTCCACATGACCTAAAACACCCATCTCCATCATCTCATCCTAGTTCTTTAACGCGTCAGACCAAACCGCGAGTGAATGGAGGAGAAAAAGAAAAAAGTTTTCAAAGCGTCTCCAAGCAGCTTACCCCGGTTTACAGAGGCAAAGGGTCAGAGACAGACACTGAGACCAGAATGACACCTCACCACTTCAAAACACGACATGTAAATGACAACAACTGGGACAGAATATGCACAAAAATAAGATGAGTAAGGTTTTTAAATTGTTCCTATAGGGACAACTGTGCATGTGGTACAAATGACAAGACTTTAAAGTAGACCTATTATTCAAAGTTGACTTTTCAGAGCTTTTAAACATGTTATAGTTGTTTCCTCTCAACATTTACATGCCTGAAGTTGTATTTGGAGTGATTTGTGTGTGTAAATCTTTATTTTTAAAGGTCCCATGACATGGTACTTCTTAAGATTAAGATTAGCCTTTATTGTCTCCCTTGGGAGAAATTTGTCCTCTGCATTTAACCCATCCTATTATTAGGAGCAGTGGGCTGCACATTACTGCGCCCGGGGACCATCTCCATGATCTTCTTGCTTCGGCTTGGTCAGGACCTCAGCTGGAGAATCCTCCCACAGGTGGCTCACGTTACAATGGGCCTTGATGTTTCTTCTGCCATGGGGGCTACCAGTGTCCGCAGACACTGGGGGCAAGGTGGGGTTAAGTGTCTTGCCCAAGGACACAACGGCAGCGCTCATCCGTGGGAGCTGGGATCACACGTGGTCCACCCATCAAGAGCGGGATTCGAACTGCCAACCCCTGGATCACCAGGCAAGCGCTCTACCAACTGAGCTACTGCCGCCCCGATGCTTCTTGATGCTTTTATATGGCTCCTTAATGGTTCCCTAATACTGTAAATGAATCCTTCTTCAAAATCAACACTCACTGCATGAGATATGACTCTGACAGTCTTCATGAGGCTAGATATGTGTCTAAAATGCTTTATTCTGGGTGTTTCTGCTTCAATGCAAATGAGAAGGACAGAGAGATAAGGAGCGGGGGGGCGGGTTTCCCCCGCTGGAAGTGCAGCTCTGCACCGCTGTCTGCTCACTTCCGTGTTTAACACAGGAAGACAGATGGGAGACTTTGCAATGAAAAAAAGCATATTTACACAGAAAATAAAATTAAACCACTGGTATTTCAGAGGTCCAGAGGGTCGGGTAAGGGACTTGCGAGCCTAGAAACACTCGGACGTGCCTCCAGGCAAATAAAAAAACGCATTTCGCATTGTAGCGCATTCACAGTCCAAACTCTATGGGCGGGATATACAGGGACGCTGAGCGGAGACAGAGGGAGGGGCTGGAGCTGCATTTGCCGATCTGACGTCAAAAAGGTGCCTTGTCCGAACTCGCCCGTTTGAACACTGGTTTTGTGTAACGCAGAAAAGGATCGCAAATGCTCAGTTTAGACATTTCGCAACTTTTAACCATGGGGGGGGGGGGCCTAAACAGGGTAGGGGAGCTCACATTAACGTTCAAAAACCTCAGAAAGTGAAAATTTCATGCCATGGGACCTTTAAGACTCCTAATTGCAGATCAACCCCTGTACTCACATTATTGTCCAATTTTCTTAATTGATATGTGTAGGATTCTGCAGAATATGTATTATTACTTATAATATTTTATACTTATAACCCAGGGCTCTCAAGTTTTGAGCGGGGTCGTGCGTGTGACTGTAATTTCCGAGGACCGGGGGGGGGGTGCGAGTGAACATTTTTTGGCGCTTGAATTGCGTGAGAAATGCCGTGTGAGCGTGTGAACACGTCGAATTGCGTGTTGAGAGCCCTGTTTGTCTAAAGAGCAAACTTAAACTACAAAGCAACTAATGAGAGTTATTTAAATGAAGTTATTACCTGATGGTTCTCAGTTTGTTTTATCATCACCGCACTTTGTCAGTGCGCGCTGAGAGGGGCGGGGAGGAGGGAGCAGGACATTTTTAACGGATTCATGTAAGAGTCTGGTCAATGCACCGGGCCCGCGTCTCACCGCGTCTCACCATGGGCAGTTCGGCTCTGGGCCGCGCGTATTCCGCGCGTAAGCCGTCGGGGGGGACACGTTACGCACAGACGGAGACACCGGGACCGGAGTCGGTGCGTCTCAGAGGAGACGTGGCACCGGGACTGAGGCTCAGGACGTGCCCGGGGGACGGCGAGCAGACGCGCCGTCCCCCCCCTCCCCCTGTTCGTAGCATAAACTAAGCCACACAGACCGATTTTCTGGGCACACAAAAAAACAAAAAAAAACAAAACACTAATCAGCGTGAGAAATGCCATGTGTGGCGTGTGCGCGTGTGAATACGTCGAATTGCGTGTGTCACACTCTCAAGCGTGAGCCTTGAGAGCCCTGTATAACCAGTGATGCCGGTAACGCGTTACTTATTAATGCGTTACTGTAGTCGGACTCCTTTTTTAGTAACGAGTAGTGTAACGCAACTACTATTTCAAAACCAGTAGTCAGATTAAAGTTACTTATCTAATACACCGTGCGTTACTATTTCTGCATTTCGGGGAAACGTAGGTTACATTTATTTATTCTTATTTTTTGGCTACGCGTTTCTTACAAGGTTACATCATCTCGGCTCCGCTGCGCCGAAGTCGATGTAAACAATATGGAAGGAGAGAAGTTCGCCTTTTCCAGCTGGAAATACAGGCATTATTTTGATTTTATTTCGGCTAAAGATGACAACATTAAGGTCCGTTGTACACTCTGTGCTGGTGACAGAGTGCTGTCTACCTTCAAAAACACAACGTCAAATCTGAAAAAAACATCTGGATAAACTGCACAGCACAACGAAGCTAACAGAGCAAGACCCGCCAGATGCGAAAGTCACAGGTGAAGAAGGTCCCAGACCTCGCAAGCAAAGGAAGCTGGATTTCAGTGTAAAATCAGTAAGTGGGGCGGAGTTGAATAGGATGGTTGGGCATTATGTGGTTGACGAAATGCTGCCTGTGAACACTGTCGACTCACCATCATTTCGTGCCATTGTATCTAAGATCCCTACAGTAACGATACTGGGCTGCCTCACAGAACATGCTTTTCTAGTTACCTGGACAAGCAATATAATAATAAAATAATATAATAATATAATAAAATGTAATATAATAATATTATAATATATAATAATATAATATAACAAGCCTCTGCTGAAAGTAACTAAAAGTAATCTAACTTAGTTACTTTTAAAAGCAAGTAGTCAGTAGTCAGATTACTTTTTCAAAGTAACTATGGCAACACTGCTTATAAATGGGAAGTGACCTTCTCAGTTAAAGAGTTAGCCCACCAACAGGATAGTGGCTACCACTGAGTATGAATGAAAGAAAGATGACTGAAGATTTTTGAGAGTCAAATCTAAGGCTTTATTATTCTTAAACCAGATTTTTAAAAGATTTCTCTTGTAATGCTCAGCAGGACAGATTTGACAGAGAGGGGCATTAAATGCCCCTGCTCTGCTATCTGCTCTGCTCTCCACCCAGCCCTCACCCACCTGGACAATAAAGACTCATATGTGAGAATTCTGTTCATAGATTTCAGTTCAGAATTCAACACCATAATCCCACAGCAGCTCTTCACCAAACTAGACCACCTGGGGCTTCAGACCTCACTGTGTAATTGGCTGCTGGACTTCCTCAGTGAGAGGCCACAGGCAGTGCGGGTCGGCAGAAACACCTCAAGCTGCATTAGACTGAGCACAGGAGCCCCCCAGGGCTGTGTGCTCAGTCCGATGCTCTTCACTCTGCTGACCCACAACTGCTCACCAGCGTTCAGCACCAATCACATTGTGAAGTTTGCGGACGATACGACTGCGGTGGGTCTCATCTTTAATAACGATGAGACAAACTACAGAGTCTTCTGACCAAGTGGTGCAGCGATAACAATCTCCTTCTTTTTTTTTTTTTTTTATCTTTTATTATTACAAGGTACATATATTAACACCACAATGTTGACAAGACCAAGGAGATTGTTATAGACTTCCAGAGAGGCCCCACCCGGCACCCCCCACTGTCCATCAACGATGCTGCTGTAGAGAGGGTGAGCAGCATAGGTATTTATTTATTCTTTTGCACTGCTTTTAGATTTAGATTTTTGTCTTAGAAGTTTTTGTATTGTCTTTATATTGTATTTTGTACACTGTCTTTTTGCACTACTTGGCCAGAGAGAAACGAAATTTTGATTCACTGTATGTCGAACACATATGGCAGAATTGACAATAAATCTGACTTTGATCTTAGATTCTTGTAAAACATGCTGTTTTTGTGCAAGAAAAGCTACTTCTTATTGAAACATAAAGCATTATTTCATTTAAGTGTGAACTGAGAGAAAGGAAACCACAGAATGATCTAAACTCATGTTCATATCTCTGTGCATTATACCAGAGCCTGTTAAAATCGGTGGTGGTTCATTGTTAAATTCCAGCCCTCGCTCTAAGACCAGGTGCAGATGTGATTCTGGATATGAGAGATAGCACTCACCGTTCTTTGACAGGCTTTGCTGTCAGTGGAGAAGTGCATGGTTCACTGGTTCATTGATTTGTTATATTACACTTCCAGGTCACATGGAGTAATGCACTATTCGCCCTCACTGTGACTCTTGCCTAACAGCAACATGGTCCCTGGTTTGATTTTCGGATGTCTTGCAGAGCCTTCCTACATAATGAAGCTCATATGTTCTCTGTGTGCCTTTGTTATGAGTGTTTCCACATCAAGCTTAAACATATACAGTACTATAGGCTAATCATCCAACTGGGTACTCCGGAACAGGAACTTTCCTTTAAGTTCCAATATTATGCTATTTTGTGTTCACAAACATACCTGGAGTTGTGTTTTGTTTCATCCTCATATTTAAAGGTGCACTCTGTAACTTTTTGGTTGGGAGCCTGTCACCTACTTGTTTCTATGGAGATGTCATTGCTCTGTCTGGAATGTTCCACAGTATAACATTAAGCAGCTCTACCTTACAGTTATTAAATTACAGCTGGTTTTATAGCTCAAAAATATCTAGAAAACAGGCATTCTGACTGTGAGCGGGGTCGCCTCTCCACAGATCCACTGAACTTTCTGATTCTTAGGCAGTAAAAAGCTTGGAGACAATACACAGTAGATTTATTTTGACCTAAATAGCTGCTTATATGTTTAGAATTTATCATTACCATTTATATTGGCGCTCCTTGTTATTATAATATCGTGATGTGTGAGCTACTGTGTCCAAATCATTTCCCCTATAGGATAATCCTTGTCCTCCCGTGGACTCACCACCCGCGGGAGGATTCATGGGAGCTGGTGCATTGTGTTCTGGGCAGCTGATCTGCTTGGACTGCTGCTCCCGCGACCCAGAAATGGAAAAGCGGAAGAAGATGGATGGATGGATGGATGGATAATCCTTGTGGATCAATAAAGTTTGTCTAAAAGCTGCCACACAATATTGATCTATTTTTAAGCGATTTTTAAACGTGCGACAAAACACGTACACCACAGACACAAGGAGACTCTTATGAGGTTTTTTTTTTTAAATCGCAAAGACTGCAGCGGGATATGGCTGTGTACCACCACCTTGTGACAACAGTTTCCTGTCTACAGTAAAACCACTCGCTTTGAGACTCATAAGTGTTCAAAAGATCAGAGCACTGCACTTCAAAACTGTGTTATGATTATTTGTGAAATGTGGTGCAATACTTCAGATACGTGATTTTTAAAGCCTAAAAGATTGGCAAAAAGTACATAGGCAGTAGAGTCACTACCACTAATCTGTAGCTTTACCTCGTGTGTGGATAAACATGGGGTGATGGGTGTTTTGTTTTGTTTTTTTTACCTTTTTTTAACCAGGAAAGTCCCATTGAGATTAATAATCTCTTTTTCAAGGGAGTCCTGGCCAAGACAGCGGCACAGATCAATACAATTTACAAACCATTTAAAAACAATTTAAGCAATTACAAGCAATAAAATGTTTCAGAATTAAAAACATATACAAACCATAGATTTCAATTCCAAACCTTTGAGCAAGATTTTAAACTGTCCTATAGAGACCGGTTCCTTTAGTTTCCAGTCTTTTTGTAGGTTGTTCCAAGTTGTGGGAGCAGAATACTGGAACGCCCTTTACCAGCTTCTGTGCGAACACTTGGCACAGTCAGCAGCAGTGCTTCCTGAGAGCGTAAAGAATAATGTCCAGTTGCTCTTGGTTGAAGATATTCACACAGATATGAGGGGAGCAGGCGCTGAATACCCTTATAAATGAACATATACCAGTGAGTGAGCCTACGAGTGTCCAGTGCTGGCCAGTCCACACGTGTGTAAAGTTCACAGTGGTGTGTGCGAGGGTTACAGTTTGTGATGAACCTCAGAGAGGCATGATACACAGAATCTAACAGCTTCAATATTTGAATTGGGGCATTCATGTAAATCAGGTCACCATAATCCAAAATGGGTAAAAATGTTGCTGCTACTAATTTCTTTTTGGCATTAAAAGAAAAACATAACCTGTTCCGAAAGTAAAAGCCAATTTTCAGCCTCAGTTTCTTAAGTAGCTGCTCAACATGTTAAAACAAGTTTATCTTCTGGAGGGACTATGTCTCTCGACTGGCCTGGGAACGCCTTGGGGTCCCCCCGGAGGAGCTGGAGGAAGTGTCTGGGGTGAAGGAGGTCTGGGCGTCCCTGCTTATACTGTTGCCCCCGCGACCCGGATAAGCGGAAGAAAATGGATGGATGGATCTTTTACCCACTCCATTTCGAGCATTTATTATTATTTATTTATTTTATATATTTATATATTTATATATTTATTATTATTATTATTATTATTATTATTATTATTATTTTATTTTATGTATTTATTTATTTTTCAATGTCTGAATCAACTGAATTGCCTGTGCAGGATATATTATTCTGTACCTTTTTATGTTTACAAATGAATGGCAAGCTGGAAATAATTAAAAAAAAATATATATATTTAAAAAAAAGACACACGTGAGGAACTATTCTGGCACATTTACTTTTAAAGAACACTTCAAACTGGATTACCAGCGCTGTTTTGTGAACTGGGCATCATTATTTGCAGAGGACAAATGCTGTGGACGATATGGATGAGATGCTGCAGTTTAACTTTACAACTTTATGGGAGGTGAGTAATAAAGTCTTCTCATTACTTTTGCTATTAGTGTGTTCGTCACTCCTCTGCCCCTGACGCTCTGTTTTATTGACTGTTATCGTAGCGTTGCTGATGTTTTGTGGTTCTGAGTCACACTGACACCACACGCACGAGAAGAGCAGCACCTTCAAAATTTCACATAAAGACACAAAGTTGGGTCACGCAAATCACAACCAAAATCAGGTATTGTGTGGCCACCTTTAGTCTTTATTTAGTGCTGGTTTAGGCTCAGTTGATTCATCCTTCGAAATCCCCTGCTTTCTTAAGATGGCAGCAAGCTTTTCAGACCGACCACCTCATTTTGACATTTCATTTTCCATCTAAAATCCCTGTAAAGCCATTATTCTTTTCACTAAGAACCCAAACCATGGATATATTCACAGACCAAATCCCCCTCCCCAGATGATGGTGCATGACCTATTTATCCTGGCTTTTCTTCCTGCTCCTGGTGCCTTAACTGACCCAGCAGGCGCTCCACATTTGTGTCCAGACTCTGTTTTCACCAAAGCTTAACGCGCTCCCCATTTTGAATAGTCCATCCAGAATCATTATTGTAGCTTTGGCAGGTTTGAGCCACGGTTAATCACCCATTTGGCAAGAGGGACAACTAGCACAAATATGCCTGTTTTATTGACAAATTTGGCATGCCCAGTTTTGGCCTTAATCCATGGCTTTTTAGAGTTTGGGAAGCAACTGCTTAGCTGCTATCTGCGGTTAGTGCGCTGATGTCCTCCCTGTGTTATTGGAGAGTCAGCAATACAATATGGTAATGCAGGGATTTTTTATTTTATTATTATTTTTTATGTATAAGGGAATGATCTACTACTGTACGTTATAATGTTGTGTTTTGTTTCATTCACTAATTATAATTTCTGTCATGGAATTGTCAATATCGAGCTGTTAGCTTGAAAACTACTGCTTTGTGACATCACAAACAGAGCATTTTGAGCTTGGGAGATGTAAACAGACTAATAATGGAGGGTCACTCAAACGACTTTACAGTATAACATGGCTTAAAGCTCACGAGAGTCCATCAGACACCTTTAAAACTTTTATTCGGTTCTTGTAGTGTAAAACCTAGTGTTTTTCACCAGTGTCATCAAATTGAAAATGGCTTCTGGATGGGAGCCGAACCACCTTGATTGCAAAAACAGTGTCCAAATGACCCCGCTCTCTGTACATTTCTGCCCAAATAATTAAGCAGATAAGAATGGCAGGAAGAGAAACAAAATGGACAAAATTCAATACTTTGCAAGGCACCAGAAAGTCTTTATGATTACAACAGCAATTATTTTTGGAGAGCGTTATAGCTACAAGAAGGAAATTCATATACACACACGTTGTACTCTATATTTTACTAACACAGCATAAACACAATTCCTCTTTTAGGCTAAGTTTGTATATGTGCATTGTCAAATTGGAGGTAGGTGAGGTAGGTGAACATCACAATTGTCATACAGCCAGATCTTAGTTTAGATTTTTATCACAATATATTACCATTTATTTACAATTTCACAATATAGACCTGGTATCTTCTTGCCTGGAAGAATCCATGACTCATCGCTGTACCAGCGGCGAGTCTGGTAACGCTTGGTCCAGAATGCGCTGCCGTTGCGCTTAGACAGACAGCTAAGTGAACCAATCAGAGAACAGTTGACGGACAGCGACGTGAACCAAGCCGGTAGGAAGCAATGTAGGAAACATCTTTTTTGAAAAGAAAGGCCTCTAGAGCTGTCAGCTGCTGTGGTTTTAAGGAATCGATGTGTTTTAGGTCATTTAAGACCAATTTTACAGCTGAATGGAAGGGACGTTGCGGGCAAAGGCGGGTGCACTGACGTCACCATCTTTGGACGAATCAGAATCGCGGAGTCCGTTGTTAACCGGGGGAGCGAGGGTGGAGCGAGGGTGTCCAAATGGTATCGCGATGTATAGCAAATACAGAGAGATATCATTTGGCTGGCCAGGTAAGGTATCTTCTGGTATATTTTGCCTAAATGTATTATTATTGTTATTATTATTATTATTATTATTATTATTATTATTATTATTATTATTATTATTATTATTATTAAAGTGATTACTAAAGTCATCTGCTGCTCTGAAAGTTCGTATTCTTTTTGTATGGGGTTGCCGATCTTGACGGCAAATAAGTTAAATGCAGATGATAAAGCCGTTTTAAAGCCGCCAGACAATTGGTGCAGTGTGACTTGTTGGTGCACATAAACAATGAGCATTTTATACAAATTAACCAACGTGTTTAAGATGGAAGCCGTTTCCCAAATTCTTCATTGACATGAATGGGATCCATGTTTAACCGGAAGTGCCACAACAAAAAAAGCGCAGTTTAGTAGCGTTTAGAGACAAAACTGGGCAGGACGGAATAAGGTGAATATATAAATGGACATAGCTAACCTGCTAGGCACCGCGTTCCAAATAGGAAGTGAGCATGGGCACGCTTGCGGCTTCATTGATTGACTTTAAAAAATCATTGACTCTCTCTCTGTAACAGCTGCTGGCTGAGAGCCTCATTTTGGTCTTAAAATGTTCATATTAACCCGCTCTATATGATCCCAGTTTTTATTTCACAATTTTGTCTGTAAATAAATTCAAATCCTGAACTGGCTCCAAATTTACCCCTTTAACTGCTTGCCTCGGTGAGGTTCATTTGACTGGAGCCAAATGCTATGGGTGACCCCCACCCCCCCCCCCCCCTCTTTTTTTTTTTTAATTATTTTTATTTCAAAGGGACAATGCATATTCATGAGTATATCAGTGCTGTCAGGCGATTAAAAAAATAATTTAATTAATTACAGGATTTGTAATTAATTAATCAAATGAATCGCATTTTAATAAATTTATTAGGTGGTTTATTGTGCTCCCCCACAGTGCAAAAAAGGTGTCAAACGTGCGTGAAAAAATATTTACCGTGGTACAGTGAAAAGACTCCAGACTTCCCCTTTAAGTCTTTGAGTCTTTCACTCGCTCTGTTCCTCTCCGTGCACGTTACCTCCACTGTAACCAAGACAAGACTGCTGGCAGACCTGCAGAGTGCACCTATATACCGTGGCCATACCTGCTTGTCAAAGCCTGATCCCGTCAGATCTCAGAAGCTCAAAAAACTCAGAAGTCTCAAAAAACTGTTGTTGTGTCGTTAGGCAAGACACTTCACCCACATTGCCTAGTATGAAAGTGTTGTGTGTGTGTGAGTGTTGGTGGTGGTCGGAGGGGCCGATGGCGCAGATTGGCAGCCCCGCTTCTGTCAGTTTGCCCCAGGGCAGCTGTGGCTACAGAAAGTAGAAATAAGCTACTTAGCTTATATACACCATTCCACTATTAAATGGCGAATATTTCTGGCGCCAAAAGGTGAGCACGTACAGTAGCTTTCATGCAACGTCAATAAATAATATACAAAGCTTCAAATATACAGAGAATACAAATAATTGCCCGTGCAAATTACTCATGGCTCACATGACCCCTGGAACCCGCAAAACTGGAGGATTTAAACTCCCGGCGTGGATGTGTCCGAGTTTGCCAGATCGCACCACGGGAGGAGGGAGAAGGTAGCAGCGTGAGGGGAAGTAAATGTTAGTCATAGTCATAGTCATAGGCAGGACAGTGATAGAGTGGCTAGGGGAGGGGCCGCTGCGCATGCGCGCGCCGCCGACTGGGAGATGCAGATTAGAAAAGATGCAATACATACAATCAGTGACAATTTAACAACATGTAATGACAGAAAAACAATTGGAGATATAACATACGGTGATCTTTTTCGTTGGTGACAGAAGGAAGGGTGTGGGGGATCAGATTGGAAATCAATGAAATTGATTGAACCGAGAGCAGAGATCAGACCTTAACTAAAGACAGGGAATATTTTCTACTCATTCATTTCTAGTGCCAGTGTCAGTGAGTGTGTGCCATGTTTATGTAGAGTCCAGATAACAAGCCACATTCTGTGGCCTTGGAAGTGTTCATGCAGGGAGGCTAAGTCAAAACACAGATAACCATTGGAGCCACACAGATTTTCACAGGGAGACATAATTATTAGACATAAAGGGATTAATTTAGCATGATGAAATACATTTTTAGAGACCCAGGTGAACAATTTAGATTTAGCTTGGTTAGCTTGGGTTTTTGCCAGACCCCCATCTTCATATCGCCATGAAGATTCATGAGAGATCTCATTAGTTCCTCTTGGCGCACAGACTGCGCTGCGTTGGCTTTACACAGTTCTGTCACCATGCCCGTGATGATATCCAAACGTCGAGATGTTTCCTTCGGTTGAAACCCTTCAAAAATGTCCTCAACCTGTCCCACTTTCTGATGTAATCCTTTCACGAGATCCCTTACGGCTTCACAATGGCTCGAAATTTCTGCAGACAGCTTTGGGGACTCTTTACTAGCTGCCAGCTTACAAATTTTGCGATAGATCATGGACAATCTCAGGCCAATTAACAGATGTCCAGCTATCAGAAATCCGAATACGTAAATATCCTCCACATACATTCGTGCCAAACATACGACTTGCCACGCACGATACGAGTCCCTCGCATATCCAGCAGCAAAAGTACCATCCGGACACACCGCTTCTCCCGGAGCGGCACTCCTCCGTGACAAAAGAGTATCAATCGTGCTGAGGGTCCAGCTGATCACATCCATATTTTAGGAATTTGGAAAATCTGCTCCAAAAGCGAGAAAATGACGAAAAACAAGAGAGGCACGCAGACAATAGGAGCAATAGATAAGGAGAGGAAAGAGACACGAGACATGACTGGTTTAGCGTGATTTGGATGGGCAAAACTGGTGCTTTTAAGTGCACACCCTTAGTCGCAGCAGAACACACTGGAGAGGTTATGGGAGTTAGTGTTTAGTTGATAATGAAAAGTGTTCGGCGCGCGGAGTGCAGCAGATAAGGAAACGGGCGTGCGCGTCTTCACGTGCTCTCCCCGGGGACAACGCTCCGTCACATTTTTATAAATAAACTTGCCGTTCAAAGGTCCTGGCAGCGATTTGCTCAACGCACACCAAATTTAAAATGCACGTGCATTGAATTGCTGCTCATAATTAATTGTGTTGATTTTTATAATGCGTTAATTTGCAGTGTAATTAATTAATCTAATTAACACGTTAAACTGACAGCCCTAGAATATATACTTGTAAATACGTCAGAATTAGCCCAAAGGTTCTTTACATCTGTAGTCCCGAGCAGGTCAGAGAGATAAAAGCAACAAGAAACAACTTCACACAATAGACAAATTCTTAGGACAAACATGATAGAAACAGCACAATAAGACACAATCATGACATACAACACTGGCATTTGCATAGAAGCATAACATTAGTGATCTCTTTTTCATGGTTCAATGTTTTTTTTGCTATTATTTCATATTTTGTTGCATTTCTTATTCCTTTGATGTGCCCTGTAGTGTTTTATTTTTGACATTTTTGGTCAGCTTGTTACTTTTACTTCCTGTTGATTGTTTTCCCTGCCCTGATGTACTACACCTGTGTCTGCATTTATACCCCAGCCGTTTCCCAATTCAGCGAGTGCACGGTTCAGATCGTGGTTGGAGGGGGATGTCCGTCATATCCAGCGCGACAACTGCTGTTCCATTTAGTTTTTGTCCCATGCACAGTTAAGACGCGGTCTGAACAGCGCAGTCGTTTCCATGGAAATCGGGGTGTGGACCAAGCGTGCAAACATGCACGCTTCGCACACTCAAAAGCCCCAGCATGCACAGCGCGGCAGGATATATAACTACAAAGATGGACTCGCCAGCAACATCACCATGTGACAGTTGCGACTTCGCTATAAAATGTGTGTACTGGTTCACCTCACCTACAACTATGCTACATGAAACTCTTCATAAACTACGCTAAACATGTGTGACGGTAGCCGTAACGGCATAGTTCACGGCACCTGTATTACCGTTCACATGCTTTTCCCCTTACACTTCTATATTTCCTTTGCTGTTGTAATGCTGGATATTCTACAGTATCGCCATGTCCCAATTCCAAGTATTACTAGTCGCAATAGAATAATATTTTTGTCTTTAGGGAACAAGGAGCACCCGGCTCATTGAGCTGAGGCGGGACCTGTTCAATTTCACAGACGCCCATGTGATCCACGGACTGCACTCAGGGCTGAGCGAGTATGCACCGCCTCGACTGCAGACTGAGACCACACTCCGAACCGGCTCCCGTGTTCTTCTCTGCCCTTTGTTGGTCCATTGTCAATGTCTCGTCTGGTCTCGTCACATCACGTCTCGTCACTAGTAGTCATGGCATGCCAGTTTGGATTTTTGGATTTTGGTCAGTTCTTTGTTCCTGCATTTTGGGTCATCCCTCCTGTTTCCACATGACACTCTTATCTCTTATTGCAGTTGGGATGTTGTTCCAGATTTCTGTACCTTGACTGAATATTGTGCGTCTATAAGGTGTTACACAGTGGCTCTGATAGAGGCTCTTGTTACCTGACCACTAGTCCTGAATTTGGGCAAAATGAACTCATTCAAAGGTGGTGGAGCGAGTCCATTTAAGACCTTATACACCGAACAGACTAGTTAAAATGTTCTAAAATGTTCAAAACTTAAGATATTATATTTCTGAAGTATGAGACAATAATGAAAAGATAAAGATTTTCTGTTAAATATTTTTAAAGCTTTTTTAAAAAGTTATTCTATTGCTTTTAAGGTTGCCATGCTTGTCAGTGACCAGTTGGTAATGCAGTATTCAATGTGAGAAAAAATCTGCTGTGGAGAAACATTTTAGCTGCATTTTCTGGCAATGATAATCAAATTCTGATTTTTAAAAATATGTTTTTTACATGTTTTTTAAAAGTTAATGTGGAGTCCAAGGTAACACCAAGAATTCACTTGAACTTGAACTTGAATTCACTTACAAACCGGAGCCCCTCTCCCCTCAGCACCACATTTAAACAAGACTTTGATGAACGTTTCGAAAATAGCATGCAGACAGTTTATTTTAGAGAGAAAGAGACTTGACTTGGTCAGCCACTTACCTACACAGGTGATTGCTGATGTTAACTTCTCTGAGGCTTACAACACAGCATTAAGGTCTGTACAAACATTTGGCAAATCATTACCATATAATGAATATAAAATAGGTCCAAGTATGGAGCCTTGTGGTACTCCAACCTGACAATCAATATGGGGATTTGATACCGCTGACGGGCACACAGTGAGTTTGGTTTGACAAATATGATTTCATCCAAATTATGGCTTGTTTAGAGAAATTCAATTTTGTTAACCTAGATAACCGTGTTTGGTAGTCAACTGTATCAAATGCTCTTTTCAAATCAAGAAAAACTGTACAAAAGGGTAAGTGTCTAAGGAAAATGTTATTTTTCCAAGAAAAAAAAAAGTATACCTGTTTCAGTTGAATACTTTGCACGAAAACCAAAATGCATAGCATGCAGGGAGGTATAACCCATATTTAAATTATTAATTAATTGTTTAGTGACCTATTTTTCTATTATTTTTAGTTAAAATAGACAATATGCTGATCGGTCTGTAATTCTTGACATCTGCTGTATTACCAGGTTTGAAAATTGGAGTAATCATGGCCATGTTCCATGCTGTGGGAACAAATGAATGCCTAATTGACGGATTTATCAAATGTGTTATTGGACATATCAAGGAGTCCTTCTGTAACTTTATACAACTAGTGTCCAGACCATATGCATCCTTAGCTTTTGAAGTTTTTAATTCACTGATGATAGAAGCTACAGCTGAATCCCTAATTTCAGCTGTTGTAAAGATAGGCAGGGACTCATTAACGGAGAAGGATACATTTTCCCATAAGGTAAAAAGCTGTGAAATTTCTTGGACTGATTTTTTTTTTTTTTTTAAGTATTGAATTCAGTTCTAGTAGAATTGTAGTTCTAGTTCTTTATTAAGTGCTTGTTTTCTTACCAGTTAATTTACTAATGTTATGCCAATTTTTTTTTTGGGACCACATCATAGAAGGATGAAACTGTACGAGGCATTTGAAAACGCAGTTTAGTCTAGTTTAGTTTAGTTTTCTAGCAGAAAAGATGGCATTGTGGTCCTGACTGTTAAATTAAAGGTTTTAAATACTCTTTCATTTTTCTTTGAGAAAAGGGCCTCTATTCTTGTTTTCGACTGGTTAGTTATACGGGTCGGCTTGAATATGTCAGCATGGTTCATCTATTTCAAGTTTTTCCTTTCTTTCTTATAATCCCAGTTAATATTAAAATCATATCCTGGCATATGTATGGTAGCTTCAGGTGAAGAACTTGTGAGCCAGATTTCTGTCATCCCAGGAGATCAACATTAGACTCAGTAAGTGCTCAAATTGTTCTCATTTTGGAATCATACTTCAAATATTAACATGTCCTCCAAGTAACCTTTGTGGGCTTAATATATGGGTCCCAAATAGTCCTTGCATGATTAAGTGTCTGGAAAATCTTTGCAGATCGATGCTTCTTTATAACTGGATTTCTCGTAGGGAGGTTTAAACATGACTGAAGATGATTTATGGTTGTTTGACTGTACAGAGGTAAAGTGATTTGGGGGACATACCTCCAAGCTGAGGATGTAACCCAGGACCAGGTGGTTGTAGGCCAGCTCCCTTAGTCCTTCTATATACTATATACTATACAGTAATCCCTCGTTTATCGCGGGGGTTAGGTTCCAGAAATAACCCACAATAAGAGAAATCCGCGAAGTAGGACAACTTTATATTTTACAATTATTCTACATGTTATAAGGCTGTAAATGCCTCACCACACACATTATACACTTTTCTCAGACTGGAATGAACCTTTTCTCACATTTGTTCTCGTTTAAACACTCAAACTTTCATATATTTTCAACAAAATGTGTAATAGTGAAGCGTGGGGGGAGACACGGCTCCGGAAGCCCCGCCGGACGTGTGAGGAGCACTGCCACGTCCCTGGACGCAATGTGACGTGCACCTACCCCCTTGGAGAAGCTCCACACGTGCACCCCTCATCGTGGACAAATCCATGACAGAGAAACGTGACCGGCGCAACGCCGCGCGTACACCGGGGCTGCGAGATAGAACCGCCGCGCCCGGACCGCGTGCTCTCAGCCCGAGCCACAAACCAGCCGCACGAAACCAGCAAAGAGCGGTTTAATCCTGGTTTAGACCTGGTCTAGTCCCAGTTTAGTTCTGGTCTAGTCCTGGTTTAGTCCAGGTTTAGACCTGGTCTAAACCTGGTTTAGTCCACGTTTAGTCCTGGTCTAGTCTCTTAGCCAATCAGGACGCAGAACACAATGTTACACAATGTTTTTTTATAAAAAAAATTGAAAAAAATAAAATAAAAATTGAAAAAAAATCTGCGAACAGTGAAGAGCGAGGGACCACTGTACTATACTATATACTTCTATATACTCCATTCTATGAGGAAAAGTGTCTTTGTTTATCCACAGAGCTACACTCAAGAAAAAAAAAGCTCTATCACAATAGGAGATTGTCACAGGAATCACAATCATAATTTGATTTTTATCTCCATATTGCCCGATCCTATTTCAAATTGTATCCCTGTCTTTTTAGCTTTGGGGACAATCTGGTACTCTCTCACTATGTCTCGTATCTCTCCCAAACATGTATCAGACGGTGAAAACATGCTGTTGTTGATTTGTGGCATTTTTTGCGCTGACCATCTGTTTTGTGCACAGTCCGGGCCGTGCAGATGGGGCTGGACATGCTAGCTCCAGGCAATACGACCCTAGCTGCTATACACATCATCAGAATGAGTGACGCGAGGCTCTGACGCAGTTTACCCAGAGAGGGAAGTAAACAGAGAAACGGGGGAATGTCTTAGATGTGAAATTTACTGATGAACATAAGCAAATTGGAGTTCAGAGGTCCTATATTACACGAAATTGACTCTTGTGAGCTTTAAGCCATGTGAGAATGTTGTTATCTCACCAAAAGCATAACTGGAGTTGTGATTTCATGCATACAGTACATGTTTGAGTAATGGCACGGCAAGCCAAGTTTATTTGTATAGCACAATTTGTACCTCAAGTAATTCAAAGTGCTTTACAGAATGAGAAATACATTAAAATCACAATACAAACAAATCAAAACATAAATGGTCATCATACAATTAAAAAAAAAAAAAAAAGAGGGAGACAAATTAAATGACAGAGAAAAGTGCAGAATGAAAACATTTTAGTCTGCACAGCTAAAATGAAGTAGTTTGAGCCTGGATTTAGACAGAGTCAAACAGAGTATTCCTTTATTCAGGGCTCTCAAGTCTCACGCTTTGAGAGTGTGACACACGCAATTCGACGTGTTCACACGCTCACACGCCACACATGGTATTTCTCACGCTGAAATTTTTTTAAGCAATTCAAAACTGTAGCCACTGTTCACAGCGCTTCTGTGCCCAGAAAATCGGTAAGTTAATGCAGGCACCGCGCGTTTTCAGCGGAAAAAAGTCACTCGCACACCAGTACTCGAGTTGAGCGATCAGCTGTGAGGCCGATCGCTCACAGCTGTGAGCGAGCCGCATGAATGTTTACGCGGCATTTCCAAGAGAAGAAGAATCCTTAACTTGCTACGTAAGAAGGAACTCTGGTCTCGGGACACTGGATAAGTTCGGGATATGTCCTTTTCTCCGGAGCTCCGGATTATTAAAGACTGTGACACGTGCATACATGGATACAAGTGACCGCGTTTTTATGGGTGAGTCATATCAGATTAGACCAGAACTAAACCAGAACTAAACCAGGACTAAACCAGAACTAAACCAGGATTAAACCAGGACTAAACCAGAACTAAACCAGAACTAAACCAGGACTAGACCAGGACTAAACCAGGACCTAGCCAGGACTAAACCAGAACTAAACCAGGACTAAACCAGAACTAAACCAGAACTAAACCAAGACTAAACCAGGTCTAAACCAGGTCTAAACCAGGATTCAACTGGGACTAAACCAGGACTAAACCAGAACTAAACCAAGACTAAACCAGGTCTAAACCAGGACTAAACCGGAACTAACCCGGCACTAAACCAGGACTAAACCAGGTCTAAACCAGGACTAAACCAGGTCTAAACCAGGACTAAGCCAAGACAAAACCAGATCTAAACCGGGTCTAAACCAGGACTAAACCGGGACTAAACCAGGACTAAACCAGGACTTAACCAAAACTAAACCAGGTCTAAACCAAGACTAAGCCAGGACTAAACCAGGTCTAAACCAGGACTAAGCCAAGACTAAACCAGATCTAAACCGGGTCTAAACCAGGACTAAACCAGGTCTAAACTAGGACTAAACCAGGTCTAAACCAGGACTAAGCCAAGACTAAACCAGGACTAAACCGGGTCTAAACCAGGACTAAACCGGGACTAAACCAGGACTTAACCAAAACTAAACCAGGTCTAAACCAAGACTAAGCCAGGACTAAACCAGGACTAAAACAGGACTAAGCCAAGACTAAACCAGATCTAAACCGGGTCTAAACCAGCACTAAACCAGGACTAAACCAGGTCTAAACTAGGACTAAACCAGGTCTAAACCAGGACTAAGCCAAGACTAAACCAGATCTAAACCGGGTCTAAACCAGGACTAAACCGGGACTAAACCAAAACTAAACCAGGTCTAAACCAAGACTAAGCCAGGACTAAAACAGGTCTAAAACAGGTCTAAAACAGGTCTAAACCAAGACTAAGCCAGGACTAAACCAGGACTAAAACAGGACTGTGTGTGATAACATATTATCCTGTGCATTATTGAATGATAATATGGACTTTTAGTTATAAAAGCATTTCCATATTAACAAAGTACCTTCTAATTCTGCCCTGCCCTTCCACCATCCCCCCTGGTTTCATTTTATAACTCGGCTACTGCTCGCACCCCCCCCCCCCCCTCTGAAATCTCACTCCTAGCAATCTTCAAAACTTGAGAGCCCTGCTTTATTATTAGTCTGTCTACATCATCAAAGCTCAAAATGCTCTGTTGCCCCTTGTGAGGTCATGAACAGTAGTTTTCAAGTAAACTTTTTGTTTAGTAGAACTGTGTAAATATAGGCCCTTTAAGTATTGATAGTACAGTAGTTCACATGAGTATCTAGTTTTCGTATCAAATTGCATTAAGTAGTCTACCTTTACATAATTCAGTACATTTAGAACATAACTAAAATGTAAAAACCTTTGTTATTATCTTTCAAGGTCATTCTCTCCATGTTGTAAACCCTCTGGCTTTCCCACCCTCTGCTTCCTCATCTCATCACCGCCTCAGCTCCATTAAACAAACAGCGCCATTCTTCGACCTGGGAGTGAACCGTCTCCTCCGCACCCATCTCCAATCTCTAGCCAATTACCTACCATTTCCCGGCCGACCCCGCCCTCTGATTGGCCTCCTCGGATGTCCGTCAAACCCCGATCGAACTGCCGGTGCTTGTGCATGCAGACGCGCGCCTACGCTACACCCTTTACATTCTAAAGAGCTCTGAACACACACAGCGTTACGTGGCATTGCTTTCTGAAGTGAGGGGAGCTACAGGCTAACCAGCAGGTGACATTGAACGAAGGAGGGAGACTACATTAGCATTCGCAAATCAATAGACGGCATTATCGGGGGTCAGATCAGGCTGGGCTGACGGGAAAGGGGAGGAGGGGTTAAGGCCAATTACAGTGTGTTACTGTAATGTTTAATTTGAGATCATTTTATTTGGACATGAGATTTGCTGGCAGGGTTCGAAGAGTCAACTTTTGTAGACAGTTATCTTCACTGTGGTCAGTATTAGTATTACAGGATAACTAAAGGTGTATGTACATTGCTAGCAAGAAATATACACTTAAGTCATATTATTATTAGTCTTAATTTTACTCATAGACTGTATAAAGAAGTGAACTGAGGGGTTCAGCTCCAAATAAAGCCCAGTTTAGAAGGGAGTGGGCATGTGTCTGATATTAATGTTCATATTTTGATTTACGGACAAAATAGTGAAATCAAAACCCCAGGATCATGTAGACTGAGTTAATAAGAACATTTTAAGATCAAAATGAGGAGGCTCTGTCATGATTCATGTTTTGTAGTCATTGTTGTTCCATATTTTGGTGTATATTATTCCTTTAGTGTACTGTGCCCTTAGTGTTTTATTTTGACATTTGTCCTGTCAGCTTGTTGCTTTTAGTTTTACTTCCTATCTGTTGATTGTTTTTCCCCACCCCAATGTGTTACACCTGCGTCAGTGTGCGTATAGACCCCGTGTTCTCCTCTGCCCTTTGTTGGTCCAGTAGCCGTGTCTCAATTCGCAGTGTGCGCAGTTCGGAGTGTGGTTTTAAGGGCACATACATCACTTCCGGAGCGACAACTGCTGTCCCATTTCATTTTTGTCCCATACGCACTTAAAATTCACCCTGAAAACCGCAGTCGTTTCCATGGAAATTGGGGTGTCGTGCAGTCATATATCCCAGCATTCACATTCTTCTACGGGAGAAAATGGAGTCGCGGTTGCATCTGGTAGTTGCGGGACCTGTCCCATTTCGCCGACACCCATGCAGTGCAAGTATGCATAGTCCGGGCTGTGCATAGTGCCCTTAAAACCACACTCTGAACTGTGCACACTGCGAATTGAGACACAGCTCCCATGTTCTCCTCTGCCCTTTGTTGGTCCATTGTCATTATCAAAGTCTCGTCATGTCATGGCAGTTTCGATTTTTGTATTCTTTGTTTGTTTTTAAAGAACTTTAACAGCAGTCCTGTATTTTGGGTCCTCCCTCTGTTTCTACATTAGATTAAGCCTTTATTTGGTCTCACACACAATGACACACAGTGACACATGGGAGAAATTTGACCCATCCTTTTTCAGGAGCAGTGGGCAACGCGAACAACGCATTGTTCGCTCTAAGCCCAATAAAGGAATAAGAGTAAAGTCAAGTGAGTGTGCGGTAAATTTCTTCTTTTCTGGAATTAGTCAATGTTCCTGTTGTTACCAGGACCTGGAAGCTGTTCATGGAGTTTTGAACTTTTGAACTAACCAGCTAACATGTCAGGCTCACTGCAGCAGTTACAGAGAGAGGGGCGGCAGTTTTTCAATACTAAGTGAACTGGAGCCAGTCAGTGGAGCCAGAAGTGTGCCCATCTTCACTTCCTATTTGGAACACAGCAGATACGGGTTATCTATGTCTATTTACCGCATTGCCAAAGAATAAGATCACCTATATGGTATCTGATGCTCTCAACTGTTCCAAGTTAGCAAATGAACAGCACAGCTATTAGCAACATAATGCTAACAAATAAATGAACCTTGCTTATTATAAAATACAATATTGAAAATATTTCTTCTATGGTGCACGGTGGAATTTTTCTGGTAACGAATCTGCCCCCTGCTTGTCTCCACGGAGGTTGCTTATTGCTTTACTGGGACACTATGGCATTAAAGACTTCTATCAAGTAGAAGATGCCACCAGGCCACATTACAGACTAATCTTCTGCGGAGACAATTTAGAGAAGGATATTTTAAAACACAAATAAAACCAGATTGGATCATTTGAATCATTTTGTTTTCCCCCACATTCCAAATGTAGTGACTGACTGCTATGCTCAATAACCAAATGGGGCAAAATAATTCCAAAGCAAATACTAAACGATTGGTGACAGAAGAGCACAGGAGGGAGGGACCGTGTGTTTGTAAGCAGATAGCGGAGGTCAATACGAGATGATGGAGAGATGAGAGATGGATGCGGGAAGGATGGAGAGAAGGACACAGGGAGGTGGGGTCTGGTGCTGAGTTGGGGGTTTTCACTAAAGCAACAGTGGCCCAAACAGTTGGTGAGATGGGTTTGTTTAGGGACTGCAGACCTATTCGTCACTATCAGTGAGGGCGAAGAGGAGGGAGGAGGAGGAAGAGGAGAGAGAGAGGGAGGGAGGGGAAAGAGAAGAGAGAGAGAGAGAGAGAGGGGGGGGGGGCTTAGGGCTTAGGGACTGATGCACTGAGACAATGACAACTTATAACATTTGCCATCTGTGTCATGGTATTTCAAGAAAATTAAGTTTGGAAAAAAGCAAGTGGGGATAAAATATTTAAATGTATCTAACATTTTCATAAAAGCAACATGTTGATACTCTGTCCCACCTTGTGATGATGTCATGAAGCAATAGTTTTCAAGTTAACAGCTACTTTTACCTTTTGTTCAGTAGAGATTGGGACTCCCAGGACAGAAATGATCCAAATGATTCTAGTGAAGGTGTATGGAGTTTAAAAAACACAGTGGAGCACTTCCTGTATTACCACATGACATCACAATGTGGAACAAGGAGTGTTCTGTTCGAGAGATGAACTCAGCCTAAATATGCAGAATTTGTGTGTTAAACATGTGTGAACGAAACAAAACACAACTCGAGCTCAACATTAGAACAGAGATCAGAAAATAGCATCTTGGGTATGGCGTCAAAATAGTTCCATAATACATGCGCATGATAAAACATGCATTCAGGCGTATTGTATTATTGCACATGCATAGATATTAACTGCGAGTGAGCTTTTTATCTCTGCGCGCGAGGAGAAATCTGTGACCTGTGTGCAAAACAACCACTGGGGGACAGACAACAAGCTCTCTCGAAGTTGATTTCTGCTCGCACGAGATTCATTTCTGCTCTCTCAAAGTTGTTTTCTGTTTGCTCGCGTGAGGTGAATTTCTGCTCCCCGTAGGTAACTATGACAAAACATGTGTGCAACATGTTAAACGCTAACAGTGATTGACCTTCTGGGTTTTGTGTTAATGCAGAATATCTTAAATAAACAGTGTGTATATATACTATCTATGAAATAAATCACCAGAAGTTTTGTTTTGCTGTCAAGCATTTCAGTTCCGTATGTCTGATCCTTTTCCTGAATACATCATTCAGGAAGACCACTGAACATACCTTGAGGAAGTAGACGAGGCTTCACTGGAGGCATTTTTTCGAAATGGCGGGCTCAAATGAGGTAAATGGTATTATTCACAACAGACAATGAAATGATTACATCAATGAAATCAGGCAGTTTTAGCTTGACTGTATGTATTTATTTATTTATTCACTTACATTAGGAGACAGATCCTGACCCGGCTCCTCTCCAAGTTTGAACTAGGACTCACAAGAGAGCTTATTGACTTGGATTATTTTGAGTTTAAGTGTAGGCAGGAGTTGTATTTGTGCAATGCACTGTCAAGGAATGTTGCTATACCAGTAGACATAGTACAGGACCTAGAGCACTTTTTTAGGCTTGTTAGAGATCACCTTCGGAGGCAGCACACTGTGTCCAGCCTGATACAGTACAGGGCTCTCAAGTTTTGAGCGGGGTCGTGCGTGTGACTGCAATTTCCGAGGACCGGGGGGGGTGCGAGTGAACAATTTTGGGCGCTTGAATTGCGTGAGAAATGCCGTGTGAGCGTGTGAACACGTCGAATTGCGTGTTGAGAGCCCTGTTTGTCTAAAGAGCAAACTTAAACTACAAAGCAACTAATGAGAGTTATATAAATGAAGTTATTACCTGATGGTTCTCAGTTTGTTTTATCATCACCGCACTTTGTCAGTGCGCGCTGAGAGGGGCAGGGGGAAGGGGGGGGGGGGGGAGCGGGACATTTTTAACGGATTCATGTAAGAATCTGGTTAATGCACCGGGCCCGCGTCTCACCGCGTCTCACCGCGTCTCACCACGGGCAGTTCGGCTCTAGGCCGGTACTTTGTATTCCGCGCGTAAGCCGTCGGGGAGGACACGTTACGCACAGACGGAGACACCGGGACCGGAGTCGGTGCGTCTCAGAGGAGACGTGGCACCGGGACTGAGGCTCAGGACGTGCCCGGGGGACAGCGTGTCTGCTCCGGCCTCCGCTCGGACCGCACGGTCGGGAGTGGTCCCCCCTCCCCCTGCTCCCCCGGAGCTCCCCCGGAGCAGGGGCAGTGTTGCCAACTCCCCAGCATCGGAAGTAGCTATTGGCCCGCCCAGAAGTAGCTAAAAGTAGCTAGACGAGCGAGCGGTCCAATCCAAACGTGAGATTTTATTGGTGTCGTTATTACATATACTTGTTTGTTTTTTATTTTTTATTTGTTTTTTATTTTTTAGATATTTTTTTTGTAGCTGTAGTCCAAGATCTATAGCTTGCTTTTTTATTTTGTGTTTTTTTTTTTTGTGCTGTAGTTTAACTAAAGCTTTTTTTTTATTTTTTTGTGCTAAAGAACTAGCTTTTTAAAACTTTTCTGTGCTGTACAACTAGCTTTTTCCCACTCCCGTCTGTACTTTTGTGTATACACTTGGTTGTGGCATTGCGATTGAATACAAGAGGAGAAAAAAGAAAAGCTCTAAAGAATGAGAGGGATATGCACGTGACGAGAGAAACTGAATGACAGAAACAGAGAGAGGAATGACCAGACTCCGAGGCGATCTGACGAGATGGGAGGGAGCAGAGGAGATACTGGTGAGTGTCTCTTCCACTGCCCCTCTCTGTCTCTTTCTCTGAACGGGGAAAGAGAGAAAACGGCGCAATTATTTTTCCCCCTCCCGCGATCTTGGAGCCTCTGATCACCAGGAAAAAGTCGCTAGATTTGACGCTAGTCGCTTTTGTCTAATTTTCTCGCTAGGGGGGTCCAGAAAGTAGCTAAAAATAGCGACAAAGTCGCTAAGTTGGCAACACTGAGCAGGGGGAGGGGGCGGCGCTGAAAACGCACGGAGCCTGCATAAACTAAGCCACACAGACCGATTTTCTGTGCACAAAAAAATAAAAAATAAAAAAAATAACACAAATCAGCGTGAGAAATGCCATGTGTGGCGTGTGCGCGTGTGAATACGTCGAATTGCGTGTGTCATACTCTCAATGCGTGAGACTTGAGAGCCCTGCAGTACCTGGGGAGGTGGGGCGTCCCAGGTTTGATATTGATAGGGAATGCCTGGAGGAAGTCCTGGAGCTAAACCTCCCTGTTTCCTGCATGACAAAGATGCGTCAGTGTGTCTACTAGTACTGTCTTTAGTACTTTAGTACTTGTGTACTGTTTCTTTAGAAGGATGAATGAGTTTGGACTTTCTGCTAGATGTTGCCATGAAATGTATGATGAAGAGCTAGATAATGTTGCGCAGAGAATAAAGAATGAGATGCCAACTGCAGGCTATCGCATGGTCAAGAAGAGGTTGCAGTCTCTGGGAATCCGTGTCATTGTGTCATTACACCGTATAGACTCCCTACCCTAGGCTGCATTTTGCGAAGGACCTACTCTGTCAAGGGTCCCCTATCTCTGTGGCATGTGGACACAAACCTAATCAGGTTGGTACAGTTTGGTATAATAAAAGAATGGCATACCTGTATGCAATTTATTGTGCAGGTTTAGTATTTACACTCAAAATTTTGCTCCTCAGGTACAACATTGTGCTGTTTGGAGCAGTAGATGGGTACTCCAGGAAGGTAAATGATCATTTTGTGTAACATATTTGTTTCTCTGCCTGAAACTTACCATAGCTTAAAATATTTCGCATTGTAATTTTATTAAACAGATTATGTGCCTCATTGCTGCCATCAAGATCCTGGCTTCAACTGCATTTGCTGCTTTCAAGCAGGCTACGGAAACGTGTGGCATTCCCTCAAGGTAAAGTTGCAAAAAAAATGCAAACATACTTGCAATGAGATCAGAAAGGGCAATTTCATTTTGATCATTTCAGTTCAGTTCTTCACCTTACTTAACACTTTCCTTTAGGACTTTTGATCTCCTGTGCATAGGGTCAGAGGTGATCAGTGAGAATGTTGAAATTGCCAGGTTTATGTTCACTGTGCAGGGTACAGACAGAGGAAGCTTAATGTCAATAAGTGTTAACAATCAAAGGTTTGTCATGTCTGCATCATTAATTAATTCTGTATAACAGCACACCTGGCCGTTATGCCCTACTTAAATTAATCTGGCTGTTGTACATTTGGTATTGTTAAAGTGATTGTATTTGTTGTTGTTGTTAGAATCGAACGTCTGTGGCGGGATGTGAGGATCTGTGTCACCTCCATGTACCACAATGTGCTTCAGAGTCTGGATCAGTTGCTGGATGTTTCTTTTACAGGTTTGGACCAAAATTAGGTTCATAGAGCTCTAAAGAGTATATCAAGTATATCTAATGTGGGAATAACACTGCTAAAAATATTATTTGGTTATAAAACAAGATGTGACTATTGTGCTATTTTGTGTCAATTTTGATGCAAGCAGCCTTCAGAGGCACAATTCATCTGAAATACAAGATTTGAGTACCAATACTGGCTAAAACCTTCATATTAAAACAGTGGATATGTATGGATCCCTCATTTCATGGTTTAAGCCTTCACCCATCATTAACTCAACAGAAGACCTTTTCTGTGTCCACCCGGTCTTCCTTCCAAAACTGAAGATGGACCTTGAAAGTTTTGTGGAAGGTTGGAACAATCATCCTCTCAGAACGTCTGAGGAGTTGCGGTGGCTGGGTTTGACGACCACAGACATTGACCTGCTAGAAAACATAGAGGCATGTTTTCTAAATGTCATTAAGCTTAAAAACCTTGTAGTGTCTGACAATTGGGTCAGATTTTGAAATCCTGTAGTATTGTTCTATGCAAACTATTATGTTGTATACATACCTTAGAAGGATGGACTCCAGCCACAAATGTTATGTTAAATTCTACTTTTCTCTCCCAGGATATTGAGGAGCCGGACATTGATTGGAATATTGCCATAGACCACAATGGTGAGGAAGATGGAGCGATAGTGGTTCCTCACATTGACTGCCCGTTGAGTGAGGGAAAAAAGTAAAGTTGTTCAGACCCTCCTAGAGCAGAGCGACCCAGACTTGGCCCATAGGGACTTGTACCTATGCCATGAATATTTGAGCCCCACTTGATTTCCACCACACTCAATTAAGTGTATTATTAAAACTGCTCATTCAGTCACATCAGCCGACCTCCTTGTGTATTCTCCTTTTATATCTTTTAGCTGTGCCTTTCAGGTAGCAGTCCACTACTTTTCTGAATAGTTTTAAATCTGCTTTGTATAGTTAAAGTTTGGGTTCACTCCAAAATGTCTGTAAATACAGCAGTGTATGCAGGTTAGTTAGGCTTTGCAGATTTTACTTATTCTCAGTGTTACATAAGTAGACCTATTAAAATATTGTAAAATAAGATTAACTTTAAAGCATTATTGTAGGTCAGTGTCAAAACTTTATCAAAGCTTATTTTGTAGAGCTCTGTAAAAATGAGACATCTCGACAAACTACACAAACAAGACAAACTGTTCAACAGTGGCCAAATTCATAGCCATAGACAATGGCTTTAGAGATGACATCTCAATTCAGTGGTGTACAACTGGTAAAGTTACTGAATGGGAACACGCATGAACCACAGGATAGCAGATCGTATGTGGACCGTAGCACACTTGACAGTCATGGTCAAACTCAGTGACTATTTTGAATTCTTCCCGGTCTGCATGACTTGGGGGTATATGGCTCTGTCCATGTACATCTTTTCATCTGCTCCTAGAAAAGTGTTAAATAATTTTAAGCCAATGTCCTTACAGGGAAATTCACATTTAAGTCAGTTATTAAAGGGACAGTGTGTAAGATTTTTACCCGTTAATTACTGAAATTGAAGATACCCATTCAAAAATACATTGTTTTCCAAGCCTTTTCACTTCCATCATGAAATCAAAGTATTCTTTTGGACTTAGATATAGTCACATAAAAGGGGGATCTTCCCCATATAGAGGCAGCCATTTTGAATACGAGAGCCGCAGAAGGACATTTGGGCTCCGCCTTCGCCTTCGGCAAGGCTCGTGGTAGCACCGGAGGCAAAGCAGGCGCGCTCCGCAAGAGAGAAGGACAGAGGGAGAGAGGTGCGGGTGGGGTGGGGGGAGGCTCGTGGTTTTGGGTAAACAACAAGCATGCTGCTGTATCACACGTCGTAATGGATCTAACACATGTTTTGGACTAAATTGTTTTACTGGATTTTATTTGCTGGATCCTTACGGACATATTGATACCAAGCTTGTGGTGAAATACAGAGTTTGACCTGTCCAGAGCCTTCAAAGGTAAGCAAAGTAACAAACCTCGTTTTGTGCTTTTCCGTATAAAAGCCCCATGTGCTCAGTTAGTGATTGTTGTGCCATTGTTGTCGGCCGGGTGCGCGCGCGGTTACGCGAGCTGTCCGCGTTACGGCGCGTCTGGGTGACCCTCGAGGTTTGCCGTAGCTAAAACAGGAAGTGCAATAGCGACTATCCACCTATGCGCCACGAATCCTACACACTGGAGCTTTAAGTCATCAACAAACCAAGAACTCAAGGGTTCCTTTCAAGCACACCATTAACAAGACCCATCACATGGAGAAATGGAATACAGATTTCTGATTGGGTGGCAGGATAGACATCCAAAACATACAAAAGCATGCTTTGAACAGGTTCCTTTGTAACAAAATTGCACACTTTGGTATATTTTAAATTGATGTCTGTTCCTTACACACATTGGAACCAGGTGGTAAGCAATATAATGGCCTTTGAGGTGTGCTTTTAATGCAAAGTTAATGAGCAAGGCAAAGGAAAGTCACTGGTTCTCTTACAAGATCTGACAAAACATGCATAAATAACGTGAAAAATATGTATTATTTACCTTCATCCTTCAAATCCTGAATGAAATCTTGGAGATAGTTTACAATTATTGACTCCCTCGGGTGTTTCACTGTTCCTTTCTCACTGAAAATGGGCGCCAGCGACCTCAGCAGGAAGTCACCATCAACCTAATTTACAGAAAAAGGGAAAACACTTTTTCTCCCTAAATTGCTTGCCAAGTATTTTTACCTTCCTACAAGACTCATACAAATACAAATAGTACAAATAGCTGTCAGCACATGTCCTTTTCTGCCCGCACCATGTCAAGGAGGATGTAGATTTTCAGAACAGAGCTGTTGTAGTATGTATCTTACCTTTGCATGCAGGACTACATCCCTGCAAAAGTGAAGAAAAACAAAAAACAAAACATGAACTACAAATCCAATGCAATCATACAATTTGAACAAACATAAAAAAGTCCTGTGTAACCACATGCCACAAGTAATAATAATAATAATAATAATAATAATAATAATAATAATACATTTTTATTTAAAGGGATATGCCACCCCCAGGTCAAATTTGGGCATCTCCCCACAGTCCAGAGACTAAAATAAGTGGTGGAAAGCGTTTTCCTGCTCACCCAGGTCCGAGTCCACGTCACTGACGCCGCTGTATCTGCAGCCTCCGCCTTAGACTGGAGTCCTAACGTCGCCAGAGAAGATTTCGGCCAAAAGGAATTAATTTTCTCGATGCGTTTCCCACCGGTGTGTGCGCGCATTCATATCGAGTGCAATAAATGTGCAAATCAACACGGAGAGCTTGCCTTGGTCATTTTGGGTGGGAACTATTTTCCAGTGCGGAAGCATACAGTCGAATCACGCACCACGTTGTGCAACAGGGGAACTCCCTTCCCAGTGCGTAACAGGGATTCCCCTGGCAGCGTGCTGCGTGGTTCGACTGTATTCTTCCGCATTGGAAAATAGTTCCCACCCAAAATGACCAAGGCAAGCTCTCCGTGTTGATTTGCACATTTATTTGCACTCGATATGAATGCCCACTACACACAAAGTAATTGGGAAACGCATCGAGAAAATTAATTCCTTTTGGCCGAAATCTTTCTCTGGCGACGTTAGACTCCAGTCTAAGGCGGAGGAGCTGCAGATACCGCGGCGGTCAGTGGCGACAGACTCGGACAATGGCTGGGTGAGCAGGAAAACGCTTTCCACCACTTATTTTAGTCTCTGGACTGTGGGGAGATGCCCAAATTTGACCTGGGGGTGGCATATCCCTTTAAAAGCGCCTTTCAAGACACCCAAGGACACTGTACAAAACAAAGTTAAAACATAAAAATACTTAAAATACAAAGATAAAAACAGAAAGTCTCTCTGTCTGTCTGTCAACTCCAACACAGAGGTGTCATCAGCTGCCCGGACCTTTTAACACATAAAAGCTTACTCTCATTTTTTGTTTAGTTTTTTCTAGACACACTATAGGAGCAAGGTGAACCAGCTGGTCAAATGGTGCAGTAACAACCTCTCCCTGAATGTGGAGAAGACAAAGGAGGAGAGTGTGAAGAATCCCTCAGTCGTCCAGGTAGAATCCATGGCAAAAGGAGAAATTCAATTTGTCAACTGGACAAAGTTTATTTGGTCGAATACATTTCGCAGCTCATCCAAGCTACTTCTTCAGTTCTGGCTAGAGTGCTGGTGGACACTGCTTATAACTAGCTGCAGGGAGGAGCTAACTACAATGAAATTACTATGAAACTATCCCACCTATTTGTTTTCAGTTTATCTTAGTTAAGCCTATTCAATATGCAGTGGGAGTGTGGGGTCTTGTTAGCATAATCATTCAGGACCATAATGGTGTTTTCACACCTCTGGACCTGACCTTGCTAAGTTTTCTTTGTTTTGATTTAGGTTTGAGGATAGAGTTATAGATGGGAGACAAATTATGTCTGTCCATTTCTGTTCAAGGAAGGATTCTCTTTTTTGACAAAAATAGCCTCTTTAACAACAAACCAGTTGTTTTCTCTGGCTAAGATCTGTACCTCACTGTCCTCAAAGGAGTGGCCTGTGGCTTCGAGGTGGAGATGTACGGCAGATGTACTTCAGGAGAGCACACACACAGCACGCCCCCCTCACCTTCAGTGGGGCTGCTGTGGAGAGATAAAGCAGCGTCGAGTAGTGAGAGCAGCTGAGATAATCGTGGGTGTCTCTCTCCCCTCCCTGCAGGACATCTACCACACCCACCTCACCCGCAAAGCCCTCTCGGTGATCCCACCCACCCATCCAACTGCCTCTTCAGTCTGTTGCCATCAGGAAGGAGACTGAGGAGCCTCAGGGCCAAGACCAGCAGACTGAAAGACAGCTTCATCCACCAAGCTGTCAGGATGCTCAACTCTCTCCCAATGACACTGACACTGCTGCTTAAAGGAAAATTAGACTTTTAGTAAATTCCAAAACGGCCTGAAACCCGATATCGCAACAGAAAAGTAAAGTTCAGAGCGGTGTTAGCTTCTTTCGGACTAGCTGTGTTTACAAAACAGCTGAGTTCACGCATGCGCACTGTCCTCTCTGATGAAGTCATCAAATGAAACTATAGCTGGATATCGGGTTTCAGGCCGTTTTGGAATCCACTAAAAGTCTACCCTGACACAGCGATCTTCTGTGATTTGAAAAGTGCTAAAGTTTGTGTTATTTGGACACCGCAAAGTAATGTCCCGAGCACTCACGCTAACGGATACGGGATCATTGGTAGAACAGAACGGCTCAACATAAGTTCTGCGATACTGCTCCAATTGGCACCAAACTGCTATGGGTGAGTAAAACTACTTGTTTTATTGCCGAAAGAAGGCTCAGATTGTAAAAAAAAAACGTTAATTTTCCTTTAAATGACACCATTTGAGCTTTATTCTGCTACACATTGTGTGTTTTACCTATTTGTATTATATACAAGTTTTCTGTACTTTTGCTACAGGTATATGTGATGTTTTAGTCATGGTGTTTATCACATGTTTAATGTTCACTGTGGGCCTAGGGGGCGCTGCAATTTCAAATCCTGTGTCCAACCTGTACATATGGTTTTTGACAATAAAGCTGACTTTGAACTTTATTTTCTCCCATTTTCATGAACACAGAAAAATTAAAAAAAAACCTTAAAGAAGGCAAGACTATTTACACTTGAGTAAGACACTAGTGTTAGACGTGTATGGTAGGTGTGTTTGTATGCAGATATGGAGGGGGGCAGGGTGGCCGCTGCAAGTTAAAGAGGTAAATGAAAAAATAAAACTGTAAAAATTCCCATTTGTTATAAAACTGGATAACAATAATCTGTTACATAGTACTACTACTACTGTTATTATTTTTCTTTCTATAATTTCTTTGATGTGAATTGCTATCCTTGTATTAAAATTATACCTGATGAATCAGTTCCTGGAGTTCGAGGTCAGCAACGTCGCCTTCAGTTGCTGTTTCCTAGTCTAGCAATCCATTTGAGATGAATTGGTAGCACCATGGCATTAAAAAATTTGAAGGTGGCCCACCCTGAACAATGCTGATGGCAAATATTTCCCCAATGGTCCTGCAATAGATACAACATGGTGGGTAAATTAAGCAATAAGTAATATGTTAAACCCCCTCAGCTATGCTATATTCATGATATACAATAGACTGAAGGGGTTTATTGCTTTTCTAAAACGGTTACCACACGTACCTAGCTCGGTTTCATTAGACAAAGCCACAGCAACAACAAAAAATGTAGCAAATTATTTATAAAGGTGCCGTATATAAGACATTTATTTAAAGTAATCATAAAATGGTCTTGATATGTAATTTAAATGTGACTGTGACTTACTTAAAGTTATGGCTGTCCACATCTGTGATAGAGTACTGTGGCGTTTTCTCAGTGGTTCCTCCCTAAAACAAACGCCTCTCCATGCCAGCAACCATTGATTTTCAAAAAAGGAGGAAAATATTTAGTTAACATTAAAAAAGCAATCGAAATCGATATTATCAAATTTTACCATAAAGTTCAGTATTTAAAACATAAAAAGAGAAAAATACCTGTTAAATTCATTCCTGAGGGCACCATTGTCAATGCCTTAATTGCTCTCAAATAAAAGTAACCCTGAGAGGGTTTTTGGGAGAAGAGCACTTTTGCCTCTGCCACTGCTTCAAACCATGTTCTACAATACCCTCCCTGGTCACACAGATGCTGGTTGAGAGTCTTTATCAATGCTGAGATGTCAGAAAAGCTAGACTCCCTGCAAAAAAGGGTGTGTGTGGGGAGCAGGGAGGGGTAATAATCATCGGTAGTAATTTCAGCAAGGCAAACAGGACAGCAGCCAAGTGCAATTTCAAAACAGTGCATAAATGAACTACTAGAAGAGCAATAGGTGTGAATCAGCTTGATAATAAATATGACTTACCGCTCTGAATTTTTGTGCTTTTGCACTAGCATCATAACATTCACTAGGTAAAGAAATTCATACAACATTCAACAAAAACAAACAAGGGCTGGGCAAAGTTAAAGCACTAACGCTGCGTTAATTCTGCGGGTCATTATCGCCGACAATTTTGTTACTCCCTTTAACGCTACGGGTTTTGTTTTTTTTCCGTTTTTTTTTTTGTTTAATTTTATCCCTTGACTATTGTAACTGTTATTCGTTGCCTTTTATTTTGAAAGTGTCAGTCGGGGGCAAGGGAATGTTGCCGCTTCCTGCTGATAGCTGGCTACTTCACACTGAAACGATACGAGGAGCGAGGAAAGTAGGCTACAATGCACAAAACAAAATGCAGAAAGGCGCCGAACTTTTGAATGGACATTTTCGGTACAAAGTTAAACAAGATGGCACGTTGGAGAAAAACAAAGCTATCTGTAAACACTGCGATGCAGAATTTGCATTTCACCGAAGTTATACAAGTCTCAGGTACCACCTCAATGCTATCCACTCCGTCGAAGCTGACAAATCATTCAATGCGACGCCGAAGTTTCGTCAAACTACACTGGATTCCACTTGTGGAGGAAGAAGACTAGATAAACACAAAGAAAAAAGGTTAGTTGAGGCAATCGCCAAGTGGGTAGCTACGACCTGTAGACCAATCAATATTGTGGATGACCCAGGCCTGCGAGATGTGCTGAGACTAGCCACTAACGACCCAGCATACGAGCTTCCCTCTCGCCGCACCATTAGCAAACTCCGGAGGCTGGAAATGCTACTAGAGCCTTGCAGGTATGCTTTCCATTATTATTTATTTTTTATTTATAGATTCTCAATGCAACGTTGCAACGTTCATTTACATTTTATCAAATAAAACTGTGCTTTTGAATTCATTTTTGGGTTTCACACATTCCGCGATAACATGCGATTAATCATGATTAATCACAGAAAGTCACTGAGTTAACGCGATAAAGATTTTTTTATGTTTGCCCACCCCCAATATATATATATATATATATATATATATATATATATATATATATATATATACTTAAATATATATATATACTTAAATATATATATATACTTAAATATATATATACTTAAATATCTTGAATACATTAGCTAACCAACACAGTTAATTGATTTTCAGTTTATCTTATCAATATAAATGAGATTTAGCCACTTTTATCTTGGAAGCAGATTGAGTCCAAAAATTTGTAGACCAGTTTTATAACTTGTTTCATTACTGGAAATTAATGCACATATGGAAACTTGAAAATATACAAGTTCAGTACAATGTTTACCTACAGCTTTATGCAGCATCAAAGCTCCTTCTAGCTCCTTAATTTTTGGATAAGCTGCCAAAGAAGGTCAGCTATCTGTGAAATTAGCGTTCAAGTAAGATCTTTGTAAAGGCCAGTTTTGTACTTATATTTACATTTATGCATTTAGCTGACACTTTCATCTAAAGTAAATTATAAAGTAGGATAAGCATTAGAGTTACAGTAGACAACGTTCTTTAGAGGAGCAAAGTGGGGGTAACGTAGGGCTTTAACAGGGTATTAAGATACATGGGTGCAGATTTATCAATTACCCCGAAAGCCAGCTTAGAGCACTTCCTTACAAACAAAACATAAAACAAACAAAATTTACAAAATGTGTAGATTCACCCATCCATTTTCTTCCGCTTATCCGGGTTCAAGTTGTGGGGGCAACAGCCTAAACAGATCTGCCACCCAGATCTCACTGCACCAGCCCCTATGGATGCTCCTGCGGGTGGTGGGTCCACGGGAGGACAGCCCCACGTTGCTCCTTCGGGCTGTGTCCGGCCAGGTCGCCAGACGCTCACCATCGAGCACCAACCCCAGGCCTGGTTCCAGGATGGTGTTTCTCATCATAGAGGCTTCTGAACTGCTCTTAGTGTGACCCGTCCTCCAGAAACTGTTTGCCTTGGGTGACCCTCCCAGGGGCATGAAACGCCCAACAACATAGCTCCCGGGATCATTCAGGCACTCAAACCCCTCCACCACGTTAAGGTGGCGGTTCAAGGAGGGGATGTGAAGATTCAAATACATTCAAAACCTCAGTAGGCTAACTTCTCGACAGTATGATTTCACTTTACACAAAATCTACACAAGTTCATTCTACAAGAACATACCTGGACATATTGTTTTGGATGGGTGTCAGTTGTTGCCCTGCATGGATCTGAGCTCTGCCCCTGACCTGATGGCCTATCAGCTCTGGACTGTCCCTGATCTTCAGTCACAAATACATTCAACACAATAAATTCAGTGGCTTCACATCATTGCTTCACATCATTGCCTATATGTCTGGTTGACAAACATGCAGTATTAAAGAGAACTGTGTTGTACTGTGTCTCACGTGCTTCAAAATAAGTGTGTTCCTTTACATTTTATACTGAAGTGTGAATTTATTCTTTTAAATTACCACTGCTACTTCCTAAGGAAGACCTTATCATGGCCATGACATCCATCCATCCATCCATCCATCCGTCTTTGAGTGTCTTGAAAAGCGCTTTATAAATAAAATGTATTATTATTATTATTATTATTATTATTATTATTATTATTATTATTATCATTAACTAAAAATAATCATACAATTTACCTCATTCGAACCTCCCTCCTATATTCAGTGTGTCGGTGCCTGAGGTGGTCTTCCTGCGTTACAGATCTGCGTTGCACATGCGCAGAATTATGTATTCAAGAAGAGGATCAGACATACGGAACTGAAATGCTTGACAGCAAAACAAAACTTCTGGCGATTTATATTTCATAGATAATAATTAATCATAGTTAATATAAACACACAGTTTGTTTATTTAAGATGTTCTGCATTAACACAAAACCCAGTAGCCCACTCACTGTTAGCGTTTAAGCACAAATGTTTTGTTGTCATAGTTACCTACGGGGAGCAGAACTCCACCTCGTGCACAAGCGAGCAGAAAACAACTTCGAGAGAGCATAAATTAATCTCGTGCGAGCAGAAATCAACTTCAAGAGAGCTTGTTGGGTGTGTCTGTCCCCCAGTGGGTGTTTTGCACACAGGTCACAGATTTCTTCTCGTGTGCAGAGAGAATTTGTTTGCTCGCAGTTAATATCTACGCTTGTGAAATAATACAATACGTCTATGTTTTATTGTGCGTGTGCATTATGGAACTATTTTGACGCCACATATGGGCCTGGCGATCCAAGTCCTCCTTTTTGTTTGACAGCAGGAGGGTCTGGAACCAACTCAGAGCACCATTCTAATTTGGGGACGGTCCAATCACAGCTGATCATTTGTAGCATGTTTCTCAAATAATAAGGCTTCTCCCCTCAAATGTTAAAATATTATTGTATCATTCAGAACTTAAAGATTTATTTTACCTCAGTTACAGAAGAGTTTGATTTTTTCTTCCGCAAGCCATTATGTTGTTTTTTTTTAACAAATTATGCATTTCTTTCTTGCATGGTTAATCCAACATTCGGTTTCTCCCATTGGAAATCAGGGAGTCTGTAATTTTAAAAAAGTGTGTGGGCCTGGCTGGGCAGAAAAGCCTTCACTGGACAAACCCATTTACATGAAGAAGGCCTAGTTGCCAAAATAAATAACAATCAGAATGGTTACAGAAAGATCAGAGTAAAATTTCTCCCAGCGTTGGTGTTAATACACAGAGTTACACAGAGAAAAAAAATGAGAGTAAAACCAAATGTACACCATCCAGAATCACAAAGCTCAAAAAAGCACAAAAAGTAACTCAAGAGCAGGGCTCTCAAGTCTCACGCATTGAGAGTGTGACACACGCAATTTGACGTGTTCACACACTCACACGCCACACATGGCATTTCTCACGCTGATTTTTTGTTTTTGTTTTTTTTGTGCCCAGAAAATCGGTCTGTGTGGCTTAGTTTATGCAGGCTCCGCGCGTTTTCAGCGAAAAAAACTCCCCCTGCTCCGGGCGCACGGTCCGAGGGAGGCCGGAGTAGACGGGTCTAAACCAGGATTCAACTGGGACTAAACCAGGACTAAACCAGAACTAAACCAGGACTAAACCAAGACTAAACCAGGTCTAAACCGGGTCTAAACCAGGATTCAACTGGGACTAAACCAGGATTAAACCAAGACTAAACCAGGTCTAAACCAGGACTAAACCGGGACTAACCCGGCAATAAACCAGGACTAAACCATGTCTAAACCAGGACTACACCAGGTCTAAACCAGGACTAAGCCAAGACTAAACCAGATCTAAACCAGGACTAAACCGGGACTAAACCAGGACTAAACCAGGACTTAACCAAAACTAAACCAGGTCTAAACCAAGACTAAGCCAGGACTAAACCAGGTCTAAACCAGGACTAAGCCAAGACTAAACCAGATCTAAACCGGGTCTAAACCAGCACTAAACCAGGACTAAACCAGGTCTAAACTAGGACTAAACCAGGTCTAAACCAGGACTAAGCCAAGACTAAACCAGATCTAAACCAGGACTAAACCGGGACTAAACCAAAACTAAACCAGGTCTAACCCAAGACTAAGGCAGGACTAAAACAGGTCTAAAACAGGTCTAAACCAGGACTAAACCAGGAATAAACCAATACTAAACCAAGACTGTGTGATAACATATTATCCTGTGCATTATTGAATGATAATATGGACTTTAGTTATAAAAGCATTTCCATATTAACAAAGTACCTTCTAATTCTGCCCTGCCCTTCCACCATCCCCCCTGGTTTCATTTTATAACTCGACCCCCCCGGTCCTCGGGAAAAAGTCACTCCTAGCAATCTTCAAAACTTGAGACCCCTGCTCAAGAGTGAACTTAACACTCCAGACACAGGACCTTGTGCTCACAGAAGAAGTGTAATTTCATTGTAGTTAGCTCCTCCCTTCAGGCAGATATAGGCAGTGTCCACCAGAGTGTGACCAGAACTGAAGAAGCAGCTTGGATGAGCTGCGAAACGTATTCGACCAAATGAACTTTTGTCCAGTTGACAAATTGAATTTCTCCTTTTAGCTATACTTCATATTTTACTGTGTACATTGGCAGTAGTGAATCTCACATTTGTCCCTTCACTGCTGACCTCCTATAAACATTTTTTGCAGCAGCATCCATCAGAATTTTTCACTTTTTGATTACTTTTGACTATTACATTTATTGCATGTCAGATTGCCTTGTGTCTCCATCAAGGAAGTGTTTCTGTTGTTATAAATATCAATCAAAAGTCATAATCACCTTAAACCCTGCTTGGGTTTTAAATTGTTCCCAATTAATTGAAGAGCCCTGCTTTAGTGCATTGACAGAGCATTTACTCTGCTGTGATAATGGCTTCATTATCTTTATCTTATCTCATTAACTCCATACAAAGCTCTTTTTCCAACTTAGCACTTAGCACCACACATCACACAACTCAGCAGCCAGATCTAATCATTAACGATGCCACGTTCATTCACATCAAGACCTCATTTTGATTTCCTAACTTTTGGAAGAAGTTGTTTTTGCAGAGATCTTCTCCACTATTTTGTCTCTTTTTTTGTATCTTTTGTCCAAGCCACAATGGCGATGTTTTGATTTGCCTGGAATGTTCTACAGTATAGTATTAAAGATCCCATGACATGGTACTTCTTGATGGTTTTATATGGTGCCTTAATGGTTCCCTAATACTGTAAATGAATCCTTCTTCAAAATCAAGACTCAGTGCATGAGAAAGCCTCGTGAACACAGTCAGAGTCATAAATATCTTTCTGAAACACTTTATTCTGGGCGTTGTTGCTTGAATGCAAATGAGGAGAACAGAGATAGGCCAGTGCAGCGGGTGGGGGCGTGGCCAAACTCTCCGCTCTTTCCTCTTCATCGGTGCGATGTGCGCTGGCCCCACTTCCGCGTTTAAGCGCAGAGGAAGATATGAGACGATTTCCATTAAAAAATAAACACATTTCAACAGAAAATAAAATTAAACCACTGCTGTTTCAGAGGTTCGGAGGCTCGGATAAAGGACATCCGAGCCTGGAAACACTCTCACGTGCCTCCAGGCAAATAAAAAAAACGCATCTCGCATTGCGTAGCTCGTTTGCGGTCCAAGTTCTCTGGGCGTGATTTACAGAGACGGTGGGTGGACATCCAGACGGGGGGTGGAACTGCATTCGTATTTTTCCCTGAGTGTGACGTCAGAAATTTCCCTTGTTCAGAATCGCCCATTTGGGCTGCCTTTTTTTCAAACGCAGAAAAGGATCGCAAATGCTCAGTTTACACGTTTCGCAACTTTTAGCCATGGGGGGGGGGGGGGCTAAACAGGGTAGGGGAGCGCACATTAACATTCAAAAACCTCAGAAAGTGAAAATTTCATGCCGTGGGACCTTTAAACATACCTACACCATATATTCAATTACTCATTTTATGGCTCAAAATGACCTTTAGTAATGTGCATTCAGGGAGCTGAGTCGAAAGCTCTTGATACAGAGCGACATTCCTACCTCACCTATGGTTCTTGTTCCTTCTGTCACCTATGGTCATGAGCGTTGAGCAGAAGAAAATGGATGGATGGAACATGCATTCTTGTGAGTGGGGTTGCCTCTCCTCAGATATGACCTGTATCTCTTACTTGTTGTCTCCATGGAGATACATTTATAGTCATATTGTGGAACATTCCAGGCAAGTCCAAATCATCTGGATGGAGACAAGCAAGTGGTGTGCTCTTCGACAGAACAGATTTTACCGTGGACTTTTAAATGGGGTGGATTTTGTGAGCCTGTTCTTGTTCTGGTTCATTCTTCAGAGGCTGAGTTCATTTATTCAGAGTGAGTCTGGTGGAAGTGATCCGAGTTAAAACATGATCACGCATGTGGTTTAAGTTGAGTGTTTGTGTTCTGGACATGACCTCATGACCTCAAACATGGGATGTGCAAGTGTGATGTGTGAATGCTTCTTAAGCCGTGGGTTTCATAACGATAAAACAAGCAAAAACAATAGGACTGTTGCCATAGATATTAATAATTTAAAACTAAATGATATCTGTTGAATGGGAAAAGAGCAAAACCTAAACAAACTGTAACATTTCAAAGTTTGATGCTGTCATAATTTCAGACGAAGGGCAGTTAGATGCACAAACAAATAGTGGACTTTATCAGTATTTGTTTCAGGCTGGATCCACACACTTGCTATATTAATCGTATGGCTTAAAGTCGTTTCATTTGTCAACACTCATCAACAATCAAATATATGAAATAGTGAAAAGTCCTCAAAATGGCGTCCATAACAGCTTTTTATGACAAAGTTTACATTTACATTGTGATAAAGATTGGCACTGATACTTTGTAGATGATGTCATGAAACATTCTCTGGGGGTGTGATGCTAACTGGAGGCTCTGCTTTGTCTGAGGCTTAGTTAGACATTAATCTAAGATAAGATAAGATAAGATAAGATAAGATAAGATAAGCCTTTATTGATCTCACACAGGAGAAATTTACTCGCCACAGTAGCTCCAGGGCATTTGGACAAGAGGGAAAAAGTGCATGCAGGCAGGGAGGGGATAAAGTAAGTAATAAATAATACAGATAGTAATACGTAATAATAATAATAATAATGGAAAATAGTAATAATGGTAATAGTAACAACAAGCATCAACATGAAAAGGAGGATATTGCACGTCTGGCTTATCTGTTAGAATTATACAGTCTGATGGCGGTGGGGATGAAGGATCTGCGGTAGCGCTCCTTCTTGCACTGGAGGTGTCTTAGTCGGCTGCTAAAGGCTGCTAATCTGAGCTTTATTTTAACACAGCCTTTATTTTTCAGTTAGTTACTGTCACCTTGTAGTTGAAAATTAAACTCCTACACAGGACCATGAACGACTGTACTGATCACAGGCTCCTGAAAATGTGCTGCTTAAATCCATTTTCTATGTTTCTTTGAGTTTTCAGACAATCTTAAAACTTTTTTGACAGTGTTTGCAAATGTGCTAATGTGTGCATTGTGTCACCATGGCAACTGATTAATATTCCACCATACGGACACATGTAGATCATCCACGGCGCTTAACATTAAGCCCAGTTTTCTTTGATTGCTCAGTGATCCAGTAATAGAGTGGTGGTTTGTGTGTGTGTGTGTGTGTGTGTGTGTGTGTGTGTGTGTGTGTGTGTGTAGGTGTGTGTGTGTAGGTGTGTAGGTGTGTATATGTGTATATAGGTCAGGCCTTGGTTTGGAGATTATCTGCTCTCCGGTTCTGCGCAGGCCTCTTTAAAAACATTAGCCTCTTTCGGGGCTTTTCGCTGTGTCGCCGTGCAGGTGATGTTACCATGGAAACAGAGTCTACCTGACAACAGTACTTCTCACAGTCACAGAACAATACTTCAGGTGCAAAACTTAATTACTTGCACATCCCTCCAATGGGGACTTTGACTAAACCCAGGACTAAAACCAAGTTTACATCAGGAAATTTTGCTCATATCAAACCTCAAACCATAAATTTAAAAAAAATTAAAAAATTCAATCTGACGTGTAATTTCATGAGGTAAGACGTTTTTGTACACTGCCCTTGATAAAATACTTTTCTCGTGGTCAAATAAAATGTGTATGTGTGGATCATTGTCACGTTTTTTAATTGTTAAACCATTTTTGTTGTAAATCACAATCTTGAGCTAAACCGGTGTTCTGTAAAGCTTGAAATTTACCCCTCCTTGATATTTTGTAAAGTTAATAGGCTCGATTCATGTCACAAAACCAGAAGACGCTTGGAAACATGTGGATGACAACTTCCTTTGGTTTCTGTTGGCTATAGTAACTCAAAAAAAAATCTGGGATAACTGAGAAAGTTTTCTTCGTTTAGATGTCATTGTATTCTTTCTTTTTTCTCTTTTCTTTTTATAAATTGCCTATTAGTTTGTGTATTATAATTTGTCTGACGTAAACTACAACGGAAGTTACAATCCGCATGATTCCAAATGTTTTCCGGTAAGCCTATTATGCCAATTATTCACCTCTTCTCAAGAAGCGCTATTTCATATGAAAGTTTCACAAATGGACAACCAAAGAAAATTGTAGCTTATGTGTGACTTATTATTAAACATACCGTATTTTCCGCACTATAAGGCGCACCTTCAATGAATGGCCTATTTTAAAACTGTTTTCATATATAAGGCGCATAGAATAGAAGCTACAGTAGTGGCTGACTACGGTAGCCACGATTAACCAATATTGATCCATATATAAGGCGCATCGGATTATAAGGCGCACTGTCGGCTTTTGAGAAAATTGAAGGCTTTTAGGTGCGCCTTATAGTGCGGAAAATACGGTAGTTTTAATGAATGATCTTACAAATGCCTAGAACAGATGGCTATAAGGTGGTTTTTAGATTCTACAACGTGATAATGTCATAGTCCCAAATAGGCAGCAAAAGCCAGATTTCCTATTGATTACATTCTCTTTGTCATGAAATATCCAAAGGGTAAATGCACAAATGTTGAACCTGGTGTTATTATTGTCTAAACCCAAGAACTCACTTTTTTACAACATCATTTTGCATTTTAACAATATTTATTTGAGCTGCCGCCTATCTGTATTCATACAGATAGTGGGCATATAGAATGCTGCGATGTCATCTGAATCCCAGCAATAAGGTAGCGTTGCTGTTGATCTGTTAACATAACGATTATAATATATATGTATTGACAGTGACATTGTCGAAAAAGAAATAATTGTTTATTGGTAAAAATCCATCATCACGTGCAGAAAAAATGCTTAACCATTAGAGTGTTCATATTTGTTTTGTTTGTTTTTTATGTTGAACCCTGCATGTGTGACCCTGACTCCGATTCTGTAAACAATCACAACTAAACACAGAGGTAGGCGGACATAGGGGGTAGGTGAAAACAGGCATTTTCTGAGCACTTGAGTTCCAATGTAAGACAATGCAGGATTACACAAACATGCATGAATAAACTCATTAGAACTGGGCGTGTGTATTAAGACAAGGCAACACTGTTATAACTTTTTTTTTTTTTTTGTCCTTTAAATAACAAGTCACATTTTTTCACATTGAGAATAACTTTTAACACTGATTTGACTGTTATTATTTTTTTTTTAAACATAAACATAAGAAACATCCTTTTTTCCCTTGAAAAGCTGAGAGAGACATAGGGGAAAACGAGTGTCCAATAGGAACTTTATTTTCTGCCAAACACATGTGCTCTGTCCATTTTCATTGGCCCAAACTTTGCCAAAGAGCGTAGTGAGTCAAAATGTTTGTCTGCTCTGAGCGTCTGTTCGTAAGGTTTATTTCACTGTGCAAATGCACAGCAGGTGATGTGGCTGTATGTTTCCATGACTGACACCACACCAGTAAAGTAATGCAGCAATTGCACTTTTTTTTTTTTTTTTTTAAGGCAATAAGGATATTTTAAATTTCCTTACAGACTTGATATTTTCCACTTTTTTAGCTATAGCTGTAAATTAAATTATTATTATTATTATTATTATTATTATTATTATTATTATTATTATTATTATTATTATATCCAAGGGTTAAAGATCCCATGACATGGTGCTTCTTGATGCTTTTATATGGCTCCTTAATGGTTCCCTAATACTGTAAATGAATCCTTCTTCAAAATCAACACTCAGTGCATGAGAAACAGAGATAAGATGAGAAAGAGTCATTTTTCTCACTCAGAACACTCTATAATGGGCGTTGTTGCTTGAATGCAAATGAGGAGAAAAAAAGCTGGCCAATAGTAGAAGGTGGGGGCGTGGCTAAACGCTCCGCTGTCTGCTCTGAGCGCTCTCTGATCCATTTCCTTGTTTTTGCACGGGGGGAGAGATTTAAAGCGTTCCATTGAAAAATAAACACATTTCCACATAAAATAAAATTAAACCACTGCTGTTCAAAGGTCCAAGAGGCTCAGATAAAGGACTTCCGAGCCTAGAAACATTCGGACGTGCCTCCAGGCAAATAAAAAACCGCATTTCGCATTGCCTAGCGCATTCACAGTCCAAACTCTATGGGCGGGATATACAGGGACGCTGAGCGGAGACAGAGGGAGGGGCTAGAGCTGCATTTCCCGATCTGACGTCAAAAAGGTGCCTTGCCCGTTTCAACACTGGTTTTGTGTAACGCAGAAAAGGACCGCAAATGCTCAGTTTAGACATTTTGCAACTTTTAGCCATGGGGGGGGGGGCTAAACAGGGTAGGGAAGCTCAGATTAACGTTCAAAAACCTCAGAAAGTGAAAATTTCATGCCATGGGCCCTTTAAAGGGATTGTGTACGTTTCTGGTAGAGGGTCTGCCATCTGCTTCTCTATATCAAAATGTTCTACATTATGGCACTAAACTTGTCTATTTCCATAAAGACAAATATGTTACACCAACAGGCCAAGTTATAGGTCAGATCTGTGATGAGGCGAGCCTACTCACAGTACAAATGCTCACTTTTCAAGGCATTTCCAAGCAATAAAAGCACCTGTAATTGAATCAATGCACGAGATAAATTACTTTAATGTCATACTGTGAACCATTCTGAGCATCTCTGAAAAGTTACACCTCTGGTAGTTCCAAGACAAAACAACTAATGGTGCAATGTGTAACTTTTCATAGGTTAAATCTATCCCAGTCTTGTAAACATGGCTATTGTATTTTCTTTACTGTAACATGAGTCCTGCCCTAGCTAGCACACATGTATATAACACTTGTGTATTAAATGGACATTAGCCTTCTATTATCCAGATGCATATGAGTGGTGATAATTGATATTTTCTATCTGTCTCCATAGCGACGCCTCCTAATGCCTGTGATTAAATCCTCGTTTGACCAGGCTGCCATTAAAGGGGTGTAGTTAATTTGCGATTATTATACCACCAGTCAGAAAATATGACCCAATTCTCACAGACAGCATGTAAACACTGGCGTCCAAGTAAACACTAACATCCCCTTTCATAATAAAACTGTGTAGTATTTTTCCAGCCCAGAGGAGGAATGTTCATAGTATTAACAATTATTTTTGGGCTAATCTGATGTGTGTGTTTTAACGAGTTGCAAATGACCGCAGAATGAGAGGCTGCAATTGTAATGGTCATGGGAGTAGCATACACTAATGAGAATCGTGTGTGTGTTTTCAATACTGATACAGCAGGGTTCAACTGGAGTTTTCTACAGGAGTTGTGTAACCTTTCTGGTGGAAATGCTTTTTTTTTCATTGGACATTTGTATTATTGCTTTGTCTGGAATGTTTCACAGTATGGCATTAAACCTTTCTATCTTCATGTAAACCAAACCAGACCAAGTTACGAGTCAGATCTGTGGAGAGACGACCCAGCTCACAGTCAGAATGCCTGTATTTTTAGGTATAGATAAGATAGATAAGCCTTTTATTGTCTCCTTAGAGAAATTTGTCCTCTGCATTTGACCCATCCTGTCATCAGGAGCAGTGGGCTGCACCCGAGGCGCGCCCGGGGACCATCTCCACGATCTTCTTGCTTCAGCTTGGTCAGGACCTCGGCTGGAGAATCCTATTTTTGAGCTATAAATCCACCTGTAATTTAATAACTGTAAATACTGTCTAATATTAAACTGTGGAACATTCCAGGCAGAGCAATGACATATCCATAGAATCTAGAAGGTTTCCAAAAAGTTACATAGTTCACCTTTGGGTGGGGTTCATTCCATTTTAATATGGTGCTTCAACTGAACTGCTTTAGCCCTATTTTGTGATGAAGATGTGGATTTATCAGGGCTTCTAAGACCCAAAAATCCTTACCAAGTTTGTGCTACAACTCAAAAACACACTCACAGAATAGCTGCCATGTCCTGTTCAGTCTGGCCCAGGTCAGATCAGGCCCAATATAACATACTTTTGCTTAATTGCATGTTTTTAGTAAATCTCTATTTTGTTACAGTGTTTGCATCTTGACTGGGCTTGTCAGTCTTATTCACCACAAGTCCATTGGCAAAATCCCCATAGGAACAAGCAGGAAACACCACCAGGCCAATTTACAGGCGAGATCTGCGAAAAGGCAACCCCACACACACTCAGTTTTGAGAAATAAAAATACCCATAACTGAATAAATGCATGTTTTATAAGTTTAATACAATATTGTGGAACATGACAGGCAAAACAATACCATCTACGCAGTGAACCTTTTAAATGTAACTATTTTTTTTCCAGTATTTTATTATTACTGACACTACGAAACAAAACACTATGTTATCAGGTAGTCCGAAAAGTTTCCTCTGTGCTTTTATATTTGCTTCAGATGTCTACCTGTACAAAAAAAAAAAAGTTAATTATTAGTTAGTTAGTTATTAGTGTCAGTGAATAAATTTAATTGAAAACTCATGTAAATGCTGTCAGTGTTAATTATATGAACCTTAACAAAGCAGATTTTAACTGGTGCCATTTCAACAAAATAAAAAATCTACTTTATTCCACTAAAGTCTGAACTCTGCTCCAAACCACATGCAATAACATCTCCATGGAGACAAGCAACTGGCAGGCCCTCTACAGACCCCCCAGGATTTCGTGGGCATTTTTTGTGATTGTTGCGGGCTAAAATGCCTGAATTTGCGGGAGATTTTTCCAAAAAGTTGCGATGAAAGTTGCGGTGCTTTTAAGGTTTTTGTTGCGATTTTGTTGCGGGAGGAAGTGAAAGTTGCGATAAATAGTTGTGATTTTCACTTTTTGTAATTAAAATTGAGTAATATTTTGAATACTGAGTTATTACTGACAAAGAATAATACAAAGACACAGAGATCACAGATATGGTCCTAAAACAACCTTACCAACATCGAAAATAAATTACTACTAGGAGGGGAACTGTTTCGCCCGGTCTTTTGCTGTTATTTTAGTGGGCAAATGGCGCCGCAGACATGTTTCTTTGCCATTAGAAGCCATGTCCCAATTCCCAGAGTGCGCGGCTCGGAGCGTGGCCCGAAGGGCATGTGCGTCACACATTTCGACAGTACACCGGCGCGACGACTGCTGTCCCACTTCTTTTTTGTCCCATGCGCAGTTAACACGCGGTCCGAAGGCTGCAGTCGTTAAGCGGTCCGCGGACTGCAGTCGGGGCTGAGCAAGTGTGCACCTCCTTGACTGCAGTCTGAGCCCCCTTCGGGTCGCGCTCCGAGCTGTGCACTCTGGGAACTGGGACACGGCCGCAGTTTCGTTTTGTCACACGGAAGTAAAGCAGAATGTTGCGGCTTTCAAACTCAAACCTTTTAGCCGCCGAGGATATGAGGTTGGGTCCTATGGCTCGCAGATTTGTGACGCGCAAAGAGGAGGCTGTGGTGACAGATACGCTGAGATCCAGATATGCGTTTTGTGCATTTATTACAAAAAGAGCGCACACAGTTATGACAGCGCAGCAGGATGAAATGGAACTCATGAAAACCAGCAGGATGAACAGATTAATGTGAAAGATGAATGAATGGTTTGCGTTCAACAAAAAATACAGCTACACCCCAACCCTGACTCTCTCCTCTGTGTGACAGGTGAGCGCGCGCTTTTACACGCACACACTTCCGTACGTGCACACGCCCACACTCACGTGAACCACCGCCTCTGCCGCACACACACACACACACAAACGCACCGTGCACCTCATCTCAGTTATGTCTCCTACACAGAAGGAAGCTGGTCGGCGTTCAATACGTCGCCGATGATTGGTCAAAATTAGTAAAAATTGCGGAAAAGTTGTGGTGATTGGTCAAAATTGCAACACCGCCCTGAATTCGCGGGGATTGGCTGAAGTTGCGTTGAAGTTGCAAATCGCAACATCGTGAATTCCTGGAGGGTCTGCCTCTAGCAGAAAAGTTACACAGTGCACCTTTAAAGCTCATTTCGCGTAAACAAAAGTCCATTCTAGCTGTTGCTCTAACCCAGTATAATTATTTATCCTCTCCTCCGCACGGGGCACCTCCACATCACCACAGCCGAGTATGAATCCTCCGTCCTGATTTGAGAGTCATATTTTTGGACACAAGGGCGGCGCTCTGAAGGGGGGGCTCCTCTGACTCCTGGTGATTTATAATGGCATCACTTAGATTAGCTGCACAGAGATATTTATAGAACAGACTGATGTGGCTTCATTATATAATCCATGCAGGCCTCCTCTCATGTTCTCAATGACATCACATGATATAACACACTTCAGGGACAAACACAACGGGGCTGAGGGGCTGGATATTTAAAGGCTCATATTACGCTTTTTTCTGATCTATGTTATAATGTTGTTCCCTCAAAAAAAATGCCCGGAGTTGTGTTTTGTTTTAGTTCTTCTCTCAGACACTCTGTGATGTCATATTATGGCATATTGTGTTTTGAAACTCTATACACCTTCACTAGAATCATTTGGATCATATCAGACCTGAGAATGCTTGTCTTTTCTGAACTAACAATAAAAGGTAGCTGTTAATTTGAAAACTACCTCTTCATGACATCACAAGGTGGAACAGGGCAAGGAAGTGCGTTGTGCCCATTATACCTTCATACCTCTCCATATACCTTCGTTCAGTCAGATTATTTCAGACCTGGAATTACCGGTCTCTTCTGAACTAAAGGTTAAAGGTAGCTGTTCACCTGAAAGTTGTTCACTCTTCATGACAAGGAGGGACAGAGCATTTTAAGCTTTGGAGATGTAGACAGACAGTATGAATGAAACAAAACCCAACTCCAGGTATGTTTTTTGTTGAGGTAACAACTTTCTAACATGGCTTAAAGGGACAGTGTGTAAGATTTTTACCCGTTAATTACTGAAATTGAAGATACCCATTCAAAAATACATTGCTTTCCAATCCTTTTCACTTCCATCATGAAATCAAAGTATTCTTTTGGACTTAGATATAGTCACATAAAAGGGGGATCTTCCCCATGCAGAGGCAGCCATTTTGAATACGAGAGCCGCAGAAGGACATTTGGGCTCCGCCTTCGCCTTCGGCAAGGCTCATGGTTTTGGGTAAACAACACAAGCATGCTGCCGAATCAGACATCGTAATGGATCTAACACGTGTTTTGGACTAAATGGTTTAACTGGATTTTATTTGCTGGATCCTTACGGACAAATTGAGAGCAAGTTTATGGTGAAATACAGAGTTTGACCTGTGCAAAGCATTCTAAGGTAAGCTAACCTCGTTTTGTGCTTTTCCGTATAAAAGCCCCATGTGCTCGGGGAGTGATTGTTTTGCAGGGAAATGAATTGCATAGTCAAAAAGAGGAGACTGTAAGGTTTCATTTGATGTGTAGTGTCATGGTACATGATCGGGAATGTGTGTTTTCATGAGAAAAGAAAAAAAATGTTTTATTTATACAGTAGCGCTCGTGCGCACGCCCGGGTGACCCTCGAGGTCTGCCGTAGCTAAAACAGAAAGTGCAATAGCACCATCCACCTATGCGCCACGAATCCTACACACTGGGGCTTTAAAGCTCACAAGAGTCTATTTGGGGAAATATAGGACCTTGGGGATTGAACTCTAAAATGGTTACGAACTGAAAGTAGCATAGACTGATATAGAGGCTATTACTCGTATCCATCATTGTTCATGTGTATAGAGTTGACAGTTCATCAAAATAACGTTGAAAAATGTTGGCGGTTGTACCTTTGGGCAAATGAGAGGAGCCGTATGCACAATGTCTGTCTACCCCAGGGCAGATGTGGCTACAAAAGAAAATAAAGAAGAAAGCAGCTCACCACCATCCAGTATGAATGGAAGCCTCTTTAGGGCCTTTTGAAAGCTCTATGTGAGATTAAAGATGGGCTGATAATGTTTTTGTGTCATTGCTGATGCTGGAACTGATCTAATGGTGTCCATGGCAACTGATGGCTGATGAACTGTCCTTAAAGTTTAAGCTGATATTTGAGGCAGATTCTAATCATTTTCTTTAAAATGAATGATAAGACATTAATTATTGCCATATTATTAATCTGATTTATTGTTTATATTTTTCTTTTTTTTAATATTTTTCTGATGTGATTGGTGCAATTCAGGGTCAGCATGGGATGTGGTCTCCTGCCAGGTCAGTTTTTAATACATCAAATCAAAAATACATAAGAAAAATAGGAAAATATTATTTTTATACATAAAATAGATTCTTGTGAGCATTTAGCCAACCGCCTCAAAAACAGACCTGGAGTTGTGTTTTGTTTCATTCTCACATGTTTGAGTAACCTTTTATTATCAGTCTGTCTACTAAACTCCAACTGCTCTGTTCCACCTTGTGATGTCATGAAGCGGTAGGTTTAAAGTTAAGAACTACCATATACCTTTATTGAGTACAAGCCTGAATATGCAGGATTGTTGTGTTAAACATGCAAGGATGAAACAAAATACAACTACAGGTCTGTTTTTGATGAGCTCTCAGCTGGACGGGGCCTGATGCTGGACAAAAAACAGCCTCGAGTCACTCCATTGTAGCTGAGTACAAGTAGCAATGAAACAAAACCAAATAATTGTAAATGTCTAAATTAATTTCATCTGCCAAAATGTGGTTAAAAACTCAAACGGATCCTGCTGCATCGTCATGTCAGAAGACTGGAAGTATCTCAAAGTGAAATCAGATTTATCTGTTAAACTGTCAGAAGAGAAGGAGCACGCATTTGTTCCCGAGTATTTAATGCCCCGATTAAAGTGGGAAATGACACAAACTCCTGAAGACGAGCTTTGAAGTGAACTGTTCAAAAGAGTCAGATCAGGAGGATTTGGGCTAATGCTACCTCATAACAAGAGAATATCACAGCGAAAGGAGAGAGGTAAGTGTGTGAGGAGTTTGTAAAGAGGACTCCAGCCGGTCCATTTGAACTTTGTTATAAGCAATCCAGTGCTTTTGAATCGTTAGTGGAACATTATCAAGAAAGGAAACAAAAGTGAACTGCCGGTTCAAAGAGGTTTGGTCAGAGAAAAACAGAACAAAAAGGTGAATTCTGAGGACAAAAAACTTCTTACACCTTTCATAGTCCATTTGATCAATCAGGAATTTCCATCATTCTGTTACTTGAACTGTGAGAAGAGTGGCCCCTCTGATCTGATGTGAAGTGTGGCATGGTGGGATCATCTTCTTGTCTCCATGGAAATTAAAGGTTCCAGATTTCACACATGTGGAATTTCTGAACTACAAGAATAAAAACTGGAAAGTTGTCTTGAATCAAAGAGTTGATTTATTAAAGCAATTGTGCACAATTACACCCTCACTGTCCCTGACAGAGGCATCTGTCCCTAAAGTGGTGATCATAAGAAAGCATACAAAGTTCTTATACCCCTCGGGGGTGAAAAACAAGTTTAATCCAGTGTAATGAAGTTACACTGAAGATATATTATGCAGCAGCGAGAGGCCCTCTTCACAGTGAACTAAATCTAAAACTGATTAACAACCCTGTTTCATTAGAAACCACAAGAACAACTTATACATGACCTATATATCTGATTATATGAACAGTTATTGATAAATACAACACAAACCCTGCATATTTGGGCTTTCTTCTGTCAAACAGAAAACACTCTGCTCTGTTCCAACTTGTGATGTCATGTGGTAATACAGAAAGTGCTGCACTGTGTTCTTAAACTCCATACATCTTCACTAAAATCATTTGGATGATTTCAATTCTGGATTTGCCAATTACTACTAATCAAAAGGTAAAGGTAGCTGTTAACTTGAAAACTATCATTACATGACATCACAAGGTGGAACAGAGCATTTTGAGCTTTGGAGATCCAGACTCAAGCATGTGAATGAAACAAAACACATCTCCAGGTATGTTTTTGAGGAGGTAAAAACATTCTAACATGCATTAAAGATCACAAGAGTCAATGTTGTGTAATATAGGATCTTTAATGCAAAACTGTGGAACATTCCAGGTAAAGCAAAAGCATCGACCGACCATCCACCAGAAAAGATACATAGTGCACATCTAACAGTGAACTATTCGTATTTACCTTTCCTGTCTAATTTCCCTGCAGCACGTTTTTCATTTTTCCCAGCATATTATTTGTCCTCCCTTTGGATTTACAGGAGCCCTATTTCCTGTATTAGCACATATTAACATGGAAAAGCACCCATAGGACCTAGAGGTCACCCATGCTTCTCCTGCTCAGAAAACCTCTGTTGTTTATCCAGTGTAATAGTGTGTACTGGGGAGGCGACTTTGAGCCAGGTCCACCACGTTAATTTATATGTAAATCTGTCATTTACTGTAAACGGCTCCAGATATCACATCGCACTCAAAATGCAAAGCGCTCTTCTTTGAAAACACATTCCCTGCTTTGACGTCACCTCATCTGATCTCCCCCGAGGGCACCCAGGCATCGTATTTTCATGATTCAAATGAGTGGAGTTGTACAGTGTAAAGAGAGAACCAATTCAATCTAACATGCAGGGTCAAATAGCACAGCCATAAACTGCTTTGGGCTTCCTCTAGGCTTTCTGTTTGACTGTCTCATCTGTAGAATGTATTCTCTCTCCCTCCTCTGTACCACGTTTATACTGTCCCTCCTCTGTGCCAAATATTCACTCATCTTCCTCTGTAACATTTATTCACACTTCTTCCTCTGTACCACAACTGTGTTTTTTATCACGGCACACTATAAACAAAAGGACATATCAAATTCGGCTGGAACACTCTGAACATGTATTCTGTAAACACGCTGCCCTGCCTATTTAGTAAAGTTCGCCTCAGCTTCAGTTTTCAATCAATTTCATCAATAATCTCTTCTGCTTCCCACACAAAAAACGCTGTGTGTTACCTGCCCCATTGTTTTTGTTGTAATATGTTTGTGAATATTGTTATCGATTGTACTGCATCTTTTTCTACTCTGTTATCTCCAAGATGGCAGCACGCACAGACACAAGTCATCCCAGAGGCGTTTTGAGTTATTCACAGATTCTGAAAGTGTAGATTCTAAGCTTTCCAACGATGCCTTACACATGGAAATCTAAGAACATTTGAAGAATTTGTGGCCATTTGAAAGCATGCACATGACAAAACAACAAGCTGAGAAAAAACACGTTAAAGATTCTCAGGTTACGTCCACACGACAACGCTCCTGGATTTTTTTTTTAATGCGGGTTGGAAAAAATACACGTCCACACGTGTCGGATCAGTAAATATTTGCGTCCAGGTGAAAACGACCGCTGAGTGAAAACGATGTAATACATATGCCACACTGATATGTGGCGCTGTAAACAGGAAACAGCCAGAGCCCCCAGACACGCAATACTACAAAGAGCGCATGCGCATAAAGTCCTTTCTCTTCCGTAAACAAGCAAACACAACAAGATAGTGATGGCCATCGCACGCACAAAAGCCGAGTGTCTCGTTTGGACCGATGACGAAGTAGAGTTACTTTTGCGGGTTACGCTGGCTTACAAAACACAACAGTATCATCATAACGTCGACTGGGAGTCCTGCCCAAGCAAATACTCGGACATTATGTTGGCTTTTCGGCGAGAATATACAACCAGGGACCATCACCAAAGGGTAGCTATATAGTTGTGTGAATTTGTGTAAAGAAAACAGAAATGCTTTTATATATTTTTGTGTGTGATACTGCATGTGCCTGTTTGTAAAAGGTAAATTTTCATTCAATAAAAAAGACAAGAAATGCTTGCTCTCTTTCTTTATTTACAGCACACAACACACTGAATCCGCACATTTTTCTGCAAAATTGGTATGGGCTCTGTGAGGAAAATAATCTTTGTTTGTTTATTTCATCTAAGGTCACTGATACTCCTGATGTCCTGTTTCTGTGTTATTAATCTCTAGTTTAGTATAAAGTGGTTTACACGACCATGAGTGATTAAAACTGCTGAGTCATGCTGAAGCTAGAAGACGTGGCATTGTTAAACTGGACTTTGCCTGTGTTTTGATCATGTTATGTACCACTGTGACACGTTGCATTTCAAAGTCCAGATGACGGTGGATCCTGATAGTTAGTATTGATCCACTGGTTTTTAGGATAAATACTCCACATTCTGTACCTCAGACAGGGAGACGACAGGACATCTGTACTGATCATGCCTGTATACTCTGCTCAACATTAAAGTGGCTATCCTGAACCATCTCAGCTTCCTGCATTCTTCCACGAGGTCGAAAGAGTTTCTCCCCACAATTTGGTGACCTTGACGTGACAGATTTGAACTGCGCAGAAAGGACCAGGCCGTCGTCTCCCCCAAAGGCCCCTTTGAGAAACAACACATCCAGAGAGCTCTACAAAAACGGTATGGCAGTGCCTTTTTCAAAGAATATCTGTCACATTGGCCAAAACCAAAATTATATGTGATGTTTTGTGAGGGACCTTTGTAATAAATTAAGTGGTAATTTTAAAACAATATAAAATCAGTAATTAAAAAGTCCGTGTTTATACGCCAACACGTGAGAATTTATTGCTTTGCACGAGAGAGAAAAAAAGCGGATTTTGTAAGAAAAAAACACTTTTGTGGTTAAACTTTACACAAAAAGAAAAAACAAAAACTCCTAATTTGAGTTTACAAAAAAGGAATTCCAAAAGTAACATTATTGGTGTTTTTGATTGCCTTAAGCTCTCAAGACACCCAAGATGCAGAAGTAACAGTTCGAAGAACAGGATGACGTCACTTGCTTCTGTAAAATTGGCCGAAGGTCAATTGTCCAACTAAACATTCTATTTATACCCTGTAATCCGGATGATAAAATTGCCGGACTAAACGCAACTAATACAAATTGACAGACACTCGTAAGCATACTCAATCTTATATGGGATGCGCAATTTTGTTTGTGACGAAATTAATAATACTTTGGTGCAGGAAACTGATGTGACCGAAGTTAAATTGAGTTGTACTTGGAAAAATCAACCTAAATCACAAGCAGGTTGCCTTTGCATGATTTTCCCGTTTGGTAGTACTGTTACGAGAGCGTCATCAAAAGTTTGTGAAAAAGAAATACACTTGAAACTAAAAGCTGAGCTTGTAAAGGAGATTACAGAAAAAGCTGAAAATATAACGAAAAGTCTGTGTTCGGCTAATTCCACCAAAATTACGCAGATACTGAGAGAATTAAAAGATGAGTATGACACATTTAGAATTACCTGGGAGGTTTGTTTCCTTATGGTATCGATTTGTGTTATGCTCACATTAATTATAGTCGCCACCATATTTATAATGTTGTGCTTGTATCGGTCAGAAAAGATTAGAATCATGTCATTACAACTTAACAAAAACTGCGGTGGGTCCTTGAGAGATGATATGTATAGCGATGTATGTAGTGAGGAAGATCAAATGAATAAATTGTTCAAATTGATGGCACTTTGTAAATTTGAATTTTTTATTAAGAAGCACTTGTTTGAGCGAGCATTGAGATGAGAGATTTTTAGAGTTGTTTATGATGGATAAAACCCAGTCTTGATCTGAGTTAAATATTGGCTATGGTGGTTTATGTAAAGTCTTGTTGAAAGCTTTGTTATAAATGAAATGTGATAGAAGAATGTTGAAAGATAAGAATTATGGCATTTATTGGAGAGATGTTTGTGGAAATTCTGGTTGTGTGAGTGTCATGATCTTTGCTTGGAGACGGCTTGTCCTATAATTTTGTGAAAATTGTTTTGTTTTGGCGAAACTCAATTAAAAGTCTTGCATTGTGTAATTTACTTAAACCAATAAATTCTAAATTTAATACAATTGTAAATATTTTAAATTCAGCTCTCAAAGATTTGCTAGTTTAATTAATTTAATGGGAATAATAAAATCAGTTATGGGTGTCTATTTTTGCCTGCGGTCTCTTTGAGGTGTGTGAGTGTATGAGCGGCAGTGAGCAGAGAGGTCAAGAGGTCACAGGGAAGATATGTCAGCTCGTAACTGAGCTCTATTAATGTTGTTGTTCTTGTTAATGTTGTAAGAGTTGAGTAAGGAATTAGAAAATTAGGGACAAGGAAAGGATAGTGTCAATCTGTATTTTGAGTGAAGTGGGAATTAAAGAAAGCGCTTTTGTTGCTTCAGGCTCGGAGCGCCTCTGGTCTGTATGTTTGCTCAGTACGAGTTGGTCTACAGCACGGACTAGTTTTGAGTCCGCAGAAAGGAGCAGTGTGAGAATTATTCGTTGCACGGTGCCATCAATGAACGAAATAATAAATAAATAAGAAACAGTTTAAGCTATTGAGAAAGCATTGCAATTATTAAAGTAAATATCTTATCGGCAATCAGGCCCTAAAACAATTGAGGAGGTAGATACATTTCAAAATGTAACACAAATAATTGGAGTATAGAGGTTTAAATTGCTCAAGGTTATTTTTAATTTATTACAGTTCATTTTTCCGGGTACAATTAAAAATACAAAAGGTTATATCACCTGTCATATTAAAGGAGGTACTGGACAAACTAATTGCTTTTATAATTAACTTAAGATTGGGAGTTTTTTGTTTTATCTAAATTAAATACCAATAAAATAATTATTTTCAAAATTCTACGTTTACTTCTACGCTACTTTTCTCTCTCATTTTGTTGTAGAAGCTTAAAACTTAATAGCTGCAATTCGGACCGTCCCGCAGACAACAAAATGTGACGGACACATATTCTAATTTAGGAAAAAACTGTGCGTAAAATAGGTGATTAAAATTTTAAATTAAATATTTTAAACTAATTATAACCCGAAGTCACAATTATCTAAGTCAAATTTCTTCTCCCTTCTAGAGAACTGTCTATAGAACGGAGAAGCCCCCAAGAATTAAATTTTTTAGAGCCAAAGGTAGAATCAAAAGTACACAGTACTCAAAATAGCGATACATTCACCAAAAAGCCATAAATCGGACGTCGTGCCCAAAATTCGTATAATAAATAATTTAACTTCAAAAAAACAAAACCAAATTACCACAAAATGTCCTCACACTTTATCACGGTTGGCCAGTTGACAGAATATTGGTTGAATAAAGCACTCCAGGATGAAGCGGACCCCAAACAAGCCCAAGAATTGGTCATTGGAAAAGGGATTGTCCGAATGCCAATCGAAGACGACAAGGGCCAAATAACTTCCAACGCAACATGCAACCTATGTGGGGCTACAACACACCACAGTTTGTGCCACAGCAACCAATGCCGACTTACAATGCACAGGCCGCAATGCCTCAACAGATGATTACTCAAATGCCCCCAGCAGCACCCAATACGAGAGTGATGAATGTTAACCAAGGAGGCTACAATGAGCATGATTACTGAAGAGGCCCACAGCCCGACCATTCGCTAAACTCATGGAAAAGCGAGCCAATGGTGGTCTTGAAGATAAATGGACAGAAGATTAAATTTTTGGTGGATACGGGAGCCACAGTATCCTGTATACGACAGAAATTTCCTCTTTCGTCAAAAACTATGTCCATAACCGGCTGTGTGGGAAAAGCTGAACTGAAAACTTTCACCGAACCATTGGCGGTAACCCTTAATGACCAAAACGTTACGCAAGAATTCTTATACCTTCCAGGATGCAGTGTTTCCATATGCGGCAGAGACTTGATGAGTAAATTATGTTTGTCAGTGGTGTTTTGCCAAGAAGGCCACAAGATACTTGACAGAAGTGCAACACTCAAAATACTGACGAATGCAACTCTAAAGAAAAACATGGAAATTCTGTATCTTTCCCCCGACACTGCCCAAGATTCAAAGTCACAAGTCACAATATACTGGACACAACTACTCACCGATCCAGAAAAAGGTAACACTGCTTCAGCTTTATGGCAACACTACAAAACCTGGGCAAAAACGTTATATCCACTCAGTGAGCCCTACGATCCTCTACATGTCACTCTATATTACTCAACACTGGAAGACGACACTTATGATGTTTTGTGGCAGAAGATTGATGGCCAAACTTTTTGTGTGAGTTATACACACCTCTACTTGGGCCCACAAGGCATGGCACTCGCTGTTTCTCTCCCAGAACACTTGAGACCATACTTCCTGGAAAATGAAGAAAGCGCCCCCATGTGTCACTTGCCATATCAAAGCATCATACGCCAAGACAACTCGGCCCCATGGTCAAATTAGCCTCAAGTCTTCAGTATAACGCCACTGAAATCGAAGGTGTTTTCTACAATTCACAACACAGAATATTCAGCATTGTGTTACCCCAGGGCTCTGAAGATAACACAAGAACGTCTAAACAATCCAGACAACGCATTTTTGAAAACCACCCAGATACGGAGATGTATCTGGCACAAGTCCCACCAAACATATGGATGATGCACCCTAATGATGTGGGACAGACAAGACACGCAGTTAAAGTGCAACTCACGACAAACAAACCAATATATGTTCCCCAGTATCCACTCAAAGAAGAACAAGTAGTAGGAATTCAAGAAACCATCAATGGACTACTGGAATCAGGTGTGATATACGAAACTGAGTCTGAATACAACACACCACTCTTTCCTGTGAAAAAATCAGATCTGCAAAACTGGAGGATGGTACAAGACTTCCGCCCTATAAATGATGTCACAGCAGGAGAATCATACCCAGTACCAGACCCTTACATCGCCTTGAATAATCTGTCACCAGAACACAAGTTCTACACTGTTATTGACTTGGCCAATGCATTCTTCACAATCAACCTGGAAGAATCATCCCAGAAATATTTCGCCTTCAGACACAGAAATAAAGTCTATTCATACAGAAGAATGCCAATGGGATGGAAACACAGTCCCGGATATTTCAGCCACTTCTTAAGGCAAGATCTTGCAGATTTGATGTTCCCAGAGACATGCACTCTAATTGAATACGTGGATGACATCTTGATTGCTGGAAAGACGGCCAAAGAGGTTCTTGAGGCAACAGTACTACTGCTCACACATCTGTCAAAAAAGGGGTACAAGGTGAAGAAGCAAAAGATGCAAGTTGCGAGACGAACTGTACATTTTCTTGGACGAGAAGTGTCTAACGGTACGCAAGGAGTCTCTGATAGCAACAAAGACGCCATCTTGAAAACTCCAAAGCCAATCACGGTGCGCCAGATGCTCAGTTTTCTTGGACTCTGTAACTACTCTCGAGAATACATTCCTGGCTTCACCGAACTCACAGCACCCCTACGTGAGCTCATCAAGCCTCATGGTTTGCACAACCTCTCAGCCGAATTACTCTGGACGACAAAATCAGAAGAGGCATTCAGCAAAACAAAACAAGCCATTTGTGCAGCTTGTAGCCTATGTGCTCCGAACTATGACATTCCTTTCCATCTAGATGTCACGGAGAAACAGACATTTGTCCAAGCTATACTGTATCAAAAACAACATCAAACCAGAAGAGTTCTGAAGCACTACTCCTGTAAACTTGACCCTCATGAACAAACTCAACCCGGCTGTGCTCGTTACTTGGCTGCCCTGGCTAGGACAGTCGACAAAACTTCCCACATTGTGCAGAACCACCCACTTGTGATCCACACTCAGCATGGGATACTGGCTTATCTCAACTCTCGACTGTTCATCACTACTGCAAAAAGGTCAAATCATATCACAAAGACTCTCAAACAGGCACACATTACCTATGAAGGAGGCCACATTAACATGGCAACAAACATGGAGACTGAAGGAATTCCGCATGTGTGTGAAGAGAAAGTAAAAACTGAACTATACGTGAGAGCCGATCTACATACTACACCATTACAAGATCCAGACATGACCATATTCTGTGATGGCTGTTCATACAGAGCAAGAGAAGGTCATGTGATATCAGCATATGCAGTGGTGGAACAACTGCCGTCAAATCAACATCGTGTGATGGAAGCTCAACAGATAGCAAAAGGTTCCGCACAAGTGGCTGAAATAACAGCAATGCTACGAGCACTCCAACTCTCGGAAGGAAAAGCAGTAAACATCTATACAGACTCAATCTACGCATACAAAACTGTGACTCTGTCATTAGCCGGTTGGATAAGAAATGGCTTCAAACTTGTGACTGGCCTTCCGATCAAACATGAAGAATTGATTAGACAACTAATTGACGCTGTCCAGATGCCATCAAAACTCGCTATTCTGAAATGTAAGGCTCATACCAAGGGAAGTGACTCTATTTCCTTGGGAAATCAAGCAGCCGATCATGCTGCAAAAGAAGCTGCAAACTACAACGAAAGAAACATGCTGGTACACAACGATGCTGTGATTGAAAAACTGCCCGACGCAAACATAATAGATGCCACATATGCAAGAGAAATTCAAGAAGCTGCGGGAGCTTACGAACACTCAGTGTGGAAACAACGTGGTGCTACAAAAGATGACACCGGAATCTGGAGAAATCATGAAGGAAAAATAGTAGCCCCCATCCCACTGCTTCAAATGCTTTATGACGAATATCACACTCCCACACATCGAAGCTACGGAGCCATTCTAAAACACATTGACTTATGGTGGCATCCACACATGAAGCCTATAATACAATATTGGATCGATGATTGTCATGTGTGTCAAACCATGAATCCAAAGAAGGCGTACAGGCCACCCCCAGGAACGTATGCCCTACCCAACAAGCCCTTTGAAAGAATTGTCATGGACTTTACAGACATGGGACCAGACATGCGAGTCCGAGGTTTCCGATATCTACTGGTCATAGTCTGTGAATACACAAGATGGGTTGAAGCATTCCCCTGTAAAACCGAAACTGCAAAGGAAGTAGTGAACCATTTGACAACTGATGTCTTTTCACGCTTTGGTGTACCCCATGTCATTCGCACGGATAATGGTTCACATTTCACTGCAAAAATCGTCCGAGATGTGCTAAAAGCTTTAAACATCACCCAACGTTTTGGCACAGTTTATCACGCTGCCAGTCAAGGAGTTTGTGAACGAATGAATGCCACTGTTAAAAGAAAACTTGCAAAGGTTTGGAAGACCACTAAACTTGATTGGGTAACTGCCTTACCTTTTGTTTTGATGGACATTAGAAACAGTGTGAATAAAACGACGTCATACTCTCCTCATCTACTACTAACTGGCAGAGAAATGCAAAAACCAAACGGCCCATTCTCTGAAGACGAACCATTTATAGAATGGGACAAACAACATCACTCATATGTACAGCAGCTACAAAAAATCGTGATGCAACTACATAAGTGCAGACAAAGAACACATGACATAGGAAATGAAGCTGATCAAGATATGGACGTTTCACCAGGATCCTGGGTTTATGTTAAAGTACACAGACGAAACAACTGGTCCCAACCATACCAAACTGGCCCATACAAAGTTCCACAATCTACAGGAAGATCTGTCCAAGTCCAAAAAGATGCAAATAAAGTTTGGTATCACCTATCCCACTGCTTTAAGTCGCCAACTGACCCAACTGAACGAACTCCAACCCAAATCCGCACTGACCTTGCCATCGCATCTACCACCCAGGATGAAGCTGCTCATGCAGAACCGGATGCTGAAACCGATGAACAGCCTGATGACCCCACCCGACCCTCCGCCGCTGGGGCTCCAGAAGGGGAGGAAAAAGGGAGGAGATCGAGGAGAAGGAAAAGGACAGTATAGGCCATATTATGATAATTTGCTAAATTTACAATGTGTAATCTTGACTACGCTGATTATATTATTCTCTGTCGTTATAGTATGGGGATACATTTTACTGACTGAGACTGATCTCGGACGGCTGGCAAATAACACGACAACCACAACGACCACTCACGGCACGACCAACTCAGCCAACCATACGGGTAAGACACAAGGAGCACTAAAAAGGGCAAAAAGGGAACTTTCTAAAATTTCCAGAATTGAAAAATATTGCTATGAAGGCCAAACATGTAATGTTTTATTCGACGTATGTGAAATATTGGACTGTATGTCATACATACCCGCTATAGATTATGTTTTTAATACCCAAATTGTTTTTAAAGACACTTGTCTGACCAGAGCTTACTGATACATTAATCTAGTCTAATTAAAACTGAACGAATTAAGTTTTGGCTGAATAAATGAATTATCTAAATTCTAAGCCCTAAGGTGTTGCTCTTTGTGACTTATTCTGCCGTCCGAGTTTTGTACAATGATTTCCATGATATGTTGATAAAGACATTGAGATGTGTTATGCTTTATGAATGCTAAGGTTAAATTGTTATGATAGATTTTATTTGTAGAGGGAGCGTTTTGCCACTCTACTATGCAAGTGTGATCACATGTGTTTATGTGATCAAAGGGAGGAATCTGTGAGGAAAATAATCTTTGTTTGTTTATTTCATCTAAGGTCACTGATACTCCTGATGTCCTGTTTCTGTGTTATTAATCTCTAGTTTAGTATAAAGTGGTTTACACGACCATGAGTGATTAAAACTGCTGAGTCATGCTGAAGCTAGAAGACGTGGCATTGTTAAACTGGACTTTGCCTGTGTTTTGATCATGTTATGTACCACTGTGACACGTTGCATTTCAAAGTCCAGATGACGGTGGATCCTGATAGTTAGTATTGATCCACTGGTTTTTAGGATAAATACTCCACATTCTGTACCTCAGACAGGGAGACGACAGGACATCTGTACTGATCATGCCTGTATACTCTGCTCAACATTAAAGTGGCTATCCTGAACCATCTCAGCTTCCTGCATTCTTCCACGAGGTCGAAAGAGTTTCTCCCCACAGCTCCTCATTGTCCACTATGATGGGATCTTTCCAGTTTTAAAATACGTGTTTAGCTTTGGATTGGCAAACACTTGTGCGTCGTGCATACTGCCAGGCCACTTCACAATTACGTCCATAAACCGGTACCTGTAGTCACACACCGCTTGTATGTTTAGGGAATGTTTGCCCTTTCTGTTTATGTAGTCCGTGGCGTTGGAGGATGGCTGCTTTATTTCAACGTGGGTCCCGTTGATTGCTCCCAAACATTGTGGCATACCATGCACACAACGGAAGGCCGAAACAAGCTCCTCTGCCTCGGGTTCTGTGAAAGGCAGCTTGATGTATTTCAGGCCGAGCTGAAGAGCATCATGTCGTCATCGTTTTCCCAAAAGCCGCGTTTTGCTCGCCCACACGACAATGCGACCCCCGGCGTTCTCAGATTTCTCCACTCTGGAACCTGGTTTCAAAAAACATAATTTTCAGCTCCCCAGAACGCCGGCGCCATGTGGATGAAAGGCCAAAACGAATACAAACTTCTCCGTTTCCACCAAAAAACGTTGTCATGTGGACGGGCCCTCAAACTCTAGGCCTGTAGAGCAGAAATGAGCTCATTTGCATGACATTAAGCAAAGCCCTCCCCCACCACTGACATTACTGTGGTGTGGTGTTCAGGACAGGTCAGAATTAGAAGGTACTTTGTTAAAATGGAAATGCTTTTATAACAAAAATCATTCAATAATTCAATAATACACAGGGTAATTATTTTAATGTCACCTGTATTGTCATTTTAATACAATACAATATGAAATGTGTTATACAATGTAAAATGAAAACGAGAAAAAGAATAAAGATAAAAGTGAAAAATACGTTTAAAAAAAATTGGTAAATATAATATAGGACACTACACACACACACAGACACACACACATGCTCACACACACTCTGAATGTTATCTGTTCCTCACCCTTATGAAAAAAAAAAAAAAAAAAAGCTGCAGTGTGTAACAGGAAAACTGCTGTTTTTTCGTGTCCAAAATACTGCATTATGCAGTACAATGCAGTGGCACTTCACGTTATTCACGTTAATCGCCCATCGCAAATCAAAAGTAGCTGTAATGGGCTGTTTGGCTAGTAATATGATGCTAATGTTTGTGTAATGTCAATTACACAAGCCCCCTGCTTTCAGCTAAATATTTCCCTTTGATGCAGAAAAAAATATAACTACATGAAAGCTGAATAAGTATTTAAACATGCCCTAAAGTCTGTAGTGTCAAAGTTTAGAAACACTTTACTCACCCCATAAGAAAGAGAAATGTGCTCCTGCAAACATCATCGGAGACACAGGGGTCTTTCTGCTGGACACAGTCACCTCCGATATAACTACTGTGTGCCTCATTGTCCGATTATTCGCATATCCACTGTCTTTCAGCAGCTAAAGAATCCGATCGCATTCTGTACATAAGTTCCGGAGAAAGTTTCTGGCTGAATGTGTCCCGAGGACAGAGTTCTTCCTTCTTCCTCCTTCCGGCGTCCAGTAAAACAGCCACGATTCAGCTCATCCGCGAAACATTACATCTTTACATACAGCTCCACAGCATAAATATTCACGAGGTTTGCTCACAGCTGATTGGCGGAAAGAGCGCTAATCGTCACGTGAATGGCCAGTAGTGACAGTATGGTAATTATGGTAATTTGCCCTGATTCTTTCTGAAAAATGAACCAATTTGAAAGATTTGAAAAATGTGTGCTTTTAAAGCAACCAATGCTGTTATCTGAAACATGGAGTGGCTTCTTCATCTCACCTAGCACATTTTGCAAAAAAATGAAAATCACAAATTTTGAAAAAAAAAAAAAAAGCCTCCAACGCGATTTTCTCGCATTCACCCTGACCGAGTTGTAGCGGCTTTTGTTGTGGCGGGTCACATATTCACACTCTTCCTCTCCTTCCTCTGTACCAATATATTCACACTTCTTCCTCTGTAGCATTTCACTCTTCTTCTTCTGTACCATTTTTTCACTGTCCCTCCTCTTTACCATAATATATTCGCTGTCGTTTGCTCTCCCTTCAGAACACTATTACAACATAATCAGTGTGCACCCTGCTAATGAAACTACTGCACATCAGGAATGTGGAGCTGTAGTTTATTGTCTTCTATCATGCTTTTTGTATATTTATGGAAAATGGCTGTGTTGGAGCATGGGTGACTTAGGCTTGTAGACGGGATAATACTTAAACTATTTGCTTTGTTATAATGTTGTTTCCTCATCACAAACAGACCTGGAGTTGTTTTGTTTCATTCACACAAGTTTAACACACAAACCCTGCAGATTTAGGCTATATCCTTCTCTCAAACAGAAATGACCCTGTTCCACTTTGTGGTAATACAGGAAGTGCTCCACTGTGTTTTTAAACTTCACACACCTTCACTAAAATCATTTGGATGATTTCAGATTTGGAATTGTCAGTCTCTACTGAACTAAAGGTAAAAGAAGCTGGTAACTTGAAAAACATGTGAATGAAACACAACCAGACTCCTGGTATGTTTTAAAGCTCACAAGGGCTGATTTTGTGTAATATAGGTATGTAAATAAATAAAGAGGTCAGCTTTGTATGCTTAGTTCCTCATCCAATTTTTATGCTCCGTTTCAAGAAATACATTCTCTACAACCGTTTTATGCACGGCTCATTGACTTCTATAAGGACCGTAGCTCAGTCTGGAAAAGCACACTATGATACCAGCATGTTACACCCTTCACATGCACAAAGCCCTGTGGGACCTCTACAGCACCAGGGCACCAGGGGGAGCCGTGTACAGAGCGGGCTTGGTTTTATAGTGTGTAATAATCTAACAGTACGGAGGTGGGGTGCTCCTATGTGATCCTATATGTGAACACGTAGAGCTGGAGATGAGAGGGAATGCACTAATGAAAAGGGAGAGAGATAAAGCTGCAGGGTGGAACATATCACATACGAGAAGAGAACAAAATGGAGACTGGGTAATGTTGCAGTACATGTCAAGTATTTGAAGGTCCTATATTACAAAAAAAAATTGACTTTTGTGAGTTTTAAGACATGGTAGAATGTTGTTACCTCATCGAAAGCATACCTGGAGCTGTCTTTTGTTTCATTCACACGTTTGAGTAATCCTTTGTTATTAGTTTATCTACATCTCCAAAGCTCAAAATGCTCTGTTCCACCTTTTGATGTCATGAAGCAGTAGTTTTCAAATCAACAGCTACATTTTACGTTTTGTTCGGCAGAGATCATAGGCTGTATAAAAAAGTGGAAAAGCGAGTGCGACGTCACCCATAAGCTCACAGTTACAGGGCGATGTCGGAGTCAGGCTCTATACTATGAATAAGATGTTTTTAACGGACAAAATAGGGAAAGAAAAACACCAGAATCATAGAGATCGTAGAGCGGGTTAATATGAATATTTTAAAGGGATATGCCACCCCCAGGTCAAATTTGGGCATCTCCCCACAGTCCAGAGACTAAAATAAGTGGTGGAAAGCGTTTTCCTGCTCACCCAGCCATTGTCCGAGTCTGTCGCCACTGACCGCCGCGGTATCTGCAGCTCCTCCGCCTTAGACTGGAGTCTAACGTCGCCAGAGAAAGATTTCGGCCAAAAGGAATTAATTTGCTCGATGCGTTTCCCAATTACTTTATGTGTAGTGCGCATTCATATCGAGTGCAAATAAATGTGCAAATCAACACGGAGAGCTTGCCTTGGTCATTTTGGGTGGGAACTAGTTTCCAGTGCGTAAGAATACAGCCGTATCACGCACCACGTTGTGCAACAGGGGAACTCCCTTCCCGGTGCGTAACAGGGATTCCCCTGGTAGCGTGCTGCGTGATACGGCTGTATTCTTACGCACTGGAAAATAGTTCCCACCCAAAATGACCAAGTCAAGCTCTCCGTGTTGATTTGCACATTTATTTGCACTCGATATGAATGCGCACTACACACAAAGTAATTGGGAAACGCATCGAGCAAATTAATTCCTTTTGGCCGAAATCTTTCTCTGGCTACGTTAGACTCCAGTCTAAGGCGGAGGAGCTGCAGATACCGCGGCGGGCAGTGGTGACAGACTCGGACAATGGCTGGGTGAGCAGGAAAACGCTTTCCACCACTTATTTTAGTCTCTGGACTGTGGGGAGATGCCCAAATTTGACCTGGGGGTGGCATATCCCTTTAAGAAAAGAACTCCTATATGCACGATTTGTGTGTTAAACATGTGAATAGAACAAAACACAACTCCAGGTGTATTTGTGATGAAGAAACAACATTAGAACAGAGATGAGGGACCATCAAATACGTTCCTCCATAGATATGTTATTGCTTTGTCTGGAAAGTTTCACAATATGGCATTAAACCTTTCCATCTTCATGGAGACCAAACCAGACCAAGTTACAGGTTAGATCTGCAGAGAGGCGACCCCACTTACAGTCAAAATAAAATCACCTGTAACTGAAAAAACGTAAGGTAGAGTTGTTACATATTGATAGAAACAAGCAGACCCCAGAACCAAAAAGTTACACAGTGCCCCTTTTCATTTAAACACTGTTATTCCCTAGTTACACAAACCCCTTAAACATCTTGTAGCTCTAAGCCAAGGGAATTGCTGCTTAAGTCAGGAGAATGTAGCGTGACAACAAACACAACACTTACATATTCAAGAGTGTAAACTACTGCAAGGCTGTGGCGTAAGCTGGAGTGATCTGGAGCACAAATAAGCAGCAGGTCTCTCATGGCTTCAACCCAGTGTCAAACAAGACTAGTGCATAGACTATATATTACCAACGAGAGGCGAGTCAAGATGCAGACTCCTTTTTGAAGTGGTACATGTACAGAAATCATAGGAGGACACTTGCATGTAGAGTACGAGAATCAAGTAAGGACAAGTCAAGACATGTATTGTGTAGCAATGTGACGCTAACTTAAAAGTTTGAGATGCTAAAATGTAAAAGGCTGAGTTATTGCAATGGGATGCATATGACTGACAGAAGAACCGGATTCGTTATGGGAGCTTGGGGAGAATGAAACACACAGGTGACAGAAATAAGTTTAACTGAATATATTAAATGAATTGAGAATGTACAGAAAAAAGCATAAACAAAATAAATAATTGAAAGAAGTACCAATGGGGCAAACGACCACAAAAAATACACCATACACCCTTTAGTTCAAGTTCCTTTTCAAGTTTTGTATCAAAGATTTTTCCTTTGATTAGTTCAAGTTCCTTTGAGAGGTTTTGAAATCCTCGGTTGAGTTCAAACGCAAAACGAAAACGCAAAAGTTCAACGCAAAATAATCCAGTTTAGGCAAAAATTAGTTCAACGCAAAATAATCCAAAAAATCCAAAAAATCCAAGTCCGGATAACGAAAGGGAAAAAACAAAAAGGTCCTACCAGTTTGTAGATTGTTTTGGTTTTAGCTCGCCACCTCAAAACGAGGAATCAGAGTTCATGGTGTTGAAAAAAACCTAACCCGACCATTGAGTTTGAGAATTTTTGGCGCAGAATTCAGAAAACCGCAAGTGGTTCTGTGCAGCCTCTGCAGCGTGTCCTGGGTCTTCCTCGGGGGCCTCCTCCCGGTGGGACATGCCCGGAACACCTCCCGAGGGAGGCGACCAGGAGGAACAGATGCCAGATGCCTGGCTCATCTCAACGTGGAGAAGCAGCGGCTCTACTCCGAGCCCCTCCCGTGTGACTGAGCTCCTCACCCTATCTCTAAGGTTGAGGAGCCAGCCACTCTGCAGAGGAAACTCATGTTGGCCGCTTGTATCCGCGATCTCGTCCTTTTGGTCATTACCCAGAGCTTATGACCATAGGTGAGGGCAGGAACGTAGATTGACCGGTAAATTGAGAGCTTCGCCTTTTGACTCAGCTCCCTCTTCACCACAACGGTCCGGTACAACGCCCGCATCACTGCCGACGCTGCACCGATCCGCCTGTCAATCTCACGCTCCATCCTCCCCTCACTCGTGAACAAGACCCCGAGATACTTGAACTCCTCCACTTGAGGCAAGGACTCCCCACCCACCCGGAGAGGGCAAGCAATCTTTTTCCGGTCGAGAACCATGGCCTCGGATTTGGAAGAGCTGATCCTCATCCCAGCCGCTTCACACTCGGCTGCAAACCGCCCCAGTGCACATTGGAGGTCCCGGTTCGATGAAGCCATCAGGACAACATCATCTGCAAACAGCAGAGATGAGATCCTGTGGTTCCCAAACCGGATCCCCTCCGGCCCCTGACTGCACCTAGAAATTCTGTCCATAAATATAATGAACAGAACCGGTGACAAAGGGCAGCCCTGGCAGAGTCCAACATGAACCGGGAACAGGTCCGACTTACTACCGGCAATGCGAACACAGCTCCTGCTCCGGTCATACAGGGACCGAACAGCCCTTAGCAAAGGCATTAAAACATAGATCAGAAAATCATGCAATATGGGCCGTTTAAGGAGTGGCCCCTCTTGGTTTCAACCCAGTGTCAAACTAGTAAATTTTTTCACACTTGCATGACACCGGAATTAATATATACATAGAAACCAGAGCCTGGAGGAGTTTACATTGGGCGTTGAGTGTGTTTCAGTCATATGTGTGCTTCATTATACGGGGTAAGATCAATGAAGAAGAAGGAAAGAGAATATGAAATGAAAAGAGACCTCAAACACAAATGAGAGGTTGCATCACTCGACTGAATTCATTATGTCTTGAAAACTGGATTCCTTGAACAGAAATGGAGGTCTCAGACATCATTTGTCTCCATCTATAACTCTATCCTCAAACCTAAATCAAAACAAACAAAGAAAACAATTCGGCAGCAGGTCAGGTCCAGAGGTGTGAAAACCCATTATGGCCTTGAATAGCTTTGCTAACAAGACCCCACACTCCACTCCCACTGCAGATCTAACAGGCCCACCTAACTAACACAAACTGTAAACAAGTAGGTGTGGCAGTCTCAGAGTCATTTCATGGTATTAAGCTCCTCCCTTCAGACAGATATAGGCAGTGTCCACCAGCGTCTGACCAGAACTGAAGAAGCAGCTTGGATGAGCTGAGAAACGTAATGACCAAATAAACTTTTGTCGAGTTGACCAATTGAATTTCTCCTTTTGCCATTCAGAGAGGACAGAAAGGCACATTAATATACAGTGAACCCTCGTTTATCGCGGGGGTTAGGTTCCAGAAATAGCCCGCAATAAGTGAAATCCGCGAAGTAGGACAATTTTATATTTTACAATTATTCTACATGTTTTAACGCTTCACCAGACACATTATACACCTTTCTGAGACTGGTATTAACATTTTTCTCTTGTTTAAACACTCAAACTTTTGTAGATTTTCATTAAAATATATTAATAGTGGGGGGGGGGGCACGTGACACGCGGACACGTGCGCGCGGACACGTGCGCGCGGACACGTGCGCGCGGACACGTGCGCGCGGACACGTGCGCGCGGACACGTGCGCGCGGACACGTGTGTTTGTTTTGGTACCACATATCCATGCCATGTGCGAAAGTCGAGTGGAAAGCGACCTGGATATCATTTTGGGCAAGACTCAAGCCACTGCTAACAGTGCCAAACCGCTAACAGACGCCTCTGAGCACCAGTCCTCACCACAAGACCAGGTAAGACCAACCTGCGCTCACAAGGGTAGGTTGCATTTCACCCCGGCTCCAAAATCAGACCGCTATCAATGCGTCGCCAATACTCCACAGCTCTCTAGGACGGGGTTGGGTTCGTCCTCTCGTCCTCTCACGGGGAAGAGCCACTGTCTCCTCTGTGCGCGCGAGTGTCCTCCCCCCGCTGCGGCTCCCCCGGACGCCGCGCGGCCAGGCGCCAAGCCCGTCCATGTTGATTCTTGGCTCTTCCATTTGTCCGGCTCGCACTCTCTTCCATGGCTCGTGCAAGTAAACAAAGGCCACACCTCCTGTCACCCAGGCGCTCTCGTGAAGGAAATCAGAGACTCTGTCCCTACCATCCCTGGTCTAGACCTGGTTTAGTCCTGGTTTAGACCTGGTTTAGACCTGCTTTAGACCTGGTTTAGTCCTGGTTTAGACCTGCTTTAGACCTGGTTTAGTCCTGGTCTAGTCTCTTAGCTAATCAGGGCGCAGGACAGAATGTTACACTGTAAAAAAAAGTTACACTATAAAAAAAATTGGAAAAAAAAAAAAAAAAAATTGGAAAAAAAAATCCGCGAAACAGCGAGGCCGCGAAGAGTGAACCACGATACAGCGAGGGTTCACTGTATACAAATACTATGAACTTTTTTTTTTTTTTTATTATTCCGTTTTATACACAGAAGTTAATTGAATATACAGATAATGAAACAAATTATGTATTTATTTTCAGATCATTTTCAAATCTAGGCTCAAATTGGATCTGTTTTTTGCACTATAATGTTGTTTCCTCATCAAAAACATGCTCAGAGTTGTGTTTAGTTTCATTCACACATGTTTGAGTCCCTCTTTATTATTAGTCTCTCTACATCTCCAAACCTTAAAGGAAAAGTAACGTTTTTTACAATCTGAGCCTTATTTCGGTAATAAAACAAGTTGTTTTACTCACCCACAGCACTTTGGTGTCATATGGAGCACTTCTAGAGATGTTTTAGATTTGCGATCTCCATAATGTGAGTTCTCGGGGCACATGTTTGCGGTCTCCAAATAACACAAACTTTAGCACTTTTCAAATCGTAGAAGCTCGATGTCTTTGTCTACGCTTTCGTTTGGTCAAAAGTGGCCTGTGATCCGAGATTTATCCATAGTTTTGAGTAGATGAGGACGCCAGTGCGCATGTGCGGAGTCACAGTTTATTTCACTCTCAGCTCCCGGGACCCAAACATGAAACGCAAAGCTGTAAACTATGGATAAATCTCGGATTACAGGCCACTTTTGACCAAACGAAATCGTAGACTAAGACATCGAACTTCTATGATTTGAAAAGTGCTAAAGTTTGTGTTATTTGGAGACCGCACGGGGCATATTACATGCTCGGGGAATATATTATATGCCCCGAGCTATGGCTAGAAGTTGCGCTAGGCTAACGCAAATCTAAAACATCTCTGGAAGTGCTCCATATGACACCAAAGTGCTATGGGTGAGTAAAACAACTTGTTTTATTACCGAAATAAGGCTCAAATTGTAAAAAAAAAACGTTACTTTTCCTTTAATGCTCTGTTCCACCTTGTGATGTCATGTAGTGGTAGTTTTCAAATTAACATCTCCTTTTAGCTTTAGTTCAATAGAGATGGGCAATTCCAGAGTTCAGCTGCTCGTATGTTTTTGTTTTTTTGTTTTTTCCCTTCAGGATGCGGCAGTTATGTCCTGACACCGTTAAACAACACCATCAGCGTTTTACTCTGTGGGTGTCAATCAAATCTGCAGCCCGGCCAGCTCACAGAGCATCGTCAATGGCAACAGGCTTTGGCAACAGTCACTTAGCCACTGCTCCCGTGAGAGAGACAGGAGAGACAGAGGGAGAGGGAGAGGAAGGGAAAGAGAGGAGGAGGGAGGGTGTAGAAGGAGAGAGAAGATGGAGAGGCAGGGCAAGAGAAGAAACGGGAGCGTAGGAGATGGAAAGAGAAGGAGAGATAGGAGGAGGGTGTAGGGGCAGAAAGAGAGGAGAAAGGAAGAGCGGTTAGAGATAGAACAAGAGGAGCAAGGGAGATAAGAGGAGAGGAGTTGGTAAGGAAGGAGGAGGTGAGAAGAGAGTGACATAAAAAGAGAGAGAGAAAGAGGAAGGGGAGGAAGAAGAAAGGGTGAGTGTGTGTGTGTGTGTTTGTGTGTATAAAAGAGAGAGCCGGGGGGGTTGAAGAGGAGAACAGAAGATGAGAAGATGACAGGGGGGAGATCAAGGAAAGAGAAAAAGTGGGTGAGAGATGGAGGAGAGGAATGGTGAGATAGAGAGGAGATACAACAGAGGTGGGAAATAAAGAGAGAGAAGAACAAGAGGGAAGAGAGCAAAAGATTGAAAAGGAGATTGAAAGGAGAGAAGGAAGATAGGGAGGAGATAGAGAGTGTGGAGAGAGGGAGTGGGAGAGAGAGAAAGGGAGGAGAAATAGAGCAGAGCGAGAGGGAGGAGAGTGGAAAGAGAGAGAGTGAGAGCAGAGAGAGAGAGGGGAGGTGTTGTCAGGAGAGAGATAATCAACATGGAAGCCGTAACTTTAAACCACGAAAGCTTTGTCCTGAAAACACTGGATCTGCTGCTGTGGCCGCATTACTCCGGCTTGTGTTCAACAGATCCACACATGACAGGGACTCCTCTACAGCGGGAGAAAAAAAGAAAAAAATAGAATGCGGTTTTGTAGTTTATTTGTCAGAGTGGAGGATTTCCGTGTGTTATACATTATAGAAGAGAGTGGCAGGAAGTGATCTGTTCTTCTTTTGTGCTCTAGTTGTAGTACCTCATTATGTAAGAGGAGCCAGAGCAGCTTTCTGACAGCTGGACAGTCAGTGGGTTTCATTTAATGTCACTGCAAAAATACATAAAATCTTGGTTTCCCTCGTTCTTGAGTAGGTTTAATGTGAGTCAAACATTGACGGGAACTGATGGATTACGTATATACTCCAGCATACATTGTTAGATAAAGTATTAGCTGTCCCAACTGACAGCATGAACGAGCATTGTGCAACTTTTCTGGTGGAGGGTCCGTCAAATGGTTTTCTCCAATTTTCTTCAATTTCTTTCTTTCAATGCACATGTATAAAGAAAAGACAATACAAAATACAAAATGGCATTTTGATCAAGCTAAATCTTGTATTTGAGTGTCCAGATCATGTGAAACCGCTTCCGGTCAGTGTTCCCTACTAAAAGATTAAATATTTAATATTTAAATATTAAAGGTCCCATGGCATGAAATTTTCACTTTCTGAGGTTTTTGAACGTTAATGTGAGCTCCCCTACCCTGTTTGCCCCCCCCCACATGGTTAAAAGTTGCGAAATGTCTAAACTGAGCATTTGCGATCCTTTTCTGCATTACAAAAAATCTGAGCTCAAACGGGCGATTTTGAACAAGGCACCTTATTGACGTCAGATCGAAAAAAGAAATGCAAATGCAGTTCCACCCCCGTCTGTCTGTACTCAGCGTCTCTGTAAATCACGCCCATAGAGTTTGGACTGCGAATGCGCTAGGCAATGCGAAATGCATTTTTTTATTTGCCTGGAGGCACGTCCGAGTGTTTCTAGGCTCGGAAGTCCTTTATCTGAGCCTCTGGACCTTTGAACAGCAGTGGTTTAATTTTATTTTCTGTGGAAATGTGTTTATTTTTCAATGGAACGCTTCAAATCTCTCCCCTCATGCAAAAACAAGGAAATGGATCAGCTGAGGGCTCGGAGCGAGAGCAGAGAGTTTGGCCACGCCCCCACCCTCTACTATAGGCCAGCTCTTTTCTCCTCATTTGCATTCAAGCAACAATGCCCAGAATAAAGTGTTTGAGAGAGATATTTATGACTCTTTCTCATCTTATCTCTGTTTCTCATGCACTGAGTGTTGATTTTGAAGAAGGATTCATTTACAGTATTAGGGAACCATTAAGGAGCCATATAAAAGCATCAAGAAGTACCATGTCATGGGATCTTTAATATTATTAATATTAATATTTATATATTTAACTGCTAATTAACTCATTCGCTGCCGAAGATGTCGATTGACGTCATGTCGAATCCAAACGTTGAGTGCCATGACGTCTATAGACCTCAAAGACATTTTTTCAGTGGGGGTTGCTAGGATACGACCTGGAGCAACTTTTAAGGTGTAATTCACGAGGAGAAAACAATCCCGCACTCCGTCTTACTTGCAAAATGAGAAATTTATTAAGACATGCAACGTTTCGGCCCTAGGCCTTCATCAGGCAAAATGGAGTAAGAGCTAAAGGTGGCCATCTTAAATAGGGTGTGGCGAGCACCCTAGGGTGACAGGTCGTGAATGAACAGTGTACTCAAAGCAACATAATTCAAAATCCAAAGGCAATCAATCAAAATAGTGTAATGTAATAATAGTAATAATAATAATAATAATAATAATAATAATAATAATAATAATAATAATTGAAAAATAAAGCTGGTGAATATTCGAATACATATAGATCTAGTAAATCTGCACCCAACGATAGAATAAGACTGGTGTGCTATATACATATCTACATATACACAGTGAATCTTATAATACAGCCTACATACAACCCAACAGAAGCAAGAGCATAATGATTATTTACAATACAATATTTACAAAAAAAATGCTCAAATTAAAGTCATCATTGAGTCCTTTTGGAGCCAAAGTTTGGAGGGTATGGATCCAATATGCCTCCCTTTGTGTAAGAAGGCGGTCGTGGTCCCCTCCTCTGGGCGGAGGGGGGACAAGCTCAATGCCACAGAACCGGAGTGAACAAATGTCATGTTTCCTGGAGGTCTTGCCTATATAAGCCAGGCCACATGGACATCTGAGCATGTAGACAACATGTGTGGATGCACATGTGATGACACTTTTGATGGGATGTTTCTTCAGTTTTGGTTGTGTTGTTACACTGAGCACAGCTGCCACAGCGGTAGTTGCCATTGGGTAAAGGATGTAACAGAGATTGGGAGGATGATTTTGATTAATACAACGATAGCAAGTAATACTAACTATCGATTTATAGGCAAAAACTCTGCTCACGCAGCTCCTTTGTTCTGCGGCTACAGTCTGTGTTAGGGACCGTCAACAAATGATCTTTACATTACTGGAGGGAGTCACTGCTACGGTGGAGCAGGGGACGAAATAATTTCCCCATAAAATTCACGAAAAATTAACCAAAGCACGTTTTAAAAATCTGTGGGGCGTAGTGGTTGCTACACCCCACCTGTCTACTTAGGTCAAATTTTGCTCCTAGGTCATATTTCTTTGAAGCATGTGTGCACAATCTCATGGCAATTTTGTCTTGTGAGATATTGTGGCACGAGAGCTTGTCCCATCCCTAATGTATAGTATGTACTGTAGGTTTGTTTGGTTTTGGCCTGAATCTAAAGACATATTCATCACTGTAAAATTGCTGAGATATGTCATTCTGGATTTGCTAGTGGCTATATATTAGGAGGAAGATCACTGGTGTGGATTTATTATTTAAACCCTTAAACCACAGAGACACACCTCTAATATTCAAAGATTCAAGATTCAAAGCTTTCATTGTCATATGCACAGTAAAGAAACACGTTTCCCTGTACAATGGAATTCTTACTTTGCTGCCCACCCTGGATGCCAAAAATTTTAAATAGATAAATAAGATAAAGAGAAGCATGTATAAAAGTATGATCAATATGTTTAATATTTGTTTCATTCAAAATCCTGCCTAATAATTGTACTTTATAATAATACTCTCCTGCACTGTTTACAACCACATTTTTCATATTCACATAGCGCACACGGGGGCCACTTTACACCAGTTTGTCTGTAGATCTGTATGATTTTGCTGTTAAACACACATTAGTCGTGAACAGGAACTTGACATGTGGATTAAACACAGTGTAAATACTCCATCAGACACATCTTTATTTGTTTAACCTACAGCTCAGAGACACAAACATCTATACCAAACACACACACACACACAAAATAGCAGTTTGTCATGTGGAGTCTGTAAGCTCTTTGTCCACACCCATAATCAATCAATCAATCAAACAATATTTATAAGGCGTTTTTCATACAAAATTGTAACACAAAGCGCCTTACAGTGGTCAAGGATTAGAAGATTGACCTTTATTGATCTCACACAGGAGAAGTTGTTGGTCAGGCCCTTGGTCAGGCCCTAAGCTGGAGGATTTTACCTATGGCGCATGTTTAGGTTGATGGGGGAAACTGGAGTGCCCGGAGGAAACCCACCCAGACACGGGGAGAACGTGCAGTCTCCACAGAGAAAGGCCCGGGCAACCCGAACCTTCTTGCTGTGAGGCATGAGTGCTAGCCACTCAGCCACCGTGCTGCCAGGAAAAAAAGCAAGCAAACAAACAAAAGAACAAACAAAAGACAAGCAAACAGACGACCGAAGTCAATCAAAGGCCAAGCTAAACAGGTGAGGAACGACAAGAGACACAGACAGCAGAACAACAAAGGTACAAATATTCTGTACGGTTAGTTTGGCTCTTTCTAAATCAGGGAATTATTGAGTTTAAACAAAACTGAGCTGAGCTTTTATGAGCTTAAAGACATGTTAGAATGCCGTTATCTCATCAAAAAACAGACCTGGAGTTGTGTTTTGTTTCATGTTAAAAGCTCCTTTTACCTTTTGTTCAGCAGAGACTGGCATTTCTAGGGCTGAAAATATCCAGCGATTTTAGTGACGGTATGAAGTTTAAAAACGTATTGTATTAACAGATTACCATCACAAGAGTTTGCTGTGTGAGAGAAGAACTCAGCCTAAATCTGGAAGGTTTGTGCATTAAACGTGTGAATGAAACAAAACACAACTCCAGGTCTGTTTGTGATGAGGAAACATTAGAACAGAGATCAGAAAATAGCATCATATGGGCCCATTAAAAAGGTATTAAAGGTACACTGTCCAACTTTTTTCTATTGGAGGGGTAAAGACCTGCTTGTCTCTATAGAGATATTATTGCTTTGCTTGGGATGTTCCTCAGTATAGCATTAAAAGTATCTATTTGCATGTATTGAATTACCAGTGGTTTTATTGCAAAACGATACCTGGAACAACATTTATTTTTACTGTGTGAGTGGGGTTGACTCTCCACAGATCTGACCTCTAACCTGGCCTGGTGGTGCTTGTCTCCAGGAAGATGGGAAAGGTTTATACTTCTGAACTTTCCAGGCATAGTAATTACATCTCCATGGATACAAGCAAGCGACACACAGTGCGCCCATGCTCACTTCCTGCGTGAAACGCGGCAGCTCGCAGGTTAGCTACTGTATGTTCATTTATATATATATAGTTTGTGCTCCGGGCACATCTGCTCCTTCTGCACACGCTGGTTAGTTTGGACTCAAATATAAAAAAAAGAAAGTAAAATAAACCATCATAGGTCAAATCTGTCCATGCTTTGGTCCTATCTTCACCGTGTTTGCTGTTTTTTTCTCCACACTGATCAATACATTCACCCAATGGTATTAGTGCATGACATTTAGATATGGGGAAAAAGCAAATGAGATGAAAACTGCCGATAGCTGGAAAAATATTGAACATAGTAAAGACTTCAATGACATATTTATCCAAAAATCAGAAGATTGGAAAAAAAATGACGTTGTAACCTTTGCCTTTCACCGTGGATATGTCATTTGGTTCAGGGTTTGTGGGCTTTAGCTCTCAGGCAATTAGCACAGACGGTGTGATGCCGGGGGGGGGGGGGGATGTGACCCTGGGAAACATGCTTTTTTGCCGTACTGTACTAGAACTAAGTGTAATTGCACATCAACAACAGTAGTTGGCAGTGGCGCTCTCATTGTCGCTCTGGGGCAGGGGGCGGCAACCTTAAATACGCGATATACAGAACAGACTCACCATCAGCAGAACATCCTCTGTCACAGAAAAACACGCATATTCCACTGAGTCGTGTCCTTTAGTCCGACAGAAGCCGATGCGGCTGTGGCCCAAGGAGAGAGCTTTTTTTTTTTTTTTTCCAGCACTTTTAGTTTATCTAAATGAGGTGGTTTTAAGTTTCGTTCCTGTAAAACATAAACAAATGTGCGCAAAGCTGCATTAAAAACACATTAATATTTGAGTGCAAAAAGACAGTGCAGTCTTTGTGTCTTTTCTTTTTTTTTTTTGGTTTTTAATATTAATAAAAGGATACAATGTTACGCAGAGGTGTACTAATAACTATTTTCTAGACAAATAATACTATTTATAGTCACGCACAGGGAGGGGGTCGTGAATTTTTTTCTTCTTTCTGGGGGGGCGTCACAGAAAATGATGGAGAAGCACTGGTACAGGACAGAGATGTGATGAAAGAACAGAAACATGAAAGATTTACACAGACGGAGACAGAGGAATTATTCACTTACAACAGCATTTACTACAGTGCATGAGTTTGTCCCCAACATGTGCGATAAAACATGAACTTTGTACAAACATGTTCCACTGTTCCAGAGGGATATTCAAGTATTTCCTCTGGAAGATCTTCTGCCACATTTTCGCCACTTTAATTGCAAGAATTGTCTCTTTTTAATTTTTTGCAGAATGTTTTTAAAGCATATCTATTACGCAAAATGGACTTTTTAGAGCTTTTATGTTTAAAGAGAAACCACTGCCTCACCGGAACTTGTATTGATTTGTGCATGTTTGAACAATCTTTAACCACTTATTTTCAAGACATCAGATTAACACCCATTTTCACCGCCACCAGCATACACCCTCTGCTCTGTACTTACTTTGTTTTCCAATTCATTTTTGTTATCAATGGTCCATTTGTGACGTGTAATATATTTATACAATGTAACAGTAAACTTTCTTCAGTTAAACCTTTGGTTACTCTCTCCACTGTGCGTAAGTCTGCAAGTGACAAGCATTTTTCATCATCACAAACGTACCTTGTGTTTTGTTTCATTCACACAAGTTTAGCACACAAACCCTGCAGATTTAGGCTGAGTTCTTCTCTCAAACTGAAAACTCTCTGTCCCACGTTGTGAATCTGGTAATACAATGCATTTTTAAACTCTATACTGTCACTAAAATCACTGGATAATTTCAGCCCTGGAAATGCCAATCTCTGCTGAACAAAAGGTAAAAGGAGCTTTTAACATGAAACAAAACAAGGTCTGTTTTCTGATGAGATAACAATGTTCTAACATGTTCTCTCTTCCACCCTGTGATGTAATAAAGGTTGTTTTTTTTTTTTAAATTCCACACACTTTCATTAGAATTACAGTGGTACCTCACCTTACGAATGACCCAACAAACGAAAATGTCAAGTTACGAAACGCCTTCACGTCAAATTTTGGTCTCTAGATACGAATGAAATTTCAAGTTACGAAACGCGAAATCTCCAATCCAATCCAACTTTATTTATAAAGCACTTTAAAAACAACAAATCTCAAAAATTCAATTAATGCGCGCTCAGATGCACGCCCCGAAACGTAAATACACTTTACCAACACACACGGGGTTAGGTTCCAGAGGTGGCCCGCGGTGGGAGAGGTCCACGAGGTAGGACAACTTTGTACAGGGGGTCCTCGGGTTACGACGTTGATCCGTTCTTAAGACGCGTCGTAACCCGAATTTCGTCGTAAACCGGATTTTGCCTTTGATCTTCCAACCAAAGCACCAATAACCTTTCCATCTCAATAATTAGACCACTACGCTGCTTGGTTATCACTGCCGCTTTCATAGGAGCAGATCAGAGCCCACATCAGGTACTTCCGCCCACATTGGGCACGCACACGAGGCTGTCTTCTTCTCCCTACAACCACAACAGAGCGTATTCTTCCGCTGTGCGCCGCGCGCCGTGCGTGTTTGTTTACATCTCTTACCACGCTAAACCGTGTAAGACGGAATGACGCGTAATATATACATATTTTTTTTAATGGGGGCGCGTTCGTAACCACGAAACGTCGTAACCCGAGACCGTCGTAACCCGAGGACCCCCTGTATTTGGCAATTGTTCGACATGTTTTAGGGCTGTAAATGCCTCACCACACATTCTACACTTTTTTCTCGCATTTCTCTCTTGTTTAAACACTCGAACTTTCATAGATTTTCAATGGAATGTGTTCGCCGCCGAACATGCGATGGGAGCGGAGACACAACAACACAGTATGGTAAAACTCACCTGTCTCACGACGGTCTAAACCCCGCTCACGTTCCCTTAGTGAATTGGTGAATTCTGCTTCACAATGATAGGAAGAGCCGACATCGAAGGATCAAAACGTCCATACGGCGCAAGGCCGCGCTACACCGGGGCTGCGGGATTGGGCTGCGGCGCCGCGTGCCTCCTCCTCGGGGCCGAGCCCGTGCGGCTCACAGCTCACAGTGTGAGCCGCGCTCTGGAAGTCAGAGAGAACCAGAGCCCACCCCGAGCGAGACCCCGCGGTCTTGCCCGCTGATAGAGCGGCCTGTTAGCTCACATTGTCAGCCCCTCCGGCTCTGGAGGTCAGATAGAAGCAGAGCTCGCCCCGCCCCGCTCTTATTCCCGCTGAAAGAGCGTCTTTCTCGGCCTCTTAAAGGTGCGCAGACACGAGCACCGAGCACCGCGCTCCTCCAACGGCACTGCCTAACAGGTCCAATCCAGGTTTAGTTCTGGCCAGACTGGTTTATTCCATGTTCTTTTAGTCCTGGTCTAGTCTCTTAGCCCGTCAGGAACACAACGTTACACTATAAAAAAAAAAGTTACACTCTAAAAAAAAACAACCTTGGAACGGATCAGGCTTTTTCCATTGAAATAGCTACTCAACTTACGAATTTTTCACGTTACAAAACCACTTCTGGAACAAATTAATTTCGTAAGGTGAGGTACCACTGTATATGGATAATTTCTGCCCAGGATTTGCCCAGTTCTTCTAACCTAAATGTAAAAGATAGCTGCTAACTTGAAAACTACAGATTCATGACATCACAAGGTTAAACAGAGCATTTTGAGCATTGGGAATGCAGACAGACTAATGATAAAGGATTACTCAGACATGAATAAAACAAAACACAACTCCAGGTATGTTTTTCAGGAGGTAACATCATTATAGCACGACTAAAACCTCACAAGGGTCAATTTTACATAATACAGGACCTTTCTAAAGTAACAGATCTGCTCAAACACGACTACACTGCCTAAAATTCTTAAAACACCTTTTGTTTCACGATGTAACAACAGAACTTTGTGTCTTGCTTAACCTGCCTGTTGAGTTGAGTGGGCCGCCTTTGCACACCGCCTTGTCTTTGGCTCCAAATAAGAGAGAAAAGCAAAAGAGTGTGTGTGCAAAGTCTCTGTTTGTCATCTCATGGCAGGTTTCCCGTGAATGCTAAAAACTCTATTAAAATGCATGTACCTTTAGCACGCCCACACCACTAACGCTAACACCAGACTGACAGCACAGCAGGTGTCTATGAGCCTTCAGTGAGATAAACACACACAAACAGATGAAAACGTGTGAAAATATTTGGGTGTTTGCGAGCTTAAGGGATGAAGGAAGCAGTTCAGGTGAGCTAATCCGCCGTTGAAAAGAGCTCGGCTGTTATCGGGGACTATAAATTGCAAAGAGTTGAAAGGCTTTCCCTGTCTAAACTTTAAGACTGAATGGAAGCTTAAGTGTGTAGGAAGACCGCAATACTTACCTTGATGTTGTTGTCAGCCAATCACAGCCTGCTGCCTTTGCCTCTCAACCAATGAGAGTGTTAAGAGGTGATGTCATAACTCTAATTAATACTTCCAGGTCCAATGGGATTCCAGTAGAATTCATTATGCACTGCAAATTTCTCCAAGATTTTAAAACTCATACCAGGTTATTCATCTTGTTTTCAGATTTATTATCTATTTACTAGTTCTTAAAGGAGAATTCATATTTTTTTTTACAATCTGAGCCTTATTTTGGTAATAAAACAAGTTGTTTTACTCACCCATAGCACTTTGGTGTCATATGGAGCATTTGCGGAGATGTTTTAGATTAGCGATCTCGCTGCAGTCGCCAAAATAACACAAACTTTATCACTTTTCAAATCATAGAAGCTCAAGGTCTTAGTCTACACTTTCATTTGAGTCAAAAGTGGCCTGTAATCCAAGATTTAGCCATAGTTTACAGCTTTGCGTTTCATGTTTGGGTCCCGAGAGCTGAGAGCAAAATAAGCTGTGACTGAGCACATGCGCACTGTCCTCCTCATCTACTAGAAACTATGGATAAATCTCGGATTACAGGCCACTTTTGACTCAAACGAAAGTGTAGACTAAGACATCGAGCTTCTATGATTTGAAAAGTGATAAAGTTTGTGTTATTTTGGTGACTGCAGCATCGTGCCCCGACCACTCACGTTATGGAGATCGCAAATCTAAAACATCTCTGGAAGTGCTCCAAATGACACCAAAGTGCTATGGGTGAGTAAAACAACTTGTTTTATTACCAAAATAAGGCTCAGATTGTAAAAAACGTTAATTCTCCTTTAATTCTAGTCTAGAGGTAGTTTATTATAGTTTATTTTAAGATAACTTAAAAAAAAAAAAAAAAATTATTTCTGCTTTCGGGTCACGGGGGCAACGGTCCAGGTCCACTGCCCAGATCAGAGCGCACCAACCCCCATGGATCCCCCTGCGGGTGGTGGGTCCACAGGAGAATGGCCCCACGTCGCTTGATGCAACCGGCCTTGATATAATTTGTGTCATGGGGCTATTCCCGTGTGCACAAGATAACTTAGTAAAGTAAAATGATCTTGCTACGTGGACAGATAATTTCACTACTTTTAAATCATTTTCTGATAGATTTAAGTGTTTATATCTTCAATATTGGCTAAGCTTTTTTGCAGTGTGAAGATATTATGGACTTCCGGACTTTGAATAAAGCTCTTTCAAAATGTCTGACTGCACAAAAATATTACGCAAACTCTTTTCCTCTAGAGATACTTTTGAGAAAAAATACCATTGTTCCACTTTTATTTTTATTTATTTAGAGAGATCAGATAAAAGTCCTATACAGTGGTACCTCACCTTACGAAATTAATTTGTTCCAGAAGTGGTTTCGTAACGTGAAAAATTTGTAAGTTGAGTAGCTATTTCAATGGAAAAAGCCTGATTCGTTCCAAGGCCCCGATCCAATTTTTTTTTTTTTAATAGTGTATCTTTTTTTATAGTGTAACATTGTGTTCTGCGTGTTTCTCACATTTGTCTCTCGTTTAAACACTCAAACTTTCATAGATTTTCAACAAAATGTATTAACAGTGAAGTGTGCGCTCTGACACGTGTGATAGCGCAGCATGACCCGGCGCGGAGCTGATAGCAGGTCTAGACCAAGGTCTAAACCTGCACTGGACCAGGACTAAGGACTAAAGGACTGCTTTAGTCCAGGTTTAATCCTGGTTTAGTCCAGACCACCGCGGCTCCTCCTGGTTTAGTCCAGGTTTAGTCCTGGTTTAGTCCAGACCACCACGGCTCCTCTAGACCTCCTCTAGACCTGGTCAGGTCTAGAGGAGGTCTAGACCACCGCGGCTCTTGCATGGGTCTCGTTCATGCGTTCATGCGCTCAGACTGCGTGCAGTCGTCTCCTCGCTGCTTTAATCCACCTGGTCTAGTCCTGGTTTAGTCCTGGTTTAGTCCTGGTCCAGTCCAGGTTTAGACCTTGGTCTAGACCTGCTGTCAGCTCCACGCCGGGTCATGCTGCGCTATCACACACGTGTCAGAGCGCAGTCTTCTCCCCCCTCCCCCTTCCCCCCACACTTCACTATTAATAATTTTGTTGAAAATCTATGAAAGTTTGAGTGTTTAAACGAGAGACAAATGTGAGAAAAGTTTAAATCCAGTCTGAGAAAAGCGTATAATGTGTGTGGCTGAGCGCGCATTATTTGAATTTTTGAGATTTCGTGTTTCATAACTTGAATTTTCTTTCGTATCTAGAGACCAAAATTTACCGTGAAGGCGTTTCGTAACTTGAAATTTTCGTTTGTTGGGTCATTCGTAAGGTGAGGTACCACTGTACTACGCAAAATGGACTCTTCTGAGCTTTAACCCATGTTGTAATACCTCCTCAAAAACAGACCTGGAGTTGTGTTTAGCTTCATTCACACATGTTTGAGTAATCCTTTATTATTAGTCTGTCTACTCAAAATGTGATGTCATGAAAAGGTAGTTTTCAATTTAACAGCTTTCTTTAAGCTTTTATTCAGTGACATTCTAGGGCTGAAATGATCCAAATGATTCTAGTCAAGCTGTATGGAGTTTAAAAACACAAGGTGGAACAGAGTGTTTTCTATTTGAGAGAAGAAGTCAGACGAAATATGCAGGGTTTGTGTTAAATATGTGTGAATGCAACAAACACAACTCCAGGTCTGTTTTTGATTATAACATAAATCAGAAAATAGTATAATATGAGCCCTTTAAATACCACACTGTGTAACATGTCTGGCAAATCCATAACATCTCCCTGGAGACATTTTATTTCATTGTGTCATCATTTTTATTGATTGACCGTATGAAACATAAAAAAAAAAAAAAAAAAAATCATTATCTCCCCTTCGCCATCTTGGTTCAGCTACAACTTCATCTCACCCATCCTCACCGCAGCAGCAGGAGAACCACCAACCCGCTCAACCTCTCCATCTTCTTCGCATTTATCTATTCATTCTACTTGACATCACCTGCTTGTTTCCATGCGAAGAGAGAGAGGGAAAGGGGGAGGGAGAGAGAGAAGGAAGGAAAGAGAGAGGGGGTACGTCAGAGAGAGAGAGAGCAAAGGAGAGAAAATTGAAAAGTGGGATGACTGCAGACAAACAAGAAGGATTACAGCTAGAAGAGAGAGAGAAAGAGGAAAGAAGGAGGGAGACAGAGGTGATATGGGGGGGTAGACAAGTTTAATGCCATGCTGTGGAACATTATAGGCAAAGAAATAACATACCCATGGAAACGAGCAGGTGTAGAGTCAGAACTTTTGAATAAATTGCCTATAATTAGTCTTTTTTCCACTATCCGTACGTTAGCCAGTATAAGTGATTAGCTCACTGCCATGTCCTCTCTGGAGGCTTGTTCACCAGGAAACACCTCTAGAATCCATTAAAGGCCAGAAGGAAGCATCTGGGGAGAGGGAAGTCTGGTCATCTTCTCTGAGTAAGCACCACAAGCCTTATTTAGCACCAGGAAATGCATTCATTATTGAAATTCTTATGGTGTTATTCAAATATCGTTCTCCCACTACCGGATGATGTAACCTGAGGTGATGTAACTTGTCTAAATAAATATTCAAATTGAGAAGATACTGGCAGGAACTGAGAGCACTGGAGAGAAATCCCAATAGAAATAGAATAGAAGTCATTCACGGGAACTTGGACTTAACGAGGATCTAAACCAGGACCAGAACAAGTCTACACCAGGACTAAACCAGGAACAAAATAAGTCTACACCAGGATTAAACCAGGACCAAAACAAGTCTACACCAGGACTAAACCAGGACCAGAACAAGTCTATACCAGGACTAAACCAGGACCAGAACAAGTCTACACCAGGACTAAACCAGGACCAGAACAAGTCTACACCAGGACTAAACCAGGACCAAAACAAGTCTATACCAGGACCAAAACAAGTCTACACCAGGACTAAACCAGGACCAAAACAAGTCTACACCAGGACGAAACCAGGACCAGAACAAGTCTACACCAGGACTAAACCAGGACCAGAACAAGTCTACACCAGGACTAAACCAGGACCAGAACAAGTCTACACCAGGACTAAACCAGGACCAGAACAAGTCTACACCAGGACTAAACCAGGACCAAAACAAGTCTACACCAGGACTAAACCAGGACCAAAACAAGTCTACACCAGGACTAAACCAGGACCAAAACAAGTCTAAACCAGGACCAAAACAAGTCTACACCAGGACTAAACCAGGACCAAAACAAGTCTATACCAGGACTAAACCAGGACCAAAACAAGTCTACACCAGGACTAAACCAGGACCAAAACAAGTCTATACCAGGACTAAACCAGGACCAGAACAAGTCTATACCAGAACTAAACCAGGACCAGAACAAGTCTACACCAGGACTAAACCAGGACCAAAACAAGTCTATAGCAGGACTAAACCAGGACCAGAACAAGTCTACACCAGGACTAAACCAGGACCAGAACAAGTCTATACCAGGACTAAACCAGAATCAAACCAGGACACCGCTATATGTACGTATAATCACCTAAAATTGCTTTTTCTCACACACATTTGGTTTCTCATCCAGATCACATGGCGCAACAAACCATCTGGCTGTCATTGATTTTGTATTGATACATTTTTCTGTAAAGGTGCTATATTACAGAAAATGGGCTCTTGTGAGCTTTAAGTCACCTCCTCAAAAACATACATGGAGTTGTTTTGTTTCCTTCACTTATGTTTAGTCTAGTCTACGTCTCCAAAAATGAAACTGTTCTGTTCCACCTTATGATGTCATAAAGTGTCGAGTTAACTGCTACCTTTTTTCATTTAGTTCAGTAGAGATTGGCAATTCCAGGCCTGAAGTCATCCAAAGTATTCTAGTGGAGGTGTATGAAGTTTAAAAACACAGTGGAGCACCACATGACATCACAAGGTGGAACAGTGTTTGTTTGTTTTTTAAAACAAATTATGCATGATTTGTCTCTTAAACATGTGTGAATGAAACAAAATACAACTTCAGGTATGTTTTTGAGATTGTAACAACTAGTGCTGTCAAAAATATTGCGCTATTAACAAATTGACGCAAAACAATTTTAACGGCGTTCATTTTTAATCGCGAGATTAACACTCGTTGTGACCTCGCAAAGTATTTTTTTCTTAAGCTGTGGCCACTACTTGTAACATTAGAAAAACTACAGGATCTGACTGTAAACAAGAAGGAAAACAATTTGTTCAAAACTGAGAAGTCCCGGCTGGAGGAGGTGGGCACGGCACGGCTGCCCATGTACGTGCACATGCATCACTTCACCACACAAGCCCTCACCAATACCACTCACATAAGGAGAACATGAAACAAAGTCTGCTCCAAGGACAAGGACCATGGACAGCGACAGAAGCCCCACAGCCTCTCTCCCCTGGCCACCTCCACCACATCCACAAACCCACGGAGGAGCACCACAGCAGGACCCAGATCTGTCCCACCGCTCAATAGACACCGATGATGCTGGACGCACCCTCTCCGCCAAAAGTGCCAGCTCCGCCGCACGACTTGCAAACAAACAAACAGCACCGTGCGACGACGCCATTGGCCGGGGCCAGCCACGCAGGTGCGAACGTGGGCCACAGAACCCCAGGCAACTACACGGCCCAAAAGTCCCATCACCTATCCACTTTTCTATGTTGACGAGAGTATTAAAATGATGATTCAAGGGACAAAAACGTGTGATTAATTTGCAATTAATCGCAAGTTAACTCTGGCATTTGTGAGAATAATAACGATTAAATATTTTAATCGACTGACAGCGCAAGAGTCAATTTTGCGTAGTGTAGGACCTATAATTGTCTTTCACTATTTCAACTTCTTATTTTTACAGTCCATATGACTGATTATGGGCTATCAATCGCCGTTTTGTGATGCTCAAGAAGCATGATCCAGTTTTTTTCTGCATAAATAATACTTTATAACTCAATTTTTTCTTTACTTAAAGGAAAAGTAATGTTTTTTACAATTTGAGCCTTATTTCGGTAATAAAACAAGTTGTTTTACTCACCCATAGCACTTTGGTGTCATATGGAGGATTTCCGGAGATGTTTTAGATTAGCGTTAGGCTAACGCCGTTAGCCTAGCGCGACTTATAGCCATAGCTCGGGGCATTCCCCGAGCATGTAATATGCCCCGTGCGGGCTCCAAATAACACAAACTTTAGCACTTTTCAAATCATAGAAGCTCGATATCTTAGTCTACGATTTCGTTTGGTCAAAAGTGGCCTGTAATCCGAGATTTAGCCATAGTTTCGAGTAGATGAGGACGCCAGTTCACATGCGTGGAGTGTGCTCTCAGCTCCCGGGACCCAAACATGGAACGCAAAGCTGTAAACTATGGATAAATCTCGGATTACAGGCCACTTTTGATTCAAACGAAATCGTAGAGTAAGACATCGAGCTTCTATGATTTGAAAAGTGCTAAAGTTTGTTATTTGGAGCCTGCATGGGGCATATTACATGCTCGGGGAATGCCCCGAGCTATGGATATAAGTCGCGCTAGGCTAACGGCGTTAGCCTAACGCTAATCTAAAACATCTCCAGAAATCCTCCATATGACACCAAAGTGCTATGGGTGAGTAAAACAACTTGTTTTATTACCGAAATAAGGCTCAAATTGTAAAAAACGTTACTTTTCCTTTAAACCATCCTCAAAGGGCTGGTTTTAGCCCCACTTTGGCCTGTAATCTGTGTGTGTGTGTGTGTGTGTGTGTGTGTGTGTGTGTGTGTGTGTGTGTGTGTGTGTGTGTGTAGGTGTGTGTGTGTGTGCCCGGAGCCCTCCTCTCATTATATGGGAGCTGGCCGCTGCCTGTCCTTGTGGGGCCAATTCATTAGTTAGCTGCAAAGCCCAATCAATCAGGCCAGCATCGGCAGGGATCATAATTCAGAGCAGGTACAGCGAGAGAGAGAAGGAGAGAAAGAGACAAACAGAGAGGAGGGGGAGAGAGAGCGTACAGTGGAGAGAGAGAGAGCAGAGAGAGTACAGCAGAGAGAGGGAGTACAGTAGAGAGAAAGAGAGATGGAGGCAGAGACAAAGAGAGAAAGTGGTAGAGGGCAGGAGGAGAGGTGAGAGAGAGGGAGGGAGTCAGAGAGAGCTAGAGAGGAGATAGAAGGGGCGGGAAAGAGAGAGGCAGGAAGAGGAGATGGAAGGGGTGGAGAGAGAGAGAGAAGGAGGGAGTGGAGATAGAAGCTGGCAGGAGAGAGAGAGAGAGAGAGAGAGAGACAGAAGGGCAAGGCAGGGGGCGAGAGAGGCAGAGGGAGGGAGAGGAGAAAGAGGCCGGTAGGAGAGGGAGGGAGACAGGTGAGGGAGGGAGGGAGGGAGGGAGCGAGAGACAGAGAGAAAGTGGGAGGGAGTCAGCAAGGAAAAGGAGAGCTAGAGAGGGAGAGAAAGAGAGGAGATAGAAGGGGGCAGGCGGGAGAGAGAGAGGGGGAGACAGAGGGGAGGGAGGAAGAGGCAGAGAGAGAGAAAGTGGGAGAGGTGAGAGGGAAGGAGTCAGAGAGGAAGACAAAACTAGGGAGGAAAGAGAAAGAGAAAGAGAGGAGATAGAAGGGGCTGGAAAGAGAGAGAGAGAGAGAGGGAGACAGAGGGGAGGGAGGAAGCCACAGAGAGAGAGAGAATTTAAGTGGGAGAGGGCAGGAGGAGTGGGGAGAGAGGGAGGGAGTCAGAAAGGAGCAGATAGGTAGGGAGGGAGAGAAAGAGAGGAGAAAGAAGCTGGCAGGAGAGAGGGAAAAAGAGGGGAGGGACAAAGAGAGAGAGGGATGGAGAGAGAGACAGAAGAGAGGAGATAGATGCTGGTGAGAGAGAGAGGGAGACAGAAGGAGGGAGAGGAGATAGAAGCTGACACAGGGGAGGGAGCAACAGAGAGAGACAGAGGGATGGAGAGAGAGAGAGACAGATGGAGGGAGAGGAGATAGAAGCGGGTGAGAAAGAGAAAGGGAGACAGAGGGAGGGAGAGGAGATAGAAGCTGGCGAGAAAGAGAGAGGGAGACAGAAGGAGGGAGAGGAGATAGGAGCTGGCGAGAAAGAGAGGGAGACAGAGGGAGGGAGGGAGGGAGAGAGAGAGAGAGAGACAGAGGGAGAGGAGATAGAAGCTGTGAGAAAGAGAGAGGGAGACAGAGGGGAGGGAGAGAGAGAGAGGACAGAGAGAGGGAGAGAGAGAGAGACAGAGGGAGGGAGAGAGAGAGAGAGAGAGACAGAGGGAGGGAGAGGTGGTAGGAAAATGGGAGGGAAGAGGTTGTAGGGTAAACGTGCCATTAAAATGCTCTTGTCATTCAAATTTACATTCCGCCTGTGACTACACTGAGCCACTCTGGAGCACTGGGTTTGAGGAAAAGAAAAAGAAGAAATGTTCTGGAACAATACACTTTTTGAGTTTGAACTTTTTGGCAGACATTCTTGTCATGGTATAAATTTGAAATGTCACATTACTCATTAAAGATGCACTATGTAACCTTTCTGGTGGGGGGTCTGCTACCTGCCTGGGCCTAAAAAAAATAAATGTTGGTTTCCGATTTGTTGACAGTTCTAGACATGGGTAGGTAGGGAATTCATTTTATTTTTATTTATTTATTTTTTCCTGTGGGAATATGGACATTTTGAAAATTTATTTTATTTTATTTCCTTCTGCAGCAGTACTATTTCAATAAAGACTATAATTGACATTGGCATAATTTCCCAAAGCTATCTCAATGCTAAGGGCATATTCTATACTTAAGTATAGTCGAACGAAGCTCCAACATGCCATGCGAAACCAGGTCGTTGACTGTACCAGAGTACATGTAGAATATATCTTACAATGTTACAAAATACATGCTGATTTTGTATTGTTTTTTCTGTTCTTCTTTCAGATGGCAGTCATTAAATTTAGAAGCAGTAAACAATTTTGAATACTACATTTATTTAACACGGTGTTGACATTGTTCAACTTAAAACTGGCACTGCATAATCTTAACAATTCACCGTGACCACGCATATGTCCAGCGACGCCGTCGCCATTGTTTTTATGGGTACAGACAGAGAATTTTACAGATCACAGAAAAACAGAAGCACATTACAGGGGGGTCCTCGGGTTACGACGTTGATCCGTTCTTAAGACTTCGCCCTACAACCACAACAAAGCGCATTCTTCCTCCATGCGCCGCGCGCCGTTCCCGTTTGTTTACGTCGCTTACCACGCTAAAGCGCGTAAGACGGAATGACGCGTAATTTTTTTATTTTTTTTTTTATGGGGGCGCGTTCGTAACCACGAAACGGCATAAGTCGAGACCGTCATAACCTGAGGACCCCCGTACATATTGCAGTGCAGGCGTGGTGACGTCAATTGTAGTCTCGCGGAAATCGAAAAATACAGTAGGCTATTAGTTTTCTTTCTTTCTTTTTTAACCGAAGCTTGTAAAATTAATTTGAGTATCAAATTTATTTTATTTTATTAAGTCCAATAAAATAATTTGGGTCGCATGCAAATCAACAGGGTCGGTCGGCAATTGGAAACTTAGATTTATTTTTTTTAGGCCCTGTCTCCATGGAGGTGTTTAATCCATGTGTAAATCTGTTCATCAAGATTTGACTTGAAAATTCCTTGAGACATGGTGCTGTTCCTCTATACTAGTGTTGTCACAAAACTAAAATTTTAAACTTGATTTCAATACTAAGCTCAGTACTGATTCTGATACCACACTGATAGTAAAAATGCTTTATTTTTAGACAGTAGAATGTGATTTTCAACATTAAATCATAGTACTGTACTTTCTTTTCTATCCCCATGTGGTCTTATATCTGTGTACTCCCTCAGTGCTCCTGTAGGTTCCTGGTGGTCCATCAGTGTATACTAGTCTATGAGCTCTTTTACTTGTTCTGATACAGCTCAAGATCATTCTAAAGACATTCAGGAAAGGTTCATTTCTTTTTTAGTATTGACCTGTTCAAATTAGATCTACTTTCGATTCTACACTGTAAAAAAATCTAAGTTGGAAAATAGTTGTCTTAACTTGAATAGCTAATTAAGAAAGAGACTTATATGACATGGGAGTTGGCTTGACTTACAGTCATACAGTCATTTTTTTAAATAAATGTTGGTAAAACTTGAGCTTCAGAGTTGGGAGAAATAAAATATGTAAGTAATCTCCTCTTAATCAGCTGAACTTGCTGGACGAAGTTCATACAACTTTTTTGAAACATGCCCGCGCATGTCCTTCAGGATAAGCTTTAATACATACAGAACACAGTAAGTAAGTGGGGCTCAGTTGGTAGAGCGCTTGTCTTGTGATCCAGGGATTGGCGGTTCGACTGCGTGTGATCCCAGCTCCCACAGATGAGCGCTGCTGTTGTGTCCTTGGGCAAGACACTTAACTCCACCTTGCCACCAGGTGTCTGGTATCCTCCATGGCAGAAGATACATTGTGACGTGAGCCGTCCTCCTGTGGACCCACTGCCCGTGGGAGGATTCATGGGGGCTGGTGCATTGTGTTCTGAGCAGCAGAACACTGCTTGGACTGCTGCCCCTGCGACCTGGAAAAGTCATACAAACTTCAATTTTATTATTACAGGAACAAACATTTTAATATTACATTAACTCAAATTATTGAGTACTGGCAACAATAAAATCTGTTGTAGTTGCTGGGTTTCATGTGTTGGTACACTTATAGTTTCCCTTGGTTTGAACTCAATAATCTGAGTTTCAGATGAAAAGTTCCGTTTACTCAAAATTCTGTATGCATAATGTTGACTAATTTGTTTAAGTTGAAGTCACTGCAGATTTTTAACAGTGTAGTTTTAGTTTGGATTAGTATTTGATTTTCAATACTTTTGATAACCTTACTCTATGCCAGTGATTCTTAAGCATAGGGCGGGGGCCAGTAGGCTCTGTGCACAATATGTCCCAGCAGCCTCACTGTTGGCGTCACTACTTCCTGTCCAACTTGATCTCTGAGGTTTTTGCTGAGTCGTGTTAAACTGAATAAATATTAAAGATAAGACAGTGAACAGGGAACAGTGGGTGGACGTCAATGACAACATGTTAAAAAGTACACAAATAACATCAATACTTCAGCAGAAGACACTTGGCTCAATGCTAATGCTAATGCCAATTTTGTGGCCTTAAAAATTATTAAAACAACGCCAAAAGTTGAACATATAATAAAAGTAACGGTTAGCTTTGAGACACAGTGAGTGCTTCGAGGAGCCCCTTCCCTTCTTGAGAGCTGCACAATCTATATAATATAATACCTTTAATATGTGATTGGGCCCCAGGATACTTTGTACCAAAAAGCTTAAAGGGATAGTTCAGGTTTTTTTGATGTGAATCTGTATGGCATCCCCGTCAGCAGTGTCGTGCATTAACACTGACTTATCTTAAAGCTTGTTTTTCTTCTCAAAACAATATTTGTCCAAAAAGTTATTAGCCTGTTCACTTGTAAGTGGCGATGTTTACAAGTGAACAGGTTAATAATACTAATAGGCGTGCAGTGATACAACTCGAGGGAAATAGCACCAAGCGATTATGACTTCTGACTGTTTCGTGGGCAACTGTTTTGTGACCCAAAACAGTTGGACAAATATTGTTTTGAGAAGAAAAACAAGCTTTATTAACTGTCCTGACTAACTTGCCGGACCTACTTTCATCAGCTCCAGAACCGGGCAGAAACTTGGCTCTGGGGACACTGTCAACGATAAGTCCATAGGATGCCAAGGATGCCATACAGATTCACATAAAATAAAAATAAAAACTATCCCTTTAAGAACCTCTGCTTTATAGGACCCATTCCCACCAGTGTTGGGAGTAACTCGTTACAAAAGTAATTAATTATTGTAATGCATTACTTTTTGGTGTAACGCAGTAATGTAACTCATTACAGGGAAGAAAATTGGTAATATATTACTTGTTACAATGCCAGTAATGCACATTACAATGCATTTTTAACCTGCTTTGTTATTGTGGGTTTTGCGTTTTCTTCATACAAAGTTCGCAGATCACCGCGAGATCAGCTACTGAATCTGATAAGTCCGCGTAGAACATTACATTTCATACAAAGTTCCGCGAGATCAGCTAGTGATATAAAAGTCCACGCAGACCATTCCATTTCCTTTTACTTCGTCTCGAACTGGCAGACTGACAAAGGATGACAGAACCAGAAGAATCGGATAGTGCTAGCTCCTTTTCAAGATGGGCATACACCCACTACTTTCACTTCGTTCAAAATAAGGACTCCAAGAACATTTTAGTTAAATGCACACTGTGTGTGAATCCCAAACCTCTTTCCACGTCGAAATGCAGTACAAGCAATTTGACGAAGCACTTGCAGAGGTGCCATAGCACCACGAAATTAGTCAGGAAAGGAGGGGATGGGACAGGGAACGATACAACCCAGGTGAAAGTCATGACACATGAGAGATTTGCACTGTAGATGCCAAATCCTTATTTCCAGTCATTTTGGCGAGAGTAAGTAAAGTAATGCAAAAGTAGTGTAATGCCTTACTTTTTATTTAGAGTAATATTGTAATGTAAGGCATTACTTTAAAATGACAGTAACAAGTAATAAGTAGTGCATTACAGTTTTTGAGTAACTTGCCCAACACTGATTCCCACTAACTAATAGGCAAAGTGTTTGGCCCCAAGGCAGCAGTGTGGTATGAGCTGTGATTGAACCTTTAACCTTGAGCTCACTGTGTATAATCACTGTCGCCCAAATTTAATCCATTTCTTCCTGGCACTTGACTAAGCTGAAGTTGGTAACATCAAATCCCCTGAAATAACCAAAAATGCATTACAAGAATTCAACACAAAATAAATGATCTGATTCTGCAGATTAACAGATGTTTAGCTCTTGAATGCTCACCGAAGATTCTCCAAATTCCCATGGAAATTATCAGAAACTCCATGTTGCACCTGCCGCATTTCACCTACCGACAGTAAGCCTCTTAGCACCTGCAAAGTGTTTAATCATTGTCAGTTTAAATCACCACATTTCTCCCAATCTGAGCCGGCAAAAGTCATTAAAAGCCTTCTAATTTGAAGGATGGGGTTTCCAAATCATTGTTAAACCAATTCTGCTCTATCTCCTGCACAGCTGTGATGAATGGGCCCCTGTCTCCTTTGGGTGCTACCTTACACCTGTTTCTGAGGTTTATTACATTGATCTATACTGAATCAATTGGAGCTGGGGAGCCATTTAAAACAGTGGTGCAGACATACTTAGAAACCATCCGGGGAGTGCTTTGTTAGTCGTGTGTTTAGATGCTTCATCCCGTGGGAGGGCATCTGGTTGTTTCTGAGTGCAGCTGGATCAATAGCTGATGTTATATTGTAGAACAGAAACCAATGAGTAATAGGAGTCATGGTGCCACAGTAAATAAGAAAGACAGGGCTTTTCACGATGAGATTGAATGCGGAGCTCAAGCTTAAGTGCACCGTCTTGTTGCTCTGTAATGGCTAATACAACAAAATGATTAAGCTTGTTTTTTCAGTGATTAATCTTCTTCAACCGGAAAAGGTGGCTTGCCCTCTCCGGGTGGGTGAAGTCCCTACCTCAAGTGGAGGAGTTCAAGTATCTCAAGGTCTTGTTCACGAGTGAGGGGAGGATGGAGCGTGAGATTGACAGGCGGTCAATGCTGCAGTGATGCGGTCACTGTACTGGACCGTTGTAGTGAAGAGGGAGCTGAGCCAAAAGGCTCTCGATTTACCAGTCAATCTACGTTCCTCCCCTCACCTATGGTCATGAGCTTTGAGTAATGACCAAAAGGACGAGATCGCGGAAGTGGCTCGAAATGACTTTCGCCCTTAGAGACAGGGTGAGGAGCTCAGTCACACAGGAGGAGCTCAGAGTAGAGCTGCTGCTACTCCATGTCAAGAGGAGCCAGCTGAGGTGGTTCGGGCATCTGTTCCAGAGCCTCCTGGATGTTCCGGGCATGTCCCACCGGGAGGAGGCCCGTCTGTCAACAACGAAAAAAATGCCGTGTGTTTTACCTGCCCAGTTGTTGTTGTTGAATTATGTTTGTGAATATTGTTATTGATTGTACTGCACTTTTCAACTCTGTCATCTCCAAGTTGGCGGCGCGCACATATGTGCAGCCCCTCCCCTGGCCGTCTCTATCACTGTCTCGGATTGGTCAGGGGGAAACGAAATTTCGATTTTCTATGTGTACTTGTACATATGGCTTTTCGACAATAAAGCAAACTATGAACTATGAACTATGAACTTTATCTATTGTTAGCTATACAGCACAATACATATAATCAGAAAGCCCTTGGTAAGCTACATGGAAAGGGGTGGAGAGCTACAGGTTGGAGACCACTGCCATCGAAGCATTTGAAGATGGGTCAAATGCAGATAACAAGTTTCCCCATGTGGACGGTAAAATAAATGATAAAACACAGACCTTCTTGCTTCAGCTAGCCCTGGTCTGCTTTAAGAAGCTTACCACTGCCATGTGTGCCGCTGAATGAATAATGATGAGGGAGAAGGACTTTGAGAGGTCTGAGAAGCCTGCAAAGTGCAAAACAAATGGAAGGCATTATAATTAACAAAAGCAGGTTGCATTGTGTAACCTTTCTGGTGAAGGGTCCACCAGCTGCTTGACTCTATGGAGATTTTATTGTTTTGCCACAATGTTCTGTGGTATGGCTTTTATATCTTGTATTTATTCATCAACAAGCACATTTATAGCTACAAATAACTGTTGTCATGGAGAGAGATCTGTGGACATAGAATAGAACAGAAAGCCTTTTATTGTCACTATCCATATGTACAATTTACATCATACATACTCTCAATGAGACTGAAAGCATCTCACTTCAGTGCAGACATTTAAGTACGATATATACAACACAGCAGGAAACATATCCAGATAAAGCAACTGCATCTTCATGGAAAGGCACAGTTTGTGAATCTCCGACCAAAAAAGTTCATAGTCGTTTGATTTCAATATTTTTTGTCAGAATTGTAAGCATTTTGTTCATCAGGTCTCACTCAGTAACATACAGTAGCAGTAGCATATGGAGTGTGTTGCCCAGGGACACAACAACAATAGATATTTGATAGGGATGGGACAAGACACAAATTCCAACAGAACAAAACAAGACAAGATTTTGATCAAAAAAAAATGTTGCTTTCCTCATTGTATTGTTTTTCTGTCATTGTATTACTTTTGGAACTACAGCTTCTCAAGACGAGTTACTCAGCAAAATTAACCCTTTTTCTGCCCAAGGCTAAATAACTGGAGAAAAAAATAATGTGCTCACAACCTTGAGGCAGTTTTATCTTGTAAGGTTATGAGGCACAAGAATTGCCCCATCCTTAAAGGGACACTGTGTAGGATGGTGACACATTGGTGGATGGTGGGTATTGCAATTCCTGTTCTAGCTACGGCAGACCTCGGGGGGTCCTCGGGTCCTCGGGGGTCCTCCGGGTCACCCGGGCGCGCCGTAACGTGGAGAGCTCTGCGTACCCGGAGGTGGGTTCACCGGCAGCTGCGCACGAACCACGCGCACGAACCGCGCGCACGCGTGAAGGTGGGGGGAATCGGGAACCGAACCGCGGAGGGCGGAGGTCGGTCTGAACCCAGGGTGCGGGCCCGCGCTGCAACAAAGCCCCAGCCGCGGTAGGTACTATGTCCTTCTTCTTTTCCTCTTAGATGAAGGTGCTTGCTCCTGCGATGTATGTGCGGAGTAAGTGTGATCCGGCAACTTGCTTGTTGTTGTTTATCCAAACGCGTACTATCTCGTTGTGTGAAAACCACAAGCCAGTGCTGACAACTACTGTATAAATAAAATGGCGAACGCAGAGCCCAAAATACAGTATGTCCTTCTGTGGCTCTCGTAATCAAAATGGCTGCCTCCACATGGGGAAGATCCCCCGTTTATGCAGGCATATCTAAGTCCAACAGAATACTTTGATTTCATGATGGAAGTGAAAAGGCTTGGAAAACACTGTATTTTTGAATGGGTACCTTCAATTTCGGTAATTAACGGGTAAAGGGACAGTGTCTAAGATTTTTACCCGTTAATTACTGAAATTAAAGATACCCATTCAAAAATAAATTGTTTTCCAAGCCTTTTCACTTCCATTATGAAATCAAAGTATTCTTTTGGACTTAGATATAGTCACATAAAAGGGGGATCTTGCCCATATAGAGGCAGCCATTTTGAATACGAGAGCCGCAGAAGGACATTTGGGCTCATCCTTCGCCTAGGCTCCTGCTAGCATCTGCTCGGCCGCGCTGCATGAGGCAGAGAAGGAGAGAAGGAGAAAAGGAGAGTGGAGCCGGGGAAGGGGAAGGGGAGGGGGGGAGGGGGGAGTCTCGTGGTTTTGGGTAAACAGGACAAGCTGCTGTATCACACGTCGTAATGGATCTAACACGTGTTTTGGACTAAATTGTTTTACTGGATTTTATTCGCTGGATCCTTACGGACAAATTGAGGCCAAGTTTATGGTGAAATACAGAGTTTGACCTGTGCAGAGCCTTCAAAGGTAAGCTAAGTAACAAACCTCGTTTTGTGCTTTTCCGTATAAAAGCCTCATGTGCTCGGGGAGTGATTGTTGTGCCGGGAAATGAATTGCATAGTCAAAAAGAGGAGACTGTAAGGTTTCATTTGATGTGTAGATTGTCACGGTACACGATCAGGAATGTGTGCTCTCATGTGAAAAGAAAAAAAAAAAGTGACAGCGGGACCGCGTTTTATTTATACCGTAGTTGTCGGCGAGAGCTCGCACAGCGCCGGGTGCGCGCGGGTACGCGAGCTGTCTGCGTTACGGCGCGCCCGGGTGACCCTCGTGGTCTGCCGTAGCCAAAAGAGGAAGTGGAATAGCCACCATCCACCTATGCGCCACGAATCCTACACACTGGACCTTTAAAGGTCCTATACTGCTGAAATTGACTCTTGTGAGGTTTCAGTCAGGTTAGGGTTAGGTTTCTTTATTAGTCTCCACCAGAGAGAAATTTGTCTTGGAGGTAAGGGAAGGTTGCAGTACAGACAGAAACATACATACATACATACATACATACATACATACATACATACATACATACATACATACAAATATACATACAGACATACAGACATACAATATACATACACGGCATCAGATAAAAGATAACGGTGTTGGCACAGACATAGACGTACTGGGTGTTCCCACCCCCGCCTCTGACCCTCCCCCCGAACCATCACCCGCTCCAGCATTCCCACTAACATTCACATCATTATCCATCCCCACCATCCTTACCCTTCACACAAACCATGCACCACCACTACGTATATAAAAAGTACATATACACATTAATCCTGTCATCAATAAATATAAAATCAGTCCCCAAGTCAGACACATTCACTTGTAGCGATTGTGCACAGAGGAAGCCTAAATCTCCTTCCAGAATTTAGGAGGACGTATTCACCGTTCACTGCGTGAGAACTGTCATCAAGAATTGCATTCATGTTATAATGTTGTTACCTCAGCAAAAACAAAAATATTATTTCATTCACACATGTTTGAGTAACGCATTATTATTAGACTGTCTACATCTCCAAAGCTAATAATGTTCTGTTTCACCTTGTGATGTCATGAAACGGTAGTTTTCAAGTCAACAGGTCCTTTTGTCTATTCCAGGCCTGATTCTAGTGACGATGTATGGAGCTCAAAAACACAGTGGAGCACTTCCTGTATTACCACATGACATCACAAGTGTTTTCCATTTGAAAGAAGAACTGCAGGGATTGTGGGTTAAACGTGTGAATGAAACAAAACACAACTCCAGGTGTGTTTGTGATGAGGAAAAGTTATAACATATATCAGAACATCAGGGAAAAAGTGTAATGCAGGAGCTTTAATACTTGACAAATACATAGAAACCAAATGTCGTATTTCTTATTCAAAATCTAAATAGTACTTGACAGAAAATCACTCATCGCCACTGTATTCCTGCAAATAAACGAAATTAAGAAAGAAATTAAAGAAATGTACCTGTACAATCATCTCTCCTGAAACTAATAGCTCCTTCACACAATATAATTCATTACATTAACTGCTTCAAATGTGACGCCGCCAGCCAATATTATTAACAGTGTTCATGATTCTACTCCAGTCTGGTCAATTACACAGGAGGAAACAGGAGCCACTTTTTCATTATACCCCCGCCACACTGCAAAAAGTCATCTCTAGGTAAGTTTAAATGACTCAAATTTAGAACATTTAAAGGCGCATCCTGTAACATTTCTGGAGGAGGGGCCATCAAATGCTTTTCTATATGGAGAAGTTATTGCTTTGTCTGGAAAGTTCCACAGTATGACTTTAAACAGCTCTTCTTTACATTTATTGAATTATAGGTTGTTTTATAGCTCAAAAAATAGTTTTTTGATAGCTGTAACTTGGTCAGTTTTAATCTCCATGAAGATAGAAAGGTTTACCATATTGTGAAACATTCCAGACAAAGCAATAACATCACTTTGGAGAAAAGTTACACAATGCACCTTAAACTTGATGCATACATTTGATTTGACAAGTAAAAATATTCACCAATGGAATAAGTATTTCTTTCATGATTCAAACAACATAAGATTTAGTTTCTTATTTTAAGCGCAAAGAATTGTTGTTTTTCCTATACCCGGAAAGATTTAACTTTTTACACTGCACCCTTCTGAAACCAATGCAAAACAGTGAAAGGTCAGACTTAGGCCCTGTCCCCACGACAACGTTTTTTGGAGGAAACGGAGAAGTTTGTGTGCGTTTGGGCCTGCCGTCCAGACGGCGCCGGCGTTTTTGGGGGCGAGAACGGAGTTTTTCAAAAACGGGTTCCAGAGTGGAGAAGTCGGAGAACGCCCCCCGTCGCGTTGGCATGTGGGCGGCAAAAAAGCGCGGCAGGTGAGAAAATGATGACGTCGCGCTGCCGTAATCATCACGTGACCAGTGACCAGAGGGTGTAACCCTGCGCCTTCCGCAGTTTATTGGCACTGCTGCATCAAACTCTGTTCATATGCAATACATTGCGACAACAGCAGAGGACCATGCACAATTACGCCTTTCACGGAACCGGAGGCAGAGGAGCTTGTTTCGGGCTTCCTCCGTGTGCATGACATGCCACAATGTTTGGGAGCGATATGGGACACATGTTGAAATCAAGCAGCCATCCACCAACGCCATGGCCTTCATCAACAGAAAGGGCAAACATCCCCTCAACATACAAGCGGTGTGTGACTACAGGTACTGGTTTATGGACATTACTGTGAAGTGGCCTGGCAGTACGCACGACGCACGGGTGTTTGCCAATTCAAAGCTAAACACGTATTTTAAAACTGGAACGAGCCCATCGCTGGAAAGGCAGATAGTGGACAATGAGGAGCTCATACCAATTTGAGTGTGTTGTGTGCTGTAAATAAAGAAAAAGAGCAACAATTTCTTGTCTTTTTTATTAAATGAAAATTTACCTTTTACAAACAGGCACATGCAGTATCACACACAAAAATATATAGCTGCCCGTTGGTGATGGTCCCCGGTTGTATATTCTCGCCGAAAAGCCAACATAATGTCCGAGTATGTTTAACATTCCCGTAGTAAGATCCAAACAAGCATTTTGCCTAAATAACACGCCCAAGGTTAACAAGAGTTCTACTTGTTAATGTCTATCTAATAAAACGATAGCAAGTAATGCTAACTATCGATTTATAGGCAAAAACTCTGCTCACGCAGCGCAAATCTTTGTTCTGTGGCGTCTGTCTATGTTAGGGACGGTCAGCATTTTCACATTACCGGAGTGAGTCGCTGCTACATTGGTGGAGCAGGGGGACAAAATAAATTCGCTTGTGTTGACGGTCCCTAAAGTACACGTGTTTGCTTGTTTATGAAAGAGAAAGGACTTTCTGCGCATGTGCTCTTTGTAGTCTTGCGTTACCGGTGGCTCTGGCTCTTTCCGGTTTACAGCGCCACTTATCGGTGTGACATATGTACTACATCGTTTTCACTCAGCGCTCCGTGCTCATCTTGACGCGAAGGTTTTCTGATCCAACACGTGTGTGGACGAGACTTTTTTTCACCCCGGGTAAAAAAAAAAAACAGGAACGTTGTCGTGGGGACAGGGCCTTAAGGCTGCTGCACACTTGAGGATTTTTTTGGCCTTAAACAATTTTTAAATGTGCAACAAAAAGCGCACTCCACAGACACGAGGAGAATCTTATCAGACTTAAAATCTCCTATCACAAAAAAGCAGCGTGATATGGCACACCTCTTGCCAGCTGTTTCCTGTCTAATATAAAACCACTCGCTTTGAGATTCTTAAGTGTTCAAAAGCACTTCTAGTTTAGATGCAAGTTAAAACTCTTATTATTATTTGTAGAATGTTGTAAAATAAGAGAAGATAACATAACATAACATAACATAAGACTTTATTGATCTCACATAGGAGAAATTCACTTGCCACAATAGCTCCAGGCAGTTTAGTGCAAAAGAAAGTTTGAGCAAGAAAGTGCAAACAGACAAAAAAAATAAAAGAAATAAGTAATAATAAAACAGTAAGTGAGAGAGTATGGAAAAATATTGGACTATATCGTGGAGTTATACAGTCTGATGATTCCTTCTTGCACTGGGGGTGCCTCAGTCGGCTGCTGAAGGAGCTGCTCAGCTCCTCTACAGTCCGGTGCAGCGGGTGGGAGGTGTCGTCCATGATGGATGTGGTGCTGGGTTGGGTCCATGTGAAGATGGGAGGGGGATGTGGCCACTGGCCCGGGGAGGTGTGACGAGGCGGGGGGGAATCGGAAGAGGGGCAGAGGGGGTGGGGGGCAAATCAAACCTGTTAAAGAAACAGTTTAATTTTCCACCCAGCGCTGATCACCGTCAGCTGTCCCTCTGGCACTCTGTCCAAATCCAGACATGTTCCTCAGTCCTCTCCACAGGCCCCGTGTGTTGTTTTGGGCCAGCTGATCCTCCATCTTCCTCCCGTAGTCCTTCTTGGCCCGTCGGATCCTCCACTGGAGCTCCCTCTGGACCCTCTTCTGCTCCTCTCTGTCCCCTGAGTTGAAAGCCCTTTTCTTCTGGTTCAGGAGGGCTTTAAGCTCAGGGGTGACCCAGGGGTGGTTGTTGGAGAAACACCATACTCTCCTGGTTGGCACAGTGTTCTCCACGCAGAAGTTGATGTAGTCCGTGATGCAATGGGTCAGGCCGTTGATGTCATCTCCATAAAAGCTGCTGAATATGTCCCAGTCAGTGTTCTGGAAACAGACCCTCAGACTCTCACAGGCCTCGTCAGTCCAAAGCTTCACAGACCGCTTCTGCACAGGTCCTCTTCACACCCTGGGTGTGTATTCTGGGAGCGTGTAAACCAGACTGTGGTCTGAGCATCAGAGCAGGGGAAGGGGGCAGAGGTGTAGGCCTCTTTGATATTTGCGTAGAACAGGTCTAAAGTCCTATTGTCTCTCGTGGGGCACGTGATGTATTGTGTGAAAACTTGATTTTAATGCACAGATGGCTGGAGATAGCTTTCGCTAATCCGCAGCTTTACCTCGATCTGAGTTGAGTGGATTTAAAAAGACACATGTGAGGAATTACTCTCACCTTTTTACTTTCAACTAACAATTCAAACTGGATTCACTACGCTGTTTTGTGGATTGGGTGTCATTATTTGCCAAGGACAATTTCTATGGATAATGTGGATGAAAATACTGCCGTTTAGCTTTACAACTTTACGAGAGGTGATTAATAATTATTTTCACTATATCTTGTGCCTGTATGTCCGTTACTCCGTTTGCCCCGATGCTATTTTATTGGCTACTGTATGAAAGAGCAGCTCGGAATCATACTGACACCGCACACACAAGGGGCGCAGCTGCTTTTCCAAACATGGGGAGAACCAAATCGCAGCCTAAATTTAACAAATACTCCTGAAGTGTGTAGCGGCCTTTAATCTTAAGATAAGATAAGATAAGATAAGCCTTTATTGGTCTCACACAGGAGAAATTTACTCGCCACAGTAGCTCCAGGACATTTGGACAAGAGGGAAAAAGTGCATGCAGGCAGGGAGGGGATAAAGTAAGTAATAAATAGTACAAATAGTAATACGTAATAATAATAATAATGGAAAATAGTAATAATGATAATAGTAACAAGAAGCATCAACATGAAAAGGAGGATATTGCACGTTTGGCCTATATGTTAGAATTATACAGTCTGATGGCGGTGGGGATGAAGGATCTGCGGTAGCGCTCCTTCTTGCACTGGAGGTGCCTCAGTCGGCTGCTAAAGGAGCTGCTCAGCTCCTCTACAGTCCGGTAATCTTAGACAAACTTTATTGATCAACAGGGGAAATTACTTGGACACAGTTCAAGGTCTAACATCATAATATAATATAATAACAAAGAGAACAAATTCTAAATAAGTAGCAAAAATAGCAAGAGACTGGTGTCAAATAAGGCATAGTTATATAATTATATATGTACCAGTAAAAATAGAATAGAATACATAAAGATGAGTTGTTGTACAGTTGTAGGGAGTATTATCTCTTACATAAGGGTGAGTTGTACAGTTGTCTTGAGTATGGTGTAAATGTAGTCCTGTATCTGTCACTGTTTGAGCGGAGCTGTTGGTTCTGTGAATCAGGCGTGGGTTCATTTGGCAGTACAAACACGAAGGGGGAATCTGTCCTGGAGGGAGATGCATGTCCAGTGAAGAGATCTAATCTGCTCTGCGTTTATGAAGGAGAGAGATGAGCTAATCACTCGGAGAGCTGTCCAGAGGAGAGGGTCTGAGTCCAATCGAGTGTAATGGTCTAGAGGACAGCTGCGAGTGATGTAGTTATGGTAGCCGGTTTCATTTAAAGTGTGTATGACAGCTCAGAGCACTCATTTCACTAAAACATAAAAAGTCTTGTCTCGTTTGTTTGATTTATTTTGGTGCTTATAATTTGACTTCCTGGATGGAAACGTGCAGCAGATGTGATATAAGCAAGTCCATAACTGTTACTCACAATCACAATGCACAATGGCGGTTAGCGACTTCCTGTCCAATGTTATCTCTACGAGTTTTTGCTGAGTCACACTGAAATGAATAAATATTTAAAGAGAAGGTGGTGAACAGGGAGCTGCAGGTGGCTGTCACAACATGTTAAAAAGTACACAAATGAAGTGAGAGGACACTTCTGTGCTTATAAAGAGAGATGTTTGTGTCTCAAATACACACTGTGTAAAGACACGGACTGAGGGAATGTGATGTCACCCATAGGGTTCAGTTCCAGTCAAATGAAGCTCGTGATGCTGGCGGTTACAGGGCCAAGCTCCAAAATAGGAAAATATAAAAACACCAGGATGATGTAGAGCGGGTTAATATGTTTTTAAGACCAAAATTAGGAGTCTCACTGTAGCTGTTACAGAGAGAGTGGTGACAGAATGTTTATCTACAAACTAATCAGAGAGAAACATTACCAAGGCTCAGATTTATGTAAAATGGTTCAAACTGAGAGTGGGAGTGTGATGTTACCATTTGATCTTATTCATAATGTAAATTAAACTTTGCACTACGCTAATAATAATTATAAAACTGATATTAAGATGCCAAATATGCACAAATCTCTCTCACTCGTGCTGCTCTGCTCTGCTTCTGTGCTGATTCTTGCCTTGGTTCAGCATGAATTTGTATAAAAATGCATTCAAATTAGAAATAAAAAATATTTGGATCATATTCCAACATTCACGTTAAGGAACGATTCAAAAGAGCTGATTCGTTCACAAACATCATATAACTAGAAGAAATAAAAGTCCACTATAGACGCTTATAGTTTCTGCCTAGTTAAAACTTTTCTGGTGGAGGGTCCTTCAAATGCTTTTTCTCCAAAATATGCTATTTCTTTGACTGGTATGTTTTCACGGACTGGCATTAAACCATTCTATCATCATGAAGACCAAACCAGACCAAGTTACAGTCAGAGGAAATCCTGCTCACAGCTGAATACTGTAATGTAAAGTAGAGCTGTTTAATGTTAAACTAAGGAACTGTCCAGGCAGAGCAATGACATATCCATAGATACTCCAAAAGTGCTTATGCTCATGTTTTGTTTGCTTTGAGTCAGACAGGCGTGTTTGTGAAGGGGGTGTAAGCTTCCACATCATCATCACGAGTCACTTCTCACAAAAGGGACAGCAGATGACAAAACCAGTTCAGAAGTTAAACAAATACTGAGTGACAATAAGAAAAGTTTCAAATGTCCATAGCGAGATCAAACCCCATTGTCTCTACTACTGGGATATACCCCCACGGTACCAATTGTATTTTTGTTAATTGTTGATTCATGTAGGATTTGGCAGCGTCGCATAGTCATTTTGATACAAATGAGAAAAGAATTGGTGCTTGCTTGTGTGATCTGCAGCTATCCATTAGAAGAGACGACTCTTTGTTGTGATTGTTTCCAGTGATGTCAGCTCCCATTCAGCAGACTTTTTTTTTTTTTTTGAAACGGTAACATAATGATCCACAGGTGTAACAGATCATAACTATATTGCAGACACAAGCACAATGTTTTTTAAAGAAAGATTTTGGAGTCTCGCCTCGCTGTTTTTCTATGACAAAAAAGTCAATAAATTTGATGGATTATAGACACACCTGTAATTTCCTCTTGTATTGTTTTCCATAGTTTATATAATGAGAGATCCTGCACATTAAAGGGACAGTGTGTAAGATTTTTACCTGTTAATTACTGAAATTGAAGATACCCATTCAAAAATACATTGTTTTCCAAGCCTTTTCACTTCCATCATGAAACCAAAGTATTCTTTTGGACTTAGATATAGTCACATAAAAGGGGGATCTTCCCCATATAGAGGCAGCCATTTTGAATACGAGAGCCGCAGAAGGACATTTGGGCTCATCCTTCGCCTCGGCTCCTGCTAACAGCTGCTCAGCCGCGCTGCCTGAGGGAGCGGAGGAGCGAAGGAGAGAAGGGGAAGGGGAGGGGGGAAGGGGGGAGCCTCGTGTAAACAAGCATGCTGCTGTATCACACATCGTAATGGATATAACACGTATTTTGGACTAAATTGTTTTACTGGATTTTATTCGCTGGATCCTTATGGACAGATTGAGACCAAGTTTATGGTGAAATACAGAGTTTGACCTGTGCAAAGCATTCTAAGGTAAGCTAACCTCGTTTTGTGCTTTTCTGTATAAAAGCCCCATGTGCTCGGGGAGTGATTGTTGTGCAGGGAAATGAATTGCATAGTCAAAAAGAGGAGACTGTAAGGTTTCATTTTATGTGTAGATTGTCATGAATCATGATCGGGAATGTGTGTTTTCATGCGAAAAGAAAAAAAAAAAGTGAACGGGGGACCGCGTTTTATGTATACAGCGGCGCGCGGTTCGTGCGCGGGCACGCGAGCTGTCGGCGCTACGGCGCGCCCGGGTGACCCTCGAGGTCTGCCATAGCCAAAAGAGGAAGTGGAATAGCTACTAACCACCTATGCGCCACGAATCCTACACACTGTACCTTTAAAAGAATCAGGATTACACCCTCATATAAAATACTATAGCTCAGCTATCTCCAAAATGAAGAGGTTGCATTTATTTTTCCTCTTCTATGTCCAGCATTATGATAATTTGTAAATGGCCAGGCAAAAGCTGTGAAAAGCACTGAAGTGTTAATGTGAGCAAAATACACCTGCAGCATATCTATAATCTGTGAAATTACATGTTTCTTTGGAGTTAATTTACTGACATTACTTCCATTTGACTGACTGTGACAAACAGTCCGAAGAAAACTCTATGATTAAAGCAACAAGAGATACACAAATGGGATCTAATCAACCTCAAAGAACTTAAAGGCACACTATGTCACTTTTCTGGTGGAAGAACCTGCTTGTCTCCATAACAATGCTATTGCTTTGTCTTGAATGTCCAGATGAAACACCTAAGATCCATAAATGCATCAAGGACAAGTCCTTGACAGATGACGTCCTCATAGGAGGAGGTGCTGGAGGGACCATTGTGGCAGGACAAGCCCCTACATGGGGCGTACCACGGAAACATAAGTGGCTGATATCAAGAAATCCTACCAATGGCTGGAGAGGGCTGGTCTGAAGGACAGCACAGAGGCCCTCATCCTGGCTGCACAGGAGCAGGCCTTGAGCACCCGAGCAATAGAGGCCCAGATCTACCACACCAGACAAGACCCAAGGTGTAGGCTGTGCAAAGAGGCTCCTGAGACAGTCCAACACATACAGTAACTGCAGGGTGTAAGATGCTGGCAGGGAAAGCATACATGGAGCGACATAACCAAGTGGCGGGCATAGTGTACAGAAACATCTGTGCAGCGTACGGGCTGGGAAAAATCTCCAGAGTTTGCGGAGAATGACCGAGCCAAGATCCTGTGACACTTCCAGATACAGACTGACAGAATGATGATGGCGGAACCAACCAGACATAGTGGTGGTGGATAAACAACAGAACAAAGCCAAGGTGGTGGACATTGCAACACCAAGTGATGGGAAAATCAGGAAAAAGGAACATGAGAAACTAGAGAAATATCAGTGGCTCAAGAAAGAGCCAGAGAAGGCCTGCAAGGTGAAGGCATCAGTTGAGCCTGTGGTCACTGGAGCACTCAGGGCAATAACCCTCCGAACTGCCAACCTTCAGATCAGTGGACACTGCCAACTGAGCTACTGTGGCACTGTGTCTATCGTAAATGTATTTTTTTCATCAGTAAAAACACCAGCAATTGAGTGTATTATGTAACTCTCATATAAAAACCTGTTCTGTCTGATTGGCTCCTTACTCAAATGGAGTGTTATATGACTCACGATGGTCAATGAGAACTGTGCAAACCTGTGATTCATGCAACAAAACAAGAACTGAATCTGCTCTGCACAAACTGCCTCTAAACCCAACCAAGTGCTATTCAAATGGGCTGGAACACCATAAGTAGCTGCTTTTTTCTCCCTTTTGCTAAAACATTTTCATTTCTGGGCCAAAAAAATAGAAGAATTCATGAAGTACTTCGGGTTGCAATGATGATAACTCCACTGTTGTTTTGCTCCATATTAAAATTTATTGAAATTTTTATTCAAGTGTATTGCAAGTGACTCAGAAAAGAGCCAGAAAATGTATGAGACGAGTGGGGATGCACCGATGTTGATACTAGAATCAGTGAACAGTGGCTTCCTCTTTTCTGCATCTCTGAAGGAAAAACTAGAACAGAACTCTGCCAATACCAGTCCATCTTACCTCAATCAAGGAATAATTTAGTTCCATAAAATGCTTATAACAGAAAAATAAATCCAGTTCAGCCGATATCGTGGTTGGGCCTTATATTTGATGTAAAAAGACTATTTACAGGCTGATGTAGACCTTGGATGTCTCATAATGATTGAACTTGTGTTCAGACAAAACAGTTCAGTAGTTACTTCAGGATAAATAACAATTACATAACACAACTGGGTCAAATTTGTAATGAGATAACCGTGTTTTGTGGGGAAATTGCCAATCCCTACACTGGTTTCAGTTCATATCAGGTATTGGCAGATAGTTAAAGCTTAAAGGGACACTGTGTAGGATTGGTGGCGCATTGGTGGACGGTGGGTATTGCAATTCCGGTTTTAGCTACGGCAGACCTCGAGGGTCACCAGGGCACGCCGTAACGCGGACAGCTCTGCGTACCCGGAGGTGGCTTCACCGCGTGAATCGGGAACCGGACCGCGGAGGGCGGAGGTCGGTCTGAACCCGGGGTGCGGGCCCGCGCTGCGACAAAGCCCCAGCTGCGTAAGTACTATGTCCTTCTTCTTTTCCTCTTAGATGAAGGTGCTTGCTCCTGCGATGTATGTGCGGAGTAAGTGTGATCCGGCAACATGCTTGTCGTTGTTTATCCAAACGTGTACTATCTCGTTGTGTGAAAAACACGTGCTGACAACTATAAAGAAAACGCGGAGCCCAAAATACACTATGTCCTTCTGCGACTCTCGTAATCAAAATGGCTGCCTCCACATGGGGAAGATCCCCCTTTTATGCAGGTATATCTAAGTCCAACAGAAAACTTTGATTTCATGATGGAAGTGAAAAGGCTTGGAAAACACAATTTCGGTAATTAACGGGTAAAAATCTTACACACTGTCCCTTTAAAGATGCACTATGTAACTTTTTGGTTGGGGGTCCATCACCTGGTTGTTTCTATGGAAATGTCTTTGCTTTCTCTTACAGTTATTAAATTACAGGTGGTTTTATAGCTCAAGAATACCTAGAAAAACAAGAATTCTGATACCATACTGTGAAACATTCAAGACAAAGCAATATCATCTCCATGGAGAAAAGCATTTGATGAACCCTCCACCAGAAAAGTTACACAATGCACCTTAAGTATCGATATTGGTATCGGTGCTGAAAAAGCTGGATCAGTGCATCTCTACAAAATAGCTCAGGCTTCATATTGTAAGAAACAGGAATTGGGATTCAGAAATGCAAACGTTCAGCTATAGTTAATTGTCCAGGTAGGGATATGTATATTTTGCATTTTGATAGGAAGTGAGCGTGGGTGAGATGTGGTTCCTTCGAGCTCTGGTTGCAATTCACTTTCTATTGGAAAAAAAAAAAAAAAAAAAAAACTAATTTATTATTTACCTTATTTTTCTGCCATTTGTCTTTTTATTATTATTATTATTATTATTATTATTATTATTATTATTATTATTATTATTATTATTATTATTATTATTATTCATTCATTCATTCATGAATTAATGAATGAATTATTATTATTTATTCATTTATTAATTAATTTTTCAGCATTATCATTTGCCTACTCACACACACACACACACACACACACACACACACACACACATGCATGCCCATTTAAGAACAGAAGCCATTCTTACTGTTTTGTCACCCTCAAGTCAAAATGTGTAATGTCTTTTATTGTTTGTATTGTCTCTAATATCACAATAATAATAAAAAAAATAAAAAAAAATGCTGCAACTGTCGCAGTGAGCCTTAACCTGCACCTGCCTTAACCTTCACACTAACCTGCTCTATACGATCCTGTTGTTTTTATTTTGCTATTTCATCACGAAATCAGGACAAAACCATCACAACATAACTTATAAACTTAAAAAATTCCCCAGTCAATTTTTTGTTTTTTGTCTGTATTTGCGTCCGTACACATTTCTCAGGCTGCAGTTTGCTTTGGTCTCCTGATGTCACTCCCCACAGTGCAGGTATTTGGCTGTGGTGTTTTACAGATGGATTGAAAGCGTCGTCCAAACAGCTCGGCCTGGGCGCGGGAGGCTGTGTTCACATTAACACCTCCTATTGTCCGTGTGTCTTTGGGGGCGCACTGGCGTCGCTCCGTTTTAATCCACACTCCAGCGGCCTGATTCTGCTCTGGGCCTGGCTCTGGTTCTGCTGCATTCAGAGGACACTGTAGTTACTAATGTGAGCCTAATGCTTAATAAGACGTCAACACAGCAGCAATTAGGAAAATGCCAGAGGACAACACCAGCGCTGGCAATGGGGTCATCAGGAAATAAGGCTAAGAATAGAACAGAATGCTACATAGAAAATAGTAGGGCTATCCATCACGCGCTAAGCTAGTTTCAGATTGATATAAGAAGATCTAAAATATTTAAAGAGACATATCACATATTATGCCATTTTCTGAGCTGTGTTCTAATCTCTCAAATATATAACTGGAGTTGTGTTTGTTTCACTCACACCTGTTTGAGTCTGTCTACATCTCCAAAGCTCAAAACGCTTTGTTCCACCTTGTGATGTCACAAATCGATTGTTTTTTAAGTGAACAGCTACTTTTTACCATTTGTTCAGTAGAGATTGGCAATTCCGGATATGAAATCATCCAAATAATTCTAGTGAAGGTGTGCGGGGTTTAAAAATAGTGAAGCACTTCCTGTATCACCACATGACATCACAAGGTGATTTTTGTTTGAGAGAAGAACTTAGCCTAAATATGCAGGGTCTGTGTGTTAAACATGTGTGAAATATTGCAGATAAAAATAAATACACAAATAAATTTTAAGTACATTTCAAGCACCCTAAAAATGTTGGTTTATTTTAACCCAGCATTTTTAAGAGTGAGAGCAGAATCAGGCATTCGCACTTCACCACATAAAAAATGGGACAAACTTGTGCTAAACTTTTCATTGGTATGATGAATTTAAAATAATTGTGTTTCATAAGTCAGTGTGAATGAAAAGGAGCAGAACGAAGTGTAGATCTGCCCCCTTTTCACACAAAATAAAATATTTTATTTCCAACGGTTCCAACTGAGTGTATAAACTGTATCAGCTACATTCATAAGCAACTTATTTACATGACATACACAATATTAAATACTTAATTTATTATTAATTAATTAACACAAAATACTTTTTACTATATCATATTTGACATTTCTTTTAAACACAAATAGATTTTGAAGCTTTGATTTATTATTATTATTTTATTTTTTTTTTCATTTAGACTCTTCTGTAGGCTGGACCTGGACTAGGCCTGGACTAAATCAAGAGAATGGAACCAAAGCAAGTCTACCTGAGGAATTAGTTTCAGGTTTAGTCCCAATTTTTATGTGGTGAATGAGCAGTGGTGAAAGTAAAGCGGTGCGCACCGGAACGTAGCACCGGTATAAAATTCACAGCCGGTACGCAGCACCGCTAAGAGAATATGGTTAATGGTGGCCAAAACCCACATTTGAAAAAAAAAGTAAGGTGCGCTATTTAAGTAGAAAACACAACCACACTATGCCATTGGAGAATAATTGAAAGCCACCTGAAACTCTCGTGCAGAAGAGATATCTGCAGTCTGTTAAGCAAGGCTTATCTGACTGTAGCCGTGAAAGTAGCCTAAACCATTGCGAGGCGGTGCTGCGCACTGGTAGAAGATTTAAGGCCGGCACGCTGCCTGCACCTGTAAGAGAGGGTTTATGCTGACTAAAAACACTTAGTAAATTAGTCATTTTTGCTGTTTAATAAGAAAACATATCTGTGCACATTAGGCAGCACCATTTACATAGGCCCACAAAAATATGAAATAATTAAGTATATTAAAAAAAGTTATTTATCTATGAAAAAGGTGTAAAACTTAAAAAAAAAAAAAAAAAAAAAACCTGGGTAAAAAAAAAAAAAGGAAAGTGATGCACTGGACATTATAGCACCTGTAAACTACTTTCACCACTGTGAATGAGTGAACGTGTCCTATGAATCTGAAAAGCACCATTGTTTAGATCAGGAATATCACTATAAAAACAACTTGGCCATTGTTAACCCACTAAACATTAGACGTCTTATGGACGTGCAGTTATTATCAGCCTGTTCACTTGTAAACGTAATACTAATAGGCATGCAGTGATACGACTCGAGAGAAAATAGCACCAAGCCATTATGACTTTTTCGTGGGCAATGGTTTTGTGACGCAAATGCATCACTTTTTGGACAAATATTGTTTTGAGAAGAAAAACAAGCTCCAGAACCGGGCAGAAACTCGGCTCACAGGACACTGTCAGCGATAATGCACGGCACTGCTGAAGGGGATGCCATACAGATTCACATCAAAAAACCCAAACTATCCCTTTAAAGCTCAAATGAAAACTTGGTTATGGTCAAACCAAACATGTCCTCATGTAAAGGAGCCCTGTGATTTTAACTGATCTTCTGTGGACATATTTGCATGTATTGAAGGTGTGGCCAATTTGACTGCAAAATAATGGGAATTGTGCAATGATTGGACTGTGCAATATTTTGGACTGTGCAATAATGGGAACTGTGCGATGAGTGGAGTGTGCAATATTTTATTGTTTGGCCCCCTGTGACCCTTTGAGACAACGGATGGAAATTAGCCTTAGTCGATAATCCAGTGTGTTTAATTCATGTTGTGTCATGTTTGTCCACTAACATGCTCTGTCCCAATCAAATATATAAATTAAAAAAAAAATCTATGGGCCTATGTAAAACCTTAAAAACAGCTATAAGGGCAGAAGTGTACCTCAGTTGGTAGAGCATTTGTTCATCCGAAGGTTTGCGGTTCGAATCCCGCTCTTGACACAAAACATCTGTCGAGCAGTCAGATCCTCTGACCCACACACTAACATACATGAACATTCACACACAGTGGCACCCTCTTTTCTTACCTGGCCAGCCAAATGATATCTCTCTGTATTTCCTATACAGCGCGATACCATTTGGACACCCTCGCTCCACTCTCGCTCCTCCGGTTAACAACGGACTCCGCGATTCTGATTCGTTCAAAGATGGTGACGTCAGTGCACCCGCCTTTGCCCGCAAAGTCACTCTTAGGCAGCGGAAGTTCCGCCTCAGTTTTGAATCAAGATGGCGCAATCTCTGATTGGTTCACTTAGCTGTCTGTCTACGCGCAACCGCAGCGCATTTTGGACCAAGCGTTACCAGACTCATCCTCTGGTACAGCGATGAGTCATGGATTCTTCCAGGCAACCTCTTTTCTGCATCTCTCGAAGAAAAACTAACATCAATACTGGACATACGGAAGACGATGGAAAAAAGACGTCATCTGGCATCACAGTCTGCACCATTGGATGTACAAAAATGACACTAACAAGTGATGTGAGAGCTACTGTGTCCAAGTCATTTATAGGATATAGGATTGAACCAAAACAGAACTTTATTTATACACTGTTACCCTGGAATTTTTTTATTTTTCATTCTTAACATTCACCTCTTTCTTTACAATGCCCACACATTAATACAATCAACTGCTACTGCTACTGCAAATAAGACCCCACAAGCACGACTTAAAAAAACAAAAGGATTTGGGGCACAAGAGACCGGTAACTGGTTAATAATTCATCTGTTCTATAATATTCTATGCCTGTGCAATTATGAACAGCCCGACCAGCTTTGTTAGCCTGTTGCTGACTGATCGTTGCTAATTAGGTCATTAAAACTGCAAAGATTTCAATTTCCCAGGACGCGTCATTAAACTTGTGTCATATAGAACAGTATAAAGGCAGTGATAAACGATTACCACATGTGTTATAAGAGGAAAAGGACCCTGCAATTTAAGATAACCATAGTCAAATGTAGAGCTAAAATCCTAATATAATAAAGGGAAAAAAAATCTGTTCTGATCTGTTATAATGTTGTTTACTTAAGAAAATCATACCTGGAGTTTTGTTTTGTTTCATTCACACATGTTCACAAACCCTGCATATTCAAGCTGTTCCACCTTGTGATGTCTTGTAGTAATACTGTTTTTAAACTTCATACACCATCTTTTTCAGCCCTTGAATTGCCAAACTCTACGGAACAAAAGGTCAAATGGAGCTGGAGCATGTGTGAATGAAAGAAAACACAACTCCGGGTATGTTTTTGAGGAGATAACATTCTACCTTTAAAGGGCTTGTACATGTTTTTGAGCAAACGGTGTCTTGCTCCAGTACAGTAAATATAATGTTTAAGTAGCTCTTGAGATGACAAAAAGTGTACTGTCCACCTCTAAGTATAAAGTGCTTTATTGTCCAAGACTCAGGAAGTGTTGTAGTTAGCGTTACCGTGATGGCAAAACTGGCCTCTCAAAGTCATGAAAATCACTTATAAACTCATCTTGGTGAGTAATGAGGATGCTCTGAAGGGAGAAGGGAAGTGAGGAATAACTTTGGACCACTGCAAACCATTGAAAATGAACCAGCACTTTTAAGGTCCCATGGCATGAAATTTTCACTTTCTGAGGTTTTTGAACGTTAATGTGAGCTCCCCTACCCTGTTTAGCCCCCCCCCATGGCTAAAAGTTGCGAAATGTCTAAACTGAGCATTTGCGGTCCTTTTCTGCGTTAGAAAAAAACACAGCTCAAACGGGCGATTCTGAACAAGGAAACTTTCTGACGTCACACGGAAAATGCAGCTCCGCCCCCTCGTCTACCCACCGTCTCTGTAAATCACGCCCAGAGAGTTTGGACCGCGAAGGAGCTACGCAATGCGAAATGCGTTTTTTTATTTGCCTGGAGGCACGTGCGAGTGTTTCTAGGCTCGGAAGTCCTTTATCTGAGCCTCTGGACCTCTGAAACAGCAGTGGTTTAATTTTATTTTCTGTGAAAATGTGTTTTTTTTTCATTGAAACGCCTCTCCTTTCTTCCTCCGCTCTTAAAACATGGAAGTGGGGCCAGCGCACAGCGCACCACTAAAACAAGGAACCAGCGGCGCATTTGCCCCCCCCCCACCTGCTGCTCTAACCTATCTCTGTCCTCCTCATTTGCATTCAAGCAACAACGCGTCGTTGAGAGAGAGATTTTCTGACTCTGACTCTGTACATGTGTCTTTCTCATGCACTGAGTCTTGATTTTGAAGAAGGATTCATTTACAGTATTAGGGAACCATTAAGGCACAATATAAAAGCATCAAGAAGTACCATGTCATGGGATCTTTAATACAGGACGTATGCCAGTTGAAGTTGGTATTCAAATCTAACTACCATAATTTCTGGGCTATTGAGTGCACCTGAATATAATCTGCATTAGCTACATTTTCTTCCTGCGTGTCCCGGGTCTTCCAACGTGGCCTGGGTCTTCCTCGGGGAAGAAAAGAGAATCTTTAATGCGGCTTTTCTCAGCTCACTGTTTTTAGATGAGTTGCTTTCAAATGGCCACAAATTCTTCAAATGTTCTCAGATTTCCATGTGTAAGGTATCGTTGGAAAGCTTAGAATCTACACTTTCAGAATCTGCGAATGCTCCAAATGCCTCCGGGACGACTTGTAACTGGTTATTCCGTGGTCACATATTAGCCACATCGTTGCAAAAGCTGCAGGGTTCAAAGTGTGAGGAAAAAAGTAGTGGCTTATAGCCCCGAAATGTCGGTAGTTCCTTTAGCTCTCACAAACCCTTTGGCCAATCACTAGTGTAAAATCTCAGGGGGTAAATTGAATGTTGGTTACTAATCCGGTAACCAGCTCTACAGGTTGTCCGGTTAGAACAATGATGAGAGAGATATTTTAAAGCAAAAGGTTCCTTTATTTTCTCTTCACACCCACAACACGGCTGCCTGAACACTTCTTCTGGTTATAAAATCAACATTGTTTCTGGAATGTGTATGGTTCTGTAACAAATGAATATACATAGTGGTCATAAAACACATGGTAATAATTACTGGCTATAACAGTGCTAAATAGCTAGCATGACCCAGCAATAATTACCAAAGAACTCTCACTAGACAGATTAATTTGGTGTTTCAGGAAATTACATTACTAATGTTAAAGCACACCAAATAATCATTAGGATGTTGATAAAAACACTCACCAATAGATGCACGCACACAAACTCTGAAAATCTATCAGAAACTGCAGACCTGAAGTAAGAAGCTGCTGCTGTGACTTTGACCTTGCCTCGTGAACTGGCAAGGCAAATTGGGGTCCTTAATGGGTCCTCAAACCTAAGTGGTGGCCAACTAACTGCCTGACTAAAATACAACTTAATTTTAAACTCTATAGTAGGCATAATAAAAGGATATAGATGGGCTTTTGTACAGCCGCCCCCAAATCTGTTGCGCAGATTTGCTTCTTGAAAGCCATCTATCCGGGATCTTCTGGCAATGCGGGAAGTTGGATAAGTCTTGTCGCTGGTCGTAGGTAAGTCCGGTCTTTCACTAGTACCTCGGCTTTCCTCACTCTCCCATCTGAACCAGGATAGACTGTCTTGACCGTTCCGACGAGCCAGAGGGCTCTTGGTGCTTGAGGATCCACTATCATTACCACTGTACCAACAGTCAGATCTTCACTTTCCTTTTGCCACTTCTGACGAATCTGTTGGGTTGGTAGGTAGTGACGGATATACAGTACCTGGCCCAAAACTGGTCAGCCAGTACTTGACTGTGTCTCCATCTCTTGCGACTGAGAAGCTCTGATTCTGGGTAGATCACCTGGGGTAGAGATGCATCAGGCCTCCCCATCAAAAGAGAATTTGGAGTTACCGGGTCAGGATCTGAGATGTCCGAGGATACGTATCCCAAGGGTTTGGAATTAAGTATTCCTTCAATCTCCACCAGAACTGTTCGGAGTACCTCTTCTGTGACAATTTGTGCTCCAAGGACTGTGGTCAGTGCGGCCTTGATGGACCTAATCTGTCTTTCCCAAGAGCCACCAAAGTGCGGTGCACTAGGTGGGTTGAAGCAGAAGTCAATCTGTTGGGCGGCGAGCTTCTCTTTCAAGGCAGGCTGGAGAGCTTCAAATGTCTCCTTCAGCTCGGTATCACCACCTCGGAAGTTTGTTCCATTATCACATAAGATCTCATGTGGCTTGCCTCTTCTGGACACAAAGCGGCGTAATGACATGAGGAAGGAGTCAGAGTCTATGCTTGACAGGAGATCTATATAGACTGCCTTGGTGGTAAGGCACTTGTACAAGATGCCCCAGCGCTTTTCATTACGCCTCCCCACTCGTATCTGGAAGGGACCAAAGCAGTCTAGTCCAGTTGAGTGAAAGGCTGGCTTGTAGACCCTTAGACTAGAAGGGGGCAAGTCAGGCATCCGGGAATGTTGGGTGTTGCACGCCACTTCTGACATTCAGTGCAGTTGCTCTGGAATTTGCGGATTGCTTGTCTACCTCTTAGGATCCAAAAGCGTCGTCTGACTTCAGCAAAGACTCTCTCTGGCCCTGAGTGACGAAGTTCTTCATCATATCGTTGGATAATCAGTGTGGTGATGTGATGAGTGGGGTCAAGGACAATAGGGTGTTGGGTGTCTTGACTTATATCACCACATCTACGTAGGCGGCCGCCAACGCGTATGAGCTGGGTGCTTGAATCAAACTCAGGGGCCAGTGTGACTAGTCGACTGGTTGACGCCACTGGTTTTCCAGCTTGAAGCTGAATGAGATCGTCTTTGAAGCACTCTATCTGAGCTTGGCGAAGAATATCAAGTTCGGCCTTCCTGAAGTCATCAGCTGACAAATCTCTGGGATCTGTAGCCGCCCCGTGTGCTGAACGGACTACAGCTTCCAGGAGTGTCTGGTAAGTACTGTACTGGCTTGCATCGATTCGCAATGGACCACTAAGGACTGTTGTGACTCCGCAAAAGGCTTGTGTCCGCAGCTCCTCCGGGCTGTCCGGTGTACGCTCAGGTGGTCGTTCAGGCCATGAGGTCTCTGGCTGACGGAGGAAGGTTGGGCCTTGAAGCCACCGACTGCCATCAATAAGCTGGGACAAGGTCTTTCCCCTTGTGATGTCATCCGCAGGATTTCTCTGGGAGTCTACATAGCGCCATGTCCCTGAGTCGGTTAACTCCTGAATTTCGGCGACCCGAGTTCCCACGAACACTTTAAACTTACAGGATTCTGATTGCAGCCAAGTGAGTACAGTCATAGAATCTGTCCAGTAAGTGTAATGGTGGGCATTCAGGGTTAATTCCCGCTTCAGGACTGACGCTAGTTGAGCGCCTGTTAGGGCAGCAGACAGCTCGAGCCTTGGGATTGACAGTTGCCGTTTGGGGGCCACTCTTGATCGGGCAGCAACAAATGCTACTTGCGTGCGTCCGCTGGTGTCCTCTGTGCGGAGATATGCCACCGAGCCATATGCCTTTTCTGAAGCATCACAGAAGATGTGGATGCTATGTCTGCAGTTATTGTTGTCCAACTCAGGAGTGGTGTAACACCTTGGCACAGTGAAATGTGATAGCTCTGGAAGTTCCTGTACCCAGGCATGCCATTCTTGTAGGAGGTCGGGAGGTAAGTTGGGATCATCCCACTCACGCTTCTTATCCCAGAGCTTCTGCACAATGACTTTGGCCCTAGTGGTAAACGGCACAATGAATCCAAGTGGATCGTACTGTCTGGCAAGGATGCTATAGATCAGGGGTCACCAACCTTTTCAAAGCCGAGGGCTACCTTAAGGTCATCAAATAATACGAGGGCTACCAGCTCAGTTAAGAGAATTCAAAAGTCTAAATAATGCACTTTTACGCTGTATTATTATTTATTTGATCACAATGTATGCATACATGCATTAGTTATGTGTAAATGACCACATTTGTGTTTCATTGTCAAAGCGACATTTATTTTGTGCAAATGAACATGTCACAATTAGATTAGCAAAAATATACTAGTAATGTGGTAATGTAGTAATAAATTTAACATTATTTCAACTCCTTTTTTTGTTTTAAACAAATCAAACTCTTATAATTTCAACATTGAAGCAGGCTGAATGATTTCAAATAATAATAATAATAATAAACACCATTAGCTGAGCCGTACTGCTGTTGTCCACGGACTCGTCGCTCTGGATGCTGAACCACCTGCATTCACGTAAGTCCTTGTCCAGCTGCTCATTCAAGTTTTCGGAAATAGCAGACACCCGTCTTGTCACTGTACTCACACCAAGTTGTACATCGGCCAGAGTTGAGATGACATCTGATCCATTTTTCTCGTCTTTAAAAATAGTCTCAGCAATCATCATCATCGCTCCTTTTACAGTTTCTCCAACTGAAAATGTCTTTTTGTTTTTTATCAAATAATTTGTTGCCCTGAAAGAAGCCTCGGTTGCCTTTTTAGCCTTTTTCAGTGGTCTAGTGAAGAAAGACTGCTGCTTGGCTAAAGCAGCCTTTAACTCTCGTGCTTTCTCAGCTCGAAGTGCGCTCTTAAGGGGAAAGTTTATGTTGAAGCTGCCGTGATTCGTAGCGACTTTCCACATTGTGCCGTTTCAAAATCGCCACTGTAGCTCCACAAATGAGACATACACACTTCTCTCTTTTCCATGTAAAAAAGAACTCTTCTTTCCAGTCGGTGTTAAAAACATATGATTTCTTTCTCTTCTCCGCCATGCTGTCTTTTTTTTTTTTTTTTTTTTTTTTTGATGAGTCCAGCTGCATCAAACAGGTTAACTGTCATGCGCAGATAAGTGAACTTTGAACTCGGACAACATATTTTAAATTTTAAAATCTGTAAGTGTTTTTATTATTAGCCTACTTTAAAATATGTGCATATAAAGGCGCAGCATTTTTGTAAAACATTATTATTTATATAAGTATGAGCGCGACCTGTTCTATTTTTAGAACCTGCTCTGCGGGCGACTGAAATGGGGCTCACGGGCGACCGGGTGCCCGCGGGCATAGGGTTGGTGACCCCTGCTATAGATGTTGCGCATTGTAGGCAGTGCGTCAAGCTCAAGCTGCCCATGCTTGAAGCTTAAGGTGTCTGATTGGCAGTGCCAAGTCAAGCCAAGGGTGCGTTCCTCTGGGTCGCTAGCATCCTGGGTGAGCCAGAGCTCGGCACTTTCAGACCTGCTCTCTGAAGGCAGATGGCTGACGATGCTTGGGCAATTGCTGCTCCATTGCCTCAGGTCAAAACCGCCTTCAGCCAGGATATGGCGCAGTTTGTCCACAAGCTCTCTTGCCTCTTTAGGTGACTGCAGACTCTGTAGACAGTTGTCTACATAAAAGCACTGTTCCACTGAGGTGCGCAGTTGGTCTCCATCTTCAGTGTGGTCAGCCACATGCTTTTGGAGTGCAAAGGTGGCACAACAGGGGCTTGAGGTTGTTCCAAATGGCAAAACTTGCCACTGGTAGACATCAGGAGGATCATTCCTTCGCATTTCTCTCCACAGGAATCTCAACAGTGGCTGGTCCTCTTGGAGGAGTCAGACCTGATGAAACATGCCCTTTATATCAGAACTGATTGCAAAGGCATGTTCCCGGAAACGGAGAAGAACCCCGAGTAGAGTGGCACCCAACACAGGTCCAGGGAGGAGTTGATCGTTCAAGCTGATGCCTCTATGTACGAAGGAGCAGTTGAAGACGATTCTGTTCTTCCCATTATGCTGAACCATATGATGGGGGATATACCACCCTGGACTGCCGATTGCTTCATCCAATGGGATCTTGGTCACGTAGCCAGCCTCTAGTAATTTGCTGATCTCTTGGTTGTAGGTGGCAGCCTTGTCAGGATCAGCAGCAAGCCTCTTCTCTGTACCACGCAGATGGGCCATTACAGCTTCCTTTGGAGCAACCAAGGGTGGGAGGTCTGTTTTCCACAACAGTGGTGTGGCATACCTCAAAACTCCAGCCACCTCCACTCTGATGGTCTTCTCCTCAAGAATCTGAATGGCCTTTGCATCCTGTCTTGAGCGCGTCACGAGTTTCTCACTACGATATGGCAAAGTGTCCAATTGCCACAGCTTCTCTACATGTTGCAGTAACTCGGAGTTGTCTGGGGTAATAGATGTGAGAAGGCAGTGCTGAGTGGCAAGGCTGTGCTTCACGAGCTTTGAAGGACCCTGAAGTGACCATCCCAGCTGAGTCTTGATGGCGGCTGGCCCTCCTGGCGGACCAAGACGCACAGGTTCTATTGGTATGATGAGATGTGGATGGTCTGATCCAATAAGGAGCAGGGGCTGTGCACAGTCAAGGGGCTGTAGAGGCAAATCCTTCAAGTGCCGATATGACTTCTTGAGTGCAGCAATTGGGTAAGTATGAGAGGTCAAACCAAGCTCTTTGGCTGTGAATGCCCTTTGGATGTGGAACACCTTTCCAGGTTGGTGAGCAGGTGACACTGAGAATGACACTGTAGCTCCATTGATGGCGTGTATCTCTTGGCGTACTGTACGTAAAGACAGTTCTTCAGGTGTTCCTTGAAGACCAAGTTGTCGTGCTGCCTCGTCCAGCAAAATCGTACGCTCAGAGCCGTCATCTAGCAGAGCATATGTGTCTAATGAGTGGTCTCCATTCCTTAAGATGACTCTGCTCATTTTCAGTAGCACCTTACTGCTGCCAGCAGGTCTATCCACATAGAGGGTTTGAGCAGTAGAGCTGGCTGATTTGGAGATCTCAGTTGACCCAGTGGTGCTCTTCACGTAAGTGGCTGTCTTACTGTTACTCCCTGCGTTCACTTCATGGAGGATCTCTAAATGCCGCTTGTCACATTTCTTGCACTTAGCCTTAAGAGTGCACTCTGCACTTAAGTGTTCACGACCACATTTCCAGCACCTCTGATTACCCCGGATCCACTTTTCAACTTGTTCCTTAGTGAGGATCTTGAAGTTTGCACACTGATTCAGATAGTGATTGGTGGTGCAACAAAAAGGGCAGAATTTCTTAGGCTTCTCCTTAGCCTGATTTAGACTAGATGACTGCGGTGCAGACAGGGAACTGTCCTGCTCGGTGCTGTGAAGGATGGTCGTGGGCTTAAGCTGTGACTTGCGGTCTTTGCGCTGCTCCTTGGGGCCCTGACGTTCCTTGCTATGCTCAATACTCAGTTGTGAGTTATCCACTTGAATCTTCACCTCATATTCCAGCCATTCAGCCAGATCGAGTAGAGAAGGGATGGGAGTTCTCATGGGATCCACAAACCTCCTGAAGTTTGCTCTTAAATCATGAGGCAACTTCCCTAAGAGCCTGGAAACATGAGATCCACAATGTAATTCTGTATCCCCGGCATGACCGAGCTGATCTAACATGCCTACTAATGCCCGCACTTTTAGCGCAAAACGTTTGAAAGCCTTTGTGTCGCCTATCTTGACACTTGGTTCCTCCATTAGCTTTGAGATGCGCTGGAGTGCAAGCTGATGGGGTTGGCCATATAGCTCCGTCAGGGCTTCCATCGTGTCAGAGTAGGGGTAACGGCTATTACTGTAAGAATCAGCAACAAGCAATGCATCCTCCAACTTCAGGTGATCCGTTAAAATGTGAAATTTGAATCGCTCTGTTGCGTCTGGAGGGAGTAGGTTGCCTAGAGCAACCTTGAGCCTGCTGAATTCACGTGGATCTTCACGCTGGAAGTCAGGGATCTTTGCTATGGGACCTCGATAGGAGAGCTCTGTCTCCACAGGGTGCTGTATAGAGGAGCGTCGCGGTGAGTAAGTTGGCTGTCGGTGGCCAGAGCGATGACGAGGAGGTGAGCGAAATGGCTGGCAATGCCTGGGGCTCTGCCGAGGAGGTGAGCGAGATGGCTGTCGATGCCTGGAGCTCTGCCGAGGAGGTGAGCGAGATGGCTGATGGTGCCTGGAGCTCTGCCGAGGAGGTGAGCGAGATGGCTGATGGTGCCTGGAGCTCTGCCGAGGAGGTGAGCGAGATGGCTGATGGTGCCTGGAGCTCTGCCGAGGAGGTGAGCGAGATGGCTGGTGGTGCCTGGAGCTCTGCCGAGGAGGTGAGCGAGATGGCTGGTAGTATTGAGAACTATAATGTGGACTTGGGTCGTAGTCACTATCAGAGTAATATCTGTACTGGCTCGAGTAGCCCTCAGCAGGTGGGCTACGATGCTGCACATAGGATGATCTGCGAGAGCGCTGGGGTGTACCCCAGGTTGAGTCATGAAGAGGGTCAGCATGTGAGTAGTAGCTGCGGCGAGGAGGTGATTGAGGCTCGCAACTTTGGTTCCGGCCTGACTGTTGTCTGGTTGTGGGCCTGTGATCATGGCGTAATAACCTGTTCAGACCGCTTGTGAGCTCATCAATATCATATCCTTCCGGTGCGTGCTGTTGCTTGCTCTTAACTGCCGATTCAACTGCGGATTGTGGAGGACGTGGATCCTGTTGATCTCTTAGTGCCGTCTCCCCATCCTGTGAGATTGGCGAGAATGATCTAGAGCGCAAAGCCTGCTGCTTTGGAAGAGAGTGATATTCATGTCTCATGCTCCGAGACCTTTGTTGCTGCTGCAGCTCCCCTACGTAGCCTCTAAGCCAAGCATTTTCTTCGGCAAGTTGATATGCATGCCTCCTCAACTCTGGAGTATTGGAGCCCACATCCTTAAAGTCTTCTCGTGTTGTGGGTGACTGATTGATTTCAGATGGGTTATTGTCTTTATCTTGAACTTGCTTTGGCATAATTAGCTGTAGAACTGGCTATATCCGGCTCGAAGGACCATGTAAAATCTCAGGGGGTAAATTGAATGTTGGTTACTAATCCGGTAACCAGCTCTACAGGTTGTCCGGTTAGAACAATGATGAGAGAGATATTTTAAAGCAAAAGGTTCCTTTATTTTCTCTTCACACCCACAACACGGCTGCCTGAACACTTCTTCTGGTTATAAAATCAACATTGTTTCTGGAATGTGTATGGTTCTGTAACAAATGAATATACATAGTGGTCATAAAACACATGGTAATAATTACTGGCTATAACAGTGCTAAATAGCTAGCATGACCCAGCAATAATTACCAAAGAACTCTCACTAGACAGATTAATTTGGTGTTTCAGGAAATTACATTACTAATGTTAAAGCACACCAAATAATCATTAGGATGTTGATAAAAACACTCACCAATAGATGCACGCACACAAACTCTGAAAATCTATCAGAAACTGCAGACCTGAAGTAAGAAGCTGCTGCTGTGACTTTGACCTTGCCTCGTGAACTGGCAAGGCAAATTGGGGTCCTTAATGGGTCCTCAAACCTAAGTGGTGGCCAACTAACTGCCTGACTAAAATACAACTTAATTTTAAACTCTATAGTAGGCATAATAAAAGGATATAGATGGGCTTTTGTACAACTAGTATTGACCTGCATGGAGTTTTGAGTGTATGCCCAGCTTCAGAAGAGCTTTTTCAGACAGGAATATGAAACGGGGGTGGGCTGCTGAAACTCAATATGCTTTTATCCCAAAAATATTTTATAGATAAATCAGGCTCTTACGGTTTGTGATCAATACATTTAAATGCAAATAGTTCACATTAAAGATCTTATATTACGTAAAAGTGACTCTTATGAGAATTAAGACGCGTTCTAATGTTGTTACCTCATCAAAAATATACCTGAAGTTGTGTTTTATTTTGATCCAAATGATTCAAGTGAAAGAGTTTAAAAACGTAGGGAACACTCCCTGTATTATCCCATGACATCACAAGGTGGAACAGAGTGTTTTCAGTTTGAGAGAAGAACTCGGCTTACATTAAAATGACTTTCATACTTTCACATAAACTCTGCAAGTCTCATTAATATGGTGAATCTTAAATGGATAAAAGTTTGTGTTTAAGTCAATTACTGAAGAAAAAGACCACCATTGAAACAGTAGAGGGGGAAAAAGCAATTAAAATGAGATAAATTTTGTAGGAAATGTTAATTAGAATTGTACACTGTAATTAAGCCTGGGGTGTGTTGAAATTCTGCAAAGACAAATATGATAATTAACATTTAAAATTCAGCTCTATTTGCTCTGTGCTCATTATTTGACTTTCAGCACAAGCATTACTGTGAAATTAACTAAAGCCAAAAAGAGCAATAGAAGAAAATAATGACTTTTTAACACAGTAACTTCCACTTTATAATGACTTAAGAAACCAAAAACTATTCTCTCAAAGTACTTTCATAACTAGAATCCATAAAGAGTGTCTCAGTTTGCCAATCTAAAAAATTGAGGTGTTAATTTTCCTTTAAATGTGCTGCTTGTCAATGTGGAGAATGGAAAGTGTAATGCTACACTTTGTTCAAAGCTCCGCCCACAAACCCACATCACATGACAATGTTCCATAAATATACAAAAACATGATACAAAACTGTACAGAGCAACTTGACATACCTGATGCGATGTGCAGTAGTTTCATTAGCAGGATGCGCACGGATTGTATTGTGATCGTGCTCTGAAGGGGGAGTGACTTAGCACAAAGAAGAAAAGGAGGGGAGAGCATCAAAATTGAAAGTGAAGCTTATAAAACGCGTTAGTAGGTTGTTTTTGGAGAATACTGCATTTTCAAAACAAAAGGTAACATGGTGAACTAAATATATTATGTTTTACAGTTAAAGGAAAAGTAATGTTTTTGTTTTTTTACAATTTGAGCCTTATTTCGGTAATAAAACAAGTTGTTTTACTCACCCATATCACTTTGGTGTCATATGGAGCATTTCCGGATATGTTTTAGATTAGCGTTAGGCTAACGCCATTATCCTAGCGCGACTTATAGCCATAGCTCGGGGCATTCCCCGAGCATGTACTATGCCCCGTGCGGGCTCCAAATAACACAGACTTTAGCACTTTTCAAATCATAGAAGCTCGATGTCTTAGTCTACGATTTTGTTTGGTCAAAAGTGGCCTGTAATCCGAGATTTAGCCATAGTTTCGAGTAGATGACGCCAGTGCGCATGCGCGGAGTGTGCTCTCAGCTCCCGGGACCCAAACATGGAACGCATAGCTGTAAACTATGGATAAATCTCAGATTACAGGCCACTTTTGACCAAACGAAATTGTAGACTAAAGACATCGAGCTTCTATGATTTGAAAAGTGCTAAAGTTTGTGTTATTTGGAGCCCACACGGGGCATATTACATGCTCTGGGAATGCCCCGAGCAATGGCTATAAGTCGCGCTAGGCTAACGGCGTTAGCCTAATGCTAATCTAAAACATCTCCGGAAATGCTCCATATGACACCAAAGTGATATGGGTGAGTAAAACAACTTGTTTTATTACTGAAATAAGGTTCAAATTGTAAAAAACGTTACTTTTCCTTCAATACAATAAAATATAATAGAAGTAAAAAAGAAAAGTACCCCCTCTATCAAAGTCTATCAAAATGTAGTTATAGTAAAGTGTTACCAGATTGTAAGTAACAGCCCACCAGCCATTAAAGGTCCTATATTATGCAGAAGTGTCTCCTTTGAGCTTTAATCCATGTTATAATGTTGTTACCTCCTCAAAAACAATCACACGTTTGACTTATCCTTTATTATTATTAGTCTGTCTACATCTCCAAAGCTCACAATCCTCTGTTCCACCTTGTGATGTCATGTAGTGGTAGTTTAAGTGAACAGCTCCTTTTACCTTTAGTTCAGTAGAGACTGGCAATTCCAGATCTAAAATAATCCAAATGATTCTAGTGAAACTGTATGGGATTTACAAACACCGTAGAGCACTTGCTGTATTACCACATGACATCACAGAGTGGAACAGGTGGGTTTGCCTAAATATGCAGAGTTTGTGCGTTAAACACATGTGAATGAAACAAAACACAACTCATGTTTGTGAAGAGGAAACAACATTAGATCCCATCAGAAAACTTTAAAAACAGGAGCTGGGCAAATCTGTCAAAACCACATTGACTTGACCAAAGACAAACTGAAAAGTCGAAGCGCTGTAGTTGACTCTTGTTCAGTGACATTTAAAAATAGCAGGTGAACCAGTGGCTGCTGACATTTCTTCCTCATCACGCCTCACTCGGGGACAGACACCTGTGCTCCCATAAGTTCCTGTTATTCAAAACACAACAGGACAAATGCTGGAGTGTCCTTCAGACTCCACCATGCTGAGTGAAATGGCTCAGAGCTGTGAGTTTAAATGATGAGGTAAACACTGCCAAAGACCCACTCTCCAAAGCATGACTCAGCTCTAAGGCTTTAGCCACAAAACATCACTCAAAAAGAGACAGAAATGATAGAAAACACGAGGGAAATGGGAAATAACCAAACAACTGATTACCAGTGTTGGGCACGTTACATTGAAAAAGTAATTAGTTACAGTTACTAGTTACTAACCCAAAAAAGTAACTGAGTTAGTAACTGAGTTACTACACTATAAAAGTAACTAGTTACCTAGGAAAGTAACTAATGCGTTACTTTTTTTTAGTTAAAAAATGTCATATAATTTGGATTTTTTTTTTTACAGTGCATTATACAGCTTTTGCTGCTTGGCTGGCGTGGCTCCGTCACCGTGGACTTCATTGTTAACGGCACCTAGCATACGATTATCATCATGGGGCCTGCTTCTTCTGCCCCTTCCTCTCCTCCTCCTCTCCTCTTCCTCCTCCTTTCCTCTTCCTCCTCTCCTCCTCTCCTCCTACTCCTCTCTCCTCCATTGTTAACGGCACCTAGCATGCGATTATCATCATGGGGCCTGCTGGTGGCTTGCCTGGAAGAATCCATGACTCATCGCTGTACCAGCGGTATCGCGCTGTAGCAAATACAGAGAGATATCATTTGGCTGGCCAGGTAAGCTGGGGGCCACTAGTTTAACAGAAGCGTGCGCCGTCGAGAGATGCTTCATTAAATTCGAGTTGCTTATATTGGACGTGGACAAAGTCTTTGGTCTTTGACACAATGTGCACGTAACATGTACGTTTTTACCTTTTACCTCGACGAGGTTAAAATACTGCCTATACTTCTGTCTTCGACTCGGGACTCTCCATCTGACACGGGGTGTGTGGATTGTGTGTGCGCTACTACTGTGTGCTGGGATTGTGTGTAGCACCCGCTCACCGCCCACTGGGTGTCTCTGGTTGGCTCAACATGAAATCTTACTCTGCTTTAGCCAATCATCATTACTTATCCCGCCCTCACCAAAGGGAGAGAAAAATTCCCCTGTGCCTGTGCGAGTCGCGCACATGATGCCAGTTTCAAAATGAGCAGGTTCAGTAACGCGGTAACGCGCCGTTTAGTAATGGTAATGGAGTTCCTTTATTTTTAAACGTAACGCGTTACAGTATTAGTTACTGTCATTAGTTACTGCGTTATTAGTAACACGTTACTGCACAACACTGCTGATTACTGACCGTTAAAGTTGTGTAGCTTTTCTGGTGGAGGGCCCGTCAAAAGCTTTTCTCCATGGAGACATTATTGCTTTGTCTGAAATGCTTCACAATTAACAACATTATAACATAGCTTAAAGTTCACAATGTTGCGCTGCACTAGTGGACGGACCCAAAAAATGGACAGCAGACCAAACATGCAAAAATCAAGAAAGTGGATTTATTACACAAAATAGGTTGCAGGCAGAAACAAGGCAAGAGCTGGAGTGGTCCAGGGCTGGAGACGGAAAGCAGCAGGCTGGGAGCAACAGGGAACACTGGAGGCAGAAAAACGGGTTGGTTACAAAAAACATCCAAAACAAGGTAAGTAGCAAATGTTGTTCGAAGTTGCCAAGAAGTTTACCGTGTGAAGATGTACAACAATCTGGCAGAGTCTCTCTGGTCGGCTGGAGTTAAATGCAGGTGGATGTTGATTACCAGCAGGTGTAGGGAATCAGTGCCAGGAGACTCCGCCCAAAGACACACAGGGGCCGTTTCCCAATTCAGCGACGGCACACTTGTGAGCGTCCTTGGAACGGGATGTGCGTCATATCCGGCGTGACAAGCGCCGTTCCATTCATTTTTTTCCCCCTACACCGTTAAGACGAGCTCTGAACGGCGCCGTCGTTTCCATGGAAATCGGGGCGTGGACCAAGCATGCAAACATGCATACTTCGCACACTTAAAAACCCCAGCATGCACAGCGAGGGAGGATATATGACTACAAAGACCGACTCGCCAGCGACATCCACAAGTGAGAGTTGCAACGTCACTATAAAATATACGTACTGGTTCACCTCACCTACAACTATGCTACATGAAACTCTTCATAAACTACGCTAAACATGTGTGACGGGAGCCGTAACGGCATAGATCACAGCACCTGTATTACCGTTCACATGCTTTTCCCCTTACACTTCTATATTTCCTTTGCTGTTGTAATGCTGGATATTCTACAGTGTCGCCATGTCCAGCGTTTACTCTAAGCTGCGCACTGCTCGCACATTCTCAGCGCACAAGAAAACTTATGCAGCGCACTGTAAATCAGGGATGAAAGAGCTTTTAGCGGATCTCTGCTTTTTATTCAGCCGTGGAGTCATTTTTTTTATATCTGCAAAGTGCGAGCCGCGCGGGGGGATGCATTTCGGATGTGGAGTTAGTGTGTTTGCTCAGACACATTAAAAATTAGGGGGAACATTGGCCATGTCCCAATTCCAAGTATTACTAGTCGCAATAGTATAATATTTTTGTCTTTAGGGAACAAGGAGCAGACCACCCGGCTCATTGAGCTGAGGCGGGACCTGTTCCATTTCGCAGACGGCCATGTGAGAAACATAGTGCACTAAGGACAGAGCGAGTGTGCGCCGTCTCGACGACAGACCGAGTGCACACTCACAAGCGTGCCATCGCTGAATTGGGAAACGGCCAGGGAAAGAAAGGAGGAAGGGGAGCACGGACCACAACACACAAGAGTCCATTATGTGTAATGCAGAACATTTAAGGAGATTGCTAACCTGTTTTGATTGTACATTCAGTTCTTTCCTATTTTTGAAAAATGACGTAAATTCAAACTCTTCCAACTCCCCAGTCTTCCCTGAAGGACCCTCTCGCTTCCAGGGACAAAACTGTGAAGTGGAGCCAAGTAACTGCAGTAAAATGCTGGATTCTCACATTTCCAGCCCATTTTGACCTATTTTCCTTTACAATTTTAGAAGCAGATTTTTGTGCTGTCGTGACAATATTTTAGGGTTTGATAAGCTTACATTGTTTCTATCTAGCTTTATTTTGGTTCATAACACACTTCACTTTTATGTAATTAAAGATGCACTGTGTAACTTTTCTGATAAAGGGTCTCGCGTTTAAAAATGTGTTTTATTACTCAAAAAATACCTTGAAAAATATGCACTGTTGCTGTGTGTAGGGGAGTGGGCTTGAAGCTCCACAGATCTGACGTGTAACTTGGCCTGGCGTCACTTTCTTGTCTTATGGAGAAAGGTATTTTTTAATAGTGGTGGAAGAAGTACTCAGTTTTGTTACTTAAAGGGATAGTGCATTTTTTTTAATGTTAATCTGTATGGGTTTCCTTCTAAAAGTGATCAGGCTAATACAGCTGATATGCGCGCTGTGATACAAGTCGCCAGACACAATACGCGATTGCTTAGTTCACTGCTGGATGTTTCATTGACAACTGTTTGGGACGCAAGTATATCACCTTTCGGACAAATGTGTTGTTTTAAGAAGAAAAACAAGCTTTATTTAATGTTTTAAAGAAGTTACCGGACCTAATTACCTGAGCTCCAGAAATCAAGCCGAACCGGGATCAGCTGAGAGTGTCAGAGGTAAGCCGGTGTCAACACACATAACTTTTAGAAGGAAACCCATACAGATTAACATAAAAAAAAACAAAAAAACGCACTATCCCTTTAACTAAAAGTGCAAACACCGGAGCAAAAAAAATACTAAAGGTAAAAGTATCACATAAAAAATCTGCTTAACTAAAAGTATTAACGTATTAATTTAAAAATGTATTTAGAGTAAAAAGTAAAAGTGTTTCATGCAGATTTTGAGATCTAATGAAGCTTCAAATGTAGTGATTTTGATTCAGATTTGTGCTGTATTTTGTTCAACAGAAACATTTGAATTACTCCTTGTATTCTGCTGTATTTGTTTATTTATTGTTATATTTTTATTGCTCAAATAATTAAAATGTGTTAAAAAATAAAGCCCTCAGCCTTCTTTGCAGGCCATCCATCCATTTTCTTCCACTTATCCGAGGCCGGATCGTGGGGGCAACAGCCTAAGCGGGGACTCCCAGACTTCCTTTACCCCAGACACTTCATCCAGTTCCTCCAGGAGTACCCCAAGTGGCTCTACTCCGAGTCCCTCCTGTGTGACTGAGCTCCTCACCCTATCTCTCTCTCGCCCAGCCACTCTGTGGAGGAAACTCATTTTGGCCGCTTGTATCCGTGATCTTGTCCTTTCGGTCATTACTCAAAGCTCATGACCATAGGTGAGGGTAGGAACTTAAATTGATGGTAAATTGAGAGCTTTGCCATCAAACCAGGACCTCCAACGTGCACGGGGCGGTTTGCAGCTGGGATGAGGATCAGCTCCTCCAAATCCGAAGCCATGGTTCTCGACTGGAAAAAGGTGGCTTGCCCCCTTTGGGTGGGTGGAGAGTCCTTGCCTCAAGTGGAGGAGTTCAAGTATCTTGGGGTCTTGTTCTTTGCAGGCCTCAAACAATAATAAAACATACTTTTACTTTTCAGTCCTGTTCGAAAATGAAGTAGAAGTAAAAGTATCCACTTTAAAGTGTCAGATACCTAAAAATTATACTTAAGTACTTTGGTAAATGGTCACATTTTTATACAGCGCTTTTCCACCTTCAAGGCACTCAACGCTCTTCACATCAAGGAACCACTCATCCATTCACACCGGTGTACACAGATACTGGGGCGAGGTGGGTTAAGTGTCTTGCTGAACGAATCAACGAGAGTATTCATCTGTGGGAGCTGGAATCACATCGCCAACCTGGGGGTCAGTGGATCTGACCGCTGACCAGTGATGTTTATGTCAAGAGTGGGAAAGGGGCACTCAATCCCATTCTTGATAAGAGCATTTGTTAAGAGCGTTTGTCCGCTATTTAGAAGGTTGGCAGTTTGAATCCCCCCTCTCAGTACTACTTTTACTGAGTTTAAACGTGCACTGCAGCATTTTTAGCATCTCCATGGAGATGTTATCTAGAATGTTCCACAGTATAGATTAAACCTGTCTATCACAAGGGAGACGAACAGGTTACAGCACTACTCTATATACTCTAACACCTGAATAAATGCTCGATGGATACATTTAATATCATACCATCGAACATTCTAGGGACAGAAATAACATATCCATAGAGACAAGCAGGTATCGGACCCTCCACCAGAAAAGTTGCACAGTGCATCTTTACTGAGGTCAGCTCTGTTAAAACAGACACTCACAAACTTGACCTTTTCAGTTTCAAATGAATTCTGTATACATTTTTGATGCTGGGCTATGAAGAGCAATGAACCTGCCAAATACTGATCCACACACAAAAGCTTCAAAGGGGAAGGTTATGCAAATTAGCAGCGAGAAAAACGGAAGAATGCAGAAGTGATGAGACGAGGAGTTTTGGACGGATTTAGAGCATCACAAACAGCACAAGCACTTTTTATGAGGTATTAACCCACTTCCTTTGGCTTTGTGTAACGTTTTGAAAAACAGATGAAGCGCCTTACCCCCACAGACATTGAAGATAGCATGATTGTGCTGACATTTTTCTAACATAAGTAGATTGCAGTGATTGTTATGGGTATTTTTGTCATTTTTAATCACACCCTCAAACTGTACAATTGTAACGTGTGTAGTTCCGATACCATTTTTACGGGATCCAATCCAATATTGATACTTGGGCTTAGTGTACTTGCCAATACCAATCCATAGTGTCAAGAAATAGCTAAGACTACTTGATTTTGTTACAGTACAAGAGCAATGTATTAAAAAATCTCTAAAGAAAATCTTGAAGAATAAACAAGTGTTAAGAGTCAAATATATTTTGTTTTTGATTATAAGTACAATCGGGTGGACACATGTTTTATCTTATATTTATCACTGTTGCTGTGGGTGACTATGCCTGTACAGTGTGCGTACGCCGTGATTACGTGCATCTGAGTTCGTGACACTACAACGTTTTCCAGCTGTGATTTATGAACACATCTCTTCTAATATGTGGTCAATTTTCATCAAATAAATAGTGGTGTAGAGTTTGAGATGTGAAGAACTGCGTCATGATCATCCAACTCCACAGTAGCTCCTTCGTAATAATATGCTTAATAAATGTAGGTGCATTTTCTGATCAATAGTGGGCTGTACCCTCGCAGTGAGAGCGCACGGGAGCGAGGAGGTGGAGGTTGACGTAGGGTGACCAGATTTTCAAAATTTAAAACTGGGACACTCTGGGTGTGTTGATAATAGTGAAACGAGTGCATAATTAAGGAAAATCAGCCCATTCATGACTTAACTAAGCATTTTCTGTAATTTTACCTAAACAAATGGTAAATGGCCACATTTTTATATAGTGCTTTTATACCATTCAAGGCACCATTTTACCGGCTGGTTAGCTCAACCACCGGCTGGTTAGCTCAACTGGTAAGTCATGGACTTTCCCCCTGGGGGTTGTGGGTTCAAATCCCCCCCCGGGCAATGAGCTAACCAGTGTGGGTCCTTGGGCAAGACCCAAGGACCCACCCTTCACGGTACTGCCCCCCGGGCGCCGAAAAAAGACGGCTGCTCACTGCTCCTGAAAAGGATGGGTCAAATGCAGAAGTCAAATTTCTCCCGTGTGTCACTGTGTGTCATTGTGTGTGAGACCAATAAAAGGCTTAAGCCTAAAATTAATCTTAATCTTAACTCAAAGAGCTTTACAAAAAGGAACCACTCACCCATCCCGGCTGGTTAGCTCAACTGGTAAATCACTTGACTTTCACCTGGGGTTCGAATCCCCCCCAGGCAATGAGCAAGCCAGTGTGGGTCCTTGGGCAAGACCCTTCATGGTACTGCCCCCCGAGCGCCTGAAAGATGAGCTGCCCACTGCTCCTGAAAGGATGGGTCAAATGCAAGGAAATAATTTCCCTACAGGGATAAATAAAGGATGTCGTCATCTTCTTCACACACACACCAGCATATGCAAACACTAGGGGCAAGGCGGGTTAAGTGTCTTGCCCTTAAGACACAATGACAGCATTCATCTGTGGGAGCTAGAATCGCACTGCCAACCTTTGGATCAGCGGACAAATGCTCTACAAACTGAGCTACTGCCTCTCGTTACAGTTGGCAGGTATCAAATTGGTTAAAAATAGGGACACCAGGGACATTTCTTGCATAAAACTGGAACAAATAAATGGTTTTGAATAAATCTGCTGGGACACAGGGCTCAAAACTGTCAATTGATAGAGTCAAAATCCCAGACATTTTGGCATAATTTAGAAATTCCTCATGTTTTTTTTTTGGCTTGCAAAAGGAGGACATGTCCGGGTAAAAGAAGATTTAAAAGTAGTGCTGATTTAAGCACTTATACTTTTCTACTTCATCACTTTCTACCACAGCATAGATTAAAACAACAGTGAGGCCTGACGCTCATCCTCGGAGAACATGGATAATTCTGCAGAGTAAACAAAGTCCACAAAGTCCGAGTTAAGAGTTGTTGCCGCTGTTGTCGGGCTGCAATCTCTGTAGCACAGTTTTTCTACCAAGTTGAGCGTCCGCACTAAAAGTTAAATGAAGGTATCAAAGAGGAAACACAAATGTCTTTTCTGTTATTATGAGCATGTTTTACCTTGCTCAGGTCGTTAGCGGTAGCTTTAGCCACAGATGGCAACAGTGGCTGATCGGTGATTTGGTCTGAGTACTCGCAGATACCCATACCTGAAAAATGTGCAGTATCGGAGCTTTTGCCAATACCAGTATTAGTATCGGAAGAACCCTGATTGTAACATTTAAAAAAAAACTGCAGTGACACACAAATGACATACCCCTATGACAACTTTGAAGATATTTGAAAGAAACACTAGTAATGTTAGGGTTTTGTTATGTTATGGCCAAGTACGTTCCACAGTATGACATTAAACTTATTTGAACTTCATAGAGACAAGCAGGTGGATCTAATGGGCCAATTTTCAATATCTTGTTTATATCCGACACCTGACCTCTTCTTCTTTTTTATGCGTAGCCTCTGAGCTATACCAATCATCAACCAGACAGATATCAACACAACAAATTAAATAATGAACACAAATAGAAACAATAATACTATTTATAAAAATAAAAAAAAAATACAACCAAAGAATAAGCCATACTGGCAAAAAAGGAGACAAAATATAACAATAATGAAGATATATCAGTTAAATTGTGTTTCCCCTAACAACACTTCTTTCTTGTAAAACCACTATTTTCAAGAGAAATGACATCTGGTACAAGCTGCCTTTTACCTTTACTTCAGTAGAGATTTGCAGTTCTGAAATCGTCTAAATGATTCTAATGAAAGTGTGTGGAGTTTAAAACATAATGGAGCACTTCCTGTATCACCACATGACATCACAAGGTGGAACAGAGTGTTTTCTGTTTGTGAGAAAAACTCATCTTAAATCTGCAGGGTTTGTGTGTTAAACATGTGTAAATGAAACAAAACACAACCCCAGGTCTGTTTGTGATAAGGAAACATTATTACATAGATCAGAAAATTGTGTAATAAAGGCGTAATAAGGGTCATTTAAAGCTCCATTTGTAATTCGACTGGCTGACCCACCCCTGTTGTATTCTCACACATCACATCTACCCTCTACTGGTAAAACAAAAAAAGTTACAGATGGGAGCTTTAAAGCCCTTGTCTGTACAGTGGTCCCTCGTTTATCGCGGGGGTTAGGTTCCAGAAATAACCCGTAATGAGCGAAATCCGCGAAGTAGGACAACTCTATATTTTACAATTATTATACATGTTTTAAGGCTGTAAACGCCTTAAAACACTGGAATTAACATTTTCTCAAATTTGTCTCTCGTTTAAACACTCAAACTTTCATAGATTTTCAAGTAAATGTATTAATAGTGAAGCGTGGGGGCCCCGCCGGGAGCCCCGCCGGACGCGTGAAGAGCACGGAGACATGAGTCACTGGATCCGCAGGAAGCACCGCGCTCATCCAACGGCACTGCCACGTCCCGAGACGCAACGCGCACCAACCCCTTGGAGAAGTGCGCGTGGTCAAATCCGTGACAGAGCAGCACGACCGGCGCAAGGCCGGGGCTGCGAGCACGAGATCGAACCGTGGCGCCCAGACCATGCCTCCCCCTCAGGACCGCGTCCTCGCAGCCCGAGCCACAAACCGAACACGCACAAACGAACGCAAGAGCCACACGAAACCAGCCAAGAGCTGCACAGAGTGATTTAATCCTGGTTTAGACCTGGTCCACTCCCGGTTTAGTCCAGGTCTAGACCTGGTCCAGTCCTGGTTTAGTCCAGGACCAGTCCAGGTTTAGACCTGGTTAAGACCTGGTCTAGACCTGGTTTAGTCCACGTTTAGTCCTGGTCTAGTCCCGGTCCCCCCTGCATCCCCCATCTATCAATCTCAATCGGCAAAGGTCTACAGTCTCTTAGCCAATCAGGACACAGAAGACAATGTTACACTATTAAAAAAATGTTACACTATAAAAAATAAAATAAAAAAAATCCGCGAGACAACGAGGCTGCGAGCAGTGAACCGCGATAGAGCGAGGGACCACTGTAATTCAAATCATGAGTGAAGAACACATGTTCTTCAGAATTAACTGTTAGCCCCGTCCACTTTGGGCTCCTCTCCAAACCTTATGTTAAACTATATGACAGACGACTGAAAAACTGTCCGGGATAGTGACAGGCAGCGGTTCCACGTGGCTCTCATCCAACAGCGTGTCTGATTGGAGAGTCCCGAGGCGCTGCTTGCATAGTTCCCATCCAACAAGATTAAATTGTGAAAAATTTCAAATATTGATCTGCATGTATAAAATCAAATCTTTATAACTCGTCATCGGTTTTGGAAAATGTAGCTGTTAACTTGAAAATTACCACTTCATGACATCACAAGGCAGAATACAGCATTTTGAGCTTTTGAGATGTAGACAGACTAATAATAAAGGGTTACCCAAACATGTGTGAATGAAATCAAACTCTTTGTAGTATGTTCTTGAGGAGGTAACAACATTATAACATAATTTGCATAATATAGATCTTTCAGTGTCCGTGCACCATCACTGCTGCTTTGTGGGCGAGTTGACTAAAGCAAAGTGATTGTTCTGCTAATGCTAATAGTGTTTTATTATTGTATTATGCAAATGAAAGCAGCTCCATGTTTTTGAGTTTGGGGTTTCATCGCCTCAAGCAAAATATTACTGTGATCTGTTTTCGGTGATAAGAGAAGACTGAAAGACAAAAGCAAATTCTGTGAAAAAGGCTATCAGACAGTGTTCTTCTAGGAGAACCAGCAATTCAAAAATAAATATGAACAAAGTCATTTCAACACAATATTAAACTTCAGCAACAGTACTGATAATCTTAAAACTTTTTGGTTGGGGGTCCATCACCTGCTTGCTTCTATGGATATGTAATTGCTCCACCTGAAATATTCCACAGTATGACATTAAACAGATCTACCTTACAGGTGGTTTTAAAGCTCCAAAATACCTAGAATACCTCGAAAAACAGGCATTCTGACTGTGAGCCGGGTCGCCTCTCCACAGATCTGACCTGTAACTCGGTCTGGTTTGGTCTCGATGAGGATAGAAGGGTTTAATGCCATACTGTGAAACATTCCAGACAAAGCACTAACATCTCCATGGAGAAAAGCATTTGATGCGGCAGTAGCTCAGTTGGTAGAGCGCTTGCCTGGTGATCCAGGGGTTGGCGGTTCAAATCCCGCTCTTGACGGGTGGACCGCGTGTGATCCCAGCTCCCACAGATGAGCGCTGCCGTTGTGTCCTTGGGCACTTAACCCCACCTCGCCCCCAGTGTCTGGGGACACTGGTAGCCCCCATGGCAGAAGATACATCAAGGTTGTGACATGAGCCACCCGTGGGAGGATTCTCCAGCTGAGGTCCTGACCAAGAAGATCATGGAGATGGTCCTTGGGCGCAGTAATGTGCTGCCCACTGCTCCTAATAACAGGATGGGTTAAATGCAGAGGACAAATTTCTCCCAAGGGAGACAATAAAAGGCAAATCTTAATCTTAATGCGCCCTCCACCGGAAAAGTTACAATGCACCTTTAATCTTACTACAATACAATATTATATTGTTGTTCATCATCAAAAACGTGCCTGAAGTGGTTTTAGAGGTCATCCATGCATGTTTGTGTAATTTGGCGATTTCTCCCAGGCCCTATTCAAACCCTCCTTATGGTTAGCTGTAAGATCTTGTCCAGTGCTCTGCCCACAAGCCATATATATATCACACGACAGTTCTCCATAAATATACAAAAACATGGCACAAAACTGTACACAAAATCTTCACAAACCGGATGCGATGTGCAATAGTTTCTTTAGCGGAATGCACAGAAAGGTAAACTTCTAAAACACGTTACATACATTGTTTTCGGCAAATATAAAATTTTTAAAACAATAAAAGGTAACATGGTGACCTAAATATGTGTTAAATGTTAAATACCCCCCCTGCCATGTTCTTTTTTCCATTGAAAACATCAAGCCAAGATATCAGATCTGCATTTTTCCAGGTATTTTTTGGCAATAAAAATATTTCACTAGCTAGGACCACACCATTAACATAATGCAGTGAAGATATTTATTATTGAATGATAGTGGATGTCTGAGTGAATAGGCAGTAATGGCTGGGTTGAGACGATGGGTGGGGGCTCCGTCTCAATCTTCGATTGGCCCAGCGGAACGGGACCCCCCCCCTTTAGGAGATGTCTTGTGGCTGAAAGACAAACGAGATAGGGGTGGGAGGGAGGGATCGATTTAACCGAGACGAACTGGAATGAAGGGATGAATGGCTATAAATAGCTCCGGGAAATTAGAGGTGTGGTTATGGTGAACTGTGATTCGCTGGTGAGGAGGAGAAGGTGGTTGAGGCGTGGTCCTGCTCCTGAATTTCAGTTAATCACATTAACTCCATCTGTAGATAGCGAGATGTGAAACATTCCAAGAAAAACAACAACAAACATCTCCATGGAAACTTAGCAAGTATGCTCGACCCCCATCAGAAAAGTTACATAATGCACATTTAGGACCTGTTTATACGAGAACGCTTATGGGTAAAAACGACAATATATTTTATCGGAAGTGCCTTTCGTTTACACGGTGACGGCGTTTTTGGGGCCTAAAAACGCAAAAATCTGAAACCACCCTCCAGAGTGGAAAAGTGAAATACTCTCCGCTGTAGCGTTTCCGTGTAAACTGCCCAAGACGCAAAACTAGTCAGATCTGCTCACGTCGCGTACGCGTTTATGTCACATAGATGCGGCAGTTCAGGGAAACAAACATCGCACCCACACACGTCTGCGGTCTTTACTCTTCTTCCCGCACAAGTCTTTCTCACACTCTCACAGCCACACAGACGGCCAAGACAAGCGACTTCCGCATGAGGCACTTCAAATGTAAAACCCGATGTGATTTTATATTTTCTAATTATGGAACTATTTTCAGTACAATATTCAAAAACATGTCAACAAAAATACAAGTCACTGAAATGTTTGGAGCGGAACTTAACAACTCATTTAAAACGAAACTAGAACATTTTATTTTGAAGTTTTACCTTTCCCTTTTCCGGTACAGTCGTGGTTAGAAATGTAACTTGACGCTGTTGTGATGTTTTGTTTTGTTTTTTCAGTCCAGTTATTTACAACGCCTCCATTTGTGGCTTTTGCGTCCACTTTTGCATCTTCGTATAAACAAACATTTCCTGTTGAGAACGCTCGTCTAAACGCGGATAGAAAATTGAAGACGAGACGCCACTTTTGCATCTTCTGTTTTGATCGTCGCCGTATAAATGTAGCAAATCAGTCACTACTCAGGTAAAAATGGAGATATGATGTCTTTCCTCATTACTTTTGACATTACTATGGGTTTAATACTGATTATAAGTAATATATTTGAAAACTAATGTGAACTCAATTTCTTGCTGTGTAAACACATTTAAAGCATCCCCCTGACTCCGACAAACAAATGGTCTGAATAACCACATCAATATAATCACTTTTGTTGACATAATAATAAGAAGAAAGAAATTAGCCAGTATACAGACGATTTATGACTGATAAAAAACGGTATTTATTATACTTTCCAAGATACATTCTATTCAATTGAAATGTCAATAAACACTCAGTTTTAACTTAACAATACTCTTCTAAATAAGGACCGGATAGATCAACAAAAATTGTGAAAAAAAAAAAAAGCTCGAAACAAAATAAATAAATAAAAAATAAACAAATATGAATTGAAGCATATATTGCACATGGATATGAGTGTCAATTTTGTAATTTTTGAACAGTTCCCAGCAATTCCCATCAATGCAGAACCATACCGAGTTGAATGCACGTATATTTTGGTTGCATAAGAAACCTTGAACAAGATAATTGGCAGAGATATAAGAGTAGTGGTGGTAATAGTAATAATAAAAGGAACTGCCAGGACTAGATCAGGCTTAAGGTCACGATAAAAAAAAGGAAAAGATCACGTTTCACAACCAACACTAGTTTGCTTGCGCCACTCGGGTCAAATTCCACCAAGAACAACAAAGCTGACAGTCCCAGTTTGATGCCTTTACAATCCTTTCCTCTCTGCTCTTAAAGATGCACTGCGAACTTTTCTGCTAGAACGCTAAGGGAGTGTGATGTCACTGATAGCGTTCTGCTCCAGTCAAATGAAGCTAACCGAGGCAAGCGGTTACAGTGGTGAATTTAGAGTTCTATATGAGGATTAGGAATTTATTAAAGGTCCCATGGCATGAAATTTTCACTTTCTGAGATTTTTAAACGTTAATGTGAGCTCCCCTACCCTGTTTAGCCCCCCCCCATGGCTAAAAGTTGCGAAATGTGTAAACTGAGCATTTGCGATCCTTTTCTGCGTTAGAAAAAAACACAGTTCAAACGGGCGATTCTGAACAAGGCAACTATGTTACGTCACATCGAAAAAAGAAATGCAAATGCAGTTCCACCACTCTGGATGTCCACCCCCTGTCTCTGGAAATCACGCCCAGAGAGTTTGGACTGCGAAGGAGCTACGCAATGCGAAATGCGTTTTTTTATTTGCCTGGAGGCACGTGCGAGTGTTTCTAGGCTCGGAAGTCCTTTACCCGACCCTCTGGACCTCTGAAACAGCAGTGGTTTAATTTTATTTTCTGTGAAAATGTGTTTTTTTTAATTGAAATGCCTCTCTTTTCTTCCTCCGTGCTTAAAACGCGGAAGTGGGAGACAGCGCACAGTAACAAGGAACCAGCAGAGCATTTCCCCCCCCACCCCCCCACCCGCTCCTCTAACCTATCTGTGTCCTTCTCATTTGCATTCAAGCAACAAGGCCCAGAATGAGTTGTTCAGAGAGATATTTTCTGACTCTGACTCTGTCTTTCTCATGCACTGAGGCTTGATTTTGAAGGATTCATTTACAGTATTAGGGAACCATTAAGGCACCATATAAAAGCATCAAGAAGTACCATGTCATGGGACCTTTAACAAGCAAAAAAAAAAGAAAAAAAAAGAAATGAAAACAACAGGATCATGTAGAGAGAGAGGGGTGACCATTTTCCAGTGTGAAGTTCATTGAAGCCAGTCGATGGAGCCGGAAGCGCATCCAAGCTCACTTCCTATTTGAAATGCGACAGCTAGCAGGTTAGCTATGCCCATTTACAGTCTATGGTCTCAATGGAGATCTTACAGCCCTGCCAAAAATGTTCCATAATACTATGTGTCAACAAGAGATAAGCAGGCGAAGAGACCAAGTTAGATGTCATGATATCTGTGTTTCAAGGTAGGTTTCACAGAATAAATGCAAGATAGAGGAGTATACTTCGAAGCATTGCATGAAAAGCAATGAATGAATGAATAAAAAGCAATAAAATAATTTAAAAGCAGTAAAATAATTGAATAATTTAGTTAATCAATCGGTTGATGGTATCTTAGTCAAACAAAATCTGTATTTGTTGCAGCAGATAAGGGAAGTTAGTGAGGGAGTTGGCTGAAGACTTATACTTATATTTTTGGTATTTATGTAAAAATGAAGATCAAACTCATGATTCACAAGTTGAATCTGCAGTTTTTGCATGAACTCCCCCTGCAGGTGTACTCTTGTGAGTTTGGGTCAGATACATAGAGATCCATAATAGCATTGAGAGCTTTTGTCACATCCCATTTTTATTCGACCAAGAAATTCTTTTGTCGACAGCAGCTCTAATCTAAAAAGACAAAAAAGTGGTAAACCCTCTACCAGAAAAGTTACACAGTGCACTTTAAATGAAACCAAATACTCTTTAAATAATCTCGTATAGAAAAATAAAGCAACTATGTCTGCCTTTTGGACTACAGATCTGACCAGAGGGGCTGGGAGAAGGATTATACCATTTGAAGTCCGTTAAATGTCTCATCTTGTAATTTACAAACCAGTCCCACATATACAAATAATGTAAGACATACAAAATAAATTTCCAGGTTTACGCTTACATGGCAAGCAGCTTTAGTAATATAGTTTTTTAATTACATTTTTTCAACTTTTTCTTCAGAAATAAGTCCTCTGACAGTGAATGTGCCGTTTATATCTCACCCCAAAACAGTTTTTTTGAACTTTTGAAGAGAAACACCATTCATTAGACACTATATTTAACATGGCTCTTTACACAAAAAAAACAAAAAAACATCAAGAAATCATTCCTAATAGCGGTGCCTTGTTGCCTTTTTCCAAATGGAGTACCACTCGCATTTTTAATCCATAAAAAAGTCAAAGAGTTTATGCAGAAATCCCAAATGCAGTTTACAGTGAAATATCTGTAACCTTTGCAACTAGGACTGAGCACAACTTTCATGAAGCAAAAATAGACGAATTGTTTGAAATCTTTTGGGGAAAAAAAAAAATTAAAATGGTTAAAATGGTGAGGTATCTTCTCAAGCACTGTTTTTCAAGACCCTTGCGGTTGAATTTGGTTGGGAAACAAATGAACCAAAAATTTAAAAAAAATAAAAAAAATGAAATATTTCTATAGCAGCAAACTGACTAGTCTGTGTAGTCGCTGTCCAGTCCCTGTTGTTCATGTACGCACATAGTTTGACTCACGGTGAATAATCCAGAATAGTTTTTTAACTTGCAAATGTATCTACGGCGATTCGAGTGCTAGCTTTTTAGTGTATGGAGCCATTTCGTCCATCTCTGCATTGGTCATTACGGATTCCCAGAAGGCACTTTTTTGCTATGTGTAGGAGAGAGATAGAGAGGCCCAAAGCGAAGGAGATGAAGGAGGAGGGAGAGGAGGAAGAAGAGGAGGAGGTTTGAATGATATGTTTGTGTGGCTAAAAGAGAGAGGGGGAGAAGCAAATCAAGCTTGAAAAGACAGATGACTTTGGCTTTCCGTCTGCCCGCATGGAACCAATGGACGAAATTAAAAACAAAAATAGCATCCTTACATTTTACTCAACGCAGTCTGCTCTTCTAGCACCTGTAGGTAGTCTGGCGTGCCTTGGAGCTTGGCTTTTAACTCATAATATTCACTTTTCCTCTGCTCCACCACAATCTTGCTATGATTCCCGCCGATTAGTGATGTCTTTTTCATCTTTCTATCCAGACTTCTACTATCTGGATAGCGTATCTCGTACCCTCCCATCCCTATACTGTTGAAATCGCTTTTTCTGTCCAGGAAATTTTGAATAAACATGCTCGGCTCTCTGTTCGGAAGAAACTCCTCCAGTTCGTCAATGGTGCTGAGTCTTTTATTTCGTTCCAAGGTTGATAAAGCGTCTTTATCCTTATCACAGTTTCGGAGGATGATCTTTTGCCTTTGTGAATCCGCAAACTTGAACCCTGCATCTAAATCGGAATTCCTGCCAATTCCGCATGTGTGGCTCTTCCCGATATGTTCGATAGTTTGCGGGATAAAAGTCTCTCCTCCCAAATCGTCGCCAGGAATCGCACATTTTTTCCCTGATTTGTGGTTATGTCTGCGAAGTTGCAATGACATTGACCCACACTCTTGACTACCTAGTCCTTCTTGCCTCCCAGCTGGTTTCTTATTCCGCCTTAAAACAAATACCAAGAGACAAAAGGCCACAAAAACAGTTAATATAAGCACTACAAGAATGCTCAAGATCATTATAGACAGTGGGACAGGTCCGCCATTGGCTGCTTTTCCGACTCCCGCAGGGGACAAGGAAGTCAAAACTGGAGTAGCGCTGGTTAGAATGAACGGACGCCTGTGGATAAGTTTTGGACATATGATTTCGCTTTTTAAGTTTCTCAATTCTTCGTTGGAAAACTGCAAGGGTGAGGCGCATTTCACCTCTTTGCCTGCTACTCCGTCATTTAGCTTCTCTAGCCAGAGTTTTAGCGCAACCAAATCACACGAACAGTCCCATGGGTTACCTTCTAAGTCTATTTGGGTCAATGATTGCAACTGGTCCAGCACTCCACTCACAGGTAGTGTCATGAAGTGATTGTTTTTCAAATTTAGTCTTGCCAAAGGTACACCAGCGAATACGTAAGCAGGCAAGCTCCGTAGTACGTTATTGTTGAGATAAAGGAGCTGTAGATTGGGCATTGAGTCGAAAGTTCCAGCTAGGATTTCTTTAATAGCATTGTACTCCAGATACAGATACTGCAAGTTTGTCAGACCTAAAAACATCTCAGGGTGTAACTGTTCTAGCTGGTTTCCATTTAAATACAGTCTCCGTAGGTTGGTGAGGTTGGCAAAAACACGATTTGGGACAGTTACGATTTGATTGCTTCCAAGATGGAGGAGGTCTAGTCCTTCAAGTCCCTGGAAATCATTGGGGCTTATGTCTCTGATGTAATTTCCACTTAGATGCAGTTTTTTAGCATTGGGGGGCTTGGGGGTAAGATCTGCTAAGGTTTTGATGTTGCGTTCTTGACAGCTAATGCTAATTCCAAAATCTGAAGGATGCGCCTTGCAGCTACAAGGTTGTGGACACATTATAGGTGGTGTCCGGGGTTCAAACGATATTTGGCTATTTCTTCTTAACGGCGGTGATCCTGCCACTATACCGTTACCATAAATTTTAGAAGAGTCTGTTGTTTTTGGTGATGTCGTAATTATTGGCAATATGGTTGTGGTGGACGGCAACGGCGGCATCCTCACATCGAAATCGCTCGCAGTCCCCATTGGGCACAGTTCTTGCTTGTTAGTCTCTTTCAGTAGCCGCCCGTACAGATCATTTGGCGTTTCACACACAGCTTCCCCGATAAAAATATTGTACGGCATATTTTCTAGCCATGCTTTGAGTGGCGCTAGGTCACAGGTACAGTTCCAAGGGTTATCATCCAATTGCAGTTCTACAATTCTACCGATGTGCTCCAAAACTCCAATGTACGGTAGCTTTTGGATCCTGTTCCCTCTAATATCCAGGTGTGTCAGCGACGCAAATCTGAATATGTTATCTGGTAGAGCTTGTATTAGATTATCATTGAGGATTAGCACTTTTAGCTTGTGGAGTTTGTTAAAAGCTCCCTTCTCGATGTATTTGATCAAATTGTAGTCGGCTTGGAGGTATTCCAAGTTCTCCACACCAATAAACGTGTCCGCGCGTAACACTTTGAGTTCATTGTTGTTCAAATGAAGCTGTTTTAAAGAGCTCATACCGGAAAAAGCTCCACCTTCGATGTTCTGGAGGTTGTTGTTGCCAAGTTGCAGCGACACAGCATGGGTGAAATTCGGAAAAGAGTTCGGATACAGAATATTCAAAATGTTGTACTGAAAGTTCAAATGATACAGCTGCGAAACTGGTGGGATCAGCTGCGTTGGTCGGTACACGGTTAGCTTCTCACAGTTGACGTAGAGGACATTCTCCACGGACATGCACGCGCACACGGAGCACGTTTCTGCCATGAGCTCCAGGGCGGAGGGGTCGGCCATGGTGGGGCTGTCCGAGGAGGAGGGGGAGAAGGAGAGGGACGAGGAGAGGGAGCCCCGGACACAGGACAACAGCGCTGCCAGCAGTCGTACAAGCAGCATCTCGCCGGTTACAAGTCCTCCCCCACAAAACCATTTAGTGACCTTCAAGACAAGACACAAAAGAGACAGTTACAGACCGTTACATAGAGCAAAAAGGGCATAAGGCAATCATGAATACATCTAAGCAAAATCAAAACATGCATAGACTTAAAGGGCCCATATTACACTGTTTTCTGATCGATGTTATAATGTTGTTTATGGAAGATAATTTGTTTGTAACTCTGAATTTGAAAAAAAGTGGAAATTCAGTCAAAATCTGATGGAACAAATTATCTTCCATAGTTGTTTCCTCTACAAAAACACACCTGGAGTTGTGTTTTGTTTCATTCACACATGATTCACACACAAACCCTGCAGATTTAGGCTGAGTTCTTCTGTCAAACAGAAATCACTTTGTTCCACCTTTGGTCCAGTGTTTTTAAACTCAATACGACTTCCTTAGAATCATTTGGATGGACCGAATCAAACCTGGAAATCACAAAAATAGATGAAAATGGTCGATGATAATTTGACATCGCAAGGTGGAACAGAGCATTCTGAGCTTTGAAGAGTAGACAGACTAATGAAGGATTACTCAAACATGTGTGAATGAAACAAAACACAGCTCCAGGTCTGTTTTTTGAGGAGGTAACAAATGGCTAAAAGCTTAGAAGAATCAGTTTTGCATGATATAGGACCTTTAAAAAAGCTATATAAAATTATTTAGTTGGGACACTGGACATATTTTGAAGAGAAATTAATAATAGTAAAATAATAAATATGACTAAATATATAATTATTATTATAATGGAGCGAGTGTACAATAGAACTAAACCAGGGCCAGTGATTTGGATCTTGACAAAAGATTCACAGTGGCTTCCTAAAAGCTAGCCTACTAAACTCCTTGAAGTATATTAAAGAGCTGTTGTAAAGATAACAGTTCTATAACATCTTTACTTACCATAAAACGGTTTTATTTTAAGACTGCAATTTGCCAAGATGTTGGGGTTGCCAATTTCTACACACAAATGAAGGGTTTCTGAGATACGAATACTGCAGTCCATAACACGTGATATTTTAGACTTATAACATTTTATATTGAATCACTACTTTGTACATTACCAGTCAAAAGTCAAAGACACACCATCTTATTCAATGTTTTGTTTTTTTTATGAATGTTTTTTTTCTACATTTTATATGCAAGAAGAAGACATCAAATATATGAAGTAATACATATCAAGAAAAAGGCTAAAGGTGCATTATCTAATTTTTCTAGTGGAGGATCAATCAGATGTCTCCATGGAGATGTTTTTGCTTTTGCTTTGTCTGGAATGTTTCACAGTATAGCATTAAACCTTTCTATCTTCATGGAGACCAAACCAGACCAGGTTATGGGTCAGATCTGTGGAGAGGAGACTCCGCTCAATCAGAATTCCTTTCAAGGCTTTTCTAGGTATTTTTGAGCTATAAAACCACATATAATTCAATACATATAAGTTAGAGTGCTGTTTAATGACATACTACTAACATATCCATAGAAACGGGCAGGTGACAGATACTCAGTGAAAAAGTTACATAGTGCACCTTTAAATAAATAATAAATAACTGCACAAAAAATTTGAATGAGAGGGTATGTCCAAATATTTGACTTTTAGTGTACTTAAATTGAAACAGTAATATTTGACAATTAACAAGTAACGTTTTTTTTTTACAATCTGAGCCTTATTTCGGTAATAAAACAAGTTGTTTTACTCACCCATAGCACTTTGGTGTCATATGGAGCACTTCCAGAGATGTTTTAGTTTAGAGATCTCCGTAACGTGAGTTCTCGGGGCACATGTTTGCGGTCTCCAAATAACACAAACTTTAGCACTTTTCAAATCATAGAAGCTCGATGTCTTAGTCTACGATTTCGTTTGGTCAAAAGTGGCCTGTAATCCGAGATTTAGCCATACTTTCGAGTAGATGAGGACGCCAGTGCGCATGTGCGGAGTCACAGCTTATTTCGCTCTCAGCTCCCAGGACCCAAACATGAAACGCAAAGCTGTAAATTATGGATAAATCTCGGATTACAGGCCACTTTTGCCACTCAAAGGAAAGTGTAGACTAAGACATCGAGCTTCTATGATTTGAAAAGTGCTAAAGTTTGTGTTATTTGGAGCCCGCACGGGGCATATTACATGCTCGGGGAATATATTATATGCCCCGAGCTATGGCTAGAAGTCGCGCTAGGCTAACGCTAATCTAAAACATCTCTGAAAAAGCTCCATATGACACCAAAGTGCTATGGGTGAGTAAAACAACTTGTTTTATTACCGAAATAAGGCTCAAATTGTAAAAAACGTTACTTTTCCTTTAACAGTGCACTATTCTAGTAGAGGGTCTGCCATCTGCCTGTCTCATGGTGATGTCATTGCTTTGCCTATGTTCCACAATATGGCTTTAAACAAATATATCTTGTATTTATTCATTTACAGATGCTTCTAAATCTCAAAACTACCGCAAAGATCTGACCTGTAACTTACATCAAGCTGAGCAGGTGGTGGACCGTCGACCAGAAAAGTGACACAGTGCACTTTTAACTGAATTGCTTATTACTGATTTGACTATAATGCATGCATGCAATATTTTGTTTTAAACTGTTCATCGCTATAGCAACAGTCTTATTTTTTCCTCTCACTCTGAAACCCACAAACAGGGCAGCTCGATTACGCCAAAATTATAATCACATTTGACTCATTAGTGAAATTAGTATTATTTCTACTTTTATACTGTGAAGATTAATCTACTGAGAAAGAGTAAACCAAATTATATGTACGCGTGTTCCATTCATTTTCCCATAGACTTTACAGAAAATGCAGTGCTGTTGCCTGGAATGTTCCATATTATGACCATCCATCTATCATTTATTCACTGTGGGTGTTTTTGTTGCTCAAAAATACAATAATTCCTTCTGTGAATAGCACATCTCTCCACAGATCTGAGCTGTAACGTAAAGTAGTGCTGTAACCTGTTTGTCTCCCTTGTGATAGATTGGTTTAATTTATCCTGTGGAACATTCTAGACATTCTAGTCAAATGTGATTTTTGAGAACTGACGAAGCCTCTCGGATGAGCGGCGAAACGGTTTCGACCAAACAAACTTTGTCCAGTTGACAAATTGAATTTCTTCTTTTATCATTCTAGACAAAGCAATAACATTTCCATGGAGACAAGCAGGTGACGGACCGCCCAGTAGAAATGTTACACAGTGCACCTTTAAGAGTTCAAAGATATTCCAAACTAAGCAGTTACGTACGAAACCAAACTAAAGATTCAGCAGAATGTCTGAGTAATTTTAATAGCAGTTTATAAAGTTTCAGAGACAGCTTTTAAATATTACAGGTCTTGTGGTCATAGTTACCGTAGCTGATTAGCCCTGAGCAAGCTTTAAAACTTGAAATACTAATTATTTTTGGCAAGTCAATGAGAAATGAATGAGAAATGTACTTCCAGAACCATTAGGAAAGCGTCTCAGGTTCATGTTTTGAATGGCAGAATGGGCACACATATTATAAACACAAAGTCAGAAGTAATATCACATTAATTAGTCATAATATTAGACAATTATCATAATAGAACATAAGTGAAATCTCTATTATCAGTGGAAGATCCGTGGAGGGTCCGTCAAACGCTTTTCTCCATGGAGATGTTATTGCTTTGTCTGGAATATTTCGCAGTACGGTATGAAACCTTTCTATCTTCATGGAGACCAAATCAGACCAAGTTGCAGGTCAGATCTGTGGAGAGTAGGGGTGGGTATTGGCAAAGAAGTCACGATTCAATTAGAATCACGATTCATATGCCACGATGCGATACTATCACGATGCATCACGATACTTGAATTATTGCGATGCATTGCAATATATTCGACATACTTCAGTGAAAATGTACCCAAAAAAAAGAGGATAACTTAAATATCAGTGGCTGTGTATCTGGGTAGTGTCTTCAATTGATACATAACTCTGAGCAACTCAATTCATAACTGAATTTATTGAATAACAAAAACAAATAAACCAAAAGTGCATAGGATTTTTTCAAAAAACAAAAAAATGATGTTCAAACATTTGCCATTTTGGAGGTAGCTACCATCATAACAAACAATACCCTTTTCACAAAGAAAAAAGTGCATAGGATTTATAAAAAAAAAAATAAACAAATAATTAATTAATATATTATTAATTAATAAAAATCGATTTTTGGCATCAAGAATCGATGCAGCATATTGTGAAAGTTAGTACCGCGATGCATTGTCATGACGATTATTTTGCACACCCCTAGTGGAGAGGCGACCCCGCTCAGTCAGAATTCCTTTCAAGGTTTTTCAAGGTATTTTTGAGCTATAAAACCACCTGTAACTGAATGAATGTAAGGCAGAGCTGTTTAATGTCGGTCAGAGCTATGACATCTCCATAGAAACAAAAAGATAATAAACCTCCGACCAAAATGTTACATAGGTAAAATACAGATACCTACAATATGGACTTAAAGGCAAATTAACGTTTTTTTTTTACAATCTGAGCCTTCTTTCGGCAATAAAACAAGTAGTTTTACTCACCCATAGCATTTTTCTGTCAATTGGAGCAGTATCGCAGAACTTATGTTGAGCCGTTCTGTTCTAGTAATGATCCCGTATCCGTTAACATGGTGCTGTATCATATGCTCGGGGCATTACTTTGCGGTCTCCAAATAACACAAACTTTAGCACTTTTCAAATCATAGAAGCCCGATGTCTTTATGTAAGATATCGTTTGAAGCAAAAGTGGCCTGTAATCCGAGATTTAGCCATAGTTTCGAGTAGATGAGGACGCCAGTGCGCATGCGCGGACTGTGCTATCAGCTCCTGGGCCCCAAACATGAATCGCAAAGCTGAAAACTATGGATAAATCTCGGATTACAGGCCACTTTTGCTTCAAACGATATCTTACATTAAGACATCGGGCTTCTATGATTTGAAAAGTGCTAAAGTTTGTGTTATTTGCAAAGTAATGCCCTGAATACAAATGCTAACGGATACGCTACAACATAACTTTCTTCAAACAGCTCCAAATGACACAAACGTGATATGGGTGAGTCAAACGACTTGTTTTATTACCGAAAGAAGGCTCAGATTGTAAAATAACGTTACTTTTCCTTTAAGCAATGTTTTTTTCCCGTTTATTCTTCATTAGCTTCCACCACTGACTATTATAACTTTGATTACGCTCCTCTAATCTACTATAAATAAAGATAAAAAGGGGAAAAAAAAATAATACACACCATCTTTCTGTTCTTTTTTGTTTCCTGTATTTATAGCTACATCAAGGCTATTTCATAATTGCTCAGGCCCAGAACAGTCTGCAGCGCTTGTGTTCGATCTCCCTCCACACATCTATTTCTACGCACCCAAGCCGGGACCTTTTTAATTAACCGCTTTAATTAAAATCACTGCAACGACGCATTTTCTCTTTGTCTCAGTTGTCCATTAATCACTAGACACTTTCATCAGCCTTCAGGAAATGCTCAACCCTACAGTGTATATCAACACCGCCGATGCATTCTTTACCATTACAAGACGATTACTATCTAAAGGCCCATATTGTGCCATTTTCTGATCTGTTCTAACGTTTCCTCATCACAAACAGACCTGGAGTAGTCTGGTTAACACCTGACCATATCACAAGTGAGATATGGGTCTGGAAACTCGCTTCGAAAAATCCCGTAGCGGAGGTGTGGTTAGCGATTGCCAACGGCCGTTTATTGGGTGTTATGAATGTCTATCATTGAGCGTATACGTAAGTCCATAGCCAATCATGTCAGTTGTCAGTTCAAACTACAAGCTTCCGTTTGTCATGTAGTACGCGTCACCGTCTTGCCACACCTCCTCCGCTCTCTGATTGGGGCCCTAAATCTGGGACTCTCGCTTGGACGAGTTTCCAGGCCGCCTTCCAGTTCGAAACGAACGGAAGCGGCCTGGGAATTCCCAGGCTAGACCTGGAGTTGTGTTTTGGTTGTGTCTCTCCTGAGCTTAAGTGAAAATGTAGCTGTTCACTTGAAAACTACCACTTCATGACATCACAAGGTGGAATGAGCATTTTGAGCTTTGGGGATGTGGACAGACAAATAATAAAGGATTACTCAAACATGTGTGAATGAAACAAAAACAACTCCAGGTCTGTTTTTGAGTAGGAAACAACATCCGTCACCGTCCGTCACCTGCTTGTTTCTATGGATATGTCATTGCTCTTCGTGGAATGTTCCACAGTGTGACATGAAACAGCTCTACCTTACATTTTTTATTCAATTCCAGGTGGTCTTATGGCTCAAAAACACCTAGAAAAACAGGCATTCTGACCTGTAACTCAGCCTGGTTTGGTCTCCATGAAGATAGAGAGGTTTAATACCATACTGCAAAACATTCCCGACAAAAGCAACAAACGCAACATCTCCGCTTGACGGACTGTCCACAAGTTACATAATGCACCTTTAAAGCTCACAAGTCAATTTTGTGTGATATAATTCCTTTATTAGAGCTTTTTTTTAAAGCTATTCACTCTTTGCTTTTCTCCTTCTTAGCTTGGCAGGCCCTTTTCCTTTGACTGGGTTTAATTTGAAGCATTCTTATCTTGATTCAAAGCCGAGCAGGATATTAATTAGGGGAGAGCAAACACAGACCTGAGGAAAAGGGGCGACACATTGGCAGGTCAATAAAAAACTAATTTCTTCTCATTTTGGAAGCTAATATAGAGGTTTGCTTAAAGGTAAAAGAGGCGGGAGCTACTGGTGTTAAAATAGCCATGACTCAATGTGTTTAATGCTGTTTAGTGAAGTTTACAGGCTTAAGAATGAGAGGTGGAAGTAGTTCTCAATGTCAGTACGTGAGTAAAAGTACAATTATTTATCATATGGTTAAAAAATCAGATTGTGTCATAACATCTTGAAGTTCTGCAGTGTTTAAAGATCTTATATTACGCAAAACTGACTCTTGTGAGCTTGTCATGATCTAATGTTGTTCCCTCATCAAAAACAGACCTGGAGTTGTGTTTTGTTTCATTCACACATGTTTGAGTAACTCTTTATTATTAGTCTGTCTGCCTCACCAAAGCTCAAAATGCTCTGTTCCACCTTGTGACATCATGAAGTGGTAGTTAACAGCTACTTTTTACCTTTAGTTTAGTAGAAATGGGCAATTCCATGGCTGAAATCATCCAAATGATTCTAGTGAAGTTGTATGGAGTTTAAAAACACAGTGAAGCACTTACTTATTACCACATGACATCACAAGGTGGAACAGAATGTTTTCTGTTTCAGAAAAGAATATGCAGGGTTTGTGTGTTAAACATGTGTGAATCAAATAAAACACAACTCCAGGTCTTTTTACTAGAAAATAGTGTAATATGTGCCCTTTAAATGGAGACAGTTGTTATGAATATTTATGATAAAAAGATGACATTTGTGGATTTTTTACTTAGAAGATGCTATTTAATAAAAGAATACTAGCTCCTTCACCTAACTGTGGGTGCATTCAGATTTGCACAGACTTAATACTGGGACTAAACCTGGAACAAACCCTAGATTAAATCAGGACTGGAACAGGACCAAACCAAGTCTAGCTCAGGATTAGCTGGGACCAAACCAGGACCAAACCAATAGGATAAAATCATCTATTTGACTTTCTTTTACTGTTATAACTAGGGGTGGCACGGTACACAAAACTCACGGTACGGTACGTACCTCGGTTCAGACCCCATGGTTCAGTACATTTTCGGTACAGTGCAGGAAAAAAATAACATAACCAGAAAGGCTGTCCTCAAAGGCAGCTTTTTATTGTTTAAATCTCCAGCTGAGATCGCTGCAACTTAAAACCTGTAAGTAAAACAAGTGAACACGCAAGCACCACATTGAGGTGTCATATATTGATATACTGATTGATTACTGAGCTGGGTACATCAGTGAAGTTTGAACACATGGGTACCTTCACATACAATACACACAAGTACCTAAACACTTTTTACATTCACATAGCTCAGTGAACATGAGCTATAGGCCTGGCCTATACCACAGATAACAACATAACGCTGTTTTAAACATGTGCATTTTGCAATAACAAACTGTGTACAGCTGTGTACACCTTCATTCAATTTTTCAACTGCGGGGTCTTTTTTATATATCTTTGCAAATTCGTTAAACTTCTACTGGTGTGCGGGCCGCGCTCCGTCTGGAGCTGCGGATACCGCACGTCAGCGAGCGCACGTGCAGCTCTTTCGCATGTGTAACGTGTATCACAGGGCAGGTTAAACTTTATAAAGCTTCCTACCTGCCCGTGCCGCTGCTCGCCTTTCTCTCCTCCTGTTCATAGCACGCATACGCCATACCGTGACTTTCATCCCTGTGTTTACATGTTCATGGACCAATCAGGGCTCGCAAATGGCAATGGTTAAAGAGTCCTCAAGGAAACCCTTGCAAAATGAAAGTCCTGTGGTCAGTTCAATATTAAACCTTTGTACCGTATATTCTTCATCAAAATGCGCACCGAACCGTGACCCCCGTACCGCGACGCTTCAATACGAATACATATACCGTGCCACCCCTAGTTATAACCTATAAGATCAATTGCCTATTACAACCTTACAACATCTAAAATAAATTAAGTTTCAGAAATTCTCGTCTGAAAGTACTATTTCTTCAGATCTTACACATTTTACTGTGCAGGATCATGAAATAGCCACAATTCTCATTGTTTCTGACTTGAACCTTATTTGGACAGGTTTAGTCCTAATTTAGTCCAGATTTAGTCACAGTTTGGTCTCGGTTTAGTCCTGATGTAGACTTGGTTTGGTTCTAGTCCTTGTTATATAGTCCCGGTTTAGTGTCGGTTCAGTTCTGATGTAGACTTGTATAGGTTTGTTTCTAGTCATTGATGTTTAAACCAGGTTTAGTTCAGGTTTAGTCCAGGTTTAGTCCTGGTTTAATCTCAGTTTAGTCCTAATGTTGACTTAGTTTGGTTCTAATTCTTGTTGTTTAACCAGGTTTAGTCCTGATTTAGTCCAGGTTTAGTCCCGGTTTGGTCCTGGTTTAGTCCAAGTTTAGCCCTGATGTAGACTTGGTTTGGTTCTAGTCCTTGTTATTTAGTCCAAGTTTAGTGTCAGTTTAGTCCTGGATTAGTCCTTATGTAGACTTGTAGAGGTTTGTTTCTATTCGTTGATGTTTAGACCAGGTTTAGTCCTGGTTTAGTCCTGGTTTAATCTCGGTTTAGTCTTGATGTAGACTTAGTTTGGTTCTAGTTCTTATTGTTTAGACCAGGTTTAGTTCTGATTTAGTACAGGTTTAGTCCTGGTTTGGTCCCGGTTTAGTCCCAGTTTAGTCCTGACATAGACTTGGTTTGGTTCTAGTCCTGGTTACTATCTTACTAGACCTAAAATAAATGAACATTTTCAGAAAGTACTTTTTGTTCTTTTCAAATCTTACAACCAATCAGTTTACAGTGCTGCATCATGAAATAGCCACAATTTGTGCTGTTTAAGATTTGCTGAACCTGTATTTCTTATTATTTTATTTAACACATTGATTCTGTATGTTATTGTTCAAGGTTAGTCCTGGTTTAGTCCTGGTTTAGTCCTGGTTCATTCCCAGGCACCCACATATTGACTTTAGGTTTTCCTGCTCTGTTCCATTGTACAGAAAATGGAGGTTGTAGTCTCTAGTCTTCTGTACACAATATAATAGAAGTAATATTACGGAACAGGTATTTGACGGACCCTCCACCAGGGAAGTTGCACTATGTACCTTTAAATCCTGGCCAGTCTTTTGGTCATTGTATTTTTATTTGCATAGCACCATTTTAAAACAGCAAATATAGCATTTGTTATTTTTTATTTAGCAGAACTGGTTTAATTGTTTTGTTTTGTGTAAATAACTATACAAAATTGAGTAGAGCAGATGAGTTGGTACAGATGGTGTTACAAATACGTGTAATCTATGGTTTAGTCCTGGATCCATTTTGTTCTTGCTCAGTTCGTGAATTCTACTTTTAGCACAATTTGAAAATGTCCGGTACAGATTTAGTCTTGTTTAGAGCAGCTTTCATCCCCAGATCACTCAGACTGGAACTAAACCCAGAGCCAAACCTGGACTAAAGAACAAGAACTAGAACCATACCAAGTCTACATCACGGCTAAACTGAGACTAAACCTGGACTAAACCTGGACTAAATCAGAACTAAACCTGGACTAAACTAGGACTAAACCTGGACAAAACTGGGACTAAACCTGGACTAAACAACAAAGGTTAGAACCAAACCAAATCTACAGCAGGATTAAACTGGGACTAAACTTGGACTAAACCAGGACTAAACCTGGACTAAAGAACCAGGACTAGAACCATACCAAGTCTACATCACGGCTAAACTGAGACTAAACCTGGACTAATTCAGGACTAAACCTGGACTAAAGAACAAGAACTAGAACCATACCAAGTCTACATCACGGCTAAACTGAGACTAAACCTGGACTAAACCTGGACTAATTCAGGACTAAACCTGGACTAAACAACAAAGACAAGAACCATACCAAGTCTACATCACGGCTAAACTGAGACTAAACCTGGACCAAACCTGGACTAAATCTGAACTAAACCTGGACTAAACTAGGACTAAACCTGGTCAAAACTAGGACTAAACCTGGACTAAACAACAAAGACTAGAACCAAACCAAATCTACAGCAGGATTAAACTGGGACTAAACTTGGACTAAACCAGGACTAAACCTGGACTAAAGAACCAGGACTAGAACCAAACAAAGTGTACATCAGAACAAAACCTGGAATAAACTGGGACTAAATCTGGATTTAACAAACAAGACTAAAGTGGGACTAAACTGGGACTAAACGGAGACTAGAACCAAAGCCAGTCTACATCAGAACTGAGCTCAAATGAGAATGAATATATGTGAATGCGTTTAGTCCTCACTTGTTACTTCGGAGTTAGCACCCGTCTGGATTAGAGCCCCACTAACGTCTGTAATCTGTAATCACGCAGTCCGACAATATTATTTTATCCTCAAATAGTCCGCGGCTGCACAATTCTCACTGATCACTTGTACAGTTAACGTAAAAATAGATTAGTCTCAGTTCAGACCTGGTTTAGAACAGTTTGGGACTGGACTTTTGCGGGATTTTGTATCAATAAGTGAGCCTCAAATTCTGCAATATTGAAATCGGTTGTTTTTCTCCCTGGAATTGGTAAAGGTGCACTGTGAAACTTTTCTGGTGGAGGTTCCGTCACCTGCACGTCTCCATGGTCATGTTATTGCTATACCTGGGATATTCCACAGTATGGCATTACGCAAATATCGTGTAGGTGTTTTCTGCCCTAAAAACTAGAGCAAAAACAGCATTATTATTATTACTGTAGAACATTTCATGAAAAAAAAACAGGTGGTAGACCCTCTACCAGCAAAGTTACGCAGTGCACCTTTAAGGTTTAGGTGTTTTTTCATCCCCTGTTGAGAAATGGGAAATACAGAATACATAAAAGTGTGGTAGTCCTCGTTTAATATGGGATCAGACCTGGTTTTCTTCTCTTTTCTTCTGTAATACTGCTTGACTCAAATTCCAGTCTTAAATCCTAATAATGTACAGTTTATGTACAGTAATGTTCCAGAAAGTAGCCTTATTTGCAGTCTGTTCATCATTTTAAAGAGGGATTTTAAAACAGTTTTGCTCTCTATTTCTGTAGCTCATTCTTTAGTTACTTGCAGTTCTCTAGCGGTGTCCTTGGTGGGATTATTACCCCCCTCTGATAGTCCTGGTTTAGTTCTGGGCTGCTCCTCCTGACACAATATCAATTACATTATTTTTTGACCCTGTTCGATACAATGATTTAGTCCCCTCACGCTGCCTGGTTACGTCTCCATAAATGTTTAATTGGGGACACTCGTTACTTTAATCACATTTAGTGCCATGCCAATGTCCCTCGGTGTTTTCCGCGTGCGTGTGAGCACCTAAACCCGGTCACAACACAGCTCCTTACCCGAATGCGAGACGGCGACGCGCGCTGGTCCCCTCCGGTACGCGGGGCAGCTGCATGGGCGAGACATGCTCCTGCTTTTGGCGCACAGAAGCGGACGCAACAAGCCGCGCACTCCGCTTATATCTCCATGCAGGCTGCGGATTGCTGTATCCTGTATCAGTCATTCACAAATGTATAAAAAAAAGGAGAAGAAGGGGAGCGCGGAGGGGGGAAAGGAAGGAAGGAAGGAAGGAAGGAAGAAAGGAAGGATGGCGTCCTATTTCACCCGTTGCGTCTCTCGCTGACGGGCTCCTCTTGTTTGGAGAGATCACCCCTCTGCGCGTCGCTTCCCCATCGCCGCTGCGCTACATCCACCGGCAGGCATCGGGTTGACAAATGTGGGCAGGTGGCGAAAGAAGAAGAAGAAGGAAAAAGAAGAAGAAGACGCATAGACATTTAGGAATCCGAGTCAAAAATGTTTGGATAAAAAAAAGTCCCGCATTCTTGGGAGTTAGTGGCCCCTGCATACAGCGACTAATGTTTAAAGCGAGCTGAGGTGGAGAGAGAGAGAGAGAGAGAGAGGAGAGGAGGGAGTAGGGGGGGGTTGCGTGTGTGTTTTAGCAAAGCACACGCATCCAATTATAACGTCCCGAAGTTGCGCACCAGCGGTTTAAAGATTCAAGAAATACCGCGTCCATTGGTGCAACATTGGATACGCGTCAGTCCCGAAAGAACATAAGGATCCTTTATGGGGAAAACGCGAACCGCAGTAGCTTAGTTCTTGCGTAAAACTTGGCAAAACGTCTAAAATATCAGCCTCCAAAAAGCCACACCGGGTAGAAAGCGGAGTACATGCCGGTAAAAACGTGGAAATCCTCGTGAAAGGTGCGGACAAACGAGCGGAAAGCCGCGCGTAAAGATGAATAATGCAGTTTATTGAGAGGCTCGCAGTGCAGCAAACTCCAACAGATCTGGCAAAATGTCAGAGGGAAACTAGTTCACGGAGCGGTTTTTACAGCTGGAAATCCTCACAGAGTCCTCCTGGTTGAAGCGGGAAGAAGAGTTTGCAGAAAATGACAAAATGTGAATACACGAAAAGAGCGTTTTTTATTTTATTTTTGGTCGTTTTTTGTTTTTGTTTTTTTCTTCTAATCCGTTTGCGCGCCTGTGCCGTCCACTGCGCACCGCTGAGCTGAAGCAGAGGCAGAAATGGAAGAAATGCAGAGATATACGAGAGAGGGAGGAGAGGTAGTGCGCGCGAGAGGAAGAGGGAGAGAGAGAAAGAAAGAGAGAGAAACGCGAAGGAGGGGGCCGAGCAGAAACCTTGAAACGAGTCCACTATTTGTGCGCGCACTTTGGGACTGCTTCTAACAGGTCCTCGTGATCACACACACACACACACACCTACACACACAGACACACACGCACACACACACACACGCACACACGCGAGCCATAAAGGCGCGCTCCCGTGCTCTGAGATATGGAGATGGATTGGAGTAAAGGGATGAGGAGAGAGAATGAGGGAGGGAGAGCGTGGTAAGGAGCGGGCACGGGAGCGCGCATGTGAGAGGCATTTTAAACAGAGAGAGGGAGGGAGGGAGATAAAGAGAGAGAGAGAGAGAGAGAGGAGGAAGAGGAGGAGGAGGTGATTATTCAACAGTGCTGCAGTCGGAGGGAGAGAGGTGACTGCGCTCAATCACGCGCCTTTAAAGGTTTCTTTGGGCAGCAGATTAGCAGATAAAGTTATTCAACAATTAGTCTGTCTACAACTCCAAAGCTCAAAACGCTTTGTTCAACCTTGTGACGTCATGTAGTGGTAGATTTTCAAGTTAACAGCTCCTTTTGGCTTTAGTTTTTTAAGAGATTTAAGTCTGAAATTATCCAGATCGTTCTAGTGAATAGGGAAGGTGTATGGAGTTTAAAAACACAGTGCAGGGTTTGTGTGTTAAATGTGTGTGTGTGTGTGTGTGTGGTATATTACAAAACAAAATTCCGCATTTTAACAATATTCATTTCATCTGCTCCCCATCTGTACTAAAGATGTTGTCACTATTTTGTCTGTAAATAAATTCCTATTCCTAAAATAGATTTTTATTTATTCTAAGCTTCATTTGACTGAAGCCGAACGCTATGGGCGACATCACACACACACACACACACACACACACACACACACACACACACACACACATGCACACACACATACACACACACGCACATACACACACACACACACACACATATACACACATGCACACACACACACACACACGCACACACACACACACACATACACGCACACACACATACACGCACACACACGCACATACACACACACACACATACACACACGCACACACACGCACATACATACACACACACATACACGCACACACACACACGCACATACACACACACACACATATACACACATACACGCACACACACACATACACACATACACACACACACGTGTGCGCACACACTCTCTCTCTCCCTGTACACTGTGGTGGGGCTGTAATGACAGGTCTTCTCTCCCCTCTCATCTCTCTGCCTCCCCTCTCCCTCCCTCACTCTCTATCTCTCCCTTTCTCTCAGCCTCTCCCTCTCTCTTTCTATCTCTCTCTCTCTCTCTCTGTCTCCTCCCTCTCTCTTCCTCTCTGCCTCCCCCTCCTTCTCTCTCTGTCTCCCTCCCTCCTTCTCTCCCCCTCTCCTCCTCTCTCCCTCCCTCCCTCTCACTTTATATCTCTCCCTCTTGCTCTGTCTCCTCCCCCTCGCTTTTCATCTCTTCCTCCCTCATTCTCTCTCTGTCTCCTCCCCCTCCCTCCCTCCTTTCTCTCTCTGTCTCCTCCCCCTCTCTCCCTCCCTCCTTATCTCCCTCCCTCCCTCTGCCTCCTCACCCTTTCTGCCTCCCTCTTTCTCAGTCTCTCTGTGTCCTCTTACCCCTCCCTCCCTTCCTGCCTCCTTCCTCTCCCTCCCTCCTTCTCTTTGCCCCCCTTTCTCCCTCTGTGCCTCCCTCTTTCTCTTTCTCTGTCTCCTCCCCCTCTCTCCCTCTCCCCCTCTTTCCCTCCCTCCCTCCTTCTCTCCCTCATCAGACTCTGTTGTAATTAGTGAGGATGCCTCCACAGTGAGTACATGGTGTTTTGATGGAGCTCAGTCTAATTATTCCTTATTCAGCCCAACAGAAGCTTCAGAGAGCCATCATTTGTCATCACACACAAGAGCATTAAAGGGAGACATTGCCCTGTCACTGGAACAAAAAACTGCATTTTACTACAGAGATATACAGTATTGTCCATCCATCCATTTTCTTCCACTTATCCGGGGCCGGGTCGCGGGGACAACAATCTAAGCAGGGACTCCCAGACTTCCTTCACCCAGGACACCAGGACACTTCCTCAGGCTCCTCCGGGTAAACCCCAAGGCGTTCCCAGGCCAGCCAAGAGACATAGTCCCTCCAGAGTGTCCTGGGTCTTCCCCGGGGCCTCCTCCCCGTGGGACATGCCTGGAACACCTCCCGAGGGAGGCGTCCAGGAGGCATCTGGAACACATGCCCGAGCCACCTCAGCTGCTCCTCTCAATGTGGAGAAGCAGCGGCTCTACTCTGAGTCCCTTCCGTGTGACTGAGCTCCTCACCCAATCTCTAAGGGAGTCCCCAGCCACTCGGAGGAGGAAAGTCATTTCGGCCGCTTGTATTTGCGAGCTTGTAATTTCGGTCATTACACAAAGCTCATGACCATAAGTGAGGGGAGGAACGTAGAAATTGAGAGCTTCGCCGGCCGGTTAGCTCAACTGGTAAATCACTGACTCTCCCCGGGGGGAGCTGGGTTCAAATTCCCCTCTGAGCAAGCCAGTGTGAGTCCTTGGGCAAGACCCTTCACGGTACTGCCCCCGGGCGCTGAAAGATGGCTGCTCACTGCTCCTGAAAAGGATGGGTCAAATGCAGAAGTCAAATTTCTCCCATGTGTCACTGTGTGTCATTGTGTGTGAGACCAAATAAAGGCTTAATCTTAATCTTAATCTCAATCTTAATCTTAATCTTTCGGCTCAGGTCCCTCTTCACCACAACGGTCCAGTACAGTGACCGCTGCACTGATCCGCCTCACGCTCCACCCTCCCCTCACTCATGAACGAGACCCCAAGATACTTGAAGTCCTCCACTTGAGGCAAGGACTCAATAATAATAATAAGAAGAAGAATTAAATCAATAAGAATAATTCCATTCTCAAACCTAAATCAAAACAAATAAAAGAAACAATAGGGCTAGCCAGGTCAGGGCCAGAGGTGTGAAAAACAGTCGTGTAGGGATGAATAGGTATGCTAATCTAGACGTCAGAGAAACAAAAGACAGAAACAAATAGGTGGGATAGTTTCAGAATAATTTCATTGTAGTTAGCTCCTCCCTGCAGCGAGATATAAGCAGTGTCCATCAGCACTCTAACCAGAACTGAAGAAGCCTCTCGGATGAGCGGCGAAACGTTTTCGACCAAATAAACTTTGTCCAGTTGACAAATTGAATTTCTCCTTTTATCATGGATTCTACCTGGACGACTGAGGGACTCTTCACGCATAGGTACATAAGTACCTCTCATTATACTGGTTGGGTCCATGGCTTTGAGTAACCTTGTGTTTAATAAAGCTATAGTGTAAATTATTTATCTAACTGCAGACTAATAATAATAATGTATTTTATTTATTTAATACACTTCACTTTCTTTAAGAAATATGATTAAATTTACTTGTATACACTTTTGTCCTGAGGACCCTAACACCAGATCTGATCTGATGACTTGTATTTTACTGCTCACTGTGCTTAAATGGCTCCTCAGAGATCATCAATCCATCCATTTTCTTCTGCTTATCTGGGGCCGAGTCGCGGGGGCAACAGTCTAAGCAGGGACTCCCAGACTTCCTTCACCCTGGACACTTCCTCCAGCTCCAGCTTGGGGGACCCCAAGGCGTTTCCAGGCCAGCCAAGAGACATAGTCCCTCCAGTGTGTCCTGGGTCTCCCCTAGGGCCTCCTCCTGGTGGGACATGCCTGGAACATTTCCTGAGGCATCCAGGAGGCATCCGGAACAGATATCTGAGCCACCTCAACTGGCTCCTCTTGACGTGGAGGAGCAGCGGCTCTACTCCGAGCCCCTTTCTGGTGACTGAGGTCCTTACCCTATCTCTAAGGGTGCGCCCAGTCACTCTGCAGAGGAAACTCATTTCGGCCACTTGTATCCACAATCTTGTCCTTTCGGTCATTAGTCAGAGCTCATGACCATAGGTGCCTTTTGGCTCAGCTCCCTCACCACAACTGTCTTGAACAAGACCCCGAGATACTTGAACTCCTCCACTTGAGGCAAGGACTCTCCACCCTCAAAGATCAATAAAGTGCTATTGATTGATTGGCATTGCCAGTTATTTATTGCTAGTATATTCTTGTTTCAAATAATACCAATGACCAAATAAATCATTATCTAAATTGGGTAAGAATCTAAATTGTCACTCAATGACCATTTTTCTTCTTTTTTTTTTTCATTCAAAATACTTTTCAAGTTCACTTTTTTACTGAAATAATTCCATATAGCCCCTGTTAAGTGGTTGCATACCCTCAGTAGTCCCTGTACCTCTGGTTGGGAAACAGTTCACCAAGACTTGAGATCATTTTACATTTGCCAGACACATTTTAATTAAAACCACATTAATCCCAGTCGAAACACCTGCTGTCTCTGTCTGGATCAGGTCTCTGGAGACTTTAAAACGGTGTCATGTTTGAGCTGTTCCTCCCACTGGACACTGACTCATGACGTGGCGTGGGCCATAGAGTACTGTCATGGCCGCCGCTGCTGTGTTTACAATGACTGTCCAATGTACCGCAAAGTCTGTAAACAGAGATAGAACGTGACGAAGCTGAAGAACCTCAACGTAACGACAGGGCTGTTACTGGCACAAAAAGGTTCTGGGTTTGCGTCACCGTCTCTCACTGATACATGCAAAAGGTCAGGGTCAATGTGCAGAATGCAGATTATTTTATGGTAAATGGTTACAGCGTTTTATCATCTTCAAGGAACTCAAAGCAATTTACAACAAGGAATCATTCACCCATTCACACACATTCATACACCAGTGTACACAGACACTGGGGGTGAGGTGGGTTAAGTGTCTTATCCAAGGACACAATGGCAGCACCCATTTGTAGAAACTGGAATCAAAACCGCCAACCTGTGAGCCAGTGGATCTGACCGCTCACCAATGATGTTTATGTCGAGGGCGGGATTTGAACCGTCAAACTCCAGATCAGTGGACAAATTCTGAGGTCCTATATTACACAAAATTAACTCTTGTGAAGCTTTAAGCCATGTTATAATGCTGAAACCTGCTCAAAAACAGACCTGTTGTCTCAGAGTTGTGTTTTCATTCACACATTTTTAGTAACTCTTTATGAAACAGTAGTTTTCAAGTTAACATCTACTTTTTACCTCTTGTTCAGTAGAGATTGGCAATTCCAAGTCATTCAAATTATTCTAGTGAAAGTGTATGGAGTTAAAAAACACAGAGGAGCACTACCTGTATTACCACTTGACATTACAAGGTCAGATAGAGTGTTTTCTGTTGGAGAGAAGAATAAAAATGAGAATAAAATCAGAATAAAAATGCAGTATTTGTGTGTTTAAAGGAATATTAACGTTTTTTTACAATCTGAACCTTATTTCTGTAAAAAAAAAAAAAAAAAAAAAAAAAGTTGGTTTACTCACCCATAGCACTTTGGTGTCATTTGGAGCAGTTTCGTAGATGTTGTGGTGTAGCGATATCCGTTAACGTGAGTGCCCGGGGCAGGCAATTGCAGTCACCAAATAACACAAACTTTATCACTTTTCAAATTACAGAAGATCAATGTCTTAGTCTACATTTCGTTTGAGTCAAAAGTGGCCTCTAATCCGAGATTTATCCATAGTTTGGAGTAGATGAGGAGGACAGTGCACATGGTGCACATGGTGACTGCAATCGCCTGCCCCGGGCACTCACGTTAACAGATATCCCCAACAGATATCGCCACACCACAACATCTACGAAACTGCTCCAAATGACACCAAAGCGCTATGGGTGAGTAAAACAACTTGTTTTATTACTGAAAATAAGGTTCAGATTGTAAAACATGTTAATATTCCTTTAACATGTATGAATGAAACAAAACACTATAAAATAGAACAGCCTGTATACAAAGATCCTGACTAATATAATATACTCAACAAAAATATAAACGCAACACTTTTGTTTTTGCTCCCATTTTTCATGATATGGACTTAAAGATCTAAAATTCATTCCAGATACACAATATTACCATTTCTCTCAAACATTGTTCACAAATCTGTCTAAATGTGTGACAGTGAGCACTTCTGCTTTGCTGAGATAATCCATCCCACCTCACAGGTGCGCCACATCAAGATGCTGATCTGACATCATGATTAGTGCACAGGTGTGCCTTATACTACCCACAATAAAAGGCCACTCTGAAATGTGCATTTTTTTTTTTGCTTTATTGGGGGTCTGGGGACTCAGAACCAGTCAGTATCTGGTGTGACCACCATTTGCCTCATGCAGTGCAACACATCTTCTTCGCATAGAGTTTATCAGATTGTCAGTTGTGGTCTGTGGAATGTTGGTCCACTCCTCTTCAAAGGCTGTGCAAAGTTGCTGGATATTAGTGGGAGCTTGTACACGCTGTCGTATACGCCGGTCAAGCACATCCCAAACATGCTCAATGGGTGACATGTCCGGTGAGTATGCTGGCCATGCAAGAACTGGGATATTTTCAGCTTCCAAGAATTGTGTACAGATCCTTGCAACATGGGGCCGTGCATTATCTTGCTGAAACATGAGGTGATGTTCATGGATGTATGGCACAACAATGGGCCTCAGGATCTCATCACGGTATCTCCAAAATGCCATCAATAAAATGCACCTGTGTTCTTCGTCCATAACAGATGCCTGCCCAAACCATAACCCCACCACCACGGGCCACTCGATCCACAACATTGACATCAGCAAAGCGCTCACCCACACGACGCCACACACGCTGTCTGCCATCTGCCCTGAACAATGTAAACCGAGATTCATCCGTGAAGAGAACACCTCTCCAACATGCCAGACGCCATCGAATGTGAGCATTTGCCCACTCAAGTCTGTTACGGCGACGATCTGGAGTCAGGTTAAGACCCCGATGAGGACGACGAGCATGCAGTTGAGCTTCCCTGAGACGGTTTCTGACAGTTTGTGCAGAAATTGTTTGGTTATGCAAACCAATTGTTTCAGCAGCTGTCCGAGTGGCTGGTCTCAGACGATCTTGGAGGTGAACCTGCTGGATGTGGAGGTCCTGGGCTGGTGTGGTTACACGTGGTCTGCGGTTGTGAGGCCGGTTGGATGTACTGCCATATTCTCTGAAACGCCTTTGGAGACGGCTTATGGTGGAGAAATGAACATTCAATGCACGAGCAACAGATCTGGTTGACATTCCTGCTGTCAGCATGCCAATTGAACGCTCCCTCAATGCTTGTGATATCTGTGGAATTTTGCTGTGAGACAAAACTGCACATTTCAGGGTGGCCTTTTATTGTGGGCAGTATAAGGTACACCTGTGCACTAATCATGATGTCAGATCAGCATCTTGATGTGGCGCACCTGTGAGGTGGGATGGATTATCTCAGCAAAGCAGAAGTGCTCACTATCACACATTTAGACAGATTTGTGAACAATGTTTGAGAGAAATGGCAATATTGTGTATCTGGAATGAATTTTAGATGTTTAAGTCCATCTCATGAAAAATGGGAGCAAAAACAAGTGTTGCGTTTATATTTTTGTTGAGTGTAAATATAGACTGCAGAGGCCAGCACAGAACTGAAACATACACCACTTGACTATAGCAGAAAAAATGTATTCGTATGATATAGGCCTATTGCCTTATTAACTCATTCACTGCCGGCCTGTTTTCAGAATTCTAACCCCAGAGTGCCACAGGTTTCAGTAGAATTTCACTGATTTTCCAAGACCCACAGAATACTGAGTTCTTTGACTATATAAACATGGGACACATCAAAATAAAGTGTCGACTCTCTTCTTTCACCTGGAAAAAAAATTATGTTTCTAACCTTTTCGGTTCTCAAATAACTGATAGTAGAACATAGGGAAGTTTCAGCAAAAACACTGGTTTTTGAGCAAGAAATGGAGAAAACGAGCGTTTAGTTCAGAGAAGGATTTCGAGCAGATCAGTGACTTTGACATCAATATTTATCGATTTAGTGACACCTCAAACATCTAAAATAACAGAGAAAGAGATTTTTGATGACAAAGTACATTTTTTATTTACAAATATAAGAATATAAGGCTCTGTGAATCCTTCAACTCAATTGTGCCAAGAGATGTTTACAGGATATAATATCTTTTCATATAAAATAGAACTTTGTCACTTCACAACAATATTGAGGCTCAGAGTACACACACATATACACATACACACACACACGCACCTACACACACACACACACACACACACACATATATACGTATATGTACATACACACAAGCCCATGCATAAACCTTTACACACACACAGCTACACACGCACATACACACACGCGCGCGCCGCACGCGCGCGTACACACGCACGCACACACACACACACATATAAACTCAATTCTTCTCATCTCGTGCCTCTTTGGAGAGCAGAATCCAAGTCAGTAAACTTCTTTTGCACTGTCGTAGTTCTCCCTGCTCTGCTGCGCGGAGCAGGGAGTCTCCCTGCTCCGCGCAGCGCGATCAGGACACGCCCCCTGCCTCAGCCAGAGCAGATCTCTGCCCCAACATCGCTGCGTGTCTCTGTGATCCTCTGATCCGGGATCTTGGGTCCCAAAAGCGATCAAACCGCTCCGTAGGCGCTGATCAACAGTTATCTGCTTTTCCGGGTTCACTCGCCTCACCATCTTACTCCATTCGCCTCCACTCGCACTCCACAGTACACACACACTACACTCCTCTCCTCTCCCGCCTCTCCGATCGGCAGATAATGATACAAGATCGCCACCTACAGGTTGGGAAGTGTGAATTACACCTTCAAAGCTGCTCCAGGTTGTATCCTAGCAACCCCCGCTGAAAAACGTCCTTGACGAGTTTATTCGTCACGGCACTCAACGTTCGGATTCAACATGACGAGAAAACTCGTCACCGGCAGTCAATGAGTTAAATGTATTATGTCAACTGAGATAATGCATCCATTTTATATTATTTTATATTATATTATACCTTATTCTTTTAGATGCACTATGGTGGAGGGTCCATGTCTTCTTGTATTCTTATGTTTATAGACACATTATCACTTTGCATAGTAATTAAATATCAAGCTACGGCATTAAATTGTCAATTAAATTAAATTGACATTGTCTCCTTGAAGACAAGCTGGCGATGCCCCCCAAGTCACATTTTCAATCTGTGGAGAGGCGAGCTCACACATGCATGAAAAAAATAAAATAAAATAAGCACCTGTAATTGAATAAGAGAAGAAGAATCGAATAAGAGAAAAGTTAAAGGACACCTATTATGCAAACGTGACTTTTCAGAGCTTTTAATCATGTTATAGCGGTTCTGTCTTCTCACTGTATTTGGATGTGATTCGTGCATGTTTGTTTGAGTCATCTTTAATCATCTGCCGATCATACCATGTTCACTGCCACCGGCACACCCACTGCGCTGTACTAATGTCAGGCCTGGACTGGTAATCAGGCATACCAGGCATTTTCCTGATGGTCCTAGGGGCAGATGCTATTGGGTTTTTTGTTGTTGTTTTTTTTTACTTAGAGAACGGCCCACAATTTAGAGGAGGCAGCCCATTGGTCCATCTTCAATATAGACAGTGGACTAAACCAATCAGGATACAGAAGCTTACGAGAGCGGTCCCACCCCTTTCTCTGCACTGATCCGACAGTTTCAGTGTTGAGTGTGGAAACATGGAAAAGCGACAGAAAGGGGGTGTTATGAGAATTTGCAGGCCAAAAGATAAAAAAAATCTCGCTATAGACGCTACAAAATGTTCTAAAATAACATATTCTCTGGAGGGGCTGCTGGAGGTTCCATGTCCTCTGCAGCCCAGGTTGAAGGTGGACAGGGAGAGGAGCAGCCAGAGACTGTGGACAGAGAACCCGAGGGAACCTGAGGGAACCCGAGGGACAGACTGACCAGGGAAGTGCAGCACAGGCACAGCAGGTAAGCAAGTAGTAATGTTAGGATAATACCGGGACTTTTAGGTGATGGACAGGCATGAAAATCACTCACTTTAGGCGAAATTTGCCGTTTTGAAGCCAAAACAGGTGACCTACATGAATTGTGTAGATTCGATGAGAAAGGTTTTTGTTTGTGTGTGTGCAAGATGCATTTTAAACCATTGAATGTGTAGTTACTGCGAGTTTGCTGGTGGTTGTTGGGAGCTGGGATGTTTCCTTTAAATAGTGCGCCCTGGTTTCTCCTCAGCCAAGGCATAACAATAGTAAAATACTTTGCTTTGGGGAACAGATACATAAATTAGTCTGTTGTGCTCCGCTAATTATGAGGGGCCGGTCTAGGCCAAAAATGCCAGGGCCATTGTTTTGTCCTCTGTTCTCAGCTCTGACTAACGTCGTTCTAAAAAACAAACATTTTCTCAATCAGTGATACATGCAGCATTCAGCACCGTAGCACAAAAAAAAAAAAAAAATCTGTTGGTGGTGATATGTCACAGGTGGAGATGTGGGCGTGGCTGTCAAGGACATGGCTTTAATAAACCTAATATTTTTGTTTTAAGCGCGGTATCTGTGTTTCTTTGAGTGTGTATCATTTTATTAAATCTTCCTAAAGGTATCTATGAAGCAAAGCGGGTGTAGCGAGAAGTGCATGATGGCCACATAAGAACATTTTATCAGTGATATGTACACACCAGCCCCAACAAATCCATATCACTGACTCTGTTCATGATGTTTACAGCATTGTCAGCTCCCATTGGGCACTGCATCTTTCTAAAGCAGTAGTAGTCTGCAGACTATTTCTTTAATTAAATGGTTTTAGATGACTATTGCGATTTAAAATGTGCAAATAATAACATAATGATCCACGGGTGTCGTACATTTGAACTATACTCACCTCAATACTACCTGGACCTACACCTACAATTGTCGCCACTGTTTTCTGCCCCCCCAAACATAATAAAGACTTTTTGAATGACTTTGCACTTCTCACTCATCTCTCCTCTCTGTCTCCAAACACAATAATCATAGGTGACTTTAATATACATATGGACAATAGTAACAATGCACTCCCCAAAGATTTTTCATCCTGTTTAGTTTTGGCCTGCAGCAATATATTCAATTTCCAACCCACAGTAAAGGACATATTTTGGACTTGGTTTGCTGCTCTGGTGTCACCCCTACTGAGTGTAATCCACATACAATCCCATTCACTGACCATATGCTAATAACCTTCAATGTAAACTTTTCACTTTCCAAAGTCACCCTCCCCCGCACCAATTTATTCCGTAATATCAAGGACATTAAAACTGACACTTTCTCATCTGATATTAAAGGTCCCATGGCATGAAATTTTCACTTTCTGAGGTTTTTGAACATTAATGTGAGCTCCCTTATCCTGTTTAGCCCCCCCCCATGGCAAAAAAAAGACAGCCCAAACGGGTGATACTGAACAAGGAAACTTTCTGACGTCACACTCGCGGAAAGGTTTCCACCCCCCGTCTGGATGTCCACCCCGTCTCTAGAAATCACGCCCAGAGAATTTGGACCGCAAACGAGCTACGCGATGCAAGATGCGTTTTTTTATTTGCCTGGAAACACATGAGAGTGTTTCCAGGCTCGGATGTCATTTATCCGACCCTCAGAACCTCTGAAACAGCAGTGGTTTGATTTTATTTTCTGTGGAAATGTGTTTTTTTTTAATAGAAAGTGTCTCATATCTTCCGCCGCTCTTAAAACATGGAAGTGGGGCCAGCGCACCAGCGCACCGCTAATCCAGGAAAAAGCGGAGCATTTGGCCACACCCCCACCCGCTGCACTGGCCTGTCTCTGTCCTCCTCATTTGCAATCAAGCAATAACACCCAGAATAAAGCGTTTCAGAGAGATATTTAGCCTCATGAAGACAGTCAGAGTCATATTTCATGCATTGAGGTTTGATTTTGAAGAAGGATTCATTTACAGTATTAGGGAACATTAAAGTGCCATATAAAAGCATCAAGAAGTACCATGTCATGGGATCTTTAATAACTTCCCCAGCATAAACACTACTACATCTACACAGGACTTAGTTTCCCATTATAACATCAACTTACAAACCCTTCTTAACACCCGTGCTCCCCTCAAAACTAGATCTGTTTCCTTTTCCCGCTGTGCACCTTGGTTCAACCCCACACACCGACAACTCAAAGCTGAAGGACGACAACTGGAAAGACTCTACAATAAAACTGGACTCACTATTCACAAAGAAATGTACAATAACCATGTAATGTTATACAAAGACCAAAGATCTTCAGCCAAAACCGCATACTACTCTGGACTAATTCACTCAAATCAACATAACATCAGGACTCTGTTCTCAATCCTCAACAACATTACCAAACCCCTGACTCACTCCCTTACCACTTACAATCCACTGACTTCTGTAACTCACTCATGTCCTTCTTTACATCTAAGATCACTAATATCCACCAACACCTGATTTCATGTGGAGCTGCAGTTTCTACAGTTTACTTTACCCCTGCCTCATACCCCGGTACCCAATTTTCCAGCTTTACCCTCCCTTCTGTCATGGACATCACAGAACTTATTAAAAAATCCAAATCCTCCACCTGTCCCCTTGACCCCCTCCCCACAGCCCTTGTTAAAACCTGCCTCCCTGTACTGGCTCCCCTCATCACCAATATTATCCACTCTTCTCTCACCTCTGGTACTGTCACCTCATCACTCAAAACTGCCACAGTTACTCTAATTCTTAAAAAATCTGGTGTAGACCCCAACAATTTCAATAACCTCCGCCCCATTTCCAACCTACCCTTCATCTCCAAAATCCTTGAAAAGACTGTTGCCTCTCAACTCCACACCCACCTCAGTAATAACAATCTGTATGAACTGTTCCAATCAGGCTTTTGACCCGTCCACAGCACAGAAACTGCACTCATAAAAATCACCAATGACCTCCTTATGGCAGCTGATACTGGTTTACTTTCCATCCTCATCCTCCTTGATCTTACCGCAGCTTTTGACACTATCTCCCACAGCACCCTCCTCCATAGACTTCAATAGATCTTCAATCGGCATTACTGACACTCCCCTCACCTGGTTTACCTCATACCTCACCGACCGCACACAGTATATTCATCTCAAATCACACACATCCAACACCTTTCCTGTCTGCGTGGGGGTGCCCCAGGGCTCTGTCCTGGGGCCCCTCCTCTTTATCATCTACATACTCCCTCTTGGTCATATTTTCCGTAAGCACAGCATTCATTTTCACTGCTATGCGGATGACACCCAGCTCTACCTTTCCTCCAAACCCTCCTCATCACTCCCACCATTCTCCCTTACCCTCTGCTTACAGGAAATCAGCTCTTGGTTCTCCTCCAACTTCCTAATGCTCAATAGTTCCAAAACAGAGGTCCTCCTAGTAGGCACTCCATCCACACTCTCCAAATCTAACAACTTCTCCATTAACATTAACAACTCAACTGTCCATCCCTCTCCTCAGGTCAAGAGTCTGGGTGTCATCCTCGACAGTACACTTTCATTTCATTCTCACATCAATAATGTCACCCGGTCTGCATACTTCCACTTACGCAACATCTCTCGTCTCCGCCCCTCCCTCACTCCTCACACCACTGCCGTCCTAGTCCACAGCCTTGTCACCTCCCGCATCGATTACTGTAACTCTCTTCTTTTTGGTCTCCCCAACAAGTCCCTTCAGAAACTGCAGCTCCTACAGAACTCTGCAGCCCGGATCATCACTCGGACCCCCACTATCCATCACATCACCCCCGTACTACAACAACTCCACTGGCTCCCCATAAAATAGCGAATTAACTTCAAAATACTCATTACCACCTTCAAAGCATTACACAACCTAGCCCCACCATACATATCTGACCTCGTCCACATCACCACTCCATCCCACACCCTCCGCTTTTCCTTCTTTCTTCAGCTCTCTGTCCCCACTGCCTGTCTCGTCACCATGGGGAGCAGAACCTTCAGCCGCTCTGCTCCTCAGCTCTGGAACTCTCTCCCTCCTGACCTCCGTAATATAGACTCTCTTAAAATCCAGACTCAAAACCCACCTGTTCAGTCTGTCCTACCGCTCATAGCCAATCACTCCACTCTGATTTTGTTTTTATTTTGTTTTTTATGTTTTATTTTATTCGTTTTTAACCTTGTGCAGTGTCCTTGGGTGTTCTGAAAGGCGCTTTTAAATAAAATGCATTATTATTATGATTATAGCAGGCTCAAGCACAATATGTCATCTTTAAAGTCATACTCTGATACATTCCAGGCAAATCAACAACATCTCCATGGAGACAAGCAGGTGGTGAACATCCCTAACAGAAAACTTACCTAGTGCACATTTAATTCTATGCTTGTAAATAGCCTAATCTCTATCATCACCTCTGGCTACGATTGCATGCATGATTTCTTCATGCTATCTGCACCTAATTGTGTTTTGACAACCTCCTCTGCTCTGCATGATGATTAGATAGGCCTATATCTCACCGCACACACATTCGACTGGATTTAATTGAAAATATTTGTTCATCTTGGTTCAGTTTTAATAGAATTCTTGCAAAAATGGAACCTCAGTCGACACAAACAGAACATATATAAACAAACCCATGGACATAGTGTCTCGAATGCATTGTCTGCAGCCACACATTTAACCCACTGTGTATAGGGACAATGCTGCTGCAGAGTTTAAGTTGGCCATGGTGAAAAAGCTGCAAACAGGAGCAGATGGGCCCTGGTAGTGTGGGAATCTGAGCTGGAGCAGTTCACATGAGGATACTGCATTGTAGGAGTCCCATTATTTACTCTATACTCTGCACTGCAACTGTCCCTCCCCTCTCCCTGTGTGAAGAAAGAGCCAGTGGTGGAAGAAGTGCTCAGTTTTGTTTCTTAAGTGAAGGTACAGATACATGCTAAGTAAAAATAAAAGTATAACATAATATCTACTCAAGTAAAAGTATTAAAGAGTAAAAATTAAAAGTATTTCACACATATTTTGAGATCCAATAAAGCTTCAGGTGATGTTGATAAAAGAATGAAGACAGAAACAATTATTATTTTTGGTATCATTTCACACTTAGGTTAGTTTATTATTTACCATTTGCAGTTAAGATTTTGTATAATAATGATATTAATATTTGTATATTTTGGTTTGCTCAAACTACAAATGCGGTCAAAATAAATGCTCAGCAGGTTTCAAACAATAATGAAAAATACTTTTACTTTTCAGTCCAGTTTAAAATGTAGTGGAATGTACATGGAGTGTACATGTACATAAATGAACAGTGTACAGTTACCTAAAATGTCTACTTAAAGGAAAAGTTTTTTGTTTTTTTTTTACAATTTGAGCCTTATTTCGGTAATAAAACAAGTTGTTTTACTCACCCATAGCACTTTGATGTCATATGGAGCATTTCCGGAGATGTTTTAGATTAGCGTTAGGCTAACGCCGTTAGCCTAGCGCGATTTATAGCCATAGCTCGGGGCATTCCCCGAGCATGTAATATGCCCCGTGCGGGCTCCAAATAACACAAACTTTAGCACTTTTCAAAACATAGAAGCTCGATGTCTTTAGTCTACGATTTCGTTTGGTCAATAGTGGCCTGTAATCCGAGATTTAGCCATAGTTTCGAGTAGATGAGGACGCCAGTGTGCATGCGCGGAGTATGCTCTCAGTTCCCGGGACCCAAACATGGAACGCATAGCTGTAAACTATGGATGAATCTCGGATTACAGGCCACTTTTGATTCAAGCGAAATCGTAGACTAAAGACATCGAGCTTCTATGATTTGAAAAGTGCTAAAGTTTGTGTTATTTGGAGCCCGCACGGGGCATATTACATGCTCGGGGAATGCCCCGAGCTATGGCTATAAGTCGCGCTAGGCTAACGGCGTTAGCCTAACGCTAATCTAAAACATCTCCGGAAATGCTCCATATGACACCAAAGTGATATGGGTGAGTAAAACAACTTGTTTTATTACCGAAATAAGGCTCAAATTGTAAAAAACGTTACTTTTCCTTTAAGTACAGTACTTTTACCACTGGAAACGACACAATACATCACAAGACTTAAAATAAAGAATGTTGGACAAATGATCAAAAGTTACACTGTACAGCATTAAACCTGTCTCCATGGAGATGAGCAGGAGATGAGATAGACCTTTTTACTGAATAAATGCAGTAGTAGTTCCATCATAGACCCTTTAAAATGCATGAAGTGTTCATAATTACGTAATGGACGCAGCTGGAGGCAAAAGTGAAATACCATAATACATTTTCAGAGAACTAAAATCACAGTTTTAAAGGCCATGTTCCCAGGTATCTAATCAGATAGCATTTTATTTTCCGATAACCAAGACGTACACATTAGCATGCTAGTTGTTGTTGTTGTTACCTTTACCTCTCTGGCCTCTGGACGTTTTGAAAAGTGATTATAGACTCATCCCTGTGAATAATTAGGAAGCTTGGAGTTAGAAGGGATGTGAATAGTACTTTTGGACCACTGCAAACACTTCCAAATGAACTAATGCTGTTTTCCAGGTTTTAAAGGCAATACAAAACTAAATGAGCTACAGTTTTGAATTTCTTATATAGAAATGTCCTCTTCTTCGAACAAGGGATAAAACAACAACAAAAAGTATGTTACTGACACAAGCTCACCAACCTAGACCTCACTGCTGGGTTTCAGGTGACATCACAGCATTCTATAGGCCAATATTAATGAAGACAGATAAAATCTAAATTGTTAAAATGTAAAATGATGTTGTAATAATAATAGAAAATCTCAGGTTCAACATTTGTGAGTTTACCTTTTGGATATTTCATGGCAAGTACAATGTGATCACTCATCACATTCAAGAATCTGAAAACCACCAATATAGACAACAGCTCAGAAAAAAATACATAAATAAAAATTCAATTGTTTCTACTGACCAAAACAGCCAAAATCTAACAAAAACTGTACATTTGAAGCTTCAATAAATCTTCAGTTATGTGTGAAATATTTTTAACTTTTACACTTTTACATAAGTAGATTTTTTCCATGTTACATTTGTTACATTTTTCCGTGTTTTATTTGTGATTTTTTTTTTCCTGTATTTGTACTTTTAATTAAAGGTGCACTGCGTAACAATTCTAGTGGAGGGTCTGCCACCTGCTTGTCACCATGGAGATGTTATTGCTTTGTCTAGAATGTTCCACGGTATAGCTTAAACCTGTCTATCACAAGGGAGACATGCAGGCTACAGTACCATGCTAAATTACAGTTCAGATCTGTGGAGAGTGGCCCCCATTCACAGAAGGAATGATTGTATTTTTGAACAATAGGAAAAAATGGTATATGTTTAATGTCATACCATGGAACATTCCAGCCAAACATCTCCATGGCAACAAGCAGATAGCCGACCCCCCACTGGCAGACATGTGTAGAGTGTGGACCTGTTCCCTCTGCTGTAATTTTATTGCTGTATTAAACAAAGCAGATTAAGATTCCACTGACTTTGACGACAGTGCATTTATTTCCCGCGCTGTCAAATTTGTTAAAAATAATTAGTGCTGTTGACACATATTGAGTGCGGTAGCTCTCGGCAGGTGGTGCTAACCTGACGGGACCCTTCTGTTGTGAGCCCATTACTCTTTGACTCAGATTAAATAAACGGCTGAGATGCTGGGGACTTGTGCATAAATCGTACATTTGAAGGCTCATTATTTATTTAACAGCTCGCCGTATGAGGTGAGCGGTCTGTGTTTGTAAAACCCAGAGTGGCTGAAAACGGAAAAAGAAACTGCTTGTGACAGGTTAGACGTGTCATTTTATTAACACATAGTAAAGATTATTATATTTAAGATAAGATAAGGTAAAATAAGATAAGACTTTACTGATCTCACATAGGAGAAATTTACTTGGCACAGTAGCTCCAGGCAGAGAAAGTGCATGCAGGCAAGAATAAAATAAAATAAAATAAGTAATAATAAAATAAGCAATAATAATAAAACAGTAACTAGGAGAGTATGGAAAAAATATTGCACATTTGTACTATATAGTACAGTTATACAGTCTAATGGCGGTGGGGATGAAGGATCTTGCACTGGGGGTGCCTCAGTCGGCTGCTGAAAGAGCTGCTCAGCTCCTCTACAGTCCGGTGCAGAGGGTGAGAGGTGTCGTCCATGATGGACATGAGTTTGTCCAGCACTCTCCTCTCAGCCACCTCCTCTACAGAGTCCAGCCCAGGACAGAGCTGGCCCTCCTGACCAGCTTATTAAGTCTCTTCCTGTCCCGCTCTGTGCTGCTCAGGGCCCAGCAGACGACAGTGTAGAGGAGAGCAGAGGCCACCACAGAGTCATAAAAAGTCTTGAGCAGAGGCCTGCACACTCCAAAGGACCTCAGTCTCCTCAGTAGGTGGAGGCGACTTTGGCCCTTCTTGTACAGGGTGCGTCGGTGTTGTGGGACCAGCCGCAGCCGCACGTACTGTGTATGGTCAGTGAGGTAGTCGATGGTCCAGGCAGCGGGATGTCCATCAACTCCCGCGTCCTCCAGCTTCCCTCGCAGCAGCGCCGGCCTGATGGTGTTGAAGGCACTGGAGAAGTCAAATAACATGACTCTCACAGCACTCCCGGCGGTCTCTAGATGGGTGAGCGCCCGCTGCAGCAAGTAGATGACGGCGTCCTCTACTCCTACGTTTGGCTTGTAGGCAAACTGCAGCGGGTCCAGTGTGGGATTCACCACAGAGCGGAGGTGGCTGAGGATCACCCTCTCCATGGTCTTCATGAGGTGGGAGGTCAAGGCGACTGGTCTGTAGTGGGCCGGTTCCCTGGCATTTGTTGTTTTGGGAACCGGGACCACACAGGAGGTCTTCCACAGGACGGGGACCTTCTCCAGGCTGAGGCTCAGATTGAACATGTAGCAGAGAACCTCACAGAGCTGGTCTGCACAGGTTCTCAGCAGCCTGGGGCAGATACCGTCAGGTCCTGTGGATTTCCTCTGTCTGAGTCGCCTTAGCTCCCTCCTCACCTCGTCCGGTGTGATGGAGAGGTTTTAGGGGGGACTGGGGTGGGCTGCAGGGGTGGTTGTTGGAGAAACATCATACTCTCCGGGTTGGTACAGTGTTCTCCACGCAGAAGTTGATGTAGTCTGTAAGATTTTTATTAAAAATCAAACCAAAAAAACCAAACAAAAAAACAAAACTCTTTCTTTTGGTGACACTGGCATGCAGCGGGTATGATATAGATACTTTGCAGTGGCGTCACAAGATCTTTTGTAAATATTTTTCTATTTTTTTGTGATGGTGAAATAAACGCACTTAGGTCTGCACTGGAAAATTGGCTCAGCTTTATTCTATTCCTCCTAAACCACTAAAGTTGCTATCCAGGCTATGCCAGTAAGCAGTCTCTCCTGGGGCCTGATCAAACCCTCTTTACCATCCGCAGTACGATCCTATCCAGAAAAGTTCTATAAATATACAAAAGCATGATACAAAACGATACACTACAACTTGACAAACCTGATGTGATGGGCGGTAGTTTCATTAGCGGGATGTACACTATTTGTTGTGAATAGCATGAAGGAGGAGTGACTTAGTGCAGGGAAGAAAGGGAGGGGGGACTCAAAAAAATAAAACAAAACTTATTAAACATGTGACTATGTTGTTATCTGGTGAATATAGCATTTTCAAAGAAATAAAACGTAAGATGGTGAACTAAATGATATGACGTGGTAGCAATGAACCCTAACCTTATGCCTAACCCATAGAAGAATTGTAATACCCTCTTGTTTAAAAAAAAATGCATATGATAAATACAGACACTGTTTTTACAGTCATAGCTGCTCCTGACCAAGATCTTTGCTAAAAACCTGGACAATATTACCATTTTGTAGTTCCCTAATGCTGCAAGATTTGGGCACTAATGGTTTGTTTAATCTGCCATGTTTTTCTGGTGGAGTTACACCAGCTGCTTGTCTCTTGAGAAACGTTATATTTTTGCCAAGAATCCTCCACAGTATTTACCTGGCCAGCCAAATGATATCTCTCTGTATTTCCTATACAGCGAGATACCATTTGGACACCCTCGCTCCACCCTCGCTCCTCCGGTTACAAACGGACTCCGCGATTCTGATTCGTTCAAAGATGGTGACGTCAGTGCACCCGCCTTTGCCCGCAAAGTCACTCTTAGGCAACGGAAGTTCCTCCTCAGTTTTGAATCAAGATGGCACAATCTCTGATTGGTTCACTTAGCTGTCTGTCTACGCGCAACTGCAGCGCATTTTGGACCAAGCGTTACCAGACTCACTCGCTGGTACAGCGATGAGTCATGGATTCTTCCAGGCAACCACAGTATGGCATTAAAAGTTGTAGATAAGATCTGTGGAGAGGCAAGCTCTGCCTCAGAACAAGAGGGCATGTTTTTTCCAATTATTTTTGAGTTATAAAAGCACCTGTAATGAAATACCCGACATGTAACACAGATAAGTTTATAGGTGCACTATGTCATTTTTTTCTGGTGGAGGGTTTGCCTACAATTTTGACTCCATGATGATGTAATTGCTTTGCTTTCAATGTTTCACAGTATGCTAGTGAACTTAACAATCTCCATGGAAACAAGAAGGCGATACCTCCAGATCAAGATATAGGTCAGATCTGTGTAGAGTAGGGCCCGCTGATTGTAGGCATGTTCTTAGAGCAATAGATGAGTTTCAAAGCTACGTCATCACTGAATGCGCGCGCATTGTTGACTCAAAACAAAGCCACAGCTGCCATAAAACCCCCAGCGAAGATATAGAAGAGAAGAGATTACCCTAAACAAATGACCCTAAATTACCCTAAACAAGCAGCATGATTAACTAGCAAGCACAGGACACCGCAAAGCTCACAGACATATTAACCGGGTAACCTCTACGACAGACACATGTAAACAAACACGAATAACTTTGTTAAAATGCATGATAAGTTTTCGCATGACCATCATAAATGGCATTTGACATGACTGAGATCACATCTGTGACTTGTGAATTAAGTCATAGTATGTTACTTACCCCGCAACCCAAGTGCAGTTGGCGGTCAGAACGTAGTTCTTGCACTTGTTGATGATAGCCCAAGCATTGTACATGGTTGTCTTGTGGCCTTGTCTTTGACTGGGGAGAACATCAGATGCCAACGCGCAAAACTACCCATCGATATCGTGGTATTTTACCTCCTGTACATGGCCACACACGGCAAACTGGTAGACATCCATGGATTTGTATGCGCACAGTTTCTCTCTTGTATACACGCTGGGCTTCTCGACTAAATAACAGTGGATATCTGGCCACTGTAAAACTGGCCACTTTCTGCGATCGTACTGCCACTCCGTGATCGCATAAGGATCTGGTAGTCGAACCCTGTTGCTCAACGTGAGCTCTTGAATGTAGCTCTCCCTATCGTTCATATTCAATAACTTGCAATAATCAGATACTCCGCTATGGTCCGCCATGGTTGATTCTGGGTCAACAATGCGCGCACATGCCGGTGACGTCACGTCTGTTTACTAACGGTAAAGGGGTCTATAGAAACAACTATAACTGAATGAATTGCCACCGTGAAACATTTCAGATAAAGCAATACCATCTCCATGGAGACAAGCAGGTGGCGGACCATCTACCCAAAAAGTTACACAATGCACCTTTAATGCCATACTGTGGAACATTCTGGGTCAATAGTATCTCCATGGAAACAAGCATCTTAGTTTTGTCTTCTTATGTACATTAACTTCTTGGGTTCAAGACGTTAAGGGAACTCACTATGGCTTAAATACACTTTGATTACACAATTTACTTGTCAACAACACTCAGCACTTTTTGACTCATTATTTCATTGTTCCTAATCACGGATCTAAAAGGGACTCCAGTATTTTGCATTTATAGTGCTGTGAATAGAATATCCTGATATCAATTGTAGCATTTAGTAGCTCCAAATTAATCCAAGTATTAACCCAAATGCTTAGTTGATGACACACTGTCCATAATAATTTTGGCAACAAAGGGCACACACCATCAAAACTACACAGTGCACCTTTAAATGTCGTACATTCAAATGTATTGTCTTATTTGCTTTTAGTGGTTCAGTAGCACCATCATTGACTTTTAATATGTGTGGCCTTCCTCCCTTCATAATTACCAGATATGTTCAGATTCATGTTTCTATGGCAACAACAAGAACAAGCTCCAAACTCGACCAATGAAGAGAAATAAAGAGACAGAGAGATGTCCTTGATTTATGGACTGAAAGCCGCTAAATAACTGTCTAAAAAGACTTCAGTTATAAGTGACAGACCAAACGGACCAAACCAGAGCCAAGCTCGTCAAATATACAGTCTTTAAAGGTGCATGGTGTAACCTTTCTGGTGGAGGGTCAGTCGCTTGTTTCTATGGATTTGTCAGTGCTCTGCCTGGAATGATCAGTATGACATTAAACAGCTCTGCCTTACATTTATTCAACTAGTTTTATAGCTCAAAAATACCTGGAAAAACAGGCATTCTTACTGTAAGCGGGGATGCCTCTGGTATTTAACCAGAAGGTCCCTTTGAGATTCGGAATATCTTTTTCAAGAGAGACCTGGTCAAGGTATCAGCCAACACAATCAATACAAAACAGCCAAATCACAAAATATCAAATTATAAAACTTTGTAAATAAATATTAACCAATGTTGTTTTCTGCGAATTGTTAGCGATATCCAGCCAACTAAACCGTAGTGAGTGCAGTGGTGAGTGAGAGACTTGATTGATGATAAACCTCAGTGATGCAGATACATAGAGTCCAGTTTGTGTAGAGTGGAAGAGGAAGCATTCATACACAAGGTATCGCCATAGTCCAGAACAGAAAGAAAAGCTGCTTCTTAGCACTGAAAGAAAAGCAATATTTCTGTGTAAAATAGAATCCAATCTTTTGTTTGAGTTTTTTGATTAGGTTGTAATATGAACTTTAGATGTAAGATGATCATCCATCCATATACCCAAATATTTAATTGTGCTCTTCCTTGGAATGATATTTTGAGAATATGAATTGAGCTATGAGCAGTTAAACAAGATGCATTGGGTTTTTAAAGCAGCTTTTGAGACTTGGCATTATTGATTCATTTCATTTCATTACTTGGTGATAGTAGTTGCTAATCTGCACCAACCAATCACTAACTTACACACCACATTCATACTTGGCAATGTGGGTGATGTGTCTTGCCCAAGAACACATCAATAGTTTGCACTAGAACAACTGTGACATTTAGTATTCCCAGCGGTCTCCCATCCAAGTACAAACCAGTCCCAGCCCTTCTTAGCTTCTGAGATCTGACGATATTGGGCATTGACATGAAAGGTATGACATAATACGAGATACACTATATTGCCAAAAGTATTTGCTCGCCTGCCTTGACTCACATGCACTTAAGTGTCATCCCATTCTTAATCCATAGGGTTTAATATGAGGTTGGTCCACCCTTTGCAGCTATAACAGCTTCAACTCTTCTGGGAAGGCTGTCCACAAGGTTTAGGAGTGTGTTTATGGGAATTTTTGACCACTCTTTCAGAAGCTCATTTGTGAGGTCACACACTGATGTTGGACGAGAAGGCCTGGCTCTCAGTCTCCGCTCTAATTCATCCCAAAGGTTGAGGTCAGGACTCTGTGCAGGCCAGTCAAGTTCATCCACACCAAACTCTCTCATTCATGTCTTTATGGATGTCGCTTTGTGCACTGGTGCACAGTCATGTTGGAAGAGGAAGGGGCCATCTCCAAACTGTTCCCACAAAGTTGGGAGGATGGAGAAGCACGATTTGTCACTCCAGAGAATGCGTCTCCACTGCTCTAGAGTACAGTGGTGACGTGCTTTACACCACTGGATCTGACGCTTTACATTGCACTCGATGATGTATGACTTGGATGCAGCTGGAAACCTATTCCATGAAGCTCTCTACGCACTGTTCTTGAGTTAATCTGAAGGCCACATGAAGTTTGGAGGTCTCTAGCCATTGACTGCAGAAAGTTGGCAACCTTTGCACCCTATGTACCTCAGCATCTGCTGACCTCACCCCGTCAGTTTACGTGGCCTATCACTTCGTGCTTGAGTTGCTGTGGTTCCCAGTCGCTTTCACTTTGCTATAATACTGCTGACAGTTGACTGTGGAATATTTGGGAGTGAGGAAATTTCACGTCTGGATTTGTTGCACAGGTGGCATCCTATCACAGTACCACGCTGGAATTCACTGAGCTCCTGAGAGCTAACCATTTTTCACAAATGTTTGTAGTCTGCATGTCTAGGTGCTTGATTTTATACATCTGTGGACATGGAAGTGATTGAAACACCTGATTTGTATTATTTGGATGGGTGAGTGAATACGAGCAGGTGGTGAACACTGTAGCATAAAAGTCCCATAGTGCACCTTTAAGAAAACCCAGACAGACTTAAACATCAGCGCTTCCAGTGTGAACAAAAGCTTCACACTGATGGAGCCTGACACCTGAGCTTGTTCACACACAGCTCCTGCTCCTGCCTGCTCTCTACTGCCCCCCGGCCCTTTGAAATGCTAAACACATCCTATTTATAACACAGGAGGACAGGGAGAGATACATGCCACCATACAGCTTCGTCCTGGTGGGTTGTCTCTGAAGAGCGTGTAACCCTGGTGAATAAACGTACATATGGTTTAGAGTGCCCACTACAGGAAGGTAATGGTATGAGACAGGAAGAGAAAAGAACATTCTGGGACAAAGAAACTGGAGACAGGGGACTCACTATAACCACAATACACTTGAAAGACGTGAGGAATATGTGGATTCATTTAAACCACTTCTCTTCCTACATTTAAAGGGATAGTTTGGGTTTTTTGATGTGAATCTGTATGGCATCCCCTTAAGCAGCTATTATTATTATTAGCCTGTTCACTTGTAAGTGGCGATGTTTACAAGTGAACAGGTTAATAATAATAATAGGCGTGCAGTGATACAACTCGAGGTAAATAGCTTCTGACTTTTTCGTGGGTGACTGTTTTGTGACGCAAATATATCACTTTTTGGACAAATATTGTTTTGAAAACAAGCTTTATTTAATGTCCCGACTAACTTGCTGGACCTACTTTTGTCAGCTCCAGAACCGGATAGAAACTCGGCTCAGAGGACACTGTCAGGTTAAGCCAGTGTTAATGCACGGCACTGCTGAAAGGGATGCCACAAAATTGATTTTTGAGAGCTTTAAGTCAATGTTGTCACCTCATCAAAAATATACCCGAGTCATTCACACATGTTGGAGTAACCCTTTATTATTAGTCTGTTAAAGGTATATCCCACCCCCAGGTCAAATTTGGGCATCTCCCCACAGTCCAGAGACTAAAATAAGTGATGGAAAGCGTTTTCCTGGTGACCCAGCCATTGTCCGAGTCTGTCGCCACTGACCGCCGCGGTATCTGCAGCTACTCCGCCTTAGACTGGAGTCTAACGTCGCCAGAGAAAGATTTCGGCCAAAAGGAATTAATTTGCTCGATGCTTTTCCCAATTACTTTCTGTGTAGTGCGCATTCATATCGAGTGCAAATAAATGTGCAAATCAACACGGAGAGCTTGACTTGGTCATTTTGGGTGGGAACTATTTTTCAGTGCGGAAAAAGACAGCCGAAACACACACCACGCTGACAGGGGAATCCCAGTTATGCACCGGGAAGGGAGTTCCCCTGTTGCACAACGTGGTGCGTGATTCGGCCATGTCCTTCCGCACTGAAAAATAGTTCCCACCCAAAATGACCAAGGCAAGCTCTCCGTGTTGATTTGCACATTTATTTGCACTCGATATGAATGCGCACTACACAGAAAGTAATTGGGAAAAGCATCGAGCAAATGAATTCCTTTTGGCCGAAATCTTTCTCTGGCGACGTTAGCCTCCAGTCTAAGGCGGAGGAGCAGCAGCTCGTGCGGCGGTCAGTGGCGACAGACTCGGACAATGGCTGGGTGAGCAGGAAAACGCTTTTCATCACTTGTTTTAGTCTCTGGACTGTGGGGAGATGCCCAAATTTGACCTGGGGGTGGCATATCCCTTTAACATCTCCAAAGCTCAAACCGCGATGTCATGAAGCGGTAGCAACCCTTTACCTTTAGTTCAGTAGGGATTGGAAATTCTAGGGGTGAAATTATCCAAATGATTCTAGTGAACATGTTTAAAAACAGTGGAGCACTTCCTGTATTACCACATGACATCACAAGGTGGAGCAAAGTGTTGTCAGCTTGAGAGAAGAACACAGTCTGAATTGCAGGGTTTGTGTGTTTAATATGTGTAAATGAAAGAAAACACAACCCCAGGTATGCTTGTGTGGATGAAAACTACATTATATCGTAGATCAGAAAATAACTTAATATGGGTCCTTTAATATATTTGACCAAACTGGCTTGACATTTGTGACCAGCCATGGCAAAACCAGTCACAAGTCATCCCGGAGGTGTTTTGAGTTATTCACAAATCTTAGAACATTTAAAGAATTTGTGGCCATATGCAAGCAGCACATCTGAAAACAACGAGCTGAGAAAATCCGTGTTAAATATTCTCTAAGTCCAGGCCTGTGGAGCAGAAAGGAGCTCATTTGCATGACATTAAGCTAAGCCCTCCCCTCATCACTGACTATCACTGTGGTGTGGAGTTAGCCTTCAGGGAAGGTCAGAATTAGAAGGTACGTTGTTAAAATGGAAATGCTTTTAAAAACAAACAGTCCATATAATCATTCAATAATTCAGTAATACGCAGGATAATATGTTAATGTCACCTGTATTGTCAATTTAAGACAATACAATATGAGATGTATTATACAATGTAAAATGAAAAAGAGAAAAAATAAAGATAAAAGTAAAAGTACATTTTAAAAATATATAGGTAAATATAGTATAGGGCACTACACACACACACACACACACACTGGATGTTTTCTGTTCCTCACCTTATGAAAAAAATAAAAATAAAGCTGCAGTGTATAACAGGATAACTGCTGTTTTTTCGTGTCCATTGTACTGCATTATGCAGTACAATGCAGTAGCACTTCACGCACTAGTCTAGCAATTCAAGCATTATTCACGTTAATCGCCCATCACAAATCAAAAGTAGCTGTAATGGGCTGTTTGGCTAGTAATATGATGCTAATGTTGACAATTACACAAGCCCCCTGCTTTCAGCTAAATATCTCCCTTTGATGCAGAAATAATATGACCATACGAAAGCTGAATTAGTATTTAAAAATGTTTTGAGGCACTTTACTCACCCCATAAGAAAGAGAAATGTGTTACTGCAAACATCATCAGAGACACAGGGGTCTTTCTGCTGGACACAGTCACCTCTAACTACTGTTTGTCTTGTTGTCCAATTATTCGCATATCCACTGTCTTTTGGCAGCTAAACAATCCGACCGCATTCTGTACATAAGTTCCGGAGAAAATTTCTGGCTGAATGTGTCCCGAGGACAGAGTTCTTCTTCCTTCATCCTCCTTCCGGTGTCCAGTAAAACAGCCACGATTCAAGCTCATCCGCGAAACATTACATCTTTACATACAGCTCCACAGCATAAATATTCACGAGGTTTGCTCACAGCTGATTGGCGGAAAAAGAAAACAAAAGAGCGCTAATTGTCATGTCAATGGCCAGTAGCGCCATTATGGTAATTGGTAATGGTAATTATGGTCATTTACACACGCCCTGATTCTTTCCAAAAAAACTAGCCAATTTCAAAGACAAAATGTGTGCTTTTAAAGCAACCAATGCTGTTATCTGAACTATGGAGTGGCTTCTCTATGATCTCAACAAGCACATGATCTCAACAAGCAATGAAAATCGGCTTTTGCTCTGGCGGGTCACTTTTTTTTTTGCTTTTAACTATGTAATCATGTTTATATTTTTTCTCTCAGTATTAGTTTCCCTGACGTTTTAGTTCATTCATGCTTGTTTCAGTAATCATTAAAATTACTCAAAATATTCTGCTGTAATTTCCATCACAATACAAGCTTTTTGAATTGTGTTGTTAATTAGCCAATTACAGTTGTTTTTGAATGGACAGGGAGACAATATTTTGGGTCTAAAACCTATCATTTGGGCTTGTTGTAGTTGTGTGTTCATATTTGTTTCTAATGTTCCACTTTAATCTGGAGTAGTTCACCCTGATCCACCTCTCCACAGGGCTCCATATCAAGAAACACAAGATTATTACACCCTTTTGTTCTAAAGGAACAGATGAGTAACAGGGAGTCATACAGATGCTCTCCTATGTCTCTCTTTCTTTCTCTTACTGCCTCCCTCTCTCTCTCTTTCTAATATGGCTCTGTGGTGCTGTTTCTTAAGGTGCGTTCCATGGATATATTTAAATTTTGCTAGCTTAGAGCTGTCTTGAGTTGGTAGTGGAACTTCAGCAAAAAAAAAAAAAAAATCCCTCCTGACCAGAATAGATCTTTCCCTCAGAGTGCAATGTAATCACATACTAATGCTAATCTAGAGACATGCGCCATTGAGCTTGGCCCATTGACTTGAATGGGCGGCCAAGTGAGGCCCCAGGCTTAAATATTGTGTAGGGCAGCGCCCGCCAATCTGTAGCTGGGGAGCCACCTCCTTCCAAGTAGTTCACCAAGGGATTTCCAAATCATATGTATTGTGCTAAAGAACTCTATTTAATTTTATTTAATTGAATGCCTATTACCATTTAAAGGTCCCATGGCATGAAATTTTCACTTTCTGAGGTTTTTGAACGTTAATGTGAGCTCCCCTACCCTGTTTAGCCCCCCCCCCCCCATGGCTAAAAGTTGCGAAATGTCTAAACTGAGCATTTGCGGTCCTTTTCTGCGTTACACAAAACCAGTGTTCAAACGGCACCTTCAAGGCACCTTATTGACGTCAGATCGGCAAATGCAGCTCCAGCCCCTCCCTCTGGCTCCGCTCAGCGTCCCTGTAAATCACGCCCAGAGAGTTTGGACTGTGAATGCGCTAGGCAATGCGAAATGCGTTTTTTTATTTGCCTGGAGGCACGTCCGAGTGTTTCTAGGCTCGGAAGTCCTTTATCTGAGCCTCTGGACCTTTGAACAGCAGTGGTTTAATTTTATTTTATGTGGAAATGTGTTTATTTTTCAATGGAACTCTTCAACTCTCTCCCCCCGTGCAAAAACAAGGAAATGGATCAGAGAGCGCTCAGAGCAGACAGCGGAGCGTTTAGCCACGCCCCCACCTTCTACTATTGGCCAGCTTTTTTCTCCTCATTTGCATTCAAGCAACAACGCCCATTATAGAGTGTTCTGAGTGAGAAAAATTACTCTTTCTCATCTTATCTCTGTTTCTCATGCACTGAGTGTTGATTTTGAAGAAGGATTCATTTACAGTATTAGGGAACCATTAAGGAGCCATATAAAAGCATCAAGAAGTACCATGTCATGGGATCTTTAAAATGTATAATTTTGATGCCTGATAATAGTGTGTTTATAGGCATCAAACTGTACCCGTCTAATTTACTCAATTTTGACCGCTAAAATGAGTAGCTCTCTGGCATTTACGTTTTGTAAAGGTAGCTCACCAGAGGAAAAAGTTTGGAGACCCCTGGTGTAGGGAATAGTGTGAACATTCGTACACAGCCAGAGACAAAAGTTTTTCAGCCTCTCTTCTCTGCGCTGTTGTTAAATCCATAAACTCATAGAGGAGCGCGTATCATTAGAGGACTCATATCTGTCTCACTGTTTAATAGAATAGAATAGATCTCTGCCGCTGGACTTATTTTCTCCACAACGATGCTCCAATGCGTGACATGTAAACAAACAGCGTCCTGTGATGACGTCATTGGGCTGTGGCTCGGTTCGGTTGTGCAGGTGTGCAGGAGTGCAGCCGTAGAAACCTACGCACCTAAGCACTGGACAGTTTTAAAGTCTGTGTGAGTGTGATCTTAGATTCATAGAATGTATAAAGAAGTGGACTAAGAGACTGTGACGTCACCTGTTAGACGGTTCTGACGGTGGTTAGACGATGGAGCCGGTAGCACGCCCATTCTCACTTCATATTTGGAATGCAGCAGCTAGCACGTTAGCTATGTCCATTTATATACAGCCTGTGCTTCCACCCCACCACTATCCTCTCTCATTTGCGCCTCACATTTGCCCTCTCTTTACTTCACTGTCGTCTTCTTTCTCTCCTGTATCATTCTCTAACCCTTGATTTGCCCCCTATATCACTTACTCTCTCACATTCTACTCCCTACTTTCTCTTGCTCTATACATTCATTTCACCTCTCTTTCTCCCTCTCTTCCCCCCATCCTGTCTCTTTTGGTTTTCTCATCTTTCTCTCTCCTATTGTTCTCTCCCCCATCCTCTCTTTTGTTTTTCCTCATCTTTCTCTCCGTCGCTCTCTTCTCTCGCTCTTTCCCCCTCTAGTTTTTACTGCCTCTCTCTCCAGGTTCGGTCTCTTATATTATTACTGTCATCAGGTCTTTACGACGGTTCATAACGCGTCAGTGCTCAGCGTAACCACCAGCGTAACCCTGGGTCCGGGACATTCAAATGTGACATGGGGAATAGAGTCATCTCAGGTAACAACTCGCCTTCAAACTTAGGGGCAGAAGTATCTACACAGTATATTCTAAATGCTAAATTAGACACACATTATGTACTGATATTGAGGACACATATTACACTGTTTTCTTATCTGTGTTATAATGTCACCACAGACTTACCCGGAGTTGTGTTTTGTTTCATTCACACATGTTCAACACACAAATCCTGCATATGTAAGCTGGGTTCTTCTCTCAGACACACTTTGTTCCACCTTGTGATGCCATGCGGTAATACAGGAAGTGCTTCATTGTGTATTTAAACCACATACACATTCACTAGAATCATTTGGATGATTTCAGCCCTGGAAATGCCAATCTCCACTGAACTAAAGGTACAATGTAGCTGTTAACTTTGAACTTCTGCAGTAGTTAGAGCAGGGGTGGGCAAACTTTTTGACTCTTGGGCCACAAAAGGTTCTAAAATTTGGCAGAAGGAGCAGGACCAGGAGCAGGTGGAGTTAGTGTTTTGGTAATCCACCTCATAAGAGCAAAAAATAACATGGGATATGTAGAAAACATGTGCTTTATTTCAATTAAAAATTAACAAAAGCATTACAACAAAATGTCCATCTTTCAAGTTCCATGGTATTTAGCTATTAATTGAAATTATTCTTAAAACACAGAAAATTTAATTAATTTAATTTAATTAATTTAATTAATACAGTTTTTTTTTTTAAATACTAACAATAACTATATTAAAGCACTGAAAGTTCTGTTCTCCTTCAGGTTTTTATCATCACTGCTCTCCTCCTGTCTTTTTTTCAAAAACAGAAGGAGATGCAGATCTACTTGTCCTGCTCCTTCTATTCAGTGCGGGCCGGATTAAAAAGCTTAACGGGCCGCATATGGCCCTCGGGCCGTAGTTTGCCCATGCCTGAGTTAGAGTAATGTAGACAAACTAATAATAAAAGATTACCCAAACACATGTGAATGAAACAAAACACAACTCCAGGTATGTTTTTAACGAGGTAACAACTTTATAACATGGCTTAAAGTTCACAAGAGTCCATTTTGTTTAATATAGGACATTAAATTGAAATTTGTGATATAAGCGGAGAAAAAACAGTACAAATATTTTCAATTCAGCACATTTTGGCTGACTACATAAACATCTGTGACAATTTAGAGCAGCCAAAGTGCAACATTCTGTTAGTTTCAGTGAATGTTACAGAGTCCAGTGGAGTTGAAGGTGGCATGGACCTCCACTCAGAACAGTCTCATAACAAAACCATTTGGCTGCAGTTTGGGGGCAAAGCAAGGCATGGCTGGCTCCACTGCCCCCAAGGATAAAGCAGTGAAGTCTGAACAGTAGAGATGGGTAATGAAAGTAAACAGGCCTGTATAGAGGCTCCATAAAAGAAAGGTCAGTCTGCCTAATACACGGTTTCACCAATACTAGAGAGATGCTCAGGAATGTTAATGCTGCTCAAAGATTGGGGTAACTGTATCACTATTTTTGTGCATGCTACTCAAACAATAATTAAAATAAAAATTCAAATGTGCAGTTAGTCTCAACATATAACCCAACAACAAATAAATAGCCAACCAAAGTCCATAGGATGCTATACTATATAAAGAAGATCACTAACCTGCTAGCCATGTTCCAAACAGGAAGTGTTCTTGAGCATGCTTCTAGCTCCATCAACTCTGTTTCCGACTGACATTACATTGAAATATTGTCGCCCCTCTTCACTACACTGAATGGAGTAGACCACATTGCTTTGTTTGTGGCTCGGTGTTTTGTCCTTTGGGTGGACGAGTTTTTGTCTTAAAGTGTTTGTGGGTTTGAAATAAACTGGGATTTCATATTGTCTGAAAATCCTCTGTAGTTTTTCCGACACGCAGGCCAGGTACGGAATCGCTACCCCTTTCCTCCTGGGTTCGGATTCTCTATTATCTTGTTTCTTGCCCTTGTCTCTCTTGGTTTTGTTAACAGCCCATTTAGGATATCCACAAACAGAGAGGGCTTCCTGCACATGTTGTTCTTCTTTCTCCAGCGCAGTGAGCGCTACATTGAGCGCTACATTGGAGAAACCAAGCAGCCACTTCACAAGAGGATGTACCAACACAGACAGGCGTGCCAGAGTGGACCGTCATCTGCCGTATATCTTCACCTAGAAGCCACGGGTCATTCATTTGAGGACAGTGAGGTTCAGATCTTAGCCAGGGAAAAGAATTGGTTTGAGAGGGGAGTTAAAGAGGCTATTTTTGTCAAAAAAGAGAATCCTTCTCTGAACAGAAATGGTGGAGTCAGACATAATTTGCCTCCCATCTACAATTCCATTCTTAAGCCTAGATCAAGCAAACAGGGAAACAATAGGGCTAGCCAGGTCAGGGCCAGAGGTGTGAAAAACAGTCGTTGGGATGAATAGGGATCGTTATCTAGACGCCAGAGAAACAAAAGACGGAAACCAATGAGATAGTTCCGGAAAGTAGTTAGCTAGGTAGCTCCTCCCTGCAGCGAGATATAAGCAAGTGTCTTACCAGTATTCTTATTAGAGCTGACGAAGCCTCTCGGATGAGCGGCGAAACGTTTTCAACCAAACAAACTTTGTCCAGTTGACAAATTGAACTTCTCCTTTTATCATGGATTCTACCTGGACGACTGAGGGACTTTTCACGCATTACTGTGCAGTAATTAGTGCAAAAATTAAATTAAATTAAATTAAATAAAAAAAAAAGATCAAATAAAGTTACACTGCAACAAAAAGAGAGGTGGTCGTTTATGATAATGGCAAAGATTGGCAGCCTTGCTTCTGTCAGTCTGCCCCTTTTTGACAGTGTTTCCTATAATGTGTGCATTGTTTCTCCATGGTAATGTTGAAGAAATTCACAAGACCTCGTAGGAAAAATGCAGGCACTTTAATGTTGAACAGCAGACATGATTCTTCAGATCCTTGTCGTCTCCCATCGTCTCCTGAATCTTGGTACAGAACTGAGCTAAATTTAACCTACAGACTTGTTAACCATTAACTCATTATTAGGACGCTTAGGTAATGAACTTATGCAAACGTGGTACATAACATGGTAATAAAACACAGGCAAAGTCCAGTTTAAAAGACCACGTCTTCTAGGTTTTTTAACTGAATCAGCATAAATCAGCCATAGTTGTCGTAAACCTCAATGTATTGGTAACTATTGATTGATAACACAAGAACAGAACATCAGCGACCTTTGACGTATTACATAACAAAGATTATTTTCCTCACAGTTCCCTCCTTTGATCACATAAACACATGTGATCACACTTACATAGTAGAGTGGCAAGATGCTCCCTCTACAAATAAAATTAATCATCCCAATATAACAATTTAACCTTAGCATTCATAGAGCATAACACATCTCAATGTCTTCATGTCAATATATCATGTAAATCATTGTACAAAACTCGGACGGCAGAATAAGTCACAAGGAGCAACACCTTAGGGCTTAGAATTTAGATCATTTATTTATTCAGCCAGAACTTAATTCGTTCAATTTTGATCAGACTGGATTAATGTATCAGTAAGTCGAAATTGCTCTATTAAACCTCTGAGGCAAGGGAACACTCTAACTCTTTCCCCCGTGCAAAAACAAGGAAATGGAGTCACTATGGTAGTTACAATTAAAATAGCAATTGCAGTCACTATGGTAGTGATAATGGAGACAATTGTCGCAGCCCATGGGCCAAACATTTTATGAAACCAACTTGTCCAGGCATGTTCAAGTACACCAGAGTTTCTTTAAGCTGTGGGGACAAGGACCTCTTATGGACATGGTCCGGTCCCGTTTTATATAGAACTTGAGTCGGTTTTAAATTCAATGAATCTGTAGGACCTATAGTGAATGGGATAATTAGTATAATTGGCACACACACACCTGAACATGTTGGAGATAGTATTGCATATAGACGGAAGTCTGCACATAACCACCAAATATCTGCTCATGAAATGGATTGGTTAGTCAAGAGTGCAAAATTGTCATAATTGTCAGAAGTAAAAAGTCTGATTACAAAAATTATTAGTGAAACCCTCAATGTCAACTCTGTTGTCAGTCCTTATGTCTGCGTTTGTGATCATATCTCTGAGAAAACATGTATACATTGCAGTTCCCATTTTCCAAGTGGTGGGTATGTCCTTTAAAGTTACAACCAGTAACTTGTCATGGAGTTAATAACACTCATTAGTCCGTTCAAATGATTTTCTAATAAAGAGCTTAAGTATACATGTCAAGTCCTTGTTATTGGAATATGGTATGAATGCAGTAGTTAGTTGTGGTCTGGCAGTCGAACATACAATACAATCTTCTGTGGTCAGAGTATGGGCCGTATATTGTACTCATGTTTTCTGTCATTTCCAATCCTGTCTCTATTCTTATTGCTTCAGTCAAAGAATTTATTTCATTCACTGGAGCAATCTTATTAGTTACTAATATGGTTATGTGGATATAGCCTTCAAAATTTAAATTGATTCTCCGATTACATGAAACAGTGGTGATTTTTGAGCACTGGAAACCTATAGCATATATTCCTGAATCACTAACTTCTGGATTTTGAATTGATAGTTGCATCGCTGAGTAGGGGATTTATTCCCTCTGCAATGCTTTAGATCTGCTTGATAAGATGCCTCATCTTTCCTGATCTTTGTCAGGGTAATTTTCTGCTGTTGATCAGTTCTAAAATCACCTTGGTCTGTATTATGATGATCGTCCGTACTAGAAATTGCTCTGGTATTGTTTGTGACCCTGTGGTCCTCATAATTATTAACTCTGGTCAGACAAGTGTCTTTACAAACAATTTGTGTATTAAAAACATAATCTATAGCGGGTATGTTTAACATATAGTCCAATATTTCACATACGTCGAATAAAACATTACATATTTGGCCTTCATAGCAATATTTTCAATTCTGGAAATTTTAGAAAGTTCTCATTTTGCCCTTTTTAGTGCTCCTTGTGTCTTACCCATATAGTTGGCTGAGTTGGTCGTGCCGTGAGTGGTCGTTGTGGTTGTCGTGTTGTTTGCCAGCCGTCCGAGATCAGTCTCAGTCAGTAGAATATATCCCCATACTATATAAGAGAAGATCACTAACCTGCGTAGCCATGATTCCAAACAGGAAGCTGTTCATCGGTTTGAGCATGCGGTTTCTGCATAGGCAGCTCCATCAACTCTGTTTCCAACTGACATTGAAATATTGTCGCCCCTCTCTTTGTAACTCTTTGTAGTGAGTGTCGTCATTTTGGTCTTAAAACGTTCATATGAACTCGCTCTGCATTATCCTGGTGTTTTCATTTTGCCATTTTATCTATAAATAAATTCCTATTCCTGCTCTGGCATCGATCCGCTCTCCTGTGGCATCATGGTATAGATTAGTGGCACGTTGTTTGTAACTGTAGTAGTCTTCGTTGTCTTTCATTTGCATTGACAACAATTCTTCAGTCACGACAGAAGGATAGCGTTGACTGAGTTCTCTCTCCAGCACATCACGATAGTTGTATACACCTTCTTGATCACGCAGCGCATATCTCAAGCTCCTTTCGATAGCTTTTCTGATGTTTCTGGCAACAGTTTAGTCAGCAGCTTTGGTCAGAGCAGCCTGAATATCACCCCAGCAAAGTTGGTCTCCTGCGGTTTGTTTGAAAAGAGCTCTTAGCCATGGTAAGCCACCTTTGGTAAGTCTTGGAAGTGTCAACATCAAAGCACTCCAGTCTTTGATTGAAAATGGCTGATAGACCACAGTTTGACCATCTGTTCTCACTGGATACACACTTGCTTTTGGCCCTCGTTCCTTCCGCTGGCTGGGAGTATAAACTCCTGTCTGTACTTTGTATGTTGCCTTGGAGGATGAGTCTTCTCCAGATTGGGAGGGCTTCGAGGATGTAGCAGCTTTAGTATCGGGGCTTCTCAGCTTGCCGCTGGTGTAGGGTGAGGGATGGTATGGTCTTGGTGACTTGTCGTAATAATCTCTTCGTTCAATAGGTGGATCGGACAGTGGTCGGTACATGTTATCAAATAGAGAAATCTCTCTGTCAGTGTCCTCATCCCATGCCCTTCTACTTCTTCTGTGTGACCTTCCTCTTCTCTCAGCAGACCCTTTTTCATCTTCGGTGTCACAACAAGAGTCTCTGAATTGTCTATGAGTTAGCACTGAATCTTCCTTTATTTTCACTTCTTTTCCGGTTTTCTTTAGGACCAAGATAGAAGACAGTTCTTTGGTGTCTTGTAGGACTTTCAGCTCTCCTGCCCATTTTTGTAGCTTCATCCTGGAGTGCTTTATTCAACCAATATTCTGTCAACTGGCCAACCATGATAAAGTGTGAGGACATTTTGTGGTAATTTGTTTTTTGAAGTTGAATTATTTATTTATTATACAAATTTTGGGCACAACGTCCAGTTTATGGCTTTTTAGTGAATGTATCGCTATTTTGAGTACTGTATACTTTTGATTCTACCTTTGACTCTAAAAAATTTAATTCTTGGGGGCTTCTCCGTTCTATAGACAGTTCTCTAGAAGGGAGAAGAAATTTGACTTAGATAATTGTAACTTCAGGTTATAATTAGTTTAAAATATTTAATTTAAAATTTTAATCACCTGATTTACGCACATTTTTTCTTAATTAGAATATGTGTCTATCACGTTTTGTTGTCTGCGGGACGGTCCGAATTGCAGCTATTAAGTTTTAAGCTTCTGCAACAAAGAGAGAGAAAAGTAGCGTAGGAGTAAACGTAGAATTTTGAAAATAATTATTTTATTAATATTTAGATAGATTTAGATAAAACAAAAAAAACTCCCAATCTTAAGTTAATTATAAAAGCAATTAGTTTATCCAGTACCTCCTTTAATGTGACAGGTGATATAACCTTTTATATTTTTGAATTGTACCAGAAAAAATGAACTGTAATAAATTAAAAATAACCTTTAGCAATTTAAACCTCTATACTCCAATTATTTGTGTTAAATTTTAAAATGTATCTACCTCCTCAATTGTTTTAGTGCCTGATTGCCGATAAAATATTTACTTTAATAATTGCAATGCTGTCAATAGCTTAAACTGTTTCTTATTTATTTATTATTTCGTTCATTGATGGCACCGTGCAAAGAGTAATTCTCACTCTGCTCCTATAAACTCAAACTAGTCCAACTCGTACTGAGCAAACATTCAGACCAGAGGCGCTCCGAGCCTGAAGCAACAAAGCGCTTTCTTTAATTCCCACATAACACTCAAAATACAGATTAACACTATTCTATCCTTGTCCCTAATTTTTCTAATTCCTTTTTCTCAACTCTTACAACATTAACAAGAACAACAACATTAATAGAGCTAAATTACGAGCTGACATATCTTTCCCTGTGACCTCTTGACCTCTCTGCTCGCTGCCGCTCATACACTCACACACACACACACTCAGAGAGACCGCAGGCAAATAGACACTCATAACAAGATTTATTATTCCCATGAAATTGATTAAGCTAGCAAATCTTTGAGAGCTGAATTTAAAATATTTACAATTGTATTAAATTTAGAATTTATTGGTTTAAGTAAATTACACAATGCAAGACTTTTAATTGAGATTTGCCAAAACAAGACAATTTTCAGTAAATAGAAAAATCTCCCGTTTCAGATTATTCTCCAAATATTCCAGGACATGCAATAATTTCAGAGATTTATTCCGAATTTTAAGAACATGCAATTTATTTCTAAGAACATGCAATTTTAAATTACTCAATAAATGCAGAATTATTTGATCCAAGTATCATTTGTTAGATCATGACACTCACACAACCAGAATTTCCACAAACATCTCTCCAATAAATGCCATAATTCTTATCTTTCAACATTCTTCTATCACATTTTATTTATAATCAAAGCTTTCAACAAAACTTTACATGAACCACCGTAGCCAATATTTTAACTCAGATCAAGACTGGTTTTATCCATCATAAACAACTCTAAACATCTCTCATCTCATGCTTGCTCAAACAAGTGCTTCTTAATAAAAAATTCAAATTTACAAAGTGCCATCAATTTGAACAATTCATTTATACTGTCTTCCTCTTTAAATCGACACCAAGAAACAAATCTCCCAGGTAATTCTAAATGTGTCATACTCGTCTTTTAATTTTTTCAGTATCTGCGTAATTTTGGTGGAATTAGCCAAACACAGACTTTTCGTTATATTTTCAGCTTTTTCTGTAATCTCCTTTACAAGCTCAGCTTTTAGTTTCAAGTGTATTTCTTTTTCACAAACTTTTGATGACGCTCTCGTAACAGTACTACCAGACGGGGAAAATCATACAGAGACAACCTGCTTGTAATTTAGGTCAGTTTTTCCAGGTACAACTCAATTTTAACTTCGGTCACATCAGTTTCCTGTACCAAAGTATTATTAATTTTGTCACAAACAAAATTGCGCATCCCCTATAAGATTGAGTATGCTACGAGTGTCTGTCAATTCGTGTTAGTTGCGTTTAGTTGGACAATTGACCTTCGGCCAATTCTACAGAAGCAAGTGACGTCATGTTCTTCGAACTCTTACTTCTGCATCTTGGGTGTCTTGAGAGCTTAAGGCAATCAAAAACACCAATAATGTTACTTTTGGAATTCCTTTTTTTGTAAACTCAAATTAGGAGTTTTTGTTTTTTCTTTTTGTGTAAAGTTTAACCACAAAAGTGTTTTTCTTACAAAATCCGCTTTTTTTCTCTCTTCGTGCAAAGCAATAAACACGGAACTTAATTAATAACTTTGTTTTTAATCACGCTTTATCAAATTTAAAGCTTAAACGTTCATTATTATTTTGATTCTACGCTCCTTCTTTTCTCACGTGTTGGCGTACAAACACGGACTTTTTAATTACTGATTTTATATTGTTTTAAAATTACCACTTAATTTATTACAAAGGTCCCTCACAAAACATCACATATAATTTTGGTTTTGGCCAATGTGACAGATATTCTTTGAAAAAGGCACTGCCATACCGTTTTGTGGAGCGCTCTGGATGCGTTGTTTCTCAGAGGGGCCTCCGGGGAGACGACGGCCTGGTCCTTCTGCATAGTTCTTTCACGTCGCGGGTCACCAAATTGTTGAAGAAATTCACAAGACCTCGTAGGAAAAATGCAGGCACTTTAATGTTGAACAGCAGACATGATTCTTCAGATCCTTGTCGTCTCCCATCGTCTCCTGAATCTTGGTACAGAACTGAGCTAAATTTAACCTACAGACTTGTTAACCATTAACTCATTATTAGGACGCTTAGGTAATGAACTTATGCAAACGTGGTACATAACATGGTAATAAAACACAGGCAAAGTCCAGTTTAAAAGACCACGTCTTCTAGGTTTTTTAACTGAATCAGCATAAATCAGCCATAGTTGTCGTAAACCTCAATGTATTGGTAACTATTGATTGATAACACAAGAACAGAACATCAGCGACCTTTGACGTATTACATAACAAAGATTATTTTCCTCACAGTAACTGGTGAACATTCTGCCATATTCATACATACACAACCCTTCCACCATGATGTCGCTGCAAAGTATCAATAGTAAATTGCCACCACTGCAACTGTGTAAGCCAATTCATTAATATTATAACACTAATTAACTTTTTTTTAAATGTCCAATTCGCCCAGCCACACTCATTTTCTTATTTTTCATTCTAACAGAAAAAGCGACGAACATACAGGGCTGCTGTTTCATTTTTCTTCTTCTATCACTGTTTGATAATGGGACAAATTGAGTACATGGCCTTTAATTCACCTGCTGAAACAACATATACATAACTGCTTATTTTGCAAGCGTTCTAATTTAAATTGCTTTATCATTTAACCCCAGTGCAGATCTCATTTTCATTTGTGTATATATCTCAGATGTGGTAAAGTGACCCATTTCTCGCAGTGCTCACCTCTCCCTAACTGTGGAGTTCTGTTTATCTCATACAGATTGAGACGCTGTGGCAGACGCAAGACGCCTGCAGCCCTCACCAAATTAGACTTTTCTCACAGTCAAAATCCATCAACTGTTTTCTGCAAAATCATTTCAGAATTGGGTTTAATCTCCCCTCAGCCTCTGCGTTGGGTCCATGCCCAGACACTCTTGTGTGGTTTGAAGAGCCCAAAGAGAATGTACAGTATAACAGACTTCCTTGTTCTATACACATCATGCCAAATCTGTTTTTCTTTTTTTCTTTTCTTTAAAGCTTATATCTTTGTTTACAATTTCTTAAAGGGGACATACTGTATTATGCATTGACATTTATGAGATTTTAACCATGTTGTAATGATTGAATACTTTCCTTAAGCATAAAAACGCCGTATTTTGAGTGATCTATGAATGCTTACACAATTGAGGTTGAAGTGCTCAGAAAATTCCCATTTTCACCTACCTACTATCCCCGCCCACAGCCCAGTATTTATTCAATGTTTTCAAGACATAGTGGGGGGTGAATGTAGACGTCAAAACATATATTTTGCAGCTGATGTCATCAACATTCCCAAAGGGTGTGAAGCTAACTGAAGCACTGCTCTGTCTGAGATGAAGATGTAATCTGAGCTTTAATTTAACACAATCTAACCAGAAAGACCTGATTTAGTTGGAACCATGAATGCTCATATTGATCACAATGTAATGACAATGTGTTGTTTGAATCTATTTTGTAGTTTTTCAGATGATCTTAAAAACTTTAAAACTTTTTGACAGTGTTTATGCATTGTGTCACCATGGTAACTGATGAACATTTTGCCAGTACACAAACACGTAGTACACCCCCAGTGTGATGTCACTCTAAAGTATCAATACTATGAATTAGATGCTAGATTTGGTGGAACTTGCTTGAAAATGTATCAAAACAGGCGTCATAGTTTGAATGGAACAATGTCAAAGTGTTAAGCGCTTCTGCCTCACAACAAAAAGCTCCCTAGTTTGAGTTGTGGTATGGTCTTTTTTTATGGAAGTTGCATGTTCTTCCAAAGGTCCTCTAGTTTTCCTATCAACAGAATTATCAGTGTGCAATCTTCGGATCTTAAACATTAAAATTTAGTCTTTGGGTGCTTAAAGCTTTGCCATTTCATGATTTAGAATTTAAAATAATGCTTAACTGAAAAAAACAACAACAACATTTAACAACATCATTTCACAGCTTTGGTTCTCCCCATAATCAGGAAAGGGAATTGCCAAGGGGAAAACAATTAAACTAGGTAATAAGGAGCATGCAAGCGCCACTAGTAATGAACATGATTTAGCTTCAGAAGTGCTTAAAAAGTCCTATTTTACGTAAAATCGACTCTCATGAGCTTTAAGCTTTATAATGCTGTCACTTCATCAAAAACATGATATGTGGAGTTATGTTTTATTTCATTCACACAAGTCTGTATGTGATAGTTTTCATTTTAACAGCTACCTTTTACTTTTTGTTTTGTAGATATTATCAATTCCAGGGCTGAAATTATTCAAATGATTCTATTGAAGGTGTATGGAGTTAAAAACATAGTGGAGCACTTCCTGTATTATGGCAAAAGGAGAAATTCAATTTGTCAGCTGGCTAAAGTTTATTTGGTCGAATACATTTCGCAGCTTATCCAAGCTACTTCTTCAGTTCTGGCTAGAGTGCTGGTGAACACTGCTTATAACTAGCTGTAGGAAGGAGCTAACTACAATGACATTACTATTAAACTATCACACCTATTTGTTTTCAATTTCTATGTGGGGTTTTGTTAGCATAATCATTCAAGGCCATAATGGGTGTTTTCACACCTCTGGACCTGCCAAACTTCCATCCTCCAATGTAACACCAGAGGAAAGGAAGGCCATCATTGCTCTAGAGAACGACCACAGCAGCAACATGAAGCTTGCGGACAAAGGGAGATGCACAGTGATCCTGAACTCAGATGATTATGAGGATAAGGGGAACAGCCTACTCAGTGACACTGCAATCTATGAATTACTAAAACAAGACCCCACCAATGGGTACAAAAAGATCATTGATTGCTTGCAGAAGCTGGAGAAGGAAGAAGTCATTGATCGACAGCTATATTACAGACTGTACCCTGGTGACTCCATCCCTTGCATCTATGGCCTTCCAAAGATTCACAAACAAGGTGTACCACTCAGACCCATTGTGTGTAGTGTTGACTCCATCACATACAATGTGGCACCTAAAAACACCTAAAAACCATCCTGGCTCTTCTGGTGGGTAACCCGGAGCACCACATTGAGAACACAGCAGAATTTGTGAACAAAGTCAAGTTTCTCCAGTTTGACCGGGATGAGACAATGGTTTCCTTTGATGTGACCTCTCTTTTCACTTGCATTCCCACATCGGTAGTGGTGGAGGCAGCAAGAAAGAGACTATTGCAGGATACCAAGCTAGAAGAGAGAACCAAACTTTCACCTGACCAAATCTGCCAACTGCTGAAAATTTCTTTAAATGCCACCTATTTCCAGTTCAGAGGAAACTTCTACAGGCAAATCCATGGCTATGTGATGGGCTCACCTGTCTCCCCTATCATGGCTAATTTATACATGGAACAATTTGAACAGAGTGCCTTGGTCTCATATCCAGGTACTCCACCCACACATTGGTATCGTTATGTTGATGATATTTTTTCAAAAATCAAAATTCAAGATTTGGAACCTTTTATTGCACCTATGAATTCTGTAGATCCGAACATCAAACCTGTGAAGATGCCAAGGATAACACATTGGCGTTCTTAGATTGTGCAGTAACGATAGGAGGAGACCGGTGACTCCAAGTAGAAGTCTTCAGGAAGCCCACACACACAGACCAATACCTGCTTTTTGATTCACACCACCCACTGCAGCACAAACTGGGTGTTATTCGGACATTACAACAGGGCCCAAGTGGTTCCCACAAGCACAGAGGGTAAGGAGAAAGAAGAACAACATGTGCAGGAAGCCCTCTCTGTTTGTGGATATCCTAAATGGGCTTTCAACAAAACTAAGAAAGACAAGGACAAGAAACAAGGCAAGACAATCAGAACCCAGGAGGAAAGGGGTAGCGATTCCTTACCTGGCCGGTGTTCCTGAAAAACTACAGAGGATTTTCAGACAGTATGAAATCCCAGTTTATTTCAAACCTACAAACACTTTAAGACAAAAACTCGTCCACCCAAAGGACAAAACACCGAGCCACAAACAAAGCAATGTGGTCTACTCCATTCAGTGTTGTGAAGACTGCAGTGAGCGCTACACTGGAGAAACAAAACAGCCACTTTACAAGAGGATGTACCAACACAGACGGGCGTGCCAGAGTGGACCGTCACCTGCCGTACATCTTCACCTAAAAGCCACGTGCCATTCTTTTGAGGACAGTGAGGTTCAGATCTTAGCCAGGGAAAAGAACTGGTTTGAGAGGGAACTCCCCTCTCAAACCAGTTCAAAGAGGCTATTTTTGTCAAGAAAGAGAATCCTTCCTTGAACAGAAATGGAGGCCTCAGACATAATCTGTCTCCTATCTATAACTCTATCCTCAAACCTAAATCAAAACAAACAAAGAAAACAATAGGGTTAGCCAGGTCAGGTCCAGAGACGTGAAAACACCCATTATGGCCCTGAATGACTATGCTAACAACGCCCCACATAGAAACTGAAAACAACAAGGTCTAATAGTTTCATAGTAATGTCATTGTAGTAAGCTCCTCCCTGCAGCTAGTTATAAGCAGTGTCCACCAGCACTCTAGCCAGAACTGAAGAAGTAGCTTGGATGAGCTGCGAAATGTATTCGACCAAATAAACTTTGTCCAGTTGACAAATTGAATTTCTCCACATACCTGGGCGACTGAGGGATTCTTCACACATTTCCTGTATTACCACATGGCATCATAAGGTGAAACAGAGTGTTTTCAGTTTGAGAGCAGAACTCAAGCTAACATAACCCCAGGTATGTTTGTGATGAGGAAACCACATTTTAACATAGAAACACAGAAAAAAGCTTAATATGAGCTCTTTAAAACAAGTCTGACAGACTGAGGAAATAATATGGCTAAAACCTCAAAGGCATTATTATAAAACAGATTTGCTTCAAGAGGAGCTGACCACTGCAAACTCATTAGATGCTTGTTTTGATGCGCACACAAAATTTTAGCAAGTTTTGTCCAAAGTTTGTGTTGCCACGACAACAGGGTCAGAGCATCGCCAAAGCCTGAGCTCTAGTGGGAAGTCCTCCGTCTGCAGTCTCCTGACCACAGTTCAAATGTGCAGTTAAACCCATGTCCCCAGTGTTTGTACTGATAGAGCTGTTCTGTGGTACAACAGCTCTGTGCTCTCCAAGGGTTTCTTTTTCAGGTCAAGACTTTGCTGCTGTGGCACAAAAGTGAGTTTTGTTTTTACCAAACTTTTAATGTGAGACCGAATGCAGAAACTCCGCCCACAAAAACACTTGAGATAGAGCTGCTAAACTGGGCAGTGCCTGGAGAACTAAAGTGGAGAGTGAGTAGGGAGGAGGGACGGAGTCTGGAGGTACTGATACTTTGCAGCTGACATCAGCATCCCCTGGGGTGTGATGCTAAGGCACTACTCAATCTGAAGCTCTGTTACTGACTTTAATCTGATCTTTATCTGAACACAGTCTCAACAATCTGATTTAGCTGGAACTACAACAGGTGAGCTGATTTGTGCTGTTTAACAAGTTTGTCACACATACAATTACAGTCACAAGCTAACTAGTGTAAGCCAACAGTTTTTAGCTAGTCACTCTCACCTTTTTATTGGAAATCAAACTACCAAACAGTAGTTTAGTACTAGAACACTAGTATTGATCAAATGCTTCTGAAAATCTGTCCATTTCATATTTTTAGATGATCTTAAAACTGTTAATGGCATTGTTTGCTAAAGTATGCATTGTGTCACCATGGTAACTACATGTAGAACACCCCCAGCATGATGTCACTGTAAAGTATCAATAAGGAACAGTGTGATTGATCTAACAGGTATCCACACTTGCAGCCAGGTGTTTGTATCAGAAACACATGGCTGTAATCTGGGCAGTCTTGTGCGATGTCACATAGTACAGCGGTCCCTCGTTTATTTTACATGTTTTAAGGCTGTAAACGTCTCACCGCACACATGATCAGAAATCAAAACATAAATGTTTTCCTATATAAAAAATAATATGATAGCTTTTAGAAACAAAAAAATACATTTTAATGATCAACACATAAGAAATTATTAATAGTGACTCACGCACGTATTTCACAGTTCCTCTGACCGGGCTACGTTCACACTGCAGGGCTTAATGCTCAATTCCGATTTTTTTGTGAAATCCGATTTTTTTGCGAGGCCGTTCACATTTCCAGTTAAATGCGAATTGTATGTGATCTCCAGTGTGAACGCTAAACTCCCCAAAAGTGTCCCGCATGCGCATTGGAGGACACGATGACGTCACACGCAGCGAACGCGCTCAATGTTTACGGAAGTAGCCTAAAGTTGCTTTCGTACCGGAGCCAAAACATGTACAGCTTTGTTTTAAGGAGGAGACGGAGAAGGACGAGGTTTTTGGCCACAGCGTTTTGCGGGGCAGTGGCAGCAACGTGTGCAGAGAGGAACATGTGAGTGCGGAGTCACAGGCAGGAGGCGTGGGATTGCTACGTGCTTCGCCGCTTCACTGATACGAGTTTATATACTATTTTCGCATGATGAGAAGAACGTTTGTGCACATTTGTGAACGCCTACTTGTACCACTCTCATTGGAGGAAACACACTCAGGTCGGATGAACGCGACCTGGCCGTTCAGACTGCAGTCGCATGTCAAAAGATCGGACATGTATCGGATTTAGGACCACATATCCAAGTGGCCTGGATCGCATTTGAAAAAATCGGATCTGTGTCGTTCACACTGTCATTAGAAGATCAGATACAGGTCGCATAGAGGCAAAAAAATCGGATTTGGGTCGTTTCAGGCTGCAGTGTGAACGTAGCCTTAGTCCTGACGATTGAACATTTACATAAATTTGGCAAGCTGAACGCATTCTGTACTATACAGGAGACATAGCACAGAGGAGAATGACTGATGAATCGGCAAAGGTCTACAGTCCCTGAGCCAATCAGGACGCAGAACACAATGCGCGTTGATACACTATTAAAAAATTGGAATAAAAAATCCGCCAAACAACAAGGCCGCGAAAGGTGAACTGCGTTATAATGAGGGACCACTGTACTTACAATGACCACTGAAGGCAACGCTTAGCTGACCTGTTTGACCAGACAGTTGCGACTGTACCTAGTTTGCACTCAAATTAATTAAATAAAAAATAGAATAGATTGAATTGGATTATAGTGTGATGTCATCATCCATCCATCCATCTTCTTCCGTTTTTCCATTTCTGGGTCGCGGGGGCAGCAGTTCAAGCAGATCTGCCCCCCAGAACTTCTGTCATGGGGGCTACCAGTGTCCGCAGACACTGAGGGCAAGGTGGGAGCAAGGACACAACAGCAGCACTCATTTGTGGGAGCTGGGATCACCCACAGCCAACCCAGAGCGGGATTCCAACCACTAACCCCTGAATCAGTAGACAAATGCTCTATCAACTGAGCTACTGCTGAACCTGGTGATGTGATCAGTGTGTTTGAAAACTCTACTTCCTGCAATTTTCAACCTATTTTTCAACCTTTTTTCACAGACTGCTTTTTGTTTAGTGGAAAACTATAATTTATATTTGCAACATGTATTATCACCACATTTAGTAAGAATCATAAAAATCTGCCATATGCACTTTAAGGTTTTTCCCAATCTCTGAAATTTTTGCAGCACATAATGGCCTTTACACTGCCTGTTCTTAATCCACTTGTGAGAAAATGACTTTTGTTGCCTGAAGCCAAACCTCCTCCTGGTGTCAAAACTGTGATTGATTAAGAACATACACTCCACTTTTCTCCTCCAACTTATTATTACATTTAATCCCCCATTTCCATACCAAGCTTTTTTATACGAGCAGTCACTTGTACCTTCAAAGTTTGCAAATTGTGTTCTAAGTTCAGAGGACACCATCTATCTTATCCCTTTATTCAATCAATCTGCGGAACCTATCCAGCAGATATGATGTAATGGATATGCTAATGCTTATACAAACCCTGAACGTTGCGCTGTGATTGGTCGTTCGTCAGCCGCTCGTCCTGTGCTAATGAATGTGGACGTTGATTGCAAAACGCTCTTCGAAGTAAAACAGCAAATGTCAAATGCAATTTCCTCTCTCGTTGTGGAACGATAGTGACTAAAGCGTCTATAGCAGGGGTGCCCACACTTTTTCAGCATGTGAGCTACTTATAAAATGAAGTCAAAATGATCTACCTACAATACAAATGCAAATCATTTATTTAATTATTTATAAAATAATTGAATTATTTAATTAATTTCATTAATTGAAATAATAAATTGACAATTTTTAACATGTACAATGCCTGTTGATGTACCTTGCATAACTTCATCTACATTCTGTACTTTTTTTTGTCATTACCTTACTCACTACCTTTTGTCGTTACCTTACTCTTACACATTTACCAAACACATGTTGTGACAAACAGATGCATCTGTGCACTTTTATTAGGCAAAATTCAACCACATGTCGCAGTAGGCCTGCTCTGTGCTGTAGACCTGCTCTGTGCTGTAGACCTGCTCTGTGTGGACACTGTAATAAAAATTTTGATTAGTTTCATCCTTGCACTTCTAATCAGAGTGCAATGAAGAGGGACCCTGCGTGCACTATGAGCGGGAGGAGAGAGCGTGAAAAGGAGAGTGGCGCTGACATGAGGCAGACGGACAGGTAGGATGTTTTAAAAAGTTTAACCAGCTCTGTGATACACCCTGGGACACAAGGGTACACGCTGTTGCAAACAAGCTGTGCACGCTGGTGGCGCGTGTGGTGACGTGCCATGCAGTATCTGTGGCTCCAGTCATGCACACAGGCTGCAGTGAGAAGCCCCGCGCGGTCCCGCACACGGGTAAAAGTTTATCGTTAACGGCAGTGGCCGTAATGAAATGATGATCGCAATCATCTTGAGACCAAGACTGGTACGATCTACGACACTACGATCTACCCACACTACCTTGGTGATCGACTGGTAGATTGCGATCGACGTATTGAGCACCCCTGGTCTATAGTCTCTACAGCGGGCCTGTTGTTAATACTTTATGTGAGGCTTAATCTAATATAAATATAGAGATAGTGCTTTTGTCACTATAAGGGATTGTGGATGCAGATACAGGTAAAGCAGATGCCTGGAAGAGACAAGCTCTTGGCAGGATGGTGGCTGAGATGGTGGCAAGAAGGTTCCGGGTTCGATCCCCGGGTCGCCCGAGCCTTTCTGTGTGGAGTTTGCATGTTCTCCCTGTGTCTGGATGGGTTTCCTCCAGGCACTCCGGTTTTCCCCTCACTAAAACATGCTCCAGGTAAAGTCCTCCAGCTTAGGTCCTGACCAAGCTGAGCAATAAGATCATGGAGATGGGTCCCCGGGCGCCTGAAAGACGAGCTGCCCACTGAAGGATGGGTCAAATGCAGAGAAATCCCTACTGGGATGAATAAAGCGTGTCTTCTTCTTCTTCTTCTTCTTCTCCGTTTATTTCCTCATGTATTGTGGTGAAAGCAGACCTACTATGCAAAATCAACTTTTTAAAGCTGTTTTTAGTTGTTTCCACTTCTCATTTATCATCTTGAACTTGCATTTAGAGTGATTTGTGCATGTTTGAGCAATCTGTTTTCACCACCATTGGTTTATACCCACTGTTCTATATTTACTTAATTCTCCAATTTTATTTTCTTAATTGGCAATATACATATAATTGGTATTTTGGTACATATTAAAACAAATCCGAGGTTAGCATGATGTGAAGCTATCCATCGGCGGTAACAAAACTTGTACATGCATATTGCAACTTATGTCCAAATGACCAAATTATAACATACTGATCCACAAATGTCATAGATTATAACTAAAGAAGACACAAGCACAATATGTATTCTTTAAGGCAGTGTTTCCCAACCAGGGGTACAAGTACCCCTAGGGGTACTCGAGCACATTGCAGGGGGTACTCGGCAGTGTCGCTGCCAGGCACGGGGGAGATTTTTTGGAATTTTTAAATTCTAATTTGAGTAAATTTGAGTTAAAGGGACAGTGTGTAAGATTTTTACCTGTTAATTACTGAAATTGAAGATACCCATTCAAAAATACATTGTTTTCCAAGCCTTTTCACTTCCATCATGAAATCAAAGTATTCTTTTGGACTTAGATATAGTCACATAAAAGGGGGATCTTCCCCATATAGAGGCAGCCATTTTGAATACGAGAGCCGCAGAAGGACATTTGGGCTCATCCTTTGCCTCGGCTCCTGCTAACAGCTGCTTAGCCGCGCTGCATATGGCTCCCCCCTTCCCCCCTCCCCTTCCCCTTCTCTCCTTCGCTCCTCTGCTCCCATATGCAGCCAGGAGCGAAGGAGAGAAGGGGAAGGGGAGGGGGGGAGGGGGAGCATGCTGCCGGATCACACGTCGTAATGGATATAACACGTATTTTGGACTAAATTGTTTTACTGGATTTTATTCGCTGGATCCTTATGGACAGATTGAGACCAAGTTTATGATGAAATACAGAGTTTGACCTGTGCAAAGCCTTCAAAGGTAAGCTAAGTAAGCTAAGTTTTGTGCTTTTCTGTATAAAAGCCCCATGTGCTCGGGGAGTGATTGTTTTGCAGGGAAATGAATTGCATAGTCAAAAAGAGGAGACTGTAAGGTTTCATTTGATGTGTAGATTGTCATGAATCATGATCGGGATTGTGTGTTTTCATGCGAAAAGAAAAAAAAAAAGTGAACGGGGGACCGCGTTTCGTGGTGCGGGCACGCGCGATGTCGGCGGTACGTCGCGTCCGGGTGACCCTCGAGGTCTGCCATAGCCAAAAGAGGAAGTGGAATAGCTAGTAACCACCTATGCGCCACGAATCCTACACACTGTCCCTTTAAAGAAAAGAGAGAAAATTCCTGAGAATTAAATTTTCAAATTAAGGAGATGAAATAAAATTATTTTCATTTAATAATCTGTTGTGTCACGTTCTACTTTTTGAGAATTATCAACACGTATGAGTGAGGGGGTACTCGAGGTATGAAAAAGGCTCAGGGGGTACACAAGACAAAAAAGGTTGGGAAACACTGCCTTAAGGGGCCGAGTAGGAACATCCTTCCATCCAATTTCTTCCATTTATCCGGGGCCAGGTCTCGGGGGCAACAGTCTAAACAGGGACTCCCAGACTTCCTTCACCCCGGACACTTCCTCCAGCTCCTCTGGTGGGACCCCAAGGTGTTTTCAGGCCAGCCGAGTGACACAATCCCTCCAGCTTGTCTTGGGTCTTCCCTGGGGCATCCTCCTGGTGGGACATTCAAGATTCAAAAAATATAATAAAGTAAAATATAATAAAATACAAAGGTACAGGTAGGATTAAATAAGGTGTAGTATTAAGTGGAGTATTTCACAGATTGCACATAATGTAGTATAGTATAAGTATTGCATGTGGGTTATGAAGCAGATTATTGCACAGTTAACAGTAGCATTTACAGTGAGGTAGTGGCATAGATGATACATTCATGTAGAGCAGCAGCAGTACACATATTATGCAAAACGAAAAGTAGTTTAGTGCAGTATTATTGAGAGTTCAGTATTATTTAGAGCAGGGGTGCTCAATACATAGATCGTGAGCTACCAGTCGATCGCCAAGATAGTGTGGGTAGATCATAATATTGTAGTACTCGACACCGGTCTTGGTCTCGAGATGAGTGCGATCATATTTCATTACGGCCGCTGCCGTTAGCAATAAACATTTACTGGTGTGCAGAACGCGCTGGGCTTCTCACTGCAGCCTGTGTGCTTGTCTGGGACACTGCGCGGCACGTCACCACGAGCGCCACCAGCGCACGCAGCTTGTTCGCAACAGCCCATACCCTGGTGTCCCAGTGTTTATCACAGAGCAGGTTAAACTTTTTAAAACATCCTACCTGTCTGTCCGCTTCACGTTAGCGCGCCACTCCTCACCTTTTCACACTCTCGCTCCTCCCTGCTTATAGCGCACATAAGCTCCTTCCTCAGTGTGTGCTGATTAGAAGTGCAAGGATGAAATGCGAAGCAAAAACTAATCTAAATTTATGTTACAGTGTCCGCACAGAGCAGGCATACAAGTAGGCATTCACAAATGTACACAAAATGTTCTTCTCGTCATGCGAAAATAGTATATAAACTCAGTGAAGCGGCGAAGTACATAGCAATCCCACCACTCTTGTATGCGACTCCGCACCAACACGTTCATTTCTACGGATGTTGATGCCACTGTCCCACAAAACGCCATGGCCAAAAACCTCGTCCTTCTCTTTCTCTTCCTCCGTCTCGTCCTTAAAACAAATAAGCTGTACATGTTTTGGCTCCAGTACGAAAGCAACTTTAGGCGACTTCCATAAACACAGCATGTTCGCTGCGTGTGACGTCGTGTCCTCCATTGCACATGCGGGACACTTTTGGGGAGTTTAGCATTCACACTGGAGATCACATACAATTCACATTTAATTGGAAATGTGAACGGCCTCAGAAAAAAATCGCATTTCACAAAAAAAATCGGAATTGAGCATTAAGCCCTGCAGTGTGAACGTAGTCTTAGAGACCAGTTTGGAGGGGATTATGGTGTTGAATACCGAGCTGTAGTCAATGAAGAGCCTTCTCACATGTGTGTTTCCTCTCTCCAGATGACTGAGAGGTGTGGACTGCTAGAGCAATAGCATCGTCTGTAGACCTCTATAAGCTCTATATGCAAACGGAAGGGGGTCCAGGGTGTTGGGGAGGGAGTCACAGATGTGTCTCTTAATGATTCTTTCAAAGCACTTCATGATGACATGCCCGGAACACCTCCCGAGGGAGGCGGCCAAGAGGCATCCGGAACAGATGCCCGAGCCACCTCAGCTGGCTGCTCTTGACGTGGAGGAGTAGTGGCTCTACTCTGAACCCCTCCCATGTGACTGAGCTCCTCACCCTATCTCTAAGGGTGCGCCCAGCCACTCTGCGGAGGAAACTCATTTTGGCTACTTGTATCCACAAACTTGTCCTTTCTGTCAGAGCTCATGACCATAGGTGAGGGTAGGACCGTAGATTGACCGGTAAATCGAGAGCTTTGGCTTTCGGCACAGTTCCCTCTTCACCACAACGGTCTGATAAAGCAACCACATCACTGCTGACGCTGCACCGATCCGCCCCTGACTTTGCCTAGAAATTCTGTTCATACAATACATTGAACACAACCAGTGAAAAAGGACAGTCCTGGCAGAGTCCAACATGCACCGGAAACAGGTCCAACTTACTGCTGGCAATACAAACACAGCTCCTGTTCCGGTCATACAGGGAGCCCCAGACCCCATACTCCCTGAGCACTCCCCACAGGTTTCCCCCGAAGTACCCGGTCAAATGCCTTCTCCAGATCCACAAAGCACATGTGGACTTGTTAGGCAAACTCCCATGAGCCCTCAAGCACCCAATGGAGAGTATAGAGCTAGTCCAATGTTCTGCGGACGGAATGAAAACCACACTGCTCCTCCTGAATCCGAGAATCGACCATCAGTCGGATTCTCCTCTCCAGTACCCTGGAATACTGGGGAAGTTGAGTAGCTCACTTAGTAGGAACGTGTTTATGTGTTTTACATGATTGTATTGGCCCAGTAATTTTGCACATTGTAAAAAGTGCTGCAGTTAAAGTTATTGAATGTCTGTCCAGCAGCTTCAGCATCAGTTAAAAAGCCTGGGATCCCGAATACACACTACAATATTTTATGAAGCTGTGAGTCTGGTCCTCAGTGAACCTCAGTTCAGTTGGGTGTGATTAACAGGTGGATTAGCCAATCAGAGACACACGTTACAGCTTTATCAAAACAAAAATGGCTGCTTACGATTAAAATATTTTGATTTCAAAGCACTAAACTCAGTGCTTTGAACTCAGTTGATCTGTGGTGAAAAAAATGTCATTTTATTCAAATGATATATGACGTATAGGCTTCTTTGTTTCACATGCACATGTACTCTGCTTGTTTCCTTAGAAATGTTATGGCTTTGTCTGGAGTGTTCCACAATATGACCTTAAACGAAATCTATGTTGCATCAATTCCTGTTGTCAAGGTTAGCCTCTCCATAGAGCTATCCTTTAACTTAGCCTGTTGGCATTACCCACTTGTCTGAAAAAGATCATATTAATGCCATATTTTGTAACATTTCAGGTACCTTCCTCCAGAAATTATATTATAACATAGAGTTGTTTTAGTAGTTTACATTGAAAGAACTGAAGACCAGGAAGAAAACAATACAAGGAAAAAGTAGCAAAGCCTAACAGATGAAATCAGTTGTACACTGTTGCTAGAGGCTTTCCTAAAATGTCCACGACAGTGTTAGCTTTGTACTCAAATGTTGGGGATACAAAAATGAACTGAATGATTGAAAAGGCTGTCACTGCTCCTCTGTCAGAGTCATGTGGGGGAGGGCAGAGATGATGTAAATTGGATTTTAATACAAGGGGCCGGATCTGAGCTGACAGCGATGGACTGAGGAGACTGATTGTGTAATTAACACGATGATGAATCCTCTGGTCAGAAATATGGGTGAGGAGTGCTTCAAGGACTGCTAATGGAAACCTGAGACACAGTATGTACTTACAAGTTATAGTCAGGACACTGCCCCATTATTAATAACCATGGCAGATTGATATGTGTACCACTCAATACAAGTAATTCAAGTAGGTGCATTGTACAACTGTGTTTGGAGGAAAAAAAAAAAAAAAAGCTAAATGAGATATCATATTGATACTTTGCTGCCGATATCATCAACGTTTCCTGGGGTATGATGCTAACTGAAGGTACTGCTCTATATAAAGCTCTGTTACTCAGAGCTTTATTTTAACACAAAATCACAAGAAAGACCTAAAGAAATAGTTGGAACTACAACAGGTGAGCTGATTTGTACTTTTAAACAAGTCTCCCATATGGGTGAGGAGTGCTTCAAGGACTGCTAATGGAAACCTGAGATACAGTAAGTACTTACAAGAGATAGTCAGGACACTTTCCTGTTATTAATAACCTGGTTGATATGTGTAGCACTCTGAGTGAAGTTCTAACCATTATCAGTCTGGAATGGAAAGCGACTGGAAAACGACTATTTGAATTAGATTTGTCGAAGTGTCACAATAGTGGGACAAGCCGAGAAATCAAACGTTTGTTACATCCAGTTGAGATGTTGACATTAAAATAGGCTGAAGTCCGTCTGTTGGCATCGCCATGTTTGTTTTGGGTTTTTTGGGCGCTTTCTCTTTGGCTACTGCGGAAACCTCAATGCTGCGACTTGATTGGTCCTCCCAATTATCCTTACAGCATGCTCACTCCAAGATGGATTCTTGTGAGTTTGTGAACTCATAAGAGAATCCATCTGGCTGTGGTTATCTTATTAAGGTGGTCATTTCACAATCTTAACGCAGACATGATATAAAATGAACTTTTAAGAGCTTTTAGCCATGTGATGATGTTACCTAGAGTTGTATTTCATTTGATTTATGCATGTTTTAGATATTCTTTTTTCAGCTATATAAAAACTTGAAAATCTCCCGCTGGTTACAGTGAAATGTCACTATGAAGAGTATGAAGAGGCTGGTCTCTCATTTCTGCAGTTTTGAACAGAAAGTTAGTGGACCTGTTTCTACTATTAAAGGAAAAGTAACGTTTTTTACAATTTGAGCCTTATTTCGGTAATAAAACAAGTTGTTTTACTCACCCATATCACTTTGGTGTCATATGGAGCATTTCCGGAGATGTTTTAGATTAGCGCTAGGCTAACGCTGTCCATAGTTTACAGCTATGCGTTCCATGTTTGGGTCCCGGGAGCTGAGAGCACACTCCGCACATGCGCACTGGCGTCCTCATCTACTCGAAACTATGGCTAAATCTCGGATTACAGGCCACTTTTGACCAAACGAAATCGTAGACTAAAGACATCGAGCTTCTATGATTTGAAAAGTGCTAAAGTTTGTGTTATTTGGAGCCCGCACGGGGCATATTACGTGCTCGGGGAATGCCCCGAGCTATGGCTATAAGTCGCGCTAGGCTAACGGCGTTAGCCTAACGCTAATCTAAAACATCTCCGAAAATGCTCCATATGACACCAAAGTGATATGGGTGAGTAAAACAACTTGTTTTATTACCGAAATAAGGCTCAAATTGTAAAAAAAATGTTACTTTTCCTTTAAGCTGTTTTAAATCAATATAGCAAAGGGAAATTCAATCGTGTCAACTGGACAGTGTGATTGAGCTGATCCGCACTGAGTATGAAACAATAAAACACTTTACAAAAAAAAATCATGTAACTTGAGAGCTGACCCTGAAGAAACCCACCCAGATACAGGTAGAACAAGCAAACTCCACACAGGAAGGACTCATCTAACCTGGGAAGTGAACCTGTAACTTTCTTGTTATGTGGCATTAATCCTAACCACTCATCCAGTCTAGACCAGCTTATGTTCAGAGTCATCTCTAATAAAGAAGTAGACTGTACCCCAAACAAACTGAGCGTGAGTGGAGTTTGCGACACTTTGTCTGGGACTGGCTCTGGTCCAAGTCAATTAGGTTTTATTCAGCGCACAGAGACAGGAAATGACATTGAACACTCGCCAGAAACAAATGCGTCTTGTATCATTTGCCCAACATCTAAAATTCTGCTTCAACAAACAATACAAGTAATTCATGAAGGCACATTGTACTGTATTGAGTTTGGAAAAAAATAAAGCTAAATGAGATGTCATATAGGTACTTTACAGCTGATGTCATCAACCCTAACCCTAACCCTGGAGTGTGATGCTAACTGAAGGTACTGCTCTATATGAAGCTCTGTTACTCAAGTTAGATTTAATCTTAGCTTTATTTTAACACAATCTGACCAGAAAGACCTAAAGATCTGACTTAGGCTACGTTCACACTGCAGCCTGAAACGACCCAAATCCGATTTTTTTGCCTCTATGCGACCTGTATCTGATCTTCTAATGACAGTGTGAACGACACAGATCCGATTTTTTCAAATGCGATCCAGGCCACTTGGATATGTGGTCCTAAATCCGATACATATCCTATCTTTTGACATGCGACTGCAGTCTGAATGGCCAGGTCGCATTCATCCGACCTGAGTGTGTTTCCACCAATGAGAGTGGTACAAGTAGGCGTTCACAAATGTGCACAAACGTTCTTCTCGTCATGCGAAAATAGTATATAAACTCGTATCAGTGAAGCGGCGAAGCACGTAGCAATCCCACCCCTCCTGCCTGTGACTCCGCACCCACATGTTCCTTTCTGCAGACGTTGCTGCCACTGCCCCGCAAAACGCTGTGGCCAAAAACCTTGTCCTTCTCCGTCTCCTCCTTAAAACAAATAAGCTGTACATGTTTTGGCTCCGGTACGAAAGCAACTTTAGGCTACTTCCGTAAACATTGAGCGCGTTCGCTGCGTGTGACGTCATCGTGTCCTCCAATGCGCATGCGGGACACTTTTGGGGAGTTTAGCGTTCACACTGGAGATCACATACAATTCGCATTTAACTGGAAATGTGAACGGCCTCGCAAAAAAATCGGATTTCACAAAAAAATCGGAATTGAGCATTAAGCTCTGCAGTGTGAACGTAGCCTTAGTTGGATTTGTGTTATTAAACAAATCTCACATATGTAAAATTACAGTCACTCTCACCTTTTTGTTGAAAACACCTAAATACGATAATGAACCCTTTTATTGATCACAGGCTCCTGAAAATGGGTGGTTTAAATGGACATTTTTGTATTTTTTCTTGAGTTTTCAGAGAATTTTAAAACTTTTTGGGCTGTGTTTGCTAATGTGCATGTTGTGTCACCATGGTAACTGCTGCACATTCTGCCATACAGATACATGTCGAATCAAAGAATGTCTATAGCCGTGTCCCAATTCAAGGGCTGCACACTTTGCAGGGTGGTTTTAAAGACACTCTGAAGTGTGCAAAGGGTGCAGTCCTCAAACTGCCCTCAGCGGACCGCAAGGCTGTTGGCGAAATGGGGCAGGTCCACGGAGCTGCTAATGCTAATGCTAATGCTAACAACACGCACAACGCAAATTACACTACAATAACAAAGATTACACACAGGTAATTGAACTGTCACATTTTGAGACCAAGTTATTCTAATGATTCTCTTCCAAATCTTGTGGTTAAAATTAAAACTTGTTTAAATTTTGCAAAAGAAAATGGTTATATTTCTGGAATACATCTAAAATGGGCTAAATTACCTAAAAAGTTTCAAATACAGTTATGAGATTTGCATTAGTATTATCATTACTAAGGATTTTTATATTGACCAGGGATTACATTTATACAGGGAATGCATTTAAGACAGTTTATAAAGAAAGATATCCCTCCTTTGAGAAAAGATGGTTTATTAAACAATCAAAGGAACTTGTGGAAATACTTTATCATAATGTGAAGAGTCAAACATTATACCCATTATACACATTCAATGCAAGTATAGGTGAGTAAAAACTGCTGTCAATGTACTCTCAAATTGTGTTCCCTTTTTGCTGAAGCAGGCGACAATCCAAAATGAATAAATTATCTTTGCAAAATATGATGAGGTAGAATATGAATGCTTAATTGCAGTACAATAGTACATTCTTATAGTACATGTAATTAGTTACTATCAAAAGTGGCACATTTCACTATGATTCAAATATTCGTAGATAAAAAACTACCATTTTACTATTTTACTTATGCACAAAATTAGAAGTGGTTTGAGGTGGTTTGCCCTCTCTGGGTGGGTGGAGAGTCCTTGCCTCAAGTGGAGGAGTTTAAGTATCTCGGGGTCTTGTTCACGAGTGAGGGGAGGATGGAGCGTGAGATTGACAGGCGGATCGGTGCAGCGTCGGCAGTGATGCGGTCGTTGTACCGGACTGTTGTGGTGAAGAGAGAGCTGAGCCAAAAGGCGAAGCTCTCAATTTACCGGTCAGTCTACGTTCCTACTCTCACCTATGGCCATGAGCTTTGGGTAATGACCGAAAGGACGAGATCGCGGATACAAGCGGCCGAAATGAGTTTCCTCCGCAGAGTGGCTGGGCGTACCCTTAGAGATAGGGTGAGGAGCTTGGTCACACGGGAGGAGCTCGGAGTAGAGCCGCTGCTTCTCCACGTGGAGAGGAGCCAGCTGAGGTGGCTCGGGCATCTGTTCCGGATGCCTCCTGGACGCCTCCCTCGGGAGGTGTTCCGGGCATGTCCCACCGGGAGGAGGCCCCGGGGAAGACCCAGGACCCGCTGGAGGGACTATGTCTCCCGGCTGGCCTGGGAACACCTTGGGGTCCCCCCGGAGGAGCTGGAGGAAGTGTCCGGGGTGAAGGAGGTCTGGGCGTCCCTGCTTAGACTGTTGCCTCCGCGACCCGGCCCCGGATAAGCGGAAGAAAATGGATGGATGGACAAAATTAGAAGTTAAACCTAAACCTCACTATTAGGACACATTAGGGACAGCAGCAGACAGCACGAGCAGGAGGGAGGCCTGATGCAACTAGAGAACCCACAGGTCTTCTACAGTCAGCATGGACAGTGGAGACATGACCCAATGTACTTGGACCACTCAGTGTGATGTATCCCTCGTCTTCTGGAGGAGGAAGAGCAGAATGGGCCTTGCATCTGATTGGTTCAAAGTCCTGTCCTGGAATCCCACACATTTGAGAAATGTGTATTTTCACAATTTAATGATTGTGAAAATATTGTGATTTAAATATGAGCACGATTAATTTATTTATTTATCACTTATTTGTCCCTGAAGGGAAATTTGTCCTCTGCATTTGACCCATCCTTTATTCAGGAGCAGTGGGCAGCACATGACTGCGCCCATGGAACATGACTGTGCCCGGGCAGGATGCAGCCCTTATTATTACTGGAGTAATAAAGCAACATGTAACATACCTAATCTGGGGCAGGAGTCTCCAGCGCAGTGTTAGATTTACTTTGTCATCTGCATTTGACCCATTTCATGAATCATGAGCATCTCATCAGCCAGTTCTGTGGCCCCAGCAGTGGAGGCTGCAAATGAGAAAAGAAAATGAATATAAAACATTTCAAACTGTTTTCTCATTGTTATATTAGATGTGATGGACATAACAGACACAGTGTCTAGTATTTACATCAGGATCTGCACAAATCTGTTAATTGAACCTAATGTCCATCTTAAATCTGACCTGTCCAGTGTTATTTACTCTACACTTAACAAACATGCACAGATTGTAAAAAACAGATAATGTATTCCCAGAATTAAATGCAGATGATGGAGGCTTATATTATGCGATTTACAAATATAAACTTTGATATACTCAAACTGTGCCTTTTAAGTTTAATGTATGAAACAATGTGTTTTTATCTTAGCTCCGAGCTACACTGGCGTGTTTACATGAAAACCTCCTCCTCGTTGCTTCATTAATCCCTCCGTGGTCTTCTTTTTCCCCTGACAGTAAAAATATTATTAGTGTTTGATGTAAATCTGTCCAAATACAAAAGTTTGATGGACTTTTCATGATGTTAGCTGTAGATTATTAGTTAAACTTTTAGCTCAAAGCTCCAAGATTCACGCAGTTTAAAACTAATTTATTTGATAGCTTTGTGGTTTACGGCCGTATTTTACGTTTACAGTTGTGTTAGTGATGTGATGATTTCTGTCTTCTCTGCTCTCCGGACGGGATTTTTGCTCTGTGTTTTTGCTCCGTGTTTATGAACATCTCTCTGCCGCCGCACGGTGCATGCTGGGATATATGAGGATGCGAAATGTGCTCGGATGTGCCCTTCGTTCACGGCTTGATCTCCATGGAAACAAGGGCGGTTTTCAGGCCGCATTTGAAGTGTGCATGGAAATGAAATGAAATGGGACAGCACTTGTCGCGCCGGAAGTGATGTATGCGACCTTAAAACTACCCTCTGGAGTGTGCAGCCCTCCGATTGGGACACAACTTTTGTGTATAACACCCCCTGCGTGATGTCAGAGTAAAGTAGTTTAAGGTTGTGTCCAGGTTTCCATTTTTGCATTCCGCACTGGTTTTGGTACTCCATTTAGATAGCTTGATTTTAAAAATTGGAAAAGACAATACTGATTCATTTAAAACAGCAGTAGTCTAGATATAAATGGACATAGCTCACCCGCTAGCCCCTGCGTTAAAATAGGAAGTGAACACTGGGGGTGCTTCCGGCTCCATTGACACCGGCTCCAGTCACCTCTCTCTTTGGTCTTAAAATGTTTGTTTTAACCCACTCTACATGATCCTGGTGTTTTAATTTCTCTATTTTTTTGGAAATAAATTCCTATTCCTAACATGGAACAAAATTTGACCCATAATCTCTACCCTTGTGAGCTTCATATGAGTGTAGCCGAACACCATGAAGAAGAAGTGTCTTTATTGATCTCACACAGGAGAAATTCTTCTCTGCATTTAACCCATCCTGTTATTAGGAGCAGTGGGCAGCACATTACTGCGCCCGGGGACCATCTCCATGATCTTCTTACTTCGGCTTGGTCAGGACCTAAGCTGGACGATTTTACCTGGAGCATGTTTTGGGTTGATGGGGAAAACCGGAGTGCCCGGAGGAAACCCACCCAGACACGGAGAGAACATGCAAACTCCGCACAGAAAGGCTCGGGTGACCCGGGGATCAAACCCAGACCACTCCACATAGAACACACACGGAAAGGCCTGGGGATTGAACCCGGAACCTTCTTGCTGTGAAGCATGAGTGCTAGCCACTCAGCCTCCACCTGATTTTGATTATTTGGATGGGTGAATACTATTGGCAATCTAGTGTATATCTGTATTAAGTCAAGTTAAAAAAAACAAAAAAAAGATCTCAACCAAAATATGCAGGATTTGTGTGTTAAAACTTTGGATCAAACAAAACACAACTCCAGGTATGTTTTGATGACAAAACTACATTATGACATAAATCAGAATACAAGCTCTAACAAAAGTAATAACATCGCGTACTTCCACCACTGTGACGACCCTATGTACAAATTTAAGCAATCTTCTATTTTATTCATTTCAAGACAGAGAAAAAAATGTTCATGGCATTTTATTCATTCAAGTGGAAAACAGATTTTTAGTTTGTTTCTGTGGAAGGTTGTCAATGAAAGCACCATTCTTGCAGCTATCTATTGCACATTGCCTTAAACCACAGGGTAACAGTTTATGGTGCATTGTGTAGCTGACCACGCGCGGCTTGGCCTGCCATCCTTGAAACCGTTCTGACGTTTTGTGAAATATTGTAGAGAAAACTCTTTGTGTGCATGTTCAGAGAGATGGAGGAATAAATAAAAACGCGAGGCAGAGGCACTGGCAGATGTCCAAACGCCCACTCACATCAGGAAAATCAACCCTGTGTCCATCATCACAACAGCACACACCAGACCTGCTACAGACAGACCGAGGGGGACTTAAGGCAGTTTATAGGGTCTGTACGAGGATTTAGATCAGGTTAAGTCTGTGTTTACTTAAAGGTCCCATGGCATGAAATTTTCACTTTCTGAGGTTTTTGAACGTTAATGTGAGCTCCCCTACCCTGTTTAGCCCCCCCCCCCCATGGTTAAAAGTTGCGAAATGTCTAAACTGAGCATTTGCGATCCTTTTCTGCGTTACAAAAATTCGGACCTCAAACGGGCGAGTTTGAACAAGGCACCTGATTGACGTCAGATCGAAAAAAGAAATGCAAATGCAGTTCCACCCCCGTCTGTCTGTACTCAGCGTCTCTGTAAATCACGCCCAGAGAGTTTGGACTGCGAATGCGCTAGGCAATGCGAAATGCGTTTTTTTATTTGCCTGGAGGCACGTCCGAGTGTTTCTAGGCTCGGAAGTCCTTTATCTGAGCCTCTGGACCTTTGAACAGCAGTGGTTTTATTTGATTTTATGTGGAAATGTGTTTATTTTTCAATGGAACGCTTCAAATCTCTCCCCCCGTGCAAAAACAAGGAAATGGATCAGAGGGCACAGCTGACAGCTCGGAGCGGAGAGTTTGGCCACGCCCCCACCCTCTACTATTGGCCAGCTCTTTTCTCCTCATTTGCATTCAAGCAACAACGCCCATTATGACCTGTTCTGAGGGAGAAAAAATACTCTTTCTCATCTTATCTCTGTTTCCTCATGCACTGAGTGTTGATTTTGCAGAAGGATTCATTTACAGTATTAGGGAACCATTAAGGAGCCATATAAAAGCATCAAGAAGTACCATGTCATGGGATCTTTAAAGGTGCACTGTGTTACTTTTCTGGTGGAGGGTCCGTCAAATGCTTTTCTCCTTTGTCTGGAATGTTTCACAGTATGGCATTAAATCTTTCTATCTTCATGAAGACCAAACCGCAGTTCAGAGCTATAGATCCGACACCGCTCATGGTCGGAGTGCCTAAACCACCTGTAAGTGAATAAATGTAAGGTAGAGCTGTTTAATGTCATACTGTGGAACATTCCAGGCAGAGCAGTGACACATCAATAGAAAAAAGCAAATGACGGACCCCCAAATATGGTATTTTCACAATATGCATCTCATGATACGATATTTATTTTTTATATTTTGTGGGGCTAACAAAATTGTGAATATGCAACTTTTCTGTCATTATCTAAATAATTAAGACTTAAAAATGCTTAATAACAGTTCTATCATCATGTAGATTGGACTGAAACTGAGCAAAGGGTCATGGTATATGTAGATGTTTTTTTTTTTCAGAATCAGAATCAGAAAGGTTTTATTGCCATATGTTTGAACATGTTCACAACATTAGGAAATTGCTTCGGTACTTGGAGCGGAATAAAATAGAATAAAATAAAGTAGAAAACTTAAATTTACAAATTTACAAGAATACAAGGAGTAATTCTGCCGCGGATGCGACAAAAACTGGAAATAAGTCCACAGGTGTTGTTGTCCTGTAGTTTAAAAGCTCTTCTCTGGTGTAAGAGTACCCAGAAGAGTGGCTAGAAACACAAATTACACACAAAAACAAGACAAGGATGATGCTCCGAAGCACCAGGGCGACCATCCTCAGTGCCATCTTGGTGTAACCATAACAATGAATTTAAGCAAAGAAACTTGTAATTTGATATATTGTGTCTCATGTTATTATTCTGAGACTTTTAATGATACAATATTACAATATTTCCGTTATTGTTACATCCCTAGTATATGGACAGGTCATGTCTCATGTGAAAGCTTCAGAATTCCTTCACTGAGATGCAGAGGCTGCACTAGCACTGGTTCATGATTGGCTGAAGGTGTTGGGGTTTAGGTAGTGACCATTCAGATCAGAAAGAGTCCTTATAGGTTTAAACCAGTGCTTCTCAATTATTTTCCATGACCCCCCCCCCCCCCCCCAGGAAGAAGAAAAAAATTCACGCCCCCCTCCCTGCGCGCGACTATTATTAGTATTATTTATCTAGAAAATTATTAGTACACCTCTGCATAGCATTGTATCCTTTTATTAACATTAAAAACAAAAAAGAAAGAAACTTCCAACAAACACTGCACTCTTTTTTTGCGCTGAGGACTCAAATATTAATGTGTTTTTAATGCAGCTTTGCGCACATTTGTTTAAAAAAAACACTATTTACTTGTGTCGCTGATGCGTCAGCTTCTGTTGGACTAAAGGACACGACTCAGTGGAATATAATGTGTTTTTTCTGTGACAGAGGATGTTCTGCTGATGGTGAGTCTGTTCTGTGCGTATATGCGTGTATTTAAGGTTGCCGACCCCTGCCCGAGAGCGGCAACGAGAGTGCTGCTGCCAACTACTGTTGTTGATGTGCAATTACACTTTCATTCTAGTACAGTATGGCAAAAAAGCATGTTTCCCAAGGTCACCCGCACCCCCCCAGGGGGGCCCGCCCCACTATTTGAGAAGCACTGGTTTAAACCAACTGGATTTCAACTTTGAAACTGGAAATACAAATGAAAAATTTGTGTTTATTTATATAACATATTTCATGAATAAAACGATTTAAACTGGTATCAAATAAGAGCAAAAATATCAATAAATAAAAGGGTAAATCCATTCCAAATCCAATTTTCTTTCTTTTTGTAATGTCAACATTAGAATTTACAATTTTAAAAAATAAAATAAAATAAACATGAAGAACTTTTCTGTAATTTTGAGTAAACATTGCAATTGCTTCCATTAAAATCATGAATCAATTTGAACACGTTTGCTTCATTTCTACACAGATAAGTAACACCCAGATTCTCACAAATCGCACTAAAATCTATCAGAGAAAAACAACCAGCTGGTTATCTCCAGGAAATTTCTCTGCAATTGGAAAAGCTGATTTTCTGATGGCATGAGTCCAACCGCCTCCTCACATGAACAGACTCATACCTGTCCATCACTCCCCTCTCTCCAATCACACGTCCTAAACACAGCCTCAGAGCTTTGTAGCACAACCGCCCACATGTTTACACTTACACCAAAATGCCCAGCTAACAACGCTAACGCGCTAATGCGTTCAAGCTTATATTACAATGCGGGGTATTGATTTGTTCATTTATTTTCCATTCACGGCCCTTAAATATAGATTAAAGCCAGTATCCCAGGGGGCGACGCAGAAGGCAGATGCTGAAACAAACAGTGAAAAAAGAGGTTAATGGGCCCATGTTAAGGTGTTTTCTGATCTGTTCTAATGTTTCTTCATCAAAAACAGACCTGCAGTTGTGTTTTGTTTCATTCAGACATGTTTAACACACAAACCCTGTTTCTTTTATCAAACTGAAAACAGTGTTCCACCTTGTAATCTCATGTGGCAATACAGGAAATGGTCCAGTGTGATTCTTTTTTTTTTTTTTGGATAAGTTCAGCCCTTGCCAATCTCTACTGAACTAATGGTCATAGGTAGCTATTAACTTGAAAACTAAACATGGCTTCATGCCATGTAGACAGACTAATAAAGGATTATTCAAACATGTGTGAATGAAACAAAACACAACTCTTGTGTATGCTTTAAAAAGTAAGGGGGCATCTGACATGTAAACACCAACTGAAGATATAATGACAAATTACTTCTTGCTATTACTATCTATTAAATGTCCTATATTACGCAAAATTGACTCTTCTGAGCTTTACATTGTGTTAGAACATTGTTACCTCATCAAAAACATACCTGACATTGTGTTTTGTATTACCAAACTGTTTTTAAAACTGTTTCTGTCTACCCCTCAAAAGTATCCCAAGGAACTTGAATTATGTGTCAATAATTTAAACTATTTTTATGAGGCCCAATCAATGGCACAACCTTCATAATGTACAATCACGTTGTCATGGAAACTCCCAGGAAGCATAGCTAGGAGGAGACCAAACTTACACACACACACACACACATGCACGCACACACACACACACACGCACGCACACACACACGCATGCACGCACACACACACACACACACACGGGATCTGGAACAAAATAATTAGACTTAGACTTTATTGATCCACAAGGGAAATTGTTTTGACTGTGATATGATTGATAATGGCTGCTTTTTGTTCTTTTTAAATAAGAAAATATGTCAGAAAATATGTCAGAAGTCCTTATATCACCCATTAATGATTTGTTAAGTGTGTATATAACACGTTAAATATGTGCTATGTAACTTTACTGCTTTGCTTGGAATGTTCCACATCATGGCATTAAACCTGTCTCCATGAAGACAAGCACGCGACACCACCCGCTTACAGGTCAGGTCTATGGAGAGGTGAGCCAACTCACATTGAGTGCGTGCACATGGTAGGATCGGATCAGGATTGGATTTTTCCCGTTACTCAGCGGGTGGTCTGTCGTCCAATCCGTGTGCACATGAAGCTCACGCAATCGGATTCAGGTCAGCGACCTGGCCGGCTCCGCAACGCTATGTGGCGCTGTAGTCCAGCTACTTCCGGTTGATGACTACTCAATAAAAACATAACACAACTATCTTACGTGCGTGGAGTTTGATGGAGCAGCATTGGTGTACGTGTTGTGCATTATGCAGAATTTGGTTGTTCGTATGAACGAAAAAACTGTGTTTTTGGTTTCGTTAATACGACATGAACTGTGTCGTCGGCGTTTGATATTACAAGCAATCGAGGACAACAAAAATTACGTGGATTGGGACCATTCGGGGCCTATACCGCACACCATTGTTTTAATCATGTTCAGCTTTTTGTTTTTTGTTGCTTGCATCTTTTGTGCCACAAATAAAGGCATTAAATCTGTAGCTATGGGTTTATCGTTCATTTATGTAAGGTCTGGGGTGGACTCTTTGGTCCTGTCTGAGTGAACAACTTAAGTAAATTTCCAGTTTTTTTAATATTTAAGTTATACAACAGTTTAAAAAAAACACACTCTCTTCTGATACTATAAAGTCACAATAGATAACTCAAAATGTTTGTAAAAGTACCCTGTGCGTTATTTCAAAAGTTCAAAACTCCATGCACAGCTTCCAGGTGCTGGTAACAACAGGAACATTGAATAATTCCAGAAAAGATTAAATTTACCGCACACTCTTATTCCTTTATTGGGCTTAGAGCAAACAACGCGTTTCGATTCTACCTTTTTTTTTTTTTTTTTTTTTTATTCTTTATTTAATAGGGACAGTGCATATTAATGAACATCTGCAGCATTGCAGTGTAAATATGCCAGATTATAGCAAGAATGCTAATTTCCATCTGTAGTCCCTAGGCAGGTGACACCACAGCAAAAACAATAAAACAATGACAATTGACAATAACACAAACATTAAAACATTAAAACATTAAAACATTAAAACATTAAAGCATTAAACATTAAAACATTAAAAATGTCCACAAGTCTGGTTTTCCTTTAGCCACCGTTTCAAGTATGATTTAAAAGTGGCCAGTGTTGGAGTCTCTCTTATTGATAATGGGAGTGTGTTCCAGAACTTAGAGCCTCTGACTGAGAGCACAGTTTGTCCAAATGTAGTGCGTCTGTGTGGGACCTCACAGTTCCCCTGGGCCGTGGCCCTTGTTCCCATCCCACTGACAGTCTTTGTTTTAATAAAATCCTGCAGCGGAGGAGGAGCAAGTCCATGTAAAACTTTATATATAAAACAACCGTATTTAAAATGAACAAAATTATTAAAATTGAGTAAGTTATACTTGTCTAAAATTGTGCAGTGGTGAACTGAGAATGGTTCTTCTTGTCTAATATTTTCACAGCTTTTTTAAAAAGTGATTCAACTGGTTTAAGTGTTGTGCCAGCTGCAAGTGCCCATGTGGTAATGCAGTACTCTATATGAGACAGAATCATAGAGTGTAAAAACATTCGTGCCGCATATAGAGTCATGAAGGGTCTTACTTGTCTAAAATTCACTAAGTTAAAATTAACGGTTTTTGTGAGGTGCTTAATGTGTTTCTTAAATGTCAATGTCGGGTCCAACGTCAGTCCCAGGTATTTAAACTCTTTGACGAGGCTGAGTTCCACCCCGTCCAGAAAGACATTGGACCGCTGCAGCTCATTTGCTTTTTTACTCAACATCATGCAGACCGTTTTCTTTGTATTGAGCTGTAAGCATGAGTTCTTGACCCACTTTTGGACATGAGTCATGGCTGATGTTAATGTTTCTGAAGCTTCTTGTACGGTTCTGGCATGTGTATAAATTACAGCATCATCAGCATACAGCTGGACATTGACATTTGAACAAACTTCTGGTAAATCATTAATATAAATACTAAATAAAATTGGTCCTAAAATACTTCCTTGGGGGACCCCTGTTGGACAGTGAAGGTAGGGTGATTTAAAACCAGACAGGGAGACACATTGTTGTCTGTGGGACAAGTACGACTCAAACCAGAGCAACGCCTCTTTAGTTAGATTAAAATGGGATAATTTAGTTAAAAGAATCTGGTGATTTACCGTGTCAAAAGCCTTTTTAAAATCTATGAATACTGCACCTACAAATGCATGTTTATCAAGAAGGCTTTTGACATTTTCAACAAAAAAACAGTTTGCAGACTCTGTGGAGTGGTGACTGCGAAAACCGAACTGCATTGGATGTAAAGGTGTAGTATTTGTGGAGAGATGTTCGTTTAATTGTTCGGCCACCCATTTCTCAGCAATTTTGGAGATGGCTGGGAGGATACTGATGGGGCGATAATTAGCCATCTCAGTTTTACTGCCACTTTTAAAAAAGGGAGAAACCACCGCCATCTTCCAAGCTGAAGGCACAACACTTTGTCTGAAGGACAGATTCAACAGATGTTTCACTGGTGTAATTAATGCATCTTTGTGCAGTTTTAAAAAGTGTGTGTCCAGTCCATGTGCATCTTTTGCTTTGGAGGAATTAAGAGAGTTAATAATTCGAAGCACATCTCCATCTGAGATTTCTTTAATTTTAAAAACTGGGTCACTAGAACTCACAGTGGGAATTTCTGTTGGTGCAAACTGCTGGGTTATTTCATGTACCGATTTAATAAAATAATGGTTCATCTCGGTAGCAATAGTAAGTGGATTTTGGATGAGGATGTTGTTTATTTTAATTTCAATATTATGATTCTCATTTTTATGTTGTTTGCCAGTTAGTTTATTAATATTTTTCCAGATAACTTTGTTATTTCCTTTTGCTTCATGAATAATTTTTATGAAAAAGTTGGCTTTGGCTTTGCGTATTTTGCTTAGTACTTTGTTTCTAGTCACAGTGAAGGCCTGTCTGTCTGTTGCTAAACCAGATTTCAATGCTTTTTTAAGCAATATGTCTCTTTCTTTCATTATTTTTATACACTCCGAGTCTATCCAAGGTAGAGCATTCTTTGTTTTTTTGGATTGTTTCCCTTTCTCCTGAATGGTGCTATAATTTCATCAAGTTTTGTACAAAAAATGTTGCACCCATTTTCTACCTTTTGGTTATTTAGAATTTCGCACCAGTCAGTGTCTTTAAGGGCTACCTCAAGATTTTGTGTTTGATTTGCAGGTATGAAATCATGACTATTTTTGACTGTATATAGATTCTGAAATCTTGCTTTGGATAGTTTTCGTGAGAACAGAATTATATTATGATCAGACATTCCTGTGATTAGATTACATGTTTTAATAATCCTATCAGGATAATTTGTAAACAATAGGTCTATTCTAGTTGAAGAGTTTGCAGTAACTCTGGTGGACCTATCAATGATTTGTTTAAAATTAAGATGATCCATTATGTGTTTAAGGTTTTTTCTCCCTTTTTTCTCATCCCAGTTTATATTAAAATCACCAATGATAATTAATTCTTTGTTTAAATCACAACATCCTAGAAGACGTTTCAATTGGTCATAAAAGTCTGTAGTTGCTGATGGCTTACGATAAATGCAGATTAAAGTAAATGACATTTCAGATGAGAGAGAGATAGTTACACAAATGCATTCAAGTTGGAGATCACTTGGAAGTTCCATTTGTTCACATTTGTAACTATCCCTGATGTACAACATGACACCTCCACCCCTGCCCTTACCCCTGTCTTTTCTGAAGGTTTTATACCCAGGCATACTTATTACTGCCTCTGGGGAAGAGTGAGTGAGCCATGTTTCTGTGAGCCCCAAAAAGTCAATGTTAGAAGTTTCTAGCAAGTGCTCAAGTTGCTAGAAACTTGATGACGCTGTAGACGTGAAACGCGTTGTTTGCTCTAAGCCCAATAAAGGAATAAGAGTAAAGTCAAGCGAGTGTGCGGTAAATATCTGGTTGTGGGGTGGAGGACAGCTGTCGGATACGGGAAGAGCTCTTCCAGTATTTCGTAATGCGCTCTCCCGCTGTTCTTCTTGGCTGTGGCATACGCTGCCCTGGCGTTTTTTCCATTTGATTTTGATTTGCTCAGGTGTCTGAACAAACCCTGCCTGCTCCATCTTCAACGCTATCTTCTGATAAAAAAACTAGCATTTCTTGTCCGCCGTCCGTCCATAAATTTTAAAATGTTTAGCTCGCGCACCTGGTGCAGCATGAACTCCGTTTCTTCATCTGTCCAGTAGTGTGTGCTTGTTGCTTTCTTCACAGCCATGTTTTCGTCTGAAACAACAATTGCTACTTGGTACTGACAGGCACCCCCTACCACTCTTACAACTTCCTGAAATTCATAAAATTCCTGGCGCCCATGGGCAGTACACAAATCCGATCCGAAATCGTGCACATGGCGACGCCAAGTGGATTGCTATCAGCCTAAGACAGGGGTTCCTGGGGGATTGGGGAAACCAATCCCAATCCAATCCGTTGCCTGTGCACATGCAACCGATACGATCCCAATCCATTTGCAGTTTGGACTTTTCCATGTGCACGCAGTGATTAAGAAGACATGGTGGATGGATAACAAGATAGTACATTGTAGTTAAGGTCAATGTCGTACCATATATACAGTTAAAGGCGCACTGGTATGTATGTTTATGAATGAAGCCCAATTCATTACTGATTATTACTTATGATGTATTGTTACGAAATGATAACATGTGTGTAGAATCCCTCAATTATCCAGGTAGAATACGTGGCAAAAGGAGAAATTCACAATTTCGCAGCTCATCCTCAAACCTTAATCAAAACAAAGGAAATAATAGGATTAGCCCGGTCAGGTCCAGAGGTGTGAAAACACCCATTATGGCCCTTAATGGCGATGCTAATCGGACCCCCCACACTCTACTCTCACACTCCACTATTGAATAGGCTTACCTAACTAACATAAACTGTAAACAAATAGGTGTGATAGTTTCAAAGTAATGTTATTGTAGTTAGCTCCTCCCTTCAGGCCACTAGCATCTGACCAGAACTATAACCAAATACATTTTTGTCCAGTTGACAAAATGAATTTCTCCTTTTGCCTGAAATGATTACATGTGTTAGCGTACCTCATAGTCCCTTGCTAAATTAACTTAACGCCTATAACAATGCTGCCATCTATTGGATACGTGTGTTTGTGAATCGGTTGGCTATTTGTGTTTTTTTTTTTGTTTTTTTTGTTTTTTTGCAAGTGAAAAAAGATATGTTGAGAAATACACATCTATTTGTAAAGACCAAAATGCAAGTTACAAATATTCAATTTGGATTTGTGGATGTCAAAACACATGTATGCATGTATTTGTATTTGTAGATCACCCTCTGTGCATTTGTGAATATTAATGAGACAAAAGTAACCCCCTATTTGAGCAGTAGAAACACCTGTAATGAATAACTGCTAGAGGGATGTTTCACGTCATACCATGGAACATTCCTTTGACATTCCATTGCCAGCAAATACACATAGATCTTTTTATCTATTTATAATGGAAATTCTTTGTACCTGAATGTGCTGCACTTTCTTGAAGGCCTTTAATGACATCTGTATCCATGCATCTGTGTAGAAATCTGTTCATTTTTTTTCTCTCAGAATGTTTCAAAGAAATGTCAAGAAGTCAAATCCATTGGAGCGTGGCACTGACCTTTCATTCATATTCTCCACCGTGTTCGCTTTAGAGGCTGCAGTGATAAAAGCGCCAGTCTAGAAGGAACAAACATAAAAAAGAAACAGCTTTAAAAAAAAAAAACTGAGCCTGATTTCAAATCAGGGTTGTGTTTGAATGTCCACACCATTCAACAGTTAGGGCATTATTTAGGGGTCATGCATTTTAGGGGTGCCCAAATTACCAGTTGGTGAAAAAGTAATCCACTCAAAATTTCCCACAATGCACTTTGAAAATTAGGGAGCATCGGTGGTCACTAGATCGGTCAATACAGACCACAATGCATTGCGAGAGTCAGAAAAACAACAGCGTTCAGAGACAGTGGTCACAGCATGAATGAAGCAGATAAAAGGTGCTAAAGGTGCTAACGTTAGCTGCTAACCTTAGCTCGAGCTGTAAAAGTGATCATTTCCACATTTCAGACAAAAAAACTGTCTGTTTGGAGCCGTATCCTGTCTCCCAGATTTCAGTGGTTGTAAATGACAAACCAATCACACATGCTCCATATGCATCTAAAACAAACATAGCTGCTTACATGTAAAAAAGGGGAAAAACAAAATAAAGGACTGAGGAACAGTGTGGATTTTTACAGAAACAACAATTGAAAAGAAGTATTACTTATCTCAGGTAAAAGAAATTGCATATTTTGCTCTTAAAGGGGAGTGGCCATGGCGGCGGGTCGAGAGAGGCAGACAGGTGTGGAGTCTGTAGTCTCTCTGGTGAGACAAAAGCCTGAGATTTATATTAGCACTGATGTCACTAATTGTGGAGGGTGAGTTTCAAAACTTTTTGGTTGTGAAAATGAAGACAATGGCGCAAGACAAACTTGTGATGTTAGCTATAAGCAGGCTTGGGGAGTAACGGATTACATGGAACGGCGTTAAGTAAAAGGATACAAAAAAAAGGTAACTGTATTCCCCTACAGTTACAAAGAAAAAGACGTAATCAGATTACAGGTACATTTAGTGAAAATGGGGATTACTTAGCAGGATTACAATTTGAAAGCATTTTATGTTATTTCATTTTTTCATTTAAAGCCGGAGTCATATGTAGGGAAAACAACGTACAGACTCGCGCCGCGCGCGCTCTGTGAAACAAACTTGCAGCGGTGCGCGCTGTGGAATACACTTGCAGCGGCTCGCACTGAACTTCACGCAGGTCGCGCACTACGGACTAAACTTGCAGCGGGCATGGTTTCAAAAAACGCATTTAAAATGGGTGGAAATTTAGGGAGGATTTTATTTTTAAAGAAGACAAAGGGAACAACATCACAGTGCAGTGCAAATTGTGCCTTCCAGCAGTTAAACACCTGTCAATGTCCAAGGATTCTACTTCCAATCTCAAGAAACATTTACAGGTAAGATCGCTAATATTAACGCTTTGATACTGACAGACCCTAAATGTCCTGCTTCAGTCATGTTATGTGTGAATATGAGTCATTTCTTTGTCTTGATTCATTTGTAGGAGCCAGTTTCGAGTTAGCTATCGACTAGCAAACTATTAGCAAGGTAGCTAACGTTAGGGTGACCATACGTCCTCTTTTGCCCGGACATGTCCTCTTTTCAGAGGCTGTCCGGCCGAATTTATAAAATCCTTCAAATGTCCGGGTTTTTGATTCCGTTGGAAACGCGCTCTGAGAGGCGGAGTTCTAGTCGAACCCCGGAACGTGTATTCATTCATTTACAAACAGGCGCGCCACGCTCCACACACACACACACACACACACGCACACACACACACACACACACACTCGCAGGCTGACAGGCGCACTGCAAAGACACAGAAAATGCCAAAACGCAAATGCAGTTTCACGGATGAATTGCAAAAAAAAGTTCCCCTGTTTTCGCCCGGGGCGTGACAAGTGGGAGGCAGAATGACCAGGGAGAGGAGGAAGGCAAGGAAGACTGAAGAAAAGGAAAAATAAGGAAAAAAGGACTGTTGACTTGAGGCATTATTTGTATATTTTTTTTCATTAGCCATTAGACACATTATTTTGAAGAATGGGCTTACTGAACATTGAAGAATAGGCTAACTCTCTGTTTCTTTTTGTTTTTTTCTTTTTTTCTTAACTAAGGTGTAAGTGTCAGCCTTAAGATTGCTTATATTAATAAATATATTATTTATAAAGCAACTGTTTGTGAGTATATCCAGGTAAAGTGTTCTTTTCTGGGGAATTCAGAAGCACAGTAAGCCCCCGACCCATGTAAAACCCTTAAAAATGGGAGAAAAAACTCAAAAAAAAAATATTTCGCACGCGAGTTGGAAGTGTGTCCTCTTTTCAGTGAAATACAATATGGTCACCCTAGCTAACTTTTGTGGTCACAAGTACACTTTGTGCATTTGTAGAACGATATTACAATATTTAAACATTATCTAGGCAACATAGTCATGTTAACGATCCATGAAGACCCTTTAGACAATTCCGAGCAAAGCTGTCGTTAGATGTAGGCCAGCACGGAAGCTGGACGAACATCCTGTCCAGCTGCGGAGATCGGGCAAGATGACTGTCCCGGTAAAACTAAAACTTTAACTGAAAATATAATTTCGTTGAAGTCATAGGTGTTTAGGTGTTTGGTTTAGTGAGTGACCTTGTTTACTAGTGACTTGGCTTATAGTGATAACAGTTGTTAGAACTACACATAGAACTGTATTTGTCCTCCTAAAAACTTTTAATTGTATTGTAATTTTCTTGTTTTCTTGTTGTTATAGGATATTTGGTGTTAAAGTAATCCAAAAGTAACTGAAAGTAATCAAGTTACATTACTTTAATATTATAGTACCGGGATTACGTTACTGAATACATATTTTAAGGAGTAACTAGTAACTGTACCGGATTACATTTCTAAAGTAACCCTCCCAACCCTGGCTATAAGCCACTTCACCTCTGAGTGGATTGCAATCTCGTGAAAAGCCCTATTTGAACTCTGTTCGGGCTATACAAAGCCCCGGGCAAATCGACAAAATCAGAGGGATAAGAGAAGCGTTATTGTCAGAACCAGCGCTGGGAACAGCGTTCAGATTCTGCGGACTAAAGTAGTGAGTGTATTTGCCACAAAGTTTAAACCTGACCTAGATTCGGACACGCTGTCACTTTACTTCCATGAGAAGCTTGGCTGTAAAGATAGACTCCGTACAAAGTCGATATAGTTGATTTAAAGTTACTGTGAAGTGTGATGAGGTTTAGGAAATGTTTGACCCAGCTTTGTGGCCAGAAGGGGCATTTGTACGGCATTTTGTTGTTGATCACCTGTTTGAGAACACTGACATTTTGTGTATACAAGAAACCTTCTTGCCCATACAGAAGTTACACAAACCTAATTCTGTTCATAGTGATTTTCATGGGGCAGGAGAGTCCACAACGGATCTAAGCTTGGGAATTGTGCAATTGTGCATGGCAGATGGTGTGGCCATAATGTGGCACAAGAAATATGATCCTGTTATCACTGTGATCGGACTAATTATTGACTGGTGTATAAGAATCAAAGTTGTACACCATATTTACACACCATATGACTGCCCTGAAAATGAAGCAGAATACTTGCAAAGACTGGCTTTTATTAGCTCTTTTATTAAGACACTGACTGTACTTGTATTTATGTAATGGGTGATTTGTCCTCAGTATTCAATACAATTTTGTGAGAATAATAAGGTAAGCTTGTCAAGTAAGGTCATTTTGCCCCATGACAGCTACACGTATGTGAGTGAGGCCTGGAATACTACATCATGGCTGAATCACTGTGTATGACACTCATGGAAGTACAGTGGTACCTCACCTTATGAAAGACCCAACAAACGAAAATTCCAAGTTACGAAACGCCTTCACGTTAAATGTTGGTCTCTAGATACGAAAGAAAATTCAAGTTACGAAACGTGAAATCTCAAAAATTCAAATAATGCGCGCTCAGCCACACACATTATACGCTTTTCTCAGACTGGATTTAAACTTTTCTCACATTTGTCTCTGTTTAAACACTCAAACTTTCATAGATTTTCAACAAAATGTATTAATAGTGAAGCGTGGGGGGAAGGGGGAGGGTGGAGAAGTGTGCGCATGGACACGTGTGTGATAGCGCAGCATGACCCGGCACGGGCCTGCGAGCACGAGACCCGTGCTCAAACCGTGCCTCCTCTAAAACAGGATTAAACCAGGTCTAAACCAGGTCTAAACCAGGATTAAACCACCGCGGCTCTTACCTGCGTTCGTTCATGCGCTCGGACTGCGTGCGGTCCCCTCCTCGCTGCGGTCCCCTCCTCGCTGCGGTCCCCTCCTCGCTGCGGTCCCCTCCTCGCTGCGGTCCCCTCCTCGCTGCGGTCCCCTCCTCGCTGCTCGCCTCAGCTGTGACTCGTGAGAAACCAGGAAATGGACCTGCACACGGCGCTTTAATCCACCTGGTCTAGTCCTGGTTTAGTCCAGGTTTAGTCCTGGTTCAGTCCAGGTATAGACCTTGTTTAGACCTGGTTTAGTCCACGTTTAGTCCTGGGTCTACAGTCTCTTAGCCAATCAGGACCCAGAACACACTATAAAAAAAAGTTACACTATAAACAAAAACTTGGAACGGGGCCTTGGAACGAATCAGGCCTTTTCCATTGAAATAGCTACTCAACTTACGAAAAATTCACATTACAAAACCACTTCTGGAACTAATTAATTTCGTAAGGTGAGGTACCACTGTATTGTGAAGGCTGAGCTCTTGTATGGGACAACAGCAGATCGCATACCTGTCTCTTTCACACTGAATGTAGAATGCCTGAGTTCACTATTAAGGAGATTTGTACTTACAATGAGAGACTTGAGTGGGTAAGTTCACAGAATATGATCTGCAGAGCTACTAGTCTGACGGACAATTATCTTTGAAATGTTAAAATCCCTCACAATGTTTTAATCTGTGCCAATATCAAATATGTAAATCCAAACCATAGAGACGATCTGTGTCATATGCAAAGGCGTAATTATAGCAGGTTCAGCTGCACCGGTGCCCGTGGCCACCAGGGGGCCCGTAGCTGCCTTTTTTTTTTTTTTTTTTTTATAAACCTCACTATTAATAATCCAACAATCAAATAATAATAAATTATTTCTGTTCATTTTTTGCTGTCATCTTACGCCAGTATCTTTGTTTCTACTGAGATACAGCAATGAATTCTGGGTAGGCTGATTTTTCGAAGGAATGGCAGCTGCATATTTCAATCATCGTTCTGACCGAAACAAGTAGCATGCCCGCCTTCAAACACAAGAGCGGCTGCAAGAAGCGGCAGGAGCGTAAAGAACAAGAGGAAAAGGTGGCAAAACTTCTGAAATTGGACCAATTTGGATTTTTAACCAAAAGTGGCCGTGAGGACAGGATACCTAGTTGCAGCAGTAACTGTGAACCGTCACCAGAAGTAGGCTAGGCAAACACAACATGCTGGTGTTTGACTTTCAAAAGATATGTAGTGGGCTAATTTTATGTTTTGAGGTTAGTTTTAATTTAATTTGAGATTAGTCATTAGTAGAGAGTAGACCTAGGCCTATAGGATGACTGTGGCTAAGAATTGTGCAGAATCCCTCAGTCGTCCAGGTAGAATCCACGGTAAAGGGAGAAATTCAATTTGTCAACTGGACAAAGTTTATTTGGTCGAAGACGTTTCACAGCTCATCCAAGCTGCTTCGTCAGTTCTGGTTAGTGTGCTGGTGGACACTGCTTATATCTGCCTGAAGAGAGGAGCTAACTACAATGAAATTACTGAGGCTATGTCCACACGACAACGCTCCTGGATTTTTTTTAATGCGGGTTGGAAAAAATACACGTCCATACATGTGTCGGATCAGTAAATATTTACGTCCAGGCGAAAACGGAGCGCTGAGTGAAAACGATGTAATACATATGCCACACCGATATGTGGCGCTGTAAACAGGAAACAGCCAAAGCCCCCAGACACGCAATACTACAAAGAGCGCATGCGCATAAAGTCCTCTGTCTTCCGTAAACAAGCAAACACAACAAGAGAGTATTGGCCATCGCACGCACAAAAGCCGACTCTCGTTCGGAGCGACGATGAAGTAGAGTTACTTTTGCGGGTTATGCTGGATTACAAAACACAACAGTATCATCATAACGTTGACTGGGAGTCCAGCCCAAGCATACTCGGACATTATGTTGGCTTTTCGGCGAGAATATGCAAATGGGGACACAGCTGCAGGGAAGGATTTACCTCACGACCCCCATATGGATTATGGATTATGGAGGATGGCTGCTTTATTTCAACGTGGGTCCCGTCGATCGCTCCCAAACATTGTGACGGAAGCCCGAAACAAGCTCCTCTGCCTCGGGTTCCGTGAAAGGCAGATTGATGTATTTCGGGCTGAGTTGAACAGCAATAGCCTTACAGGTCTGTCTAACGATGACGAAGACAGCCTGTCACAACAGTCCGAATGAGTTCGCCGTTTTTCGTAGCCTTCCCTTGTCGCTCAAGTAATAGAGCATAATGGCGACCTTCTTCAGTGTTCAATGTTCTTCAATGTTTTTTTTTTTTTTTCACAAGAGAAGCTCTGGACATCCGGAAATTCGCTCTCCATTCATCACCCATGACAACGCCATTGATGAAGTTGTCCCACCAGCTATTCGTTCTCCCAGGTCTCACCCAAAATCTTCTTCTGGTGGCCATTCTTGTTGTACACGGCAGTGGGCTTAAAAGAATTTGACGCGTGTAATTGTGCATGCGTCTCCGCTGGTGTTGCACTGCATAGTAGATCAATAGGTTTTGATGCAACAGTGCAAATAAACTTACAAATGTCAACTCCATTGTCCGCCATGGTTGTTATCTGGTTACCGGCAAAATGCGCAGGGTTACCTTCTGGTCACGTGATGATGACGGCATCACGACGTCATTGTTTCCCCAAAAGTCGCGTTTTGCCCGCCCACACGACAACGCGACCCCCGGTGTTCTCAGATTTCTCCACTCTGGAACCCATTTTCAAAAAATACTGTTTTCACCCACCCCAAACGCCGGCACTGTGTGGACAAAAGGCCAAAACTAATACAAAACCAAAAAACATTGTCGTGTGGACAGGGCATAAGAAATTATCACACCTGTTTGTTTTCAGTTTCTGTCTTTTAAGTTTCTGTCTGGGGTCTTGTTTAGCATACCCAATCAGTAACCATAATGGGTGTTTTCACACCTCTGGACCTGGCCTGGCTAGCCTATTATTTTCTTTGTTTGTTTTGATTTAGGTTTGAGAATGGAATTATATATGGGAGACAAATTGTGTCTGACACAATTTTGACACAAGCACTTTAGCCAGAACTGACGAAACAGCTTGGATGAGCTGCGAAACGTCTTCGACCAAATAAACTTTGTCCAGTTGACAAATTGAATTTCTCCCTTTACTGTGGCTAAGATTTGAAACGTTAGCATTTCTAGTGTCTAACCGCGATGATGGTAGTAAACAGGATAGTTGTTTATTATGACATGGACATTGCACCGACATTCCCAACAGAACTCCTGTACTTTAGATCTTGTTTTAAATCAGAGATTGCACAAAAGTCATGAGTTTTACAACTTGCCAAAATGCTAGTGGTCGATTATGACAGTGTTACATCCACATTCGGAGAAGTGTGTACTGCTCTCATGTTGTTTCTGACATTACCTGTGACTGTGGCAACAACTGAGCGATTTTTTCCCCAAACTCAAACTTCTATCCTTTGTATAGAAAACACAAGAGCCAGTAAATTAAATATTGGGGACATTATGGACGATTTTTCGCAACGCAAGGCTCGTAAGATGGCCTTCTAGTGACCCAATTCATGCGCACTGGCAGTCTTATGCATATTAATCATTTTTTCTTTGTTTCTGCACAGATAAATAAGTTAAATTAAGCTTTGTTTCTGCACGGTTCCAGTTTAAGCAAGCTACGCTGTTTCAGCAGAAGGTTAAGGTTTCAGCACTTTGAATGTTCCCATAATTCCATGAAAGCTAATGTTGATGCAGTAATATTTCATTACCCTGTATTAATATAACTATTTTTAATGTTTAGCCATATAATGGATCCAATGTAGTGGCGTATGTTTTTATTTACAATATAATGTATATAAACTAACTCTGTGCTTCTGCTCTTTTTTAGAGGATTGTATTTGTCAGAGTTAGATCACAGATTCAATACTGCCACAGTATTACTAAAAGAGCAACCAGGGACACCAGGTTGAAGTTTTACTTGTCGGCAAGGGGGAACAGAGAGACTGAATGTCTCCCAACAATGGGATGCCGCTTCAGCTTTTATTGAGTTCACATGACACACAGGTTGCATGAATCATAGGAACATACACAGTTTGTGACTGAAACAAGATATGAGGAATCAGGGGCTTATCTTTCTGGAACACATTTTATCATAAGTGCTGATGTCATATTGATATCATATGTGATATCATAGTGTGTGATGTAATAATGTATTAGAGCCTCGAGTACGAGGTTGACCACTAGGGTGCCCAGTATGAAATGTAAGGGCACCTGGGCCTGTGACTACCTTGTTACGCTACTGGTCATATGTATGTGAGCAAGTGGATAGACGATTTAAATATGCAGTGCATTTCGTCAAGTGGAATGAACAAACTCATAGGGCTGATTCCTTACAAAATGGAATCAGTCCGCACAAAATGATGTGCAAGATTTTTGGAAAGAAGTAAACAATATGAATGTCTCTCAAATCCCTCTGGGATGGACAATATTGTTGAACTTTGGAAAAATAAATATATACTGATTTATTCAATTGTGTACTGTTAAACAAATCACTGCTGCAGTTAAGAAACAAGCCATGGGTTAAATCCTGTGGCCTGGATCAGATCACACATCTGAAATTCGCCAGTTACAGATCGGGGGCACTGCTCTCTCTGTTTTACTGGAATGTTAATGCATGGTACATTGGCCAGTTCTATGATGTTTGTACCTGTAATTAAGGGGAAAACAGGGAAAATCTCCTGCATAGATAACTACAGGCCAATTGCATTAGCCAATGTGCTCTCAAAGGTATGAGAAATAATACTTCTAGGGGATTTCAGCACTATATAAGCATCACTGATGAGCACTTTGGGTTTAAAAGTAAAATGGGACTGACATGTGCATCTACTCTTTAAAGGAGGGTGTAAGTAAGTACAGAAGGCTGAACTTCACTATGTTTCTGTGCTTCTTAGATGCCACAAAAGCCTTTCATCACATCAACCATGGCAAACTGTTACAGCAGCGAGGTGTTCCTCCCTATTTAACCCAGGCTCTAGATTTTTGGTACACACCAAACAGTGAAAGTCAGATGGGGAACTGTCATCTCTGAAACTTTTACTGTGACAAACGGGATGAGACAAGGTGGGATTCTGTCACCTATGTTCTTCAATTTGTATATGGATGATTTATCCCAGAGATTAACACAGTGTAAGACAGGCTGCATGATGGGAGAATTTTGAACCACCTACTCTATGCAGATGACCTGGTCATCATCTCCCCCCTTACCCTTAGATTTGCAGCAACTGCTGAGAGTGTGCTCAGACTATGGAGAGGAATATGATATCTAAGTTTAACTCCAAAAAGAATGTGGTGTTGTTGGCGAGGACTAAGGAGCACCTAAAGACTGTGTTTCTTGCTTTTTACTTGTCTGGTGCACAGCTGTCTGTGGTTGATAAGGTCAAATACCTTGGTCACATGATCAGGAGTGATCTCAGGGGTGATGACATTCAGAGGCAGTACTGCAAACTGTATGCACAAGCAAATATGTTGGCACGGAAATTTCATATATGTACCTCCAATGTGAAAGTAGCTCTGTTCAGAGCTTACTACACACCACTCTATACTGCCCACTTCTGGTGCAGTTGCAATAAAACTAAATTTAAAGATCCCATGACATGGTACTTCTTGATGCTTTTATATGGCTCCTTAATGGTTCCCTAATACTGTAAATGAATCCTTCTTCAAAATCAACACTCAGTGCATGAGAAACAGAGATAAGATGAGAAAGAGTCATAAATATCTCTCTCAAACTCTTTATTCTGGGCGTTGTTGCTTGAATACAAATGAGGAGAAAACAGCTGGCCAATAGTAGAGGGTGGGGGCGTGGCCAAATGCTCCGCTCAGAGCTCAGAGCCGACAGCTGATCCATTTCCTTGTTTTTGCACGGGGGAGAGATTTGAAGCGTTCCATTGAAAAATAAACACATTTCCACATAAAATAAAATTAAACCACTGCTGTTCAAAGGTCCAGAGGCTCAGATAAAGGACTTCCGAGCCTAGAAACACTCGGATGTGCCTCCAAGCAAATAAAAAAACGCATTTCGCATTGCCTAGCGCATTCGCAGTCCAAACTCTCTGGGCGTGATTTACAAAGACGCTGAGTACAGACAGACTGGGGTGGAACTGCATTTGCATTTCTTTTTTAGATCTGACGTCAATAAGGTGCCTTGTTCAAACTCGCCCGTTTGAGCTCCGATTTTTTGTAACGCAGAAAAGGATCGCAAATGCTCAGTTTAGACATTTCACAACTTTTAACCATTGGGGGGGGGGGGGGCTAAACAGGGTAGGGGAGCTCACATTAACGTTCAAAAACCTCAGAAAGTGAAAATTTCATGCCATGTTAAGAAGTTGCAGGTTGCGTATAATGATGCACTTCGTATCCTGATGAAAGTCTCTTCATGGACAATTGCCAGTTTGCTGTTTGTGCTGAATAATGTCCCTACATTAAATGCTGTGATCAGAAACATGTACAAATTGATGAAGCGCCTTGAGGTATTTTTTAAATGCGCCTTGGCATTTAAAAAATACATAAAATCCAATGTAATGTGTATGTATGAAAAAGAAAACTAAATTGTTACACTTGAAAATGAAGCTTTATGTTTACAATTGATTAATAATTGTGATTGAAATGGAATGTAATGAGGAAAGGTTTTACAGTCACTATCGGTGTTGGTGTTTGGAAAAGGGAAGAGGGGCAGATAACATAAGATAACTCTTCTTTCTGCTCCCTTTCATTCAATATTTTGTTATTTGTTATCACAAATGTTGATGTCTTTTTATACTTATGAATGAAATAAATAAATAAAATGAAAATGAAAAATGAAGGATTCATAAATGAAATTATAAAAGTTTTAATAACTCCTGAGCAGAGCAGTGTCAGGTTTACTTCTGAACTTTGGAGGCACTGGAGGTACTGCTTATATGGACAATAGACCATTATTACTGTTTTGTGTGTCTTCTGTCTTTTCTTTTAAATGTTGTATATGGAACCATTGGAGTCTGAAATAAAGTTTGATTGATGGATTGATTGATTGATTATGAGAATTTTCAAGAGGAGATGTCTTCCGCATTTGATAGACACGTGACACAAATCAGTGGCTGTGATTGGATCATCTCAAGTTTGGACAGAGAATTTTCACACTCAATGGTCCAGTCTCAGTCCCTTCTGGATTTGAATAGACTGTAGAAGGGACTGGCTGCTCAGGCAACCATGTCAGTAGCTCATGTAGTTAGTTATAAGCCGAGCTTTTACTTTACAATGCAGATGTAAAGAGCATTTATCTTGAAATGAATAAATTGAAATCAAGTGCAGGCCCTTTGAAAGGCGGAACCAGGAATGACCGCAAACACAAATCAAATATAGCCACTGTATAATCATCTCTGAAATAATATGATTGGTTTGTTATAATGGCCTCTGCAGATTAAAGCTGTCTCTTCTCCACCCACATACACAGATATGCAAGGCTAAAGGAAATGCTAATAGAAACCCAAACAAAGTACAGGGGGCCCTCGGGTTACGACGTTGATCCGTTCTTAAGACGCGTCGTAACCCAAATTTCGTCGTAAGTCGGATTTTGACTTTGATCTTCCAACCAAAACACCAATAACCTTTCCATCTCAATAATTAGACCACTACGCTGCTTGGTTATCACTGCCACTTTCATAGGAGCAGATCAGAGCCCACATCAGGTACTTCCGCCCACATTGGGCAGGCACACGAGGCCGTCTTCTCCGCCCTACAACCACAACAGAGCGTACTCTTCCGCCGTGCGCCGCGCGTCGTTCGCGTTTGTTTACGTCGCTTACCACGCTAAACCGCGTAAGATGGAATGACGCGTAATATATATATATATTTTTAATGGTGGCGCGTTCGTAACCACGAAACGTCGTAAGTCGAGACCGTCGTAACCCGAGGACCCTGTACTGCTTTTCTGTGGACTCAGTAGGAATATAACTAAGCAGGCGATTGTGTGGGTGCATCAACATTATGTATGTAATTGATGGGCACTTGAAATTAAATTTATTTATTTATTCTTTATTTAATAGGGACAGTGCATATTAATGAACATCTGCAACATTGCAGCGTAAATATGCCAGATTATAGCAAGAATGCTAATTTTCATCTGTAGTCCCTAGGCAGGTGACACCAACGCAAAAACAATAAAAACAATGACAAATGACAATAACAAAGAGACAGATTAGTTGATAGTTTCAGAGCTATTTCAGTGTAGTGAGCGCCTCCTAGGGCTTATAGATATGCTAATACTAGACGCCAGAGGAATTCGTAAAACAAAAGAGACAGAGTAGCTGAGATAGGTTCAGAGCTTTTTTCAGTGTAGGTAGCTCCTCCCTGCAGCTAGATATAAACAGGGTCTAACCAGCATGAGAACCAGAGCTGACGAAGCCTCTCGGATGAGCGGCGAAACGTTTTCGACCAAACAAACTTTGTCCAGTTGACAAATTGAATTTCTCCTTTTATCATGGATTCTACCTGGACGACTGAGGGACTCTTCACGCATGTCCACAAGTTTGGTTTTCCTTTAGCCAAAGGGAGTCAAAAATTAAACAGCTGCTCAGTGTGCCAGTCAGTTGGCCACAAGAGCAACCACAGAAAACGTGTTGACATGGTATACTATTGGTGTATTCTAAAGCCCCATTTACACACCGGTGACAGTAAAAAGCACTGACCCCTAGTCGCACATGCCCAGAGTCGAGTTGTCCCAGAACATTGCCCAGAACAACTTCATTGGCTCTCTGTGTTCTCTGTGCTCCCCTGCATTTAAACTCAATGGGAATGTTATGTAACCATGTAGCGTAAACAGGGAAACCAAGCAATGGTCCTTTATTCACACATATGTAATCTCTGCTTATTCCTGGTAATTTACCTTGGAAATTTATTGATCAATAAAGCAGGGACATCTGTTCAGGCTTCATTCACACATGACACTGATCTGGAAAAATGCAGGTAAATTCCCAGGTCAGGCATGTGTGAATGGATCATAAATGTTAAAAGAAAAGTTCAAGTACTTATTTGGAGTGTAAATGTGTGCGCTACCTATAAAGTAATTAGACAATTTATTTGGAATAAATTGTCTAATTACTGTATTGGACACAGAGTTAATTTACATTTATAGAAAATGTTTAGAAGTTTATTTAACTGGGACCACACATAAACACAGTTATCTCAAAGCAGAAGATGCTTTACATCAGATTTAGATAAAGCTAGTTTCCATCTGCTCTCTCCGGGCAAATGATCAGAATCAGAATGTCTGATTAGCTTGATTAAGATGCATTATGTAACTTTTCTGGTTAGAGGGTCCACCAGCTGCTTGTCTACATGGAGATGATGTTGCCTGGAATGTTCCACAGGATGATAAAGAACTCATCTATCTTGCATTTATTGCAAAATACTGAATACTGAAAAGAAACTTTCATATATGAGCCTTTCCACAGATCTGATTGTAACTTGGCCTAGTGGCTCCACTTGCTTGTTTCCACGGAGATGGATAAGCTTACTTTGAAAATATTTTGCAAAGAAGTATTAATGGTGACAAGCAAACTGGACATTTTGCAAAGTTTCTAAATGCACTTAAAGTTTCATTCTTATTTTTAAGACATTTATAGACAGACATAAACCATAATGGTCAGCAAATTCTTATAGCTCCTCATGATCCATATCCTGACTTCATTTGTGAAGATGCTGAAATGTGGCCCAAAATGTACTGGTTTAATATATATTATGTATAATTGACCATTTTGACCTTTAAACCATATTAGAATGTTATTATCTCATCAAAAACATACCTGGAGTTGTGATTCTCACACATTTGAATTCTTTATTATTAATCTTCAAAGCTCAAAATGCTCTGCTCCACCTTGTGATGTCATGAAGCTGTAGTTTTGAAGTTAGCAGCTACCTTTTTGTTCTGTAGAGACTGGCAATTCCAGTGATTCTAATGAAGGTGTGTGGAGTTTAAAAACACAATGGAGCAAGAGTGTTTTCCGTTTGAGACAAGAACTGAGGCTAAATCTGCAGGGTTTGTGTGTTAAACATGTGTGAATGAAACAAAACACAACTCCACGTCTGTTTGTGATGAGGAAAAACATTAGGACATAGATCATAAAATCTAATCAAATGCAGAGATTTTTTGGATAACAGTTCTTTACTGCATGGAGAATAACTTTGTATACAAGCCAGTATATAGCTTTATACCTGCTGCACTTCCTAGTCAAAACTATAGGAAAGTTGAGCTATAGTGCCCATTGGAGCTTCACTATCCATTATGTTCAGTATTAAAACTGCATGCTTCACAACCTGCCTGACAGTGATGGAGAAGCAGACGGCCTCGTACACCTCTCCTGTCTCTCTCCCCTTCCCTATATCTCTTTTCTTATGCCTCTCTCTTTCTATCCCTCTCTCTTTCTACCTATCCCTTTTTCCCTATGCCTCTACTCTTCTCTACTGTCTTTAACTCACTCCCTATCCCTCTTTCTATCTCTCTCTGTCACAGCAAACGCAGATAGATATATGTGTAATATTATGTGAGGAGTGCTCCATTTTGACGCAGAGTTTTGGCATAGTCATATGTGAGTAATACCCCAACAAAACTTGCATTTACATGTTCCTGTTGTTCTTCTAAGGAGGCCAGGAGGATTAAGTATGACCTGTCCATGAGGGACTGCAGTGCCTTGGTGAAGGAGGTGGTGCGTGTCAGGGGAGGAGATGCCTCTGACCAAGCTGAGGTGCTGGGGAAGCTCATCCTCCAGTTTGGGAAGTACAAGGGGAAGTCCTTCTGCTGGCTCCTGGAGAACAATGTGGGCTACACCTTGTACCTCATCCAGAGCCACCAGAGAGAGGAGCCTGCACGAGTGGTCATAGCAAGCCTTCAGTCGTTCCTGCGCTATGCTCTCAGCTTCCAGAGATCTTCCTCTCTTCTACAGTATGAGCGACAAAGAACGTTCATGCCCACTCCAGCAGGGATGGTGGGTATGCAGCCTTCATCCTCAGAATTAAGTGTGTGGTGGAACCAGGATGCACAAGCTGCAGAAAAGGCATCAGCTCTCTGCCACCGTTCCCTCCACCTGTGTCCCCTCCTTCACTCCTGCTGAACCCATGGGTCAGTTAATACAACACATAACTGTGTGCATTATGCGTTGATTCTTTTCAAATGAATCTATGTGAATAAAAGTAGTGCACTATAATTGAGAGAAACATTGAGTCTCACAATGCTGTCCTTTTCTTTTAGCAATGGATGGGAATGAGGAGCTGGAGAGGGCTATGCTCAGCATCTCCCCATCCATGGAGCATGTGAATATGTGCAAGTTATACCTGTAATATGCTAGTTAAGTCTTTGTTGTACTTTGTGTTAAAGGTGTATTTCTTCTATTACTCTGCACCAGTACCAGCTGCTGCTGAGCTCAGTCAGCCCTCAGGTTGAGAGAGAACTTCACTGATGTCCTGCCATGAACAACCATTTTGGGACACGTTCTGTCCTTTGCATGAGTTCAATTCTTGACCACGTTCTGGTCCTGCTTTTGTGCTTTCTTGTGTATTCTATCTAAAGTCCTAGTGTCTATGAATTGATACATCTGAGGGTAAATCATATTTGTGTCCGGCTACAGAAAAAAACAGACACAAGTCGTCCCTGAGGCGTTTTGAGTTATTTACAGATTCTGAAAGTGTAGATTCTAAGCTTTCCAACAATGCCTTACACATGGAAATCTGAGAACATTTGAAGAATTTGTGGTCATTTGAAAGCGGGACATCTGAAAACAACAAGCTCAGAAAAGCTTCTCTAAAGATTCTCTAAAGCTACGTTCAGACTGCAGTCTGAAGTGACCCAAATCTGATTTTTTCGCCCCTATGTAACCTGTATCTGATCTTTTAATGACAGTCTGAACGACACAGATCAGATTTTTTCAAATGTGACCCAGGCCACTTGGATATGCAGTCCTAAAACCGATACATATCTGATCTTTTGACGTGTGCCTTCAGTCTGAACAACCAGGTCACATTCATCTGACCTACACATCATCAACAAGCGACAAACGTCACTATTCTGTGCTAAAGTAGGCAGAAACTGAACAGAACTGGACTGTATTTTAGGAGACAAGCCCAGCGTTGAGCCTTGATTCTTACCAAAAAATAAGCCAGTTTCACAGACAAAATGTATGCTTTTTAAGCAGCCAATGCTGTTATCTGAAACATGGAGTGGGTTCTTCATGATTTCAACTAGCACATACTGCAAAAAAATGAAAATCACAAATTTTGAAAAAATTTTGTAAAAACGCGTGTATCTAAGATTGCCTGCGGCACGGTAGCAGAGTGGTTAGCGCTCTTGCTTCACAGCAAGAAGGTTCCGGGTTCGATCCCCGGGTCGCTCAGACCTTTCCGTGTGTGTTCTGTGTGGAGTTTGCATGCATGGTCTGGTTTCGATCACCGGGTCGCCCGAGCCTTTCTGTGTGGAGTTTGCATGTTCTCCCCGTGTCTGGGTGGGTTTCCTCCGGGCACTCCGGTTTCCCCCACCAACCCAAAACATGCACCATAGGTACTCCAGCTTAGGTCCTGACCAAGCCGAAGCACGAAGATCATGGAGATGGTCCCCGGGCGCCCTAATGTGTGTGCTGCCCACTGCTCCTAATATATGTATATATATATATATAGGATGGGTTAAAATGCAGAGAAGAATTTCTCCAGTGTGAGATCAATAAAGTTCACTTCTTCTTCTTCTTCTTAATCCTGAGTTGTGCCCTCAAAGTCCGTGGTGCGTCACATATATCCACGGTCTTGAAATTCAGTGTAAATATTCACGAGCTCCTTACAGCTGATAGGCGAACAGGCGCAAACACAACAGTGCTACTCGTCACATGATTGGCAGGAGCATGAGTGTGGGTAATTATGGTGATTTATACATGCCCCGTTTCTTTCCGAAAAACAAGGCAATTTCACAGACAAAATGTATGGTTTTAAAGCAACTAATGCTATTATCTGAAACACGGAGTAGCTTCTTCATGATCTCAACTAGCACATTCTACAAAAAAAATGAAAATCACAAATAAAAAAAAATAAAAAAACGCGATTTTCTCAGTTTTACAAATGCCGAGTTGTAGCAGGTTTTGTCGTGGCGGGTCACCTTTTTATTATGCATGGTTGTCAATATGAATGGATTAGTGACTGATGCTTTGTATTAACACTTTATGTGTGTACTTCCCCTGCTCAAATTATAATGTGGCCTAACTATGAAACCAAAAAGCTAATATTGTGAAAAAGTGTAACCTATCAGCAGTAGAAGTTTCACTTGAAAGTTGCTATACTTCTTTGCTAACATGGAGTTAAAAACACAAATTATGTTGCTTGATTGTAGTTTCCTCTCTGCTTAAATGTAGCTGCACAGTCCACACTGCCTGTTCCAGGGCAATCATTGGAAGGTAATAGCTTAATGTGTAACTTAGTCTTTGTAGGTTCACAGTATTTACAGTCTAATTGTTATACACTTATCTTCAGCTGCTCCAGCTTTGCGGCCTCCTAAGCCCCCTGTTCCGCTTCCCCAGGAGCTGATGTTTCTTCTGCTAGAGTCCAGAAGCCCTTCAGCTCCAGGTCTGATATTGTAACACATTTTTATTCAGTATTGTTTACCACCCCATAGTTGAATGGAGTTTACTTTTTTTTTGTTTTGTTATTTTAGAGGGTTACTCCTCTCATTTTGCTCTTCCTGATGCATCCATATAGTCTGCATCAGATGTTCAGAGATTTCAAATTGAGTAAAATGTGTTCTGTATGCTGTAAGCTCTTGTCATGGTTCATGTTTTGCTGTTCTTGTTGTTGCACATTTTGGTCTATCTTGTTCCTTTGGTGTGGTGCGCCCTTGGTGTTTTATTTTGACATTTGTCCTGTCAGCTTGTTGCTTTTAGTTTTACTTCCTGTCTGTTGATTGTTTTCCTCCACCCTAATGTGTTACACCTGTAGCCGTGTCTCAATTCTCAGTGTGCACAGTTCAGAGCGGGATTTTAAGGGCATGTACGTCACTTCCGGTGCCACAACTGCTGTCCCATTCCATTTTTGTCCCATGCGGTCTGAAATCGGGGTGTGGACCAACTGCGTGAAAAAGCATACTTCACGCAGTCATATATCCCAGCATGCACCGCGCGCTACTTCTTCTACGGGAGAAAATGGAGTCGGCGGCTGCATCTGGTAGTTGCGAGACCTGTCGCATTTTGCCGACGCCCATGTGGTCCGCGGACTGCAGTCAGGGCTGTGCATACTTGCACAGTCTTGACTGTAGTCTGTGTACCCTTAAAACCACGCTCCGAACTGTGCACACTGAGAATTGAGACACGGCTTGTGTCTGTCTGCATATTCTCCTCTGCCCTTTGTTGGTCCATTGTCAATGTCAGTGTCAATGTCTCGTCTTGTATTGTCATTATTAATCTTGTCATGCCTTTTTGGATTTTGGTCAGTTCTTTGCTTATTATTAAAGTACTTAAACAGTAGTTCTGCATTTTGGGTCATCCCTCTGTTTCCACGTGACAGAATGGACCAACCAGATTACACCCAAGCAGACTGCTCTCTTTTTTATTTATTTTTCATTAATGTGTGGTAAGTGGACTGTCTCCGGCAGCTGCTCTGCAGCAGGCCCAAGACAATGTGCAATGAATCTGCCACCTCCAGAAGGGTCACAAGGAGGAGACATGGGACTTGCAGGTGGCAGTCTTGCCCTGCTTGTTCAGCCCTCCTTCCTCCACCTCAGCTTCCACCTCCTTCACAAGAGCCACTGGTGTCCATTGCCATTACAGACTGCCCACCATCCCTGAATTCTATTCCACTGGAGCCTTATTTTGGAAGTTCCTGACTTTGACCTGCCTGCTTCTGTTCCTGAGCCACTGCTCCGCTGGACACTGTTCTCCGTCCAGACAGCTTGCCTGATTCAGTTAGTGAGCCACTGCTGGACACATCTCTGTCCGGGGTGGTCGTTCTCCAGTGTCCCTGCTGCAGCTTCGATGGACACAGTTCTCCGTCCAGGGAGCTTGCTGCCAGATCTCAGCCCTGCCCCTCATCCAAGTTGAGCTCCAGACCTCTCATCTAAGTTCACTGCCTTCTACATTGGTGACGTTGTTAAAGCTTCCAGGACCTGCTAATATGCCTCTACAGTCATTGAATTTCCCTGGGCTGCCTCCATGACCACATGACCCCTTGAACTGCCCTTACCATCGTGACCCCAGACCTTTCTGACTGTTTTCAGATCACTTGCGGGCTAACCTGGCTTATCTACTCCGGTGTCAGAATGTGATGGTTGATGAGACGGGAACCTACGGCCAGGAGACCATACCATCACCCAGTTCCTACGCCAGGAGACCAGACCAGAGCCTCTTGGGAGCACACTGACAGTGATGGTTGGAATGGTGTCTCTGTGTCTTTTGACTACCTCACTGACTGCCTGCTGTGAGTTCCAGAACCAGAGGGACACCATATACACCATATATGAGCTCTGTGCTCAGACCACACCTGCAAAGTGGCCAGGAAAGTCATCTTCTCATCCGGCACATGTCATTGTATGCCGTGATGAATAAGAACTGGATGATCCTGTTGAGGGTCATGATGCAGCCTGAGACAGAGAAAAGTCTGCGGTCACTATATGAGGGCCTCTCAAATCACTACATCAGGGCTGGCATTGAGAAGGCCCACTAGACAGGACAGGTAAGACTATATATATATATATATATATATATATATATATATATATATATATATATAGTATATATATACAGTATACAGTATATATATATAGTGTGCAATTTCTTAATTCTTATTAATTTCATTCACATCAAATATTTATTAGCATAATTAACTAAATTAACACTTAGTACTGTATATAATACTGTATATATCACATATATAATTTTACATGGTCTTTTTTCTTTCTTTATTATTTCTTGCCCATAATGGCTATACATGCAATTGTTATACAGTGGTCCCTCACTATATCGCGGTTCACTTTTGGCGGCCTCGCTGTTTCGCTGTTTTTTTTTTTTAATTCAAATTTTTTATAGTGTATCAATGCACATTGTGTTCTGCGTCCTGATTGACTAAGGGACTGTAGACCTTTGCCGATTTGTCAGTCATTCTCCTCCGTGCCGTGTCTCCTGTACAGTACAGAATGCGTGCAGTTTGCCAAATTTATATAAATGTTCGATCACAGTGTGACTCTGGAGTGCTGTATGTTTGCAAGTTTTCTCCCCGACAAAACTCGCAATGTCGACGAAACGTTCTCAAATATAATCAAAGGTGGCATGAATCTTCTCACCCAAAAGAAAGAGCGCACTCAGAAAAAGACACCTGCACCAAGGCGGAGTGGTGCCAGGACAAAGAGGCACGGTCAGAGGAACTGTGAAATACACGCATCACTATTAATATTTTTTTTTGGTTAAAAATCTACGAAAGTTTGAGTTTTAAACGAGAGAGAAATGTGAGAAAACTTTACAAAACGTTAATGCCAGTCTGAGAAAAGTGTAGAATGTGAGTAGTGAGGCGTTTACAGCCTTAAAACAGGTATAATAATTGTAAAATATAAACCTGTCCTACTTCACGGATTTCGCTTATCGCGGGTTTTATTTAGAACATAACCCCCGCGATAAATGAGGGACCACTGTACTGTTCTTTATTCATTTTACCCTTAGGGTTCTCTCTGCTGCATTCTCTGTGGAGGACCAGGAGGACCTGCAGAGGCTCAAGGACACCTGTGTCTTCTGTGGCATACAGCTTGCTAATCCCACCAAACAGCGCATCCACGGGCATTGCAGGGTGAAGATTCTTCAGCCTATATGGATCTCCATCAGAGGCACCTCTCAGCAGGAGGGCTACCATTTCTACCAGGCCCAGGGGGTGACGGGCACACAGGTGTCCCCAGAGCTGTTCCAGGCCCAGGGCCTAACAGGAGTGTACTGCTGGAACTTTCAGCGCCTGGTGGACCTAAAGCAGTTCAATGTGCGACTAACCTGTATGTTTGATTCTTCACTCATGGAGTCACTAAACACAGTGTTCAAATGGGTCCTGGGAGAGGAGAAGTACCCTGCTCTTTCTTTCTCAGCTGAAGGGGAGAGGTTTGGCATGGAAGACACTGAGCCAGAGTGTCGCCCCATCCTGTAAGATTGGGGCAAACACAAAAGCAGGAAGGACACTAGATACATCACATCTCCATCCACATTCACCCCGTCTGCTTCAGCATCAGAGGCAGCTCAGCCCTCGTCTCCTGCTTCTCTGCTCACCATTCTGTCCTCTCTATTCCTCCTGCCCCAACTACTGCTACTGCAACTGCATTTCCTGGTACCACTGCCACCATATCCACTGCTGCTGCTACTTTTAATATTCCAGCTACCACTTCTGACTCTGACAGAGCTACAGTCATCCTGCCCTCGCCACCTGGTGCCCATCCTCCCTGACATGGCTACAGGCTCACTTTCAATGACTGAGGCTCAGCTAAAGTCAGGTAAAAAAAATATTGATGTATTATATTTTATTTGTTTATGCCCAGAACCCACACCTCAGCATTTGCCCATCAAGTCTTGATGGGCAAAATGTGAAGACAGGAGAGAGGGCCTTTTTGTTGGACCACAGGCGCTGGCCTGCTCCAATGAAGACTGCCATAGATGATTACCAAACATCACGGACAGAAGAAGATGCTCAAGCTTGTGGTCAGGAGTATGCCACCCTTGTTCACAGCTCTAGCAGAGATCCCAACAGCATGCTACACCCAAACACAAAACTGCACATTTCACAGTACATAAAACACAACAGCAAATTATTAAACACATCGACTCAACACCAGCCCAGAAAAGCTGGAGCAAACACAGACACTTCTCACAGTGGACAGTAGAGCCACCACTATGCCTGTAGTCACTATGCCACCAGCAACCATTAACCCCCCTCCTCCTGCTCAGACCATCACAGCACCTTTCACTCAGGAGGCAGCAACATCTCTGAAAAAGCCCCACAGCAAGAAGTGCCTGTCTTCTAGCCAGCCAAAGTTCAAGTATGAGGATGATGGCAGCTCCATCTATGAATTTTATCACCAGGGTCCTGTCAGATATTTCTACTGCTCCAAGGTTTTCAAAACGTATGGAGCAGAAGGTCTGACAGACTCAAGGATGCTGTTTAAGGAGTTTGTAGCCATAGAGTTCTTCCAGAGGGAGCTGGTGTGTACAAGACAGACAGTGGAGGAAAGGCAGCAGCAAGATACCTGCCTTGGGAAGAAAGTGCAGATTTTGCAAACTGGAGCTGAGGCAGGGTCCAAACAGCCCCCACATCCACATAAGCTTCCCCGGATTGGCAGGAAAATACAACTACTGCACTGCTAAAGTATTCTCCTTGTACAGAGAGCAGGGGATGGAGAAGGAGATGAGCTGGAGGGAGTTCCATCAATCTCTTTTTTATGAGAAGGAGAAGCAAAGGCGACGAAAGATGTATAGACGTACACATAGATGCATATGTTCATTTTATGTAACTTGTAACACCAGTTTCATTTTGTTTTTTTGTTTTTTTTTGGGGGGGGGGTTGTTTATTCAAGTTTATTTGTTTATTATAAGAGTACTGTTACACTACGCTATATTACTGAAGTAAGAGTATCTTACTTGAGTTACTCTCAAAAGTCTTAAAGGTCCCATGGCATGAAATTTTCACTTTCTGAGGTTTTTGAACGTTAATGTGAGCTCCCCTACCCTGTTTAGCCCCCCCCCCATGGCTAAAAGTTGTGAAATGTCTAAACTGAGCATTTGCGATCCTTTTCTGCGTTACAAAAAATCGGAGCTCAAACGGGCGATTTTGAACAAGGCACCTTATTGAAAAAAAGAAATGCAAATGCAGTTCCACCCCCGTCTGTCTGTACTCAGCGTCTCTGTAAATCACGCCCAGAGAGTTTGGACTGCAAATGCGCTAGGCAATGCGAAATGCATTTTTTTATTTGCCTGGAGGCACGTCCGAGTGTTTCTAGGCTCGGAAGTCCTTTATCTGAGCCTCTGGACCTTTGAACAGCAGAGGTTTAATTTTATTTTATGTGGAAATGTGTTTATTTTTCAATGGAACGCTTCAAATCTCTCCCCCCGTGCAAAAACAAGGAAATAGATCAGAGAGCGCACAGAGCAAGAGCGGCGCGTTTGGCCACGCCCCCACCCTCTACTATAGGCCAGCTCTTTTCTCCTCATTTGCATTCAAGCAACAACGCCCATTATAGAGTGTTCAGAGTGAGAAAAATTACTCTTTCTCAGCTTATCTCTGTTTCTCATGCAGTGTTGATTTTGAAGAAGGATTCATTTACAGTATTAGGGAACCATTAAGGAGCCATATAAAAGCATCAAGAAGTACCATGTCATGGGATCTTTAACTACAAATCTTCATTACACTTACCCATTACATTTTAAATACATAAATTCAACTGAATGCAACTGACCTCTGGTGTAAAATTTGATCAACTTCATGTAAATACTTGTATATACTAATAACACACATTGTGGTTTTAACATTATTGATCTGTTTTATATTTATACTATCAATAGTATATGTGGATATTTCTGTAAATATGAGTAATGTCTTGTTGTTACGACCTACCGGCCTTTTATGCTCTCGTGGCTCAGGTGTTGTGGGGGAGCAAGCAGGCAGGGCAGGACGTGGGGGCTGGCACACACCTGGAGGGGGAGGCTGCAGGGCGAGTCACCGCACTTCTAAATAAATTGTGTATGAACTGTATATATTTTGTTTTTCATTTTTAACTGTCAATAAATATAGTTTAAATACTTAGTGTATTTTCTTTCCAGCGTTATTGATTCAGGAACACAATATTTTCTAAAATATGACGTTATGACATAATAAAATATTTTAAAAAATAATATGAAAGATTGATTACAATAAAGTACAAAAAGTACAAACTGAATAAAGTGCATAAATAGAGGTAGAGAGGGGTGTGATGTACAGTTTAGTTTTCCAAAGCTTAGTGATGTGATAGTAGGAATGTTTGAGTCTCTTATATTATTGACCCCCTGAAAGCCGGACCCTGTAGTTTTTTGACCTCTTGGACACTCCAGGTTTATGTGTCTGATTTAAATGACCCTCCTTTGGCTGAGGTGGTGCAAAAGGGTTTGAACCCGTGTCTGGGGCAATTATTTTATGAACAGCACTAATCTCTGCACTGTGGCTGTGCTTCTTCATGTGCCTGACAGGCTCATTCTGATTGGCTGATTCTCTGTGCCCACTACACACGACATTAAAGTTACTGGTCAAACTTATCAAAGGTCTATTTTAAATACCAGAAAATGTGCGAGTTGTCAAACTGTAAAACAAGCGAAACATGCTGAAATAAAAAGTTTATCGCCGGAGCTTACTGTGTTGTCGCTTAGAGATCCAGTTATAACACTGAACAGATGGCTCCTTTGCTTTTTAAACACAGCGCACCTTTCATGCTTCTTTCACTCTCTCTCTCACTAGTCAAATGTAAAACTCAAATGTAAGTTTGAAAATCTCTCTATCCTCCTCTTTCTTTCCCTATTCCTCTCTATATATTGCTGTCTCAACTAATCTCTCTCTATTCCTCTCTCCCTATCCCCCTCTTGCTCATTATTCTTCTCTGAAAATCTCCCTGTCCCTCTCTCTGCCTTTCTCTCTCTCTCCCTATTGCTCTTTTTCCCTCTCTTTCTCCCTCTCTCTGTCACTATTCTTCCGTGTATGACCAAAACTCAAATGTCACTCTGAAAATAGTAAGTAGTGGAGAGGCGCTGCTCCCTCTCTCTTCTGAACTCTGTGAAGTGAGACTCATCGTCCTGCCAGAAGCACGACATTTGGGGGAAGCACAGATCGTGTTTGGCGGTGACGTGGGAGCAGTGAGTTTATCAGTCAGCTGCGAAGTGCACTCATGTATGCACAGGTTTGACAACAGTGATCAGAGATGTGAGAGGAGAGGTCCATAGATCTGGACATGTAGACACTGCAAAAAAGACGCCATGTTGGACTGGGGCCATAGACGGTATAAAGAAGTGGATTGTGCTATTGTGTTCCCTGAATGTTGTTTCTTTGCACCTTGCCTTGGGATGATACAATTGGAAATTAACTTTGTGGCTAAATCTGAAGAGAAAATGTTCATTATTGTGCACTGTCCCTGTTCAAATAAATAAATAAATGCATTTCCCCATTACAGATATACAACCCCAATTCCGATGAAGTTGGGACGCTGCGTAAAACTTAAGAAAATACAGAATACAATGATTTGCAAATCTTTTTCAACCTATATTGAACTGAAGCGCAGTTGGTAGAGCGCTTGCCTGGTGATCCAGGGGTTGGCAGTTCGAATCCCGCTCAACAGCAGCGCTCCCACAGATGAGCGCTGCTGTTGTGTCCTTGGGCAAGACACTTAACCCCACCTCGCCCCCAGTGTGTGCGGACACTGGTAGCCCCCATGGCAGAAGAAACATCAAGGCCCGTTGTGACGTGAGCCACCTGTGGGAGGATTCTCCAGCTGAGGTCCTGACCAAGCCGAGGCAAGAAGATCATGGAGATGGTCCCCGGGCGCAGTAATGTGCAGCCCACTGCTCCTGATGACAGGATGGGTTAAATGCAGAGGACAAATTTCTCCCAAGGGAGACAATAAAGGCTAATCTTCTCTTATTGTTTTTATGAAAATATTCACTTATTTTCAATTTGATGCCTGCAACACGTTCCAAAAAAGCTGGGACAGGAGCATGTTTACCACTCTGTTACATCACCTTTCCTTTTAACAACACTCAATAGGCGTTTGGGAATTGAGGACACTAATTGTTGAAGCTTTGCAGGAGGAATCCTTTTCCATTCTTGCTGAATATACAACTTGAGTTGCTCAACAGTCTGGGGTCTCCGTTGTCGTATTTTGCGCTTCGTAATGCGCCACACATTTTCAATGGGAGACAGGTCTGGACTGCAGGCAGGCCGGTCTAGTACCCGCACTCTTTTACTACGAAGCCACGCTGTTGTAACATGTGCAGAATGTGCGTTGGCATTGTCTTGCTGAAATAAGCAGGGATGTCCCTGAAAAAGACATTGCTTGCATGGCAACATATCTTGTTCCAAAACCTGCATGTACCTTTTCTGCATTAATGGTGCCTTCACAGATGTGCAATTTACCCATGGGCACCAACACACCCCCAAACCATCACAAATGCTGGTTTTTGAACTTTGCGCTGATACCAATCCGGATGGTTCTTTTCCTCTTTGGCCCGCAGGACACGACGTCCATGATTTCCAAAAACAATTTGAAATGTGGACTCATCAGACCACAGCACACTTTTCCACTTTGCGTCAGTCCATCTCAGGTGCGCTCGGGCCCAGAAAAGCCGGTGGTGTTTCTGGGTGTTGTTTATATGTGGCTTTCGCTTTGCATGGTACAGTTTTAACTTGCACTTGGAGATGTAGCGACGAACTGTGGTAACTGACAATGGTTTCTTGAAGTGTTCCTGAGCCCATGTGGTAATATCCTTTATACATTCATGTCGCTTTTTAATACAGTACCGCCTGAGGGATCAAAGGTCACGGGCATTCAATATTGGTTTTCGGCCTTGACGCTTACGTGTACAGATTTCTCCAGATTCTCGGAATCTTTTAATGATATTATGGACCGTAGATTATGAAATCCCTAAACTCCTTGCAGTTGTACGTTGAGAAACATTGTTCTTAAACTGTTGGACTATTTGCTCACGCAGTTCTTCACAAAGTGGTGAACCTCGCCCCATCCTTGCTTTTGAATGACTGAGCCCTTAGGGAATTCTCCTTTTAGACCCACTCATGCCACCCACCTGTTTCCAGTGAACCTGTTCACCTGTGGAATGTTCCAAACAGGTGTATTTTAAGCATCCCTCAACTTTCCCATTCTTTTGTTGCCCCTGTCCCAGCTTTTTTGGAACATGTTGCAGGCATCAAATTGAAAATGAGTGAATATTTGCATATAAACTATCATGTATATCAGTTTGAACGTTAAATATCATGTATTTGTAGTTTATTAAGTTCAGTATAGGTTGAAAAGGAATTGCAAATCATTGTATTCTGTATTTTTTTAAGTTTTACATAGTGTCCCAACTTCATTGGAATTGGGGTTGTAGTATTGATATCCATTGATCCCACACCGGATAAAAATGTTACATCTTATTCTTTTACACCATAATACCACTCAACTGAATATCTCATTGAAATTCAAAGGTACATAATTTTATCATGATTGCTCACATCCCTGGAGTCACATTAACTTTTTCTTTTTCCAAAATCAAAAACAGAGCACTGGAGCCTGTTCCACTGTCACAAACATGAGTGCGCCCCCTGGAGGCTTGGTTCATTTGAAGTCTGCTGCGCTGCGTAGGATCCTGGGCACGTCGCACTATTTCTTCATATCTTTCCCTCTTTCCTTTCTCTTTCAATTATCAGGAAGATTTTTTTTTTCTTGAATACACTGTAAAATGTTAGTATATGTCTTTAGTTAGGATTACTTGAGCTAAGAATGAATAGTAGATAGAATAGTTTTGGTTGAGTTACATTTTTTTTCTTATGACATTGTATATTCAACAATATCACATTTTGGACTGGCTTCAATTCATGTTGTGCTGTGACATCACACTGGGGAGTTCTGCATATGTCTATAGCAAAATGTACAGCAGTTACCATAGTGACACAATGCACACATTCAGGCCAGTGCACAATTGGAGGCATTGCCACCTCTATTCTTTTCTATGAGTGTGCATCGGGCGCTCCACACACACTCCGCACACTCTCACAGGGTGTGCTGCACATGTACACACACACAAACTGGGCCCTCTGCACACACAGCATCCTCTCCATACACTGGGTGCTCGATCCTGCACCTTAGTTGGAGCTGGCTGAATGTCTCTGCTCTGTGAGCGACAAACTGTGAGCAGAGACGCAGAGCTGCAGCAGAGGGAGGGACAGCCCCGGTGTACAACTTCTCTCTGCTTTTCTCTGTGCAGGAAACTCGTCTGTCACTAACCTCACTATAACCTGCTTAAACCAGCACATCTCCTCTCACAGCCTCGTGATGTATTTCTCATTTGATCTGCAGATAAAATGATAGTTTATAACACAGCAAGAGTTGTGTTAAAATCATCAAAATACAGAGCCTGCATCTATTATTGTATTCATGCATTTAACATCAGCACAACATGTTCCTGGGGCAGTTATTTGAAATTTACTTTGCTTTGAAATTTACTTTTGAAATCCTCATGTTTGTCATAGCTAGCATGTGCAGACAAATACAAGCCTGTTCAGTCATTTGTTTTCACTGTAGAGCTGTTACAAGTGTCTAAACGCACTCAGTCAAGTTTGATCATCTTTCCCTTTGAGAAACACAGAGCCGGTGGGCTTGCAGGCACACTGCTAGAGCTGCCGGGGTGGCCGTCCTTGCATTAACACGCAGCTGTGGTTTCACAAGATTATGAGTGTAAACGCTAACATATATATATATATATATATATATATATATATATATATATATATATATATATATATATATATATATATATATATATATATATATAAGAAGTGACTTTATTGATCTCACACTGGAGAAATTCTTCTCTGCATTTTAACCCATCCTATACAGGGGGTCCTCGGGTTACGACGGTCTCGGGTTACGACGTTTCGTGGTTACGAACGCGCCCCCATTAAAAAAAATATGTATATAATACGCGTCATTCCGTCTTACGCGGTTTAGCGTGGTAAGAGATGTAAACAAACACAAACGGCGCGCGGCGCACGGCGCAAGAATACGCTCTGTTGTGGTTGTAGGGAGAAGAAGACAGCCTTGTGTGCGTGCCCAATGTGGGCGGAAGTACCTGATGTGGGCTCTGATCTACTCCTATGAAAGCGGCAGTGATAACCAAGCAGCGTAGTGGTCTAATTATTGAGATGGAAAGGTTATTGGTGCTTTGGTTGGAAGATCAAAGGCAAAATCCGGTTTACGACGAAATTCGGGTTACGACGCGTCTTAAGAACGGATCAACGTCGTAACCCGAGGACTCCCTGTATATATATACATATATTAGGAGCAGTGGGCAGCACACATTAGGGCGCCCGGGGACCATCTCCATGATCTTCTTGCTTCAGTTTGGTCAGGACCTAAGCTGGAGGTACCTATGGTGCATGTTTTGGGTTGATGGGGGAAACCGGAGTGCCCGGGGGAAACCATCCAGACACGGGGAGAACATGCAAACTCCACACAGAAAGGCCCAGGCGACCCGGGGATCGAACCCAGACCATGCATGCAAACTCCACACAGAACACACACAGAAAGGCCTGGGCGATCAAGAAGGTTCTGGGATCGAACCCAGAACCTTCTTGCTGTGAAGCAAGAGCGCTAACCACTCAGCTACCATGCCGCCATGCTAAATTATATATATATATATATATAATTTGAAATAATAAAATAATATGATTCAATCAACTTGATCTTTTTATCTTTTTAAGATAATTTAGCTTAGAATGAGTAATCTGAATCTGTCAGTGGAGTAAGTGTTTTTTCTCACCTCATTGGGAAACAATGTGGCTTGAATTAAGAAGTACGTAAGTATATAAGTAGTCACTTATATACAGCTTAACCATTCAAAGCAACTCCAATTAATTTAAGTTTATGGTTTGAAACCCTACCGGATGTTTTCCCATGTATTCAGCAAAATCTGACTTGTCCCAGTACAGATATATTGTAAAAGGAGCTGTTGAGGCCAAAAGAAGTCTATTGTGTTCTGTCTGCATCTCATTAAAGTGTGTTGTTTACACATATCTTGGCATGTTTCAGATGTCTTCAGCTTCTTTCTTCAGAAGGGTCGCATGAAGTTACGATGACGTGTCTTGTGCATTTACACAGATTTTGGCACCATTCTCCTACCAATGCAGTCCTACTTCTCCAGGACAACACTACAGGTCCTTTATGCAAAAATAATTGGGATGAAGGACAACAAATATAAATGTTGGAATAAAGAGGCTATTGAGAGCCAAAAACGAGCCACAACTTTCAAGGACCTGGGATGCTGTCCTGGAGAAAGCAGATTGCAGATAGTACAATCCCTCTACTCATGCAGGTAGGAGAAAAAATGAAATGTAAATTGGCCACAGGACACGTCACCACAACATCAGGTGACCCTCCTGAAGAAAGAAGCAAAAGGCAACTGAAACATGTCAAGGTATGTGTAAAAAATATCTTGGCCTGTTAAAAAAATGTAAATAAAAGCATTTCATTATTGGATCATCAAGAAATGTGTGTTAGGATCTAATTTCATAAGGTAAATGAGGAAAAACTACAAACCATTCTGTTTTTTACATTTTTAAGACAGAAGAAATCAGGTACAGCACCTTTAACCAAACTTAATCTTCCTTTTTTGCAGTGGCTGTCACTTAGCTGCAGAGACACTCATATCTCCCAGGTGACAGTCTGCTGCTGTGGCTCCTCCACTGAAAAAAAAAATGCATTTCAACTTCTTCGTTTCATGTTCTCCTGGATTTGAGATGAGTTCTGTCAATGCCAGAGATGCAGGGAGGAGTGGATATGGACAGGAGTGAGACAAAGGGACAGGTGAGAGGTACGCAGACAGATAGACACAGTAGACAGGTATGGCAAAATCTTAAAGGGTTAGTTCCGTTTTTTTGATGTGAATCTGTATGACATCCCCTTCAGCAGTGTCGTGCATTAACACTGACTTACCCCTGACAGTGTCCTGTGAGCCAAGTTTCTGCCCGGTTCTGGAGCCGACGAAAGTAGGTCCAGCAAGTTAGCCAGGACAGTTAATAAAGCTTGTTTTTCTTCTCAAAACAACATTTGTCCAAAAAGTGATATATTTGCATCACAAAACAGTTGCCCACGAAAAAGTCAGAAGTCATAATCGCTTGGTGCTATTTTCTCTCGAGTCCTATCACTGCGCGCCTATTATTATTATTAACCTGTTCACTTGTAAGTGGCGTTTACAAGCCTGCTAACCAAAGCTGATAGCTCTGAGCTGCACAGCTAATGCAACACATTCTACCGGTAACAAGCCAGGCGACCGTATACAGCACAGACACAAAATGATGTAGTTTTATAGTTGACTTACTTGTTCGGCGTCTGTAGCTGATGCGGCGTGGAGAGTTGGTACTGACCCAGGCTTCAGTTTCAGTTGATTTGCAAGTCCAGCTCTGTATTATCCCATGAAAAAAACAGTCGTCCGTGTTTGGCGCAGACAATGTTTTAGGTATATGTGTCAGCACATTTCCACAGAAAATAAAATTAAACCACTGTTGTTTCAGAGCCTCGGATGAAGGAACTAAAACATACTCTTTTCTTCATCATCACATCCAGGGACAGAGCAGATGCCGTGCTTCACTCGTTTCGGAGCCCTCACGTCTCTCCAGGAAAAACAAACCGCAACTAGTAGCTATAGCTCGTTTGCACAAGGGCCGGTCCAAATTCTCTGGGTGAGATTTCCAGAGACAGGAAGTGGACATCCAGGCAGAGGGGGTGGAAACCTTTCCCCTTATGCCGTCATAAAAGGAGCTTGTTTAAACTCGCCCGTTTGGGCGGTCTTTTTTCAAACGTGGAAAAGATCACTATTGCTCGGTTTACACATTTTGCAATGCTTAGCTATGGCCCTTAAACAGGTTAGGGGAGCTCATATTAACGTTCAAAAACCTCAGAAAGTGAAAATTTCATGCCATGGGACTTTTAAGCCAGTGACGTGTGGTGAGGGTCATGGCTGGTGAGGCACTGATGTCATCACTATCAGATTTACAAATTTGTAAACCAGGTGTCGGCAAGTAAATTTGGCCCAGGCCAATTTCTCTCCCTGTAAGTGACTGGTAGCTTATAATATTTTTGTCATATTATGTGAAGCTGAAAATTAATTGTTATTGTTCAGTGCATTTTCCAGAGCGCACCGAGTAGCGTCATAAATTAAAATAGTAATAACGTTTTAGTACAATCTGGCTCTGAATGTGAGCGGTGGAGCTCTCATGTTTAACAAGGCTTCTTTGCAAATTTTCAGGTCACAATATCCCACCTGAGTCCAGACATTGTCACAGCAGGTTGAGAAAAGAAGGCAGGAAAAGCAGAAAATAATTTCTTATTGGACATCCACACAGCCAGCCTTTTCGTGTGAACCACTCTGTTTGAAAAGAGCGAGTCTTTCCTCCTGCATAGCTCCGGCGTTGGTCTTCCTTTAATTATGACCTCCTGCCTCGACCGAAAGTCCAGTTTAGAAAACTGCTTGAGCTTTAATATGAAATTTCCTCCATTAAAAGTAGGGCCAGACAAGAAGAAAAATGTGAACAGATTGCTAAATTTGACTTGCTAACTCTAAATTGTAGCTTGTATCACTTATTCTAATCTGCTGCCCCAGGAGTTGCAGAAGAATCCCTGGGCTCACGAGTGCCTCTACCATGAGGCCCGGTAACTACGTGCCTCACTCGGCGCCTTTTCAGTCACTGCTGAGCTACAGCACAGTCAGTCCATGTGAAGCACGAACGGCTGGTGCCTCTCCACACGTCTCTAACCATTATTTGAATGGTAAAAGTGAAAATTCATTGATTTTGAAAAAAAAAAAGAATTAAAATGGTGAAGTTAAATAAAAAAAATAACTTTACTGTACAAATCATTGGATAAATATAACCATTTATTTTTTCTTTTTTTTTTCTCCGTGATGACCTGCCTCCCCTGACTGCAGTGTCACTGACTTAAGCTTAACCTATTGTTGCGTCATTGGGCAAGGCACTAGGGCTGATTCACCATGTCATGTACAGAGTTCAGTTTTATGCAGAATAAAACTAATTCCGCCCATTCAAATTGCGATTTTGATTAGATGATTAAAGGGCCCATATTATATTTAATTTTCACAAACATACCTGAAGTTGCGTTTTATTTCATTCACACATTTTTAACACACAAATTGTCCATACCGTGAAACAGAAACGTCTTCACTCCAAATCGCCTCATTACATTCTCGAAGTGGTGGTAAAAAATGGAAAATGTAATGTTTAAATTACAGCGATTATGGTAATACAGTTTTGTGAATCGCAGATTAATGACAGGACTTTCGGCTCTTTTATGAGATCTGAATCTTTTGGATCAGTTCATTTGAAAAAGCTGTGCAAAAGGCTGGCTCTTTTCATATTTAGTTATATGACAGAAATGCCAATTTGAGAACTGCGTAATCTAAATACAAAGTTGCACTACAATAATAATAATTTAAATGGCCCATATTACGCTATTTTCTGACACACCTGGAGTTGTGTTTTGTTTCTTTTAATACAACAATCATCCATATTTGGAGTTCTTCTTCTCTGTTCCACCTTGTCATGTCATGTGGTAATACAGGAAGTGCTTTGCTATGTTTTTAAACTCCATACACCTTCACTAGAATGATTTGGATGATTTCAGCCCCAGTGTTGTATAAAGTACTGGAAAATTAAACTCAAGTAAAAGTATAGGTACCCCTCCCAAAAATGACTTTGGTAAAAGTCGAAGTCACTGACTGAAATGTTACTTGAGTAAAAGTCTTAAAGTATCTGGAACTTCTTGTACTTAAGTATGAGAAGTAATGTAAAAATAAATGTACTAAAGTAATGTAATTAAAAGTACAAGTAAAAGTATCAAGCAAAGGCAGTCTGAAGCTAACCCTCGCTTTGTTACTTAGATAGCACAAACACACAGCACTTGTTTAAATTTTTAAAAGTAGGCACATGTTAATGTTATTTTTTGTCCTTTTTTAACTCGTGTGCCCTTTCTCATTCGTTACACTTCGCCTACAGCTATGCCTTCCCTTGAGCCCAAAAAGCTAGGTAGCCTGTTAGCTCCAACATCGTCAAATACGCTTTGTGTAACCGAAACAATGTCACACAAAGTTAATTTCTACATGTTATGCTCAAGGTTTCACAATAGTGTCTAGAATGTCCATGCTATGGTTCCTGAAATTGGAATATAGACGCTAACAATTTCATGAATCTAGAACTTACCTCGATGTGTTTCTTGAGGTTGGACGGGGAGTTTCTGTAAGATAGGATTTCCACGTTTCTTGGAAGGCACAAGAGGCACTTCATTCGATAGGACGAATCCTTCATATCAGCGTAAGAGAACATTGTGTTTAAGTAAGGCCAGGGATGCTCATCGTCAAGTCCCCCTTCATTTGTAGCCGACGTGGATGCTGTCTCCTCTTCCATCAGGGATGCTGATTGATTAAACTAGCTGCATGAAACCAACAGGTGTAGGCTGATTGTCATGCGCAAGTAGCGAACAAGCCCAGGCACGTCCTACCTTCCTTGCAGTCAGTAGAGATTTTTTTTGTAACGAGTAACTAAACGGCACATTGAAAATGTATCGGAGTAAAAGTATGCAATTAAATTTGGAAATGTAGGGAAGTAAAAGTTATCTTTTTTTTTTAAACTCAAGTAAAGTACAAAGTCTCCCAAAATGTACTTAAGTACAGTAGTGAAGTATTATTACTTCGTTACTATACAACACTGTTCAGCCCTGGAATTGCCAATCTCTATTGAAATAAAGGTAAAAGGAACTGTTAACCTGAAAACTACGGCTTCACGGCATCACAAGGTGGAACACAGCATTTGGAGCTTTGGAGATGTATAAAGACTAATAATAAAGGATTACTCAAACATGTGAGAATGAGATAAAACACAACTCTGGGTATGCTTCTGAGGAGGTAACAACATTCTAATATGGCTTAAAGTTCACAAGAGTCCATTTTGGTTAATATAGGACCTTTTAATGTTGCTCTTATTGCATGTTTTTTTATTTATTTATTCTTTTTATTTTTAGGGTCTTCTTGCTTACTGTTACATATAAGTCAGAAAAAGAGCAAGAGCAAACAAATTATATCAGCATTACATCGATAAATGATTTTCAAACTCAATCAACACCGTGATATGAAGAGCCCTGTGCTTAGATGCCTTGATTGCTTTACGTAATGAACCAGCTGCAGCAGTGTCCACACTCTAAACCCCATAATTATCTTCCAGAATCTCCCATCACTTTGTCTTTATCTCATCTGTACCGAGTTTGTTTTCAGCTCTTCCCTCTAGTGCTCGCCCTCCTCACCTGCTTGTTATGGGAGCAGAGCCAACCCAGCCAAACTGCCCCGTAAGCATTCCTGAGTGCGGATAATAAAAAGTGTGACTGTACTGTGGATGCTTATGAAAGACTTTTACACTAGCAAAAAGTTGGTAGCATCTCTATTTTAGTTTTAATTGAGTTGGCACAGAAAACCTTGACTTTTGTGTAGCTTTTCTAACAATCACAAGCTATAAATTACACTCAAACTCTTCACTTTTGCTCCTTTCCACGAATGACGCTTGTTCCTTGCGTCTCCAGACTTTACGGAGACTGGAGGCAGGGTCCTAGCTGCCGTAGAGATAAGCAAAGTGTGGCGCTTAGTAGGAGTTTTATAAATCCTGTGTTTGTTGAGCAGTGTATTTAAATGCACATAGCTACCGCACTGGCAACCACGTTCCAATTAGGAAGTTGGTTAATTATTTCATCATTTTTGTCTGTTAGTAAATTCCTATATATAAATTCTTAATATGAAGACAGGCTCCAAATTCATCCCTGTAACCACTAGCATCACAAGCTTCATTGAGTGGCGCTGAACACTACGGGTGACATCACAGTCCTTTAGTCCACATATCGTATATTGCTTTATGTATATTTTACTTATTTTATATGTAATAATTGGCAAAACACTATTACTTACCAATAGTCAATGAACCTTTGGTTGTAGTTGTTAAAGGTTGTACAGAGGATTTTCGAAGGAAAGTGAAATCCAGCGACTGTTTGTCCTTTTTCAAATGTTGGGCATGCGTGAAACCACTAACCCTCCCCCTCCTCCACAGCACCCTAAGTAGAAACGCCTCTTCCCGCCTCTTCATTACGCTAGGAATCATGCTTGTTTGCAGCCAGCGCAGGCACTGTTGAAGTTTCCTGTTCAGAAGTAATTTAGCAACCAATTTAGTGTCAGTCTTTAGACCCTTCGCCTACTTCAGTGCACGCCATTGATGCCAAGAACATGCAAAAAACATTAAATATAGATAAATAAAATAAAGAGAAGCATGTAAAAAGTATAATCAAATAGAAACAATCTTTACCGAATATACACTATGAAAATATAGGCTAGGTGCTATGTACATATTTACAGATGCGTGAAGAATCCCTCACTCGTCCAGGTAGAATCCATGATAAAAGGAGAAATTCAGTTTGTCAACTGGACAAAGTTTCTTTGGTCGAAAACGTTTCGCCGCTCATCCGAGAGGCTTCGTCAGTTCTGGTTCGAGTGCTGGTTAGACACTGCTTATATATCATATGGTAGGAGTGAGATATCTTGGATATCTCACTCCTACCAATCTTCAAAACTTGAGAGGCCTGATTAATATCATGGTTTAAAAAACAAAACAAAACTTTGTTGTTGTTGAGTGTTCTTTTTGACATCATCATGAGTTCTCAGCCAAGAGCCCTGATAAGTTGGTCAGGTCATGAATTTGGTCTCTTAGATGTTCTTCTTCAAAAACCAAAAAAACAGTTCTTCAAGACAGGAGCAGGCAACTTCATTAGGAGCTACTCAGAAGGGAAGGTGTCTCCTAAGAAATGGAGAAGCAGGACATCATGTAGCAGCCCAAACATGAGGAGGCAGAGCCACATTTACCAGCTCCTACAACCATAACACAGAACCCCCTCATTGAAACCAGTGTGAGGGTCATTAAAATTAAAAAAAGCACAGAAACAAACTAAAGCAGCTTTGCAGCTATATGTGCTCATCTGGACAGCAGTAATTAGACCACTTTGGGTAAAGGTTCATTCTGTCTTCAGTTATAGTTATAGAACCAATAGATAACAAATGTACTGAATTATGTTATACTGTATATTTAGAGCCATGTCCGGAGATCCGGTCATCGAGGCCCCTGCCTTCGACTGCGACCCAGATCTCCCTGCACCGGCCCCTATGGATCATCCTGTGGGTGGTGGGTCCACGGGTTGTGCCCGGCCGGGCCCCGTGGGGGAAGGCCCGGTCACCAGACGCTCGCTTTCGAGCACCCACCGCAGGCCTGGCTCCAGGGTGAGGCCCCAGTGATGCTAATCCCTGTGACATAACTGGCCTTGCTCTGTTTCTCATCATAGGGACTTCTGAACTGCTCTTAGACTGACCCATCCCCCAGGACCTGTTTGTCTTGACCCTACCGGGGCATGAAGACATAGCTCCCGGGATCATTCGGGCACTCGAACCTCTCCACCATGTTAAGGTGGCGGTTCAAGGAAGATGTCCCACCGGAAGGAAGCCCCGGAGAAGACCCACTGGAGGGACTATGTCTGTGCCCTGGGAATGCCTTGAGGTCCCCCTGGAGGAGCTGGAGGAAGTGTCCGGGATGAGGGAAGTCTGGGAGTCCCTGCTTAGACTGTCGCCCCCTCGCCCCGGCCCTGGATAAGCGTAAGAAAATGGATGAATGGATGGATGGATGTATATTTATATCCTATTATATAAATGTAAAATTAATCAATAGAAGGGGTGGGGTTAAATAAATATTTACTTAATCCCACTACTGGTTATAGGTCAGATCTGTGGAAAGGCAACTCTGTTCACTGTCAGAATGTTTGTTTTTCTAGGTATTTTTGAGCTCTAAAACCACTTGTAATTGAATAAATGTAATAATAGAACTGTTTAATGTCATACCGTGGAACATTCCAAACAGAGCAATGACATTTCCATAGAAACAGGCAGGGGACAGACCCTTAACCATAAACTTACACAGTGCACCTTTAACATCGATCCTTGTAACATATTTTCCGCACTATAAGGCACACCTAAAAGCCTTCAATTTTCTCAAAAGCCGACAGTGCGCCTTATAATCCGATGCAAAATTATATATGGATCAATATTGTTTAATAATGGCTACCGTAGTCAGCCACTACTGTAGCTTGTATTCTATGCGCCTTATATTGTACTGTGTGGGCCTCTTGGCCAGGACTCCCTTGAAAAAGAGATCTTTGAATCTCAATGGGACTTTTTTTCCTGGTTAAATAAAGGTAAATAAATAAAATAAATAAATATATGAAAACAGTTTTAAAATAGGCCATTCATTGAAGGTGCGCCTTATAATCCGATGCGCCTTATAGTGCGGAAAATACGGTACTTTAGAATTTTTTGTCAACATTTAACTCTTCAAGTATTTCCATCCTTTCTCTCAACAGACTTCAGTACATACAGTAAATGAAGTCATTACTGTCAAATTTGATCATATTTTCTGTTGTGTTTTCCCACCCATTGTGTTTCCGTGGGTTGAGCTTGGTCCGAAGGTGTTTCGTGATCTCAACCTCCCAGCATAGACTTGAAACACTCGTCTTCAAAGCCCTGTCAGTTAATGTGTGTGCACGGTTCACTCGGAGGAGAGCTCTGCTTGAAAGACCCTGATTTCACGCTCATTATTCAGACACTTTTTTTTTCCTTCCCCCTTTCCGATGCATGTTCCAGTCATGAAAGAGAAGTGGTCTGCCCACACACCCGTGTACACAGATGTGGTTAATATGCATGTACATAGGAGGTAATAAGAGCGCATTTGAAGAGGCAGAGAGGCAGTTCAGCTATAGGGGCAAGAGTCATCAATAGAGACACTGTCACACTGATAGAACACGCTCGGATAAGCCATGGGTTTGTGCTTTGTATTCAGTGTTCGGAAGTAAATACATGTACTGAGAATACATAAAAAGAATACAAATTTTGGGTACAATGTAGTAAATAGGGAAATCTGGCTCTTGCTTCCCTGTCTGGGAACAGGTACAGTTACTTAATCATTTGATGGTTTTGAAAAGATGTGTCCCACTACGGAAGCTGAAGGTGCATGTCGGCATTACAGATTCTCAGGAAATGCGTTTTTTGTGTTGTTGTTGTTTTTTCAAAATTTGTGATTTTCGTTTTTTTGCATAATGTGCTAGTTGAGATCATGATGAAGCCTCTCCATGTTTCAGATAACAGCATTAGTGACATTAAAAGCATACATTTTTAATTTTAAAAATGCTTGTTAGGCAAGGAGGGCTGAAGAGACCAAACTTTGAGAGGCTGTTTCTGGAATTTCTGGAATCTGCTATGGCTGCTTTCAAATAGAGATAAGTTTTTAAAATATGGTCAGATTTTCACATGTAAGACATCACTGGAAAGTTTAGAACCTGTACTTTCAGAATCTGTGAATAACTCAAAACGCCTCCGCGACGATTTGGTATTGGTTTTCCTGCGGTTGGACACATATAGATATTTCTCTAAAATCAAAGGAATGCATGGCAGTACATGATCTTTCAGTTTCAAAAATAGAAAACACTACTCTTACCACCTTATTCCGTGCTGCCCACTTTAGTCTCTAAATGCTCTGAAACCATGGATTTTTGTGTTGGCACTTTGGATTAAGCAGAGATCCCATTCATGTCAATGGCAAATTTGAGAAAAGTTTAGCCGATTAAAAATGACATAAACCGATTCTCTGGGAGGCTTAAAACTGCTTTATAGTCCGTATTGAAATGATGTGCCCATCTCACACACAGTGACACACAGGAGAAATTGTACTTCTGCATTTGACCCATCCTTTCAGGAGCAGTGGGCAGCCATCTTTCCAGCACCCGGGGGCAGTACCGTGAACGGTCTTGCCCAAGGACCCACACGGGCTTGCTCATTGCCAGGAAGGATTTGCGCCCAGGTCCCCCAGGTGAAAGTCAAGTGACTTACCAGTTGAGCTAACCAGCCGGCGCTGCCTTCTCGAATTAGCAATAGGAAATGCAGTGAAACAAATATGAAGCTTATGATGAAATATGAAGAAGTGTTCAATTCTATTTTGTGCCATAACACAATAATTTCTTTGCAACTCTGGTGCAAGCAGGCCCGGCGCCAGACATAAAATATTAAGGGGGCGATGAGTTTATCACAGGGGGCAGGGTCGCGTCATGCACACACACACACAAACACACACACACACATATATCCCACTCCTCGCGTGCGTAATGGGTCAGGCACGCTCCTCGAGAGCTCGTGTATTTAGACTACACCTTTGTAAGAGACTGACTGAGTAAGAGTAAAAAGTGATAGTGATCGTGATAAAAAGTGAGAGTTTTTTTATTATTATTATTTGAACGTAGACCCTCTGTCAAGTGATCTCCTGCATTCCACAAAACCAAGCCAACAACTGATCTGAGGAACGCCAAGAGACAGTACATTAACGCCACATAGCCCTCCACCACAAGCACAAACACAGCGCAATTGGGCAATGTGCAACACAGCGCAACTCTCACATCTGAGGGGGCGGGACTGATTACGTGAGGGGGCGTCGCCACCAAACACCCCCTCGTGGCGCCGGCCGTGGGTAGAAGTATTCCAGGTATTCAGAAGACAATACTCTGATTGGACCATGTATCAGAATACATTACAATATACATTTTAATGCAGGTATTCAGTAATATGTAACTAAATAAGTATTCAACTGTCAACTCCTGTATGCCACTGATAACAAAAATGAATATTAATCCCTGAACAATTTTTAAATAGACAGTATAATTTGAAAGGTATGAATATAATTAGCCAGTAATTAGCCATATGCAAATCTTTTCTCAATATTTTACAGCTTAGATCTAAAAAAAACATCTCTCTGCTTGTGCAAATAAATTGTATACACGAGAAATATTGAGTCTCAAACGAAACATTCATTCATTTTCTTCCGCTTTTCCATTAAGGGGGGGTTGGCGGTTCGAATCCCGCTCTTGACGGTTGACCGCATGTGATCCCAGCTCTCACAGATGAGCGCTGCCGTTGTGTCCTTGGGCAAGACACTTAACCCCACCTCGCCCCCAGTGTCTGTGGACACTGGTAGCCCCCATGGCAGAAGATACATCAAGGCCTGTTGTGACGTGAGCCGTCCTCCTGTGGACCCACCACCTGCGGAAGGATTCATGGGGGCTGGTGCATTGTGTTCTGGGCAGCAGAACACTGCTTGGACTGCTGCCCCCACGACTCAAACGAAACTAAGTAAGTTGATATAGTAATTATCATGTCTCGCAGTTTTAAAAAACTTACCTTAAACCCGCAACTAGAGGATGCATACAGGTTTTTCTTATTCTCAGTACAGAGACAGCATGGGTAATGACTGCAGGTGCTGGGGTTTAAGTAGTGACCAATCAGATCAAAGATTTCATTTAGGATTTACAGGTGTATTGTGTAACTTTTCTGTTGGAGACTCTGTCAAATGCTTTTTTTCATGGAGATGTTGCTTTGTCTGGAATGTTTCACAGTATGGCATTAAACCTTTCTATCTTCACTGAGACCAAACCAGACAGGTCAGATCTGTGGAGAGGCGACCCCGCTCACACTGAGAATGCCTATTTTTCTAGGTATTTTCGAGCTATAAAACCACCTGTAATTGAATAAATGTAAGGTAGATCTGTTTAAAGTCACATTGTGGAACAACCCCAATGAGAGACTCACGTGAGGTTCAGCCTGCTTTCTGATTGGCCGTTTGCGTTATAAGCGCAACAACTTTCTCATCAAGTTTTTTGTAATTAAGAATAAATCCGTATTAGGATTGTTATCAGTAAAAGTTTTATTTGTCAAGGGAACACACAAAAAGGAATGCACTGATTTTTAGGACTGATGGGTACCCAGTATAATACAAAAAAAAAAAATAATAATAATAATATTTCTTATTTTGAAAGATTTGCTTTTTAAAACACTTTGAAAAGAGAAACTTTGAAGTATCAATCATTTTGCAAAGGAACTCTTCACTTTGTAAACTGAGGGGGATAATAGACTGCAAATAACTTGAGTTGGCATTCACACATTTTAATCAGTTATGGCTTCAGCAGATGCACAGAAAACCACCAGATCAACAATAATTTCTTTAAACACTTTTATATTGTTGCACCTTGTTTTTTCTACATACACAGCTGCTTTAAAATGTGACCGACCACAGGAAAGCAGACACATGTCGTCCCGGATGCGTTTTGAGTTATTCACAGATTCTGAAAGTGTAGATTCTAAGCTTTCCAACGATGCATTACACATGGTAATCTGAGAACATTTGAAGAATTTGTGGCCATTTGAAAACAGCACATTCAGAAATCGACAAGCTGAGAAAAAACACGTTTGCATGACATTAAGCTAAGCCCTCCCCCATCACTGACATTATTGTGGTGCGGTGTTTCAGGGCAGGTCAGAATTAGAAGGTACTTTGTTAAAATGGAAATGCTTTTATAACAAAAAGTCCATATAATCATTCAATAATTCAATAATACACAGGATAATATGTCAAGTCAAAATCACCTGTATTGTCAATTTAATACAATACAAAATAGTAAAGGACACCACACCACACTACACTACACTACACACACACCTTAGTCCTGGTTTAGTCCTGGTTTAGTCCTGGTTTAGCCCTGGTTTAGTCCTGTACACACACATACACACACACACACACACACACACACACACACACACACACACACACACATACACACTAATGTTGACACAAGGCCCCTGCTTTGACCTAATATGATAATATTAATATGATAATAATATGACTCACCCCGTGTTGCCGTGTTGTCCGATAATTCCCGTATCTCCACGCGTATGCATGTACAGTAATCCCTCGTTTATCGCGGGGGTTAGGTTCCAGAAATAACCCGCAATACGTGAAATCCGCGAAGTAGGACAACTTTATCTTTTACAATTATTCTACATGTTTTAAGGCTGTAAACGCCTCACCACACATTATACACTTTTCTCAGACGAATTAATATTTTCTCACATTTCTCTCTTGTTTAAACACACAACTTTCATAGATTTTCAACCAAATTATTAATAATGACGCGTGGGGGTGGGGGGTGCGCGCGAAACAAGGCAAATTCTGGTTTAGACCTGGTCTAGTCCTGGGCAGGGTGCACCGCGCTCATTCAACGGCACTGCCATGTCCCGGGACGCGACGCGCACCAACCCCTTGGAGAAGTGCGCGACACGTGCACCACCGGCGCGAGGCCGCGCGTACACCGGGCCTGCGAGCACAAGATCGAACCACCCGGCCCGAGCCACAAACCAGCCGCATGAAACCAGCAAAGAGCGGCAAGTGCTGGTTTAATCCCGATTTAGTCCAGGTCTAGACCTGGTCCAGTCCTGGTTTAGTCCAGGTCCAGTCCAGGTTTAGACTTGGTTTAGACCTGGTCTAGACCTGTTTTAGTCCACGTTTAGTCCTGGTCTAGTCTCTTAGCCAATCAGGACGCAGAACACAATGTTACACTATTAAAAAAAAAAAATTACACTATAAAAAAAATTGGAAAAAAAAAAAATCCGCGAGGCCGCGAACAGTGAACCGCGATAGAGCGAGGGATTACTGTATCGCGTATATCCACGGACTTTCAGCAGCTAAATTCACCGCACTCTGCACATGAGCTCCGGAGGAACGGACATGTCCCGAATGTGTCATGTGTCCAAGTAGTTAAAGTTAAAAGTCCATTTTCATGTCCTTATTGTCTTGAAATACCGCGTACATATTCACGAGCTCCTCACAGCTGATAAGCGAACAGGTGAAAGCACTACTCGGAACATGATTGGCAGGAGCGCGAGCGTGGGAAATTATGGTGATTTATGTACGCCTCCTCTTTCCGAAAAAAGAAGCCAATTTGAAATAAAAAATGTATGTTTTTAACGTCACTAATGCTGTTATCTGAAATATGGAGTAGCTTCTTCATGATTTCAACTAGCACATTCTGCAAAAAAAAAACAAAAATCACACATCTTTAAAAACAATACTTAAAATTCAATTATCTGGGTTTCACTAATACCGACATTAGGCTGAGTTCTTTTCTCAAACAGATAAGACTCCACCTTGTGATTTCATGTGGTAATACAGGAAGTGCTTCACTGTGTTTTTAAACTCCATACACCTTCATCTACAATCATCTGGATAATATCAGCCCTCGAATTTCTCATCTCTACTGAACTAAAGGTGAAAGGTAGCTGTTCATTTCAAAACTACTTTATGACATCACAAGGTGGAACAGAGCATTTTGAGCTTTGGAGATGTAGACAAACTAATGATAAAGAATTACTCAAAATGCGTGAATGAAACAAAACACAACTCCAGGTCTGTTTTTGATAAAGTAACTACATTCTAACATGTCTTAACGCTCACAATAGTCCATTTTGTTGTATTTTGTTTATATAGGACCTTTAAGCTGTAAGCCTTTAAGAGTATTTTACCTATTTTCCAAGTTGTTTGGTTGAAATCCACCCAGGCACAGTAAGAAACATAAGCACTTCATAAAAAAAAGTCTTGGTCATGGAGTTTTACAACGAACCTTCTTGCTGTGAAGCGAGAGAGCTGTGTCAAAATACTAGATACTAAATACTAGCCAAGGTGATCCACTTTAACACAAAATAAAGCTATGATATACGTGTAGATAAATAATAGAGACTTCACTACCAGGAAAGTTACACAATCCACCTTTAAATTGGCTTACCCGATTTGACGTTCCTTCTGTCATTTTTCTGTTCGCTTGATTGTCATTGAGCGCTAATTTAAATGTGCATTGCGTAACTTTTTGGGTGGAGGTTCCATCACCTGTTTGTCTCCATGGAATGTTCCATGGTATGACATTAAACACATCTATCCAGCATTTATTCACGGGTGTTTCTATTGCTCAAAAATACAATAATTTTCTCTGTGAAGAGGGTTTCCTCTCCACAGATCTCACCTGTAATGTAGCGTATAGTTGAGACAGATAGGTTTAATCTCTCACATGGATCATTCTAGACAAAGCAATAACACAGGTGATGGACCCTCCACCAGAAACTTTTCGCAATGCACTTTTAATGCCATTTTTTGGTTTAAGACCCTCTCATAGCATTATTAGCACATGTTTGTATTTTCTGCCCTCCTGTAGAGCGTCGGCATCGAGCAGCAGTGGAGTAGCAATGGCTTTATTGGCTGGGGCACAATCAGAGCTAATGTTGAGCAGTTGCTTGTGTGTAAAATCAATGCTCGCTGGTCGGAGCGCTGCACGCCGTTGGCTAATTGATTCCTCTCTTTGTGTGAGGGCGGCTTCTCTGTGAAAACTAATAGAAGAAATGTTTGTGTTTTTCACCGTGTTGTCAGTGCCACATGGGTAATTTAAAGCCCTGCTCTGAGCCTATGTAATGTGCTCTACCTTCAAAGACTTAAGTTTTAATCAGCAGACTAACGTGACTGTTCTGCAGCCTTCTTTTAATCAAGTGGTCACAATCTAGGTACTACTCAACAGAGCATGTTGGGACCGCACTAAATAATGCATAGTATCATTAACCTCCATCTGAGTCATGGAAGCCCAAAGTGGGGCCTGAGAAGAGGTGAAGACTATAGCTGCAAAGGAGACTGGTATATTTTCTCTAAAAATAATAATAAATAGTTGGTTTGGCACTTGGCATTGGGCACTGCTGATAGGTACTTCTCAGTGGTCCTCAGCTGTTTTCTCCTAGCGACCAGTATTTTAACCATGGATACACTTATGACCCGCATAACATTCTCCTCCCTGATAAGCTACTGATAAGATAGGAAAATTCTTTTGATTAGTAAAAAATGTTCCAACAGAAATTGTTATAAAAGCAATTAACATCCCATCATTATCACCAAAACATGTCAAGGTCAAAACAAACCTTTTGCCTTTTAAAAAGAACACACAAAGTTACATAAAAGAAGAACATAACGAATTTGATTAATGAATGACGAAAGGCATCTCCTCTCCTGAAATCTTGTATCATTCAGAACAAAATGTATAACATAATTTCTATTAATCCACTTTGTCTTCTTATTGTGTGGAAAATGTGGGTGTTCTTCAAATGAGTAAAGGCGAAATAGCTTATTTACTTGACATGTTTAGGGGTATTAGCACTTCTGCCTTCATCGATAAATAAGAGTCTGGTGCTTGGATTGTTGATACTGCCAAAATTAACACTGTTTCTCATTCCTCTCTGTTGATGTAGTTCCCATTTTTACATGTACAGCTCCAGACCCACTAGTCTTTATAAAGTTCTGGCCAGGTAAGGACCTTTTGGTATAAATCCTCCTGAAAAGCTTTGTAAGAGAATAAAAATACACATTTAAAAGTAAAAAGTATAGTGTGTATTTTTTTGCACATTTGACTTTTGGACAGATTAGAGGCAATTACTTTATAAAGGGCCCTATTATTAATCCCATTTCTACGCCAGGCCCAGGAGTAACAGTTTCACCGTAAAAAAAAAAAAGCCAGCTCCGTGTTTAGTTTCCCTGCAGTGTGTGATGTATAATTGTCTAATTAACAGAAAACGAATGTCTGTTTCTCTCTTTTCCACTCACAACACAATGGCGCATGCCTTTACCAGTCCTGCCAGCTAAACCCATTGACTCCACTAATTGAAATGTGCGGACTTGCAGTAAAAGGGAAATTCAATTCAATAGACTCTGAGCAGAAATCAATCGCAGTTATTGCAGTGACAGGAACAGAAGCAGGTGGCATTAAATATTCAGGGGGTGTCTTGAGATAATGGGAGCGGACACACGGGCTCTAGTCTAACATTGCAAGCATTGTGGAGCTGTCACCGAGCAGGAGGCTGTGGGCATCCAAACCAGCTCTGACACTTTATTAGATACAGGGGAAGGGCACAGGACAGGCACGTATCTCTGGGCATAGGCGGGTACCTCGCAGGGTTTGCCAAATTTTCAGAGAGAAACAAGAGACCAAGAATTAGAAAAAAATTGAATAAAAAAAAAACAAAAAAACACTCTGGGCACTAGGCCAGTCAGTATTCTCTTTCAAAACTATAACAGAATGGAATAGCTTAGGATATTTATTGTACAGGGACCAAGACTCCCTCTATCCCTCTGTGTGGGTATAATTTAGTTGCTTTTCCTACATTAGTTTGCACTTAATGTTGGCACTTCTAATAAACTACCAACACAGTTAAAGAGGGGCATTATGGGGTATTACTGGAAACACATAGCAGATTTATTAGGCATACACTGATCCGGTATGGTATTGGATATCGGTGGTGATACTGAAGAATTTGGTGGATCAGATAAGCATCAGTTCAGACGATATTCTGGTTGGAAATATACAGTGATGTAATAAGACTATTTATTTACTGGCCATAGTTGACCTGGAAAGTCTCATAATGTTTGAAGTTTTTCTGTAGTTACTTTCAAGATAAATATAACACATTTGGATAAATTTTGTCTCATGTTATTATAGTTTTAAGGAAATAAATGCTGTTTCCATTCTCTGCACTGTCATCGGTTGATGTCGGCAGATTCCAAAAGTCATAGTATCTAAATTGATGATAAATTATATAAAGAAACATTAACAACTGCCTAGGAATAATGGAATAATGTAGCTTTTAAAAATATGCATTTATTAAAAAAGAAAAAAGTAACAATAACAAGAATACTACTACTATAATAATAATAATAATAATAATAATAATAATAATAATAATAATAATAATTATTATTATTATTATTGTTATTATTATTAACAAGCTAGCTAGCATTAGCCAACACTTTTTTTTTTTTTTTTTTTTTTTTCAGTTAGTCACTCTCACTTTTTTGTTGAAAATCAAACTCCTAAACAGGACCATGACATTTTCAGGAGTCTGTGATCAATGTGAGCGTATTGGTCACAGGCTCCTGAAAATGTCTTCTTTAAAATCAATTTTGTGTGTTCAGACAATCTTTAATCTTCAGCTGTGTTTGCAAATGTGTATATCGTGCCGCCATGGTAACGGCAGAAACATTCTGCCATAGAAATACATACCAATCCCAGCATGATGTCACTACAAAGTACCGATTCCTTATGCACAAAAAAGACATTCTGAAGTAGAGCTCAACTTTTTAAAATAATCAGTTCTGTCCTTTGTGTATGTGTTAAATGTGTTAAATGGAGCGAAGGAAGAAACAAGACTGAAGTTCCGGAGGACATCTCTAAGGCTCATCGGGCCTCCAAGAACAAGAGCGTGTTGATGGAGTTTAGTCTTGCACTTGGCTGAATCTAAATTGGATGTTTTTTCGACCCTGCTTTTGGCTTGTAGCCCATTTGGCCTGTAGTTTATTTCTCACTACAGGCACTGTTAACAGCTCCAGTGACCTTGAGCAAGACACTCAGCCAACCCTGCTTGTTTCTGAATGTGTCAGGATGACTCTGTGTTTGTGGTGGTCAAGACAAAACTACACTTAAAGATCCCATGACATGGTACTTTTATATGGTGCCTTAGTGGTTCCCTAATATTGTATGTGAAGTCTTCTCCAAATCAAGCTTGGTGCATGATATGGATGAATGGAGAATGTGACTTTGAACGAGTCATTCTGGGCGTGTCGCTTAAATGCAAATGAGGAGGACGAAGACGGGCCAGTGTAGGCGGCTGGGGGTGTGGCCAAATACGGTCACTGTTTCCGTGTTTAGCGCTGTTCCGTTTTCTAATTCTAATCCGTATTTCTAATCCTAATTAGGTTACTAGAAGACTATGACAGTTCAAGGGACAGCTCACATGTGTGGTGGACCATCCTGGATTGGAGTCTGTCTGCGTCAACGTGTACTCTCTGCAAAATGCTCGCCAAATGTACAGAGCTGACTATGGCCCTTTTCTATTGAGAGGAATACACCAGTACTTTTTTTTTTTTTCAGAAGTTAATAAAAGAATAAATAAACTGTTGACAGTTAATTCTGCCCACAAATCTAGAGCCTTGTGCCTTTTCATTCAATGGTGTACACAATGTAAAAATAATACAAAGATTTATTTACATCACAGAGGAAAAAAACTTTGAAAATTGTTAGAATACAAGCATTGAAGATGATCCATAGGAGCATAGACAGTACTCGAGTTGAGGGGGGATGGGGGGGGGCAAAAAATGGGGCGGCTTTGTAATAATCAGCCTATTACCTATGTGATAGTAGGTTACCGTGAGCGAGGGATGGCACACGCAGTCGAGGCGGCGACGTTCCATTCTGTTCAGTCGGGAGGCATCTTATTTATAACCTGGCTCTCCCCAGATGAATGGCATAGCATCATGGCCAAGCGGAGAGGACAGCTGGACCTAAGGAACGTTGGTTTTAAGATTGCAAGGAACAACGATTCAGAAGGTAAGTCAAGAGTCATCAGTCATGCTTTATATGAGCCATCATACAACCAATTACCAACATGTAGGCTAATTTAATTTGTGGACTGACATAGCGATACCAACACCGCTAATAATGAATGCTAGTTTGGAGTCTAGCTTACACTTTCTATCTAGCAAGATAGCTTACTCGGGTTCATGTTAGTTTTGATTTAATCAGCCTGGAAGACTGAGGGTGTTTTCACATATAGTCCCCTTTAAGCGAACCGAACTCAGTCCCCTAAAAGTGGACCAACAAGGGGACCAAGAGAACACAAACTCAGTTCTGTTTGTGTTCACATTGTGAAAGAGGGCCGACTTCTCTTTCTGGTCCACTTAAGCTCTGATGGAGCCTCAGTCCTCTTTCTGTTCACACTGTAGCTTCTCTAGAGCTCTGAGACCTTCACTCATTGGCATTCTCTATGACGGCCATCCCTCTTAATCAGGGCTCTCAAGTTTTGAGCGGGGTCGTGCGTGGGACTGCGTAATTTCCGAGTAGCGCGGGGGGGGGGGGGGGGGGGGGCAGCTGGTGCCTGCATTATCTAACCGATTTTCTGGGCACAGAAGCGCTGTGCGTGAGAAATACCATGTGTGGCGTGTGAGAATCACGTCGAATTGCGTGTGTCACACTCTCAATGCGTGAGACTTGAGAGCCCTGCTCTTAATCATTGCCCCAGTTCAGAGAAAACCCACAAAATAGAACCGGGGTCCTATTCCATTATTCCTAGCTGCAGTATTCAGGCGACCGTGCCTGCCTTGAACACTCTAATTTTTTAAAAGTAAACGCTTCGGACCCCGCGGGACACTCAGCCAAGAGCATCGAGGGGGCGCCAAGAGCCAGGGGCTGGGACAGACGGGGGCCCGCCTCGCGGCGGACCGTCAGCTCGGACCCGAGATCCAACTACGAGTTTTTTAACTGCAGCAACTTTAATATACGCTATTGGAGCTGGAATTACCGCGGCTGCTGGCACCAGACATGCCCTCCAATGGATCCTCGTTAAAGGATTTAAAGTGTACTCATTCCAATTACAGGACCTCGAAAGAGTCCTGTATTGTTTTTTTTCGTCACTACCTCCCCGTGTCGCTGTCTACGGGAAGCTTAGAAGGTAATAAAACCGCACAAAAGGCAAAGTGAACCTGAAGCGTTAGGTGTACACACTGCACAGGTTAGGCGAACCGTACCGCGGACCTTTTAGCGAACCGTACTGAGACCACCTCCCGAGATGGTCTCAGTTCGGTTCGTTTTAAAGGGGTCTGAGTGCGCTTAGAGTGTTCACATATAAACCTTTAATGCTCAGTTAGTGATCTGAGTTCACTTTAAACGCTGAAAGGGCCAAGTGTGAAAACACCCTGATTCTCCAGGCAGCAAAAAGTGACATTCTCTGATGCTAGGTAGTGAAGTATCTAAATAACACAAACATTTGTGTTATTGAATGGAGGAATCCTTGACTAATGCTACTGCAGTAAGGGGATCTTGTTGAATTAAACTGAGTACTAAGCCCTGTTCACATTTGCATTTTAAATTGTTTTACTTTTTATTTTCAGAAAACACTTGACCAGAGCATTTTTGTAAAAGATAAAAAGCTGCTTAGGGCTCTCTTAAACACACTGTATCATCAGAATATAATGCAAAACATGACCTTGCATCTGAGGAAAAAACTGCCAATGTGAACAGCGACAATCAGAGCGCAGCACACAGAGCTGTGCTTGAGAGAGTGAACATTTTAAATGTGACGACTGACTTGGGAATCAAGGTTAATCTGTATTTGTCTGTTTGTAAATGTGCTATAAAAATAAAACTGACTTGACTTGACCACTGCTGTTTTCTACAGCTGACAGTCAGCAGCAACATGGTGCAACTGGAGCTGAAGGGACCTGGAGACTGACAGAACGGAGGAGGAACAAGCAGGAGAGCCAAGAGCTGAAGAGGGTATAGATTTGATAATTCTTCTCTTTGGACCTTTGCCTTTATAGTTTAAGAAACATGGGGATTCTCAGTTTACATTTATGTTTTATATTAATACGAATATATTTGGAAGATGCTGTTTTTAAATTTGTTCTTGCATTTGAAATAAAAATGGACTTTACTTCACATGAGAAGATTCAGATACAGATTACAATGTTTGCTGAGATTTTAATAGATAATTACAAAAAGATTTACAAGTACCATGAGTATGAAGTAATTTGTCTTATCAATTTTGCCATTGTTGTTTACAATAATCTCTAGATGTCCATAGTTAAGTGGTTATTGTTTCTTTCCCATAAATAATAATTGTCTTGAGCAGGGCATACAACTGAGAATGCAAGCTATGAATCAAATGGGATTTAGGATTTGCCATGTCCAGCAAGTCACCCTAAAATGGACTAGAATGCAGGAAATTGCATCTAAAAAATAATAAATTTTCTGGGGGAGGACCCCCACAGTCCCCGCTGGAAAATATGTCACATAAATGAAAAATGTCACCTTTCACCTGGTTTCATTTTACAACTTGTCTACTGAGCATAGGAATATTTGTAGAACAAGAACACAAACCAATGATAATCTTTGCAAAACTAAATGCTATTTTGATTGTCCAGCTGCTACAGGCATCTCTCCTCTTACCCATTTGTGAGCTGGTGCTGGGGCTTCCTGGGATGCGGAATCTGGGTCGTTATTCCAGCTTGTTTGGTCCTACGCATCCGGTCAGAGTTGTGCTGGTCTGTGTAGAGACAACCATGACAAATTAGTACTCCATGTATTACTTTGTATATACTCCAGATGCAAGTTGTAAGAAGATAGAAGATAAGTATCTGTAGTGAACAACATTAATACTTCAATATACCCATTATGAAATTACATCATTTATTTGTTACACATTGTATATTTTACACACCTCATAAACTCTTATTATTAATCTCATTCCAAATGCAACAAATGCGGAAAAGGATCGCTATTGCTCGGTTTACACATTTCTCAACATTTAGCCATGAGGGGGGGCCCCCTCATGGCTAAATGTTGATGTTAAACAGGTCAGGGGAGCTCATATTAATGTTCAAAAACCTCAGAAAGTGAATATTTCATGCCATGGGACCTTTAATTCTCATAACACTTCTCATTGTATTACTTTTTCACTTATCAGCAGACTTACAGTTGTATGAAAAAGTTTGGGCACCCTTGACAATTGCCAGTTATTTTCATTTATAAATCATTGGGTGTTTGGGTTTACAACATCATTTTTGATCTATCAAATAACTAATGGACACAGTGGCAAAAGGAGAAATTCAATTTCTCAACTGGACAAAAGTTTATTTGGTCGAATAAGTTTTGCAGCTCATCCAAGGTGCTTCTTCTTCTTGGTGGACACTGCTTTATATCTGTCAGCAGGGAGGAGACTGCCACATCTATTTGTTTGCAGTTTTTGTTAGTAGTGTGGGGTCTTGTTTGATTTAGGTCTGAGGATAGCGTTATAGATGGGAGACAAATGATATCTACCTCCATTGGACAAAGTAATATTTCAGCAGTTTTGTTTTGTTTTTTTGTTTTTTACAGAAAATGTGCAATACGCATCAAAACAAAATTAGACCGGTGCGTAAATTTGGGTACCTTAACAGAAAAATCATATTAATATTTAGTAGAACCTCCTTTTGCAAAAATAACAGCCTCTAGATGCTTCCTATAGTCACTAATGAGTGTCTGGATCCTGGATGAAGGTATATTGGACCATTCCTCCTTACAAAACATCTCTAGTTCAGTGAGGTTTGATGGTTGCCGAGCATGGACAGCCTGCTTCAAATCAAAGGTTTATCAATGAAATTCAATGATATTCAAGTCTGGGGACTAGGATGGCCATTCCAGAACATTGTACTTGTTCCTCTGCATGAATGCCAGAGTAGATTTTGAGCAGTGTTTTGGGTTGTTGTTGAAGTATCCAGCCCCGGCGTAACTTCAACTTTGTGACAAATTGTTGAACAGTACTCTCAAGAATCCACTGATATTGAGTGGAATCCAGGCCTGGACTGGCCATCTGGCATACCGGGCATTTTCCCGGTGGGCCGACAGTCCTCGGGGTCCGGGGCTGATGCTGTTTTTTTTTTTTGCAGAGAATTTGGGGGCGAAAATATTAACTCATTCACTGCTGTTGACGTCTATTGACGTCCCCTCGAATCCAAATGTTGACTGCCGTGACGTCTATAGACGTCAGTTGCTTTTTTCAGCGGGGATCGCTAGAATACGACCTGGAGCAACTTTGAAGGTGTAATTCACATCTCCCAAACTGTAGGTAGCGATCTTATCTGCCGATCGGAGACGCGGAAGAGGGGAAGAGTGTAGTTTGTCTACTGGCGAGAGGAGCAAGATGGCGAGGCGAGGGAAACCGGAAAAGCAGATAACTGTTGATCAGTGCCTACGGAGCGCTCTGATCGCTCTTGGGACCCAGGATCCCGGATCAGAGGATCACAAAGACACACTGGATCAAGTAGCAAGGTCAGAGCAGGGGGCATGTCGTGCTCGCGCTGCGCGGAGCAGGGACTCTGATCAGAACTACGACAGCGCCAAAGAAGAAGTTTACTGACTTGGAGCAGTAGATCCTGGTCTCCAGAGAGGCATGAGATGAGAAGAATTAAGTTTACATGATGCTGCTGTGTGGTTATTGTAATGAATGACGTTATATGTGTGTGTACGTACGTACGTGCGTGCGTGCGCGTGTGTGTGTGTGTAAAGGTTTATACATGGGCATGTGTGTATGTACACATATATGTGTGTGTGTGTGTGTGTATTAATTTTTATTATGGGTCTGTACTCTGGGCCTCAGACAAAGCCTCAACAAAGTTCTATTTTATAAGAAAAGATATTATTATATCCTGTAAACATCTCTTGGCACTATTGATTTGAAGAAATTTTCAATTCACAGAGCCTTATATTCTTATATTTGTAAATAAAAAATGTACTTTGTCATCAAAAATCTCTTTCTCTGTTGTTTTAGATGTTTGAGGTGTCACTAAATCAATAAGTATTGACGTCAAAATCACCGATCTGCTCGAAATCCTTCTTTGCACAAAACGCTTGTTTTCTCCACTTTGTGGTAAAAAAACAACATTTTTGCTGAAACTACCCTATGTTCTACTATCAATTACTTGAGAACCGAAAAGGTTAGAAGCATAAGAGTCTACACTTTATTTTGATGTGTGCCATGTTTATATAGTCAAAGAACTCAGTATTCTGTGAGTCTTGTAAAATCTGTGAAAATCCACTGAAACCTCTGGCAGTCTGGGGGATTGAATTCTGAAAACAGGCCGTCAGTGAATGAGTTCAGCCTCATTCTGGAGGAGCTTCTGGAGCCTCCACGTCCTCTGCAGCCCAGGCTGAAGGTGGACAAGGAGAGGAGCAGCCAGAGACAGTTGATAGGACACCCGAGGGACAGAGTGACCAGGGAAGTGTATCACAGCAGATAAGCAGGTAGTAATGTTTGGATATTACCGGGACTTTTAGGTGATGGACAGGCATGCCGCATGGATAGAAAACGGTGAATTTCGGTGAAAGTTTTTTTTTTGGCAAAATTCGCTGTTTTGAAGCCAAAATAGGTGACCTACGTGAATGTAGATTCAATGAGAAAAAACGCTTCGTTTCCGCAGGGTGAAATCCAAGTGCTAGGCGAATTTCGCCTGGGGGTGTGGTCACAAAAACGGCATGAATAATAAATGAATGGATATCATGTGATAGCAAGTGGTTGCGATGCAGTAGCCGGTCAGCTAGCTCTAAAGTTTGAGTGCTCGAAGTATCTGCAGCGGGGTACTAGCCCGGTCTATGTTGTAAAAGCTCTAGTGATTATTTGCCTCTACTAAGAACATAATTCATATTAACAAGAATCCATGTTCATGGTTACAACAAGGTCACCCTAAATTATTTAATAATTTGTTGTTTCCCCTCATGATATTAGCCCACAGCATACATTAAATGGATTGGAAACATAGTTAACTAGCTAGTGGACAGCTAACTAAAAAAAATAAATGTTTAGATGGAAATCTACAGTGGTCTATTTGCTTGATTATATTTACATCGAGTCTAAACAACAAACCATGTTGATTGAATAGATAATACTCCCTACAACTGTATACTGCACATCATATTTGATACTGTATTTTATATTTTACTACTACTTTTCTATTTAAATCTGATTGTACATACATATTTATTATCATTATCTTATGTATATAATCGTGTCTCATCTGACACAGGTCTATTGCTCTTTGGTTGCTTTTCCATCTATTTTTCTTTTTGTTCTTTTACCCTCTGTTATATATCATATATCATATATTATATTTGATGAGTGAGCTACCGTACCCAAAACAATTTCCCTTGTGGATCAATAAAGTTTGTCTAAGTCCAAGTCTAAGAATACACTTTAGGTTAACAAGAAACCTTTTAATCATGTAAATGTTTCCACACTACTGACTCCACTGGTGGCATCCATATTGGTCAGACTTTTTTTGATAAACAACAAATTCCATACACATCATACACTGAATGGGCCGATTTAAGCGACCTTAAGTGAGAGCATCGTTACTTCCGGTCGTGCTGCCTTAGTATGAGATTTATCTGATCATTATCAAAAAATAAAAATGTAACCTAAAGATACTAAATGTTTTGATGGTTTAGATAGTTCCACAGTTTTTCCAGGTAGTTCCCAATATTTTTATTTTTAATTTAGGTTTTCTATTTATCACTTAATAAACTGTAATAATCTGTCCCTCTTCCTGTCTAGTCGAGCCAAGCTGTTGAGGAGAGAGAGTAGACTACTTTCCCGTCCAGAACCTGCTAGAATGTAAGAATTTTTAAATCATCACCCAAAGCAAGATGCTACAAACCCTGTAGTGAAGAAGGTGTTTCCCCTCGGCCAAGACGTAACAATAGTGAAATACATTACTTTGGGGAACACAAACATAAATTAGTCTGTTGTGCTCCGCTAATTATGAGGGGCCGTTCTGAGCCAAAAATGCCAGGGCTGTTTTTTTCCCCCAGTCCAGCCCTGGTGGAATCCATGTAACCTTCAACTTTAACAAGATTCCCAGTACCGGCAGTGGCAACACAGCCCCACAGCCAGATCGAACCTGTGGGGAGCAAGTGTTTCTCTTGGAATGCTGTGTTCTTTTGCCACCATGCATATCGCCTCTTGTTATGACCAAATAACTCAATAACTCAATTTTAGTTTCATCAGTCCACAGCACCTTATTCCAAAATGAAATTGGCTTGTCCAAATGTGCTTTTTGCAAACCTCAAGCGACTGTGAAGAATCTGTGAAGAAAAGGCTTCTTCCTCATCACTCTCCCGTACAGCCTTTCCTTGTGCAAATTGCGCTGAATTGTTGACCTATGCACAGTGACACAATCTGCAGAAGATGACCTGCAGGTCTTTGGAGGTGGTCTGTGGGTTGTTTTTGGCCATTCTGATCATCCTTCATCTTTGCCTCTCTGATATTTTTCTTGGCCTGCTACTTCTGGCCTTAACAAGAACTGTGCCTGTGGCCTTCCATTTCCTCACTGTTCCTCACAGTGGAGACTGACAGCTGAAATCTTTGAGAGAGCTTTCTGTAGCCTTCCCCCTAAACCATAATGCAGAACAATCTTTGTTTTCAGGTCATTTGAGAGTTGTTTTGAGGCCCCCATGTTGCCGCTCTTCAGAAGAGAGCCAAAGCAGAGACGGTTCTTGGGGGGGGCAAGTGGGGCAATTGCCCAGGGCGCAACTTCGTGAGGGGCGCCGTGCTGAGCGCTTGAAAAAAAAAAATTATCTATCATATCACTGTGTAGGAAATTGGCAAATTAGCGCCCCCTCTGGCTGCAAGTGCCTACGCAATACATTCCCTTCCACGCGGGCCAATGCGCAGCGCAGAAACCTGCTGGAGCCTACAGCGGCGCGAGAGGAAAAGGAAGAGAGAAAGAAAGAGAAGATAGAGAGAGGATTCACCCCCTCCCTCTCTGCGGCCGGCTGCGAGTCCAGCTCACACTACCACGATTTGATCAATGTCACGGCACTAGTTGCTACCAGGAATTGACCAATAATAGCTCCTACCAAGAACGCACACGCTCGCATCGGGAACACGGAAACTACAGAAGACAATAGTAAACAAAGTTAGTATAACGCAACATTTAATCAGTTTTAAATCGATCGTTCACCCTCCGTGGTATTTACTATGAATACAACGTACAAAGACACACTTTACATGGGACTTTGTAGAGATAAGCGATCGGCATTTTCAATAGAGGTGACGTGAATTACTTAACCCGGACAACACTTCATCTGGGAACTCTTTCGGATTTGCTGGACAGTATCTCATCTTTGCTTTTGGTAAATCATGTCATGAAATGTGTTTGTCATATCACTATTCTATTTTAGCGCTATTATATTGTATTAATTATATTAATTATATATGTTATATTATGTTATATTATGTTATATTTATTATATTATATTATATTATTTTATATTATACTGAGGAGAAATCTGTGTGAGGAAAGTGAGGAATAGCTGTGTGCGATAACTTTTTGTTTGTGTGTGTCCCTGTGCAATCTGTAGAATAAGACAGCTTGGAGGGGGTCTCGCCCAGGGAGTAATTCAATGTAGAACCGCCACTGAGTCAAAGAGAAGAAGAACAACTTGCATTTGGCTTAAATACCTTTTGTCATGATTGGATGCTCCTGTCTATGAAGTTCAAGGCTTAATGAGCTCATCAAACAAATTCTGTGTTACAATTTCTCTGTGTTGATTAGTTACAGCTATTCAAAGCAACAAAATGACAAGGGTGCCCACATTTTTGCACAACCTATTTTACACATTTGATTTAATTTCATACAAATGAATATTACTACACTTAAAATCTGTGTCTGGAAAACCACCCAGTCCTCGGCTTTTATGGGGAAATGAATGACATTCCACTGTGATCATTTTCTGTGAAGACAGAGTGAATTATTATGCAGCCTCAGAGGGGTGCCCAAACCTTTTCATACAACTGAAATGGTGCACTATGTAGCTTTTTGGTAGGGGATTCATCACTTGCTCTTTTCTATGGATATGTCATTGTTATGTCTGGAATATTCCACAGTATGACCTTAAACAAACATATATTAACTCATTGAGTGCCGGCCTGTTTTCAGAATTCTATCCCCCAGAGTGCCGGACGTTTTAGTGTATTTTTACTGATTTTCCAAGATCCACAGAATGCTGAGTTCTTTGACTATATAAACATGGCACACATCAAAATAAAGTGTTGACTCTCTTCTTTCACCTAGAAAAAAAATATGTTTCTAACCTTTTCGGTTCTCAAGTAATTGATAGTAGAACATAGGGAAGTTTCGGCAAAAACAGTTTTTTTTACCACAAAGTGGAGAAAACGAGCATTTTGTACAAAGAGTCATTTCGAGCAGATCGGTGATTTTGACGTCAATATTTATGGATTTAGTGACACCTCAAACATCTAAAACAACAGAGAAAGAGATTTTTGATGACAAAGTACATTTTTTATTTACAAATATAAGAATATAAGGCTCTGTGAATTGAAAATTCCTTCAAATCAATTGTGCCAAGAGATGTTTACAGGATATAATAATATATTTTCCTATAAAATAGAACTGGCCAATACACAGTACACAAACTACACTCCTCCTCTCTTCCGCGTCTCCGATCGGCAAATAATGATACAAGATCGCTACCTACAGGTTGGGAGACGTGAATTACACCTTCAAAGTTGCTCCAGGTCGTATTCTAGCGATCCCCGCTGAAAAACGTCCTTGACGAATATATTTGTCACAGCACTCAACATTTGGTTTCAACATGACGAGAAAACTCGTCACCGGCACTCAATGAGTTAAATAACTTTTTTTTTTTTATTACAGATGATTTTATAGCTAAGTTGCCCTGATCTATCGCTATGGAGACAAGCAGGTAGCAGAAGTGGACAAAGGGAATGTGACGTCATCCACAGCGTTCGGCTCCAGGCAAATGAACCTCACTGAGACTTGCGGCTATCGGTGCGAATCGGAGCTCAAGAGTGACCGCCCACCCTCCAGTTCTGGAACAAAATTTCTTTCTGAAAAAACAAACAAACACACACACACAAAAAAAAAAAGATCATATTAAAGTTAGAAAGCTTGCACAGGGATAATCAGCTACATGGTGACCAATGACCACAAGACCCACAAGACAGTTTTATTTTAAATCTTTCTGAAACTTCTGAAACTGCATACTTAGCACACAAATCCTACATAATACTCTCTCAAACAGAAAACACTCTTTCACCTTGTAGTGATATGTGGTAATACTATAAATACTGTGTGTTTTTAAACTCCATACACACTCACTAATTATTTGGATAACTTCACCCCTGGAACTGCCAATCTCTTCTAAACTAAAGATAAAAGGTAGCTGTTAACTTGAAAACCACAGCTTCATGACATCACAAGGTGAATCAGAGCATTTTGAATTTTGAAGATGTACACAGACTAATAATACAGGTTAGTTAAACATGTGTGAATGAAACAACTCCATTTTTGATGAGGAGACAGCATACTTGCAAAACTCACAATTGTCAATTTTACGTAATATAGGACCTTTTTAATATTTTACACATTACACACATGATTTTATATCTCTGCACTTGTCCTTCTTGTCATTCTCCCTCCATCACCCTCACCCATCTCTCTTGGTTCATATAGCACTGCAGAGATAAAGGTGTGTTCAGGGGTTATGGGATTTCCGAGTGCTCAGACTCCACAGTACGTATGTGTGTGGTCCACTGTCTGAGATGTAGGAGGGAGAGAAGAGGCGGGCATGAAGGCGACGGGCCCCTGGAGTCTGGCCCTCCACAGAGATACGAAGAGATTATTATGAGAAAAAAAAACAGCTCCGCGTCTGATTCATGCTCCACCGGGGTCCATGAATCATAAGGAAGGGCCCTTGATTCAAATGGAAAAACACAAGATGTACAGGTACGGCACGGCGTGCTCCTCTCTAATGGATCCTTGAGGAAATCTGGTCGGCTTGATGATTTCTTCAACATAGTCAATTCTTCTTACACTCAACAATATGACCACCTGAAACTTTATTTTCTACCACTCCGGCACAAACAATCAATACAACATTTCCCAATTGACTTTCACATAACGTAAAGATTACATATGGTCCTAGGCCTGTCACGATAGTAGTTTGGAGTTTGATATATTGCTAAAGAGAATGTAGACAATACATTATAATATTGAGACTAGTTTATGCCACTGACATGACAACCAGTAAGCAGGATTTCCCCCAAAATATTCTAAATGGGGGCGGCAGTAGCTCAGTTGGTAGAGCACATGTGATCCAGGGGTTGGCGGTTTGAATCACGGACGGATGGACTGCGTGTGATCCCAGCTCCCACAGATGAGCGCTGCCGTTGTGTCCTTGGGCAAGACACTTAACCCCACCTCGCCCCCAGTGTCTGCGGACACTGGTAGCCCCCATGGCAGAAGATAAATCAAGGCCTGTTGTGACGTGAGCCGTCCTCCTGTGGACCCACCACCCGCGGGAGGATTCATGAGGGCTGGTGCATTGTGTTCTGGGCAGTGGAACACTGCTTGGACTGCTGCCCCCGCGACCCAGAGAATGGAAAAAGCGGAAGAAGATGAATGAATGAATGAATGAATGAATGTATTCTAAATGGTCAGTATTGTCAAAAAAAAAGGCCTATATTACACAAAATTGACACTTGTGAGCTTTAAGGCATGTTATAATGCTGTTACTGTCTACATCTTCAAAACTCAAAAGATCTGTTCCTAGTTAACATTTACATTTAGTTCAATTAAGACTGAAACCATTCAAATGATTCTAGTGAAAGTGTATGGAATTTAAAAACGCATGTATTACTATGCGGCATCACAAGGTGGAAGAAAAGCGTTTTTTGTTTGATAGAACTCCTAAATATTCAGGGCTTGTGTGTTAAACATGTGTAAATGAAACAAAACACAATTCAAGGTATGTTTGTGATGAGGAAACAGATCAGAAAATAAGGAGGAGGATAGGGTGAATTGTTCAAAGCACTCAACCCTTGTATCCAGGATAATGGAGGATTACTCAAATTATGCATAAATCAATTAAAATACAAGTTTTAATAAGGCTGTCCATTATAGCATGGTTAAAAGCCTGTGGAATTGATTTTGCATGCGTGTCTTTAAAAAAGCAAAATGTTCATACAAAATTAAACAGATTAAACAGAGTTTCTGATCAAAATTTGCATAAAGAGAAAACATTAGGGGCAAGATACAATTTTTTAAAGATTCTGTGTTTCAGTTTTGTTGATTGCTAATCTCATCTAAACCTATAATATGATTAATCAAGGTAGATGTGCCATTGTTCCTTGTCACATTTAATCATTTCAAATGTATAAGTACTCAAAGTGGAACTAAATACCTGAACTCTCACAACCACATTTCAAATAGAGCTGCTAAACTGGGCAGAACGTGGAGGACTAAAGAGGGGGGTGAGGGGAGAGGAGGGTCTGGAGGTTTAAGGGACAACATTTATCCACAATGCAACCTCCCCCCCTACAGCCAGGAACTGCAGAAACATCTGGCTGTAATCTGGGCAGCTGTAGATGTCACCAACTACTTGAAATTGCCGAAGACACTGAACGCAGCACAAATTTAGCTTTAGACATTTATTACTAGAAAGCTACCAGTCAACAAAAGCACTAATACTTTATCTTTGTGTCTGAGTCTCTCCAGATTGAAATATTGAACATTTTTAAAGTGGAACTACACATTAAAACCACTTTTGTTATTTGGCGCTCAGACCCAGACAGAAGACACTTCTGGGACAGAGTGGCCAATTAGCTGGCGTTTAGGAGAGGTCTTCACCCTGGGGCCTGGCCTGGAGGAAAGTGAAGTGGACGATGAGGAGAGTGGCAGCATGGTGACGCTTCACAGCAAGAAGCTTCGACCCCTGCATCCCCTGGGCCTTTCTCTGCAGAGTCTGTATGTTCTCCTCGTGTCTGGACGGGTTTCACACATCAACCCAAAACATGCAACATTGGCAAAATACTCCAGCTAAAGTAGTCCTGACAAACCCTAACAACAAGATCACGGAGATGGGCCCCCGGGCACATCACAGACTGTCCACTGCTCCTGAGGAGATGCCCCAGTGGCACTGAAGGATGCAGAGGACAAATGTCAATATACACAATACAGTAACTTTCCTTGAGAGTGAAGGGGACGATGAGAATCCAAGGGGCTTCTGGAATGTAGGTGGGGTGCAGGACTGAAGTGTTTCTGTAATGAGGGTCTTAATTAGGCGGATTGGGCACTGAAGAGGATGTGCAGCGAGCGACGAGGAGGGGTATTGAGAGTGAGATGATGAAGGCTGAGGAGCAGGTAAACACTCAACAAGCTGTGAGATAGATGAGATAGGTCTTCCAGGCTGAATTCACACTAGCTCTTTTAGTACTTTAGTACTTTAGCGCATTGAAAATTCACAGGCCAACACCACACAATGCAATGAATAGAAAGCCATTTGTCGTTCATTTACCCTTTTTTTCACCTCAGCCATTACTACCCTGGTATGGACCATTAATAAAAAGTCAATTCAATTATATTCACTCTTGTGCAATGGGGCAAACCTTGGATTCAGCTCGTCCTTTGAAGGCCACTGTGAGATAGTCAAGCTCCAGCAACCACCAAAGAAAAAAAAAAAAGATGACACAATTATTTGTTTTTATAGCTACAGACACCGCAAAAGTTCACACATTCATTCTATACTTGTTTACTTACCCATAATGCATTGTGGCTGACATTTTTCTTCCTGGATCATAGAGCGGTTTGAGTCCACGTGAGTTGATATTTAGAGGAACTCAGTTCAGAAAGGGAGAGAGGCAAGAACATGCTTCAGTGGCAATGCACAGTAATGGTTCGTAATGTGATTGGATTCCCGTCATGGCCATTGAACTGTGGAGCTGCTGTTTCCAATGGCGACAGTGTACAATTGTGTGAAACATTATTGAATGGGGGAATTATTAGCAGTAACTGGAAGGTATCAAGGCCATTTAGGATCTAAAAAAGTGCACTTACACAGGAAGTGTTTTTAGAGATATTGGAATTTAAAGAGACTTAAAAGGTGCACTGCGCAACATTTCTAGTGGAAGGTTTTCCACCTGTTTTATCTCCATCAAACTGTTATAGCTTTGTCTAGAATGTTCCACAGTACAGATTAAACCTATTTATCAGAAGGGAGACAAGCAGGTTACAGCACTACGTAGCAATACAGTTCAGATCTGTGGAGAGTTGCTCAAGAAATTGTTGCCTTTTTGAGCAAGAGAAACACCTGTAATGAATAAATTCTGGATGGATATGTTTCATTTCACATTCCAGGTAAGCAATAACAGCTCCATGGTGACAACTATGTAGCAGAACTTTACACCATGAACTTTACACCGTGTTACAGTGGTGTTTCCTCATCATTAGTAGTTAATTAGTGTAATCATAAATAGTTAGTTCAGTTTATTTGAAGGGGCAGTGTACAGAGACATTAAGGAAAACATGTTTTATATCTGATTATAGTAAATTTTGTAAATGTTTCCATTTGCAGTCCTTTATCTGACTCAAAGTTGTATTTTAGTTCATTCATGTGTGTCTGAGTGATCCTGTATTGTTCTGCATTTAGCCTGTTTTCACCTATCCCCTATCCCCGCACATTACTCGACTGTAAATACACATAGGACACATTTATGCAAAATTGACTTTTTGAGCTTTTAAAATTGTTCTCTCATCATACACATACCTGGAATTTTCCCAGGGTTGTTGCATCACAGGTAGAAATCTTGCACAGTTTTTAAGTCCGTAAGTCATTCTAAAACTCATCAAAGGCATTTCTGCCATCAAATCATGTTAAAATGTTGGATAGTAAAATCGTTGTTGTTTTTTTTCCTTCCAAGGCAATTCCCTCTGTGGGCAGTAGATGAAGCTTCTTTACATGGTCATTATTTCAAGCTCTAAAACATGAAATGCCAAAACAAAGCTTGAGTACATGTGAGCATGTTTAATGGTGAGTAATAATAATGCAAATAATGAAGAAAAAAAAAAACAGCATCGAGGTCTTTCTGTCGATCAGCCTGACACTTCAGAACTTTTGAACATAAAATCAATAAACACATTTCTGCTATGAAGCCATTTTAGATCAATATTCCAGTTTATAATGAAGTAAATGTAAAATAATGATCTATGTATGTTCAAACTGAAATACTAGAGAAAAAAAAGTATAGTAAGTCTTTGTTAAGGATTGTTTAATGTTGTCTATGGAGATTATTTAAGAAGTCATCTACTGTATTTGATACTTCTACTTTACCTTTGCCGACACTCAAAGCTGTTTTATATGATTATTTAGGTTTAAAAAGCATTCCATTTGGAAGATCTTTTAAAAACAAGTAAGCTAAGAATAATAAGCACTTCCTGATTTTCGCCTAAGTAACTAACATTGTGATTTTGGGGGTTGGCTGGTCTGCGAATCAAACCAAAACCCTCTAAGCCTCTATAGTGCAAACTCATTTGCCTTTGAACCCATCATGAAGTCATTTAAATTCAGAGCGCATGTACTCCAGCTGTAGATGCCTTCGTCTGACGTCAGTATGAGTGTGCTGTTTTGAATGATTAGCTTAAAGGGATAGTGCGGGGGTTTTTTTATGTTAATCTATGGGTTTCCTTCTAAGGGGCCGTTTAGAGGAGGACGATTGCGATTGAAAACGACAAAATATTCTATCGGAAGTGTCTTTCGTTTACACGGCGGCAGCGCCGTCGGGCTCTGAAACCGCAAAAATCTGAAGAGTCCTTCCAGAGGGTGGAGTTCTGAAGACGGGTTGCGTCTCCGTCTAAACGGCAAGAAGCGTAAAACATGTTCACGTCGCATAAACCTGACTGGATGTGCCAAGCCGGTAAAAACAATAACAATACGTCGCAGGTGACAGAGGCGAGTTTGGACAAGACCGGTCAGAACCAGTCAGTGGTGGGACAATTTTGAGAATGGATTAGTTGATGACAGTGCTTGGGTGGAAAACTTCAGAATGACTAAACAAGCTCTTGTTGCATTAAGCGAAGAGCTCCGACCCTACATCGAGGGCGAAACAACCGTAATGAGAGCCCCTGTCGGTGTCCTGAAAAAGGTAGCTCTGACATTATATTACCTGCATTATATTATTATTATATTATTAATATATATTATATTATATTATATTATATTATTAGCGGCCTGGCATGCATATTCAATCGAATTCGCCCACTTTTGCGTCTTCGTATAAACAAACATTTCCTGTTGAGAACGCTCGTCTAAACGGGGATAAAAAATTTGAAGACGAGACGCCACTTTTGCGTCTTCTGTTTTGATCATCGCCGTATAAACATAGACTAAAAGTTCTGTGTGTTGACACCGGCTTACCTCTGACAGTCTGAGCTGATCCCGGTTCGGCTCGCTTTCTGGAGCCCACGTAAGTAGGTCCGGTAACTTCCTTGGAACATGAAATAAAGCTTGTTTTTCTCCACTCGTATCACTACACCCATGTTAACTCTATCAGCCTGTTCACCTTCAGCGGATGGCTACGCCGAACTTTACAAGTGAACAGGCTGGTAGAGTTAACATGGGCATAGTGATACGAGTGGAGAGAGACAATAAGCGAATGCAAAATACGCTGCTGGATGTTTCGTGGACAACTGTTTCGGATGCAAATATATCACCTTTCTAACAAATGTTTTGTTTTGAGAAGAAAAACAAGCTTTATTTCATGTTCCAGGGAAGTTACCGGACCTACTTACGTGGGCTCCAGAAAGTGAGCCGAACCGGGATCAGCTGAGACTGTCAGAGGTAAGCCGGTGTCAACACACGTAACTTTTAGAAGGAAACCCATACAGATTAACATTTTAAAAAAAACTGCACTATCCCTTTAAAGGCACCTTATGTAACTTTACTGGAAGGGGTCTGCCACCTGCTTGTCTCCATGGCAATGCCGGGAATGTTCCACAGGTTGGCATTAAACCCATCCATCTTGAATTTATTCAATTATTGGTGTTTCTACTGCACAAAAATACCTTGAAAAGCACGAGGTCACCACTGGAAATGAAATTGAAATTGAAAGAAATGACCTGTAACTTGACCAGGTCGTGTCACCGACTTATCCCCATGGAGATAAGTAAGTTTAATGCCATACTGTGGAACATTTAAAGAACAGTAACATCTCCATTGAGACAAGGAGGAGACAACCAGAAAAGTTACAAACAGCACATTTAAAGAATCTCCTATGAATTTGTGCAAAGTCTTTCCCTTATTTCACAATAAATGTTGGTCAAGTTGGCATGAAAATTAATTGCAAACAACTGTATCTGCTCATGCATAACTTGAAACCTTAATTATTCATTCAAGAAGCCAACCGCAGAACACTTCATTTTTAACGTTAGCATCAAAGTCAATCATGTTGCCAGTTATTTCGTCTCTGGAGTATGGTCTTAAAATAATTATAAATTAATGTGCCTAAGCAAACGTACACCACAACAAGGAAATGTGTCTGTGTAGATAGAGTTGTCCATTCCCACAAATTAAAGCACGAAGTCCACTGGGAGCCTGGAGTTTTCAAATTGGATTTATGAGCGTGAAAAATGGCATCTCAGTCTCCAAAAATCCATGCAACGCAAATCATGTTGAATTATTGATGGCCACATGTCATCAAGTTTGCTATGAGAGAAAGACGGGAGGGCTGGAGGGAGGGAGCGGGTGTTGGAATATCTTTATCTAACTTCAGCTTTGTCAATGAATACTTTAGTTTTGTTCTTGTTTTTATCTCAAAGGTGCATTGTGTAACTTGCTTTACTAACTAATGCTTTTCTCCATGTAGACGTGATGGCTCCTGCTCACAGTCAGAATGCCTGTTTTTCTAGGTATATTTGAGCAATAAAACCACCTGTAATTGAGTAAATGTAAGGTAGAACTGTTTATTGTCATACTGTGGAACATTCCAGGCAGAAAAACGACATATCCATAGAAACAAGCAGGTCTATTGCCTTTATTAAGTTTGCTGTGGAGAGAAAGGGACGGAAGGAGCAGGTGTTGGAATATCTTCATCTAACTTCAGCTTTGTCAATGAATAAATGAATATTTTAGTTTTTTGTCTCATTTTTATCTGAAACTCTTTAAGAACTTGCTTGGATTTTGTTTGTAAGAATATTCAAATTGCCTTTATCGAGTTGTCAGTTGATACTATGCAGCTGATGTCATCAACATTCCCTGCAGGGTGTGATACTAAATGTACAGACCCTCCAGGAATTCGCGATGTTGCGATTTGCAACTTCAACGCAACTTCAGCCAATCCCCGTGAATTCAGGGCGGTGTTGCAATTTTGACCAATCACCGCAACTTTTCCGCAATTTTGACCAATTTTGACCAATCATCGGCGACGTATTGAACTCACGTCGACAAACTTCCTTCTGCCTTACTTCCGTGTGACGAAACGAAACTGCGGCCGTGTCCCCAGTTTGGAGCGTGGTTTGAAGGGGGCTCAGACTGCAGTCAAGGCGGTGCATACTTGCTCAGCCCTGAGTGCACTCCGCGGACCGCATGGCCGTCTGCGAAATGCGACAGGTCTCACAACTACAGGAAGCTGCCGCCGACTCCATTTTCTCCCGTAGAAGAAGTAGCGCGCGGTGCATGCTGGGATATATGAGTGTGCGAAGCGTGCTTTTTCACGCACTTGGTCCACGCCCCGATTTCCATGGAAATGACTGCTGTCTTCAGACCGCGTGTTAACTGTGCAGGGGACAAAAAAGAAATGACGCACATGCCCTTCAAACCACGCTCCGAACTGTGCACTCTTGGAATTGGGACACGGCTTCTAATGACAAAGAAACATGTCTGCGGCGCCATTTGCCCACAAAAATAACAGCAAAAGACCATGCGAAACAGTTCCCCTCCTAGTAGTAATTTATTTTCGATGTTGGTAAGGTTGTTTTAGGACCATATCTGTGATCTCTGTGTCCTTGTATTATTCTTTGTCAGTAATAACTCAGTATTCAAAATATTACTCAATTTTAATTACAAAAAGGGGAAATCACAACTATTTATCACAACTTTTACTTTCTCCCGCAACAAAATCGCAATAAAAACGTTAAAAGCACCGCAACTTTCATCTCAACTTGTTGGAAAAGTTCACGCAAATTCAGGCATTTTAGCCCGCAACAATCACAAAAAATGCCCGCGAAATCCTGGGGGTCTGAATGTAAGCTCAGCTCTGTCTAAAGCTCTGTTACTCAAATTAGACTTCAAACTGTATACTCATTTTCACCTCCGCTGGCACACACCCACTGCTCTGTACTTACTTTGTTCTCTACTTTAGATTTTCTTCATCTCTGACATGTGTAGGATTCGGCAGTGTTGCATAGTCATTTTGCTACACGGTTCTTTATTGTGATGATGTTTAACTCAGAATGCTCTGCTCCACCTTATGATGTCATGAACTGTAAGTTTTTTTTAAGATAACAGCTACCTTTTACCTTTAGATCAGTGGAGATTGGCAATTCCAGGACTGAAATTATCCAAATGATTCTGGTGAAGGTGTGTGGAGTTTAAACACACAGTGCAGCACTTCCTGTATTACAACATGACATCACAAGTTAGAACATTAGAGTATTTTCAGTTTGAGAGGAAAAACTCCATCTAAAAATGCAGGGTTTGTGTGTTGAACGTGTGTGAATGAAACAAAACACAACTCCAGGTCTGTTTGTGATGTTGAAACAATATTACAATTAGTGTTATTCTGATACAATTTTTTTTTTTTTTGGGGGGGGGGCAATTTGGTTATAGTACAAGAGCAAAAAATACATCTTCTAAAAGGCTATTTTTAATGAAAATCTGCAAATAATAAATAAACATTTGAGGAAAAAAGTGTTAGTAAATTGTATTGCTGTAGTGCTGACTTTTGCTTTTCTACTTCATCACTTTCTACCATAGAACCTTTAATAGATCCATGCCATCTATGATTCATGCACAGAGCCCATAAAAACAACAGTGAGGCCTGTTCATCCTTGGAGGCTAATTATACAGAGTAAAAAAAAGTTGGTTACATTCTGCTATTCTGACATGCCACTATTTAGACATTGACGTCTAATTGTCGGAGTAGTGCCATTCACATTTTTCAAGCATCGCACTACTTTGACTTTATTTTTTCGACATGAATAATACTAATGTGATAGCTTATTATACTTTGCGCTCCCATATGTCCTAAGCTGCTTGGGCCGGTGCAAAGTACTTGAGAGAATACTTCAGATACATAGGATATCAGACAGTGGGAAACTGTCCTAATTGATAGCCATGGGAAACAGTCATGCATTTTTAAAAAGAGCATAGGCCAGCCTTCGGGAAAATATCTAATCTAAAATGGAGAAAAAATTAATAATATGACATGTTGGAATAGCAATACTAAAAAGCGGAAAACCAGCACATCTATAATAGAGGCATGTGGTAATTAAGTGATGTCGGAAAAGGCACATAAGAGTTAATGCCCTTGTCAGGCTAGTTATTTTACCAAGTTCAGAATCCACAGCAAAGGCTAAAGAGTCTCTTGTCTGGTCTTTCTGACCACAATTTTATTTTCTGCTCAAGAAAAATCAAGAGGCAGCGTCCAGCTACAATCATCAAAAATAGGTCATATTCCTTTATACCTCAAAATTTGCAACATTTTTTAAAGAATGAACTTGAACAACAAGTTGGTCCAATGTATTGGGAAATATGGGCACTGAAACTTGCTCAATGAACTTTATCAAAAGCATCAATAACATTTTAACCCAGTTTACAAAAGAAGGTAAACTTAAAAAAAATAGGGACAATCTTCCTTGGCTTAACAGTTACTGTAGAAAATTGATGAAAGAAAGGGACTTAAAAAAATCTTTGAAATCAGGAACTCCAAGTGATCGTCAGATTTTTACATCACTCAGAAATAAAGTGATACGTAAAGCAAAAGCTGCGTTCTACATTGACATTATAAAAGGGGCAAATGGGAATGATAAAACAATATGGGAAAACTTAAATAAATTGCTGGGACGTAAAAGAGACCATCCTCTAAAGAATCTACAGCTTCAAGTACAGGGCACACGGACTGATGACTTAGGCAAAATTGTTGATATATTTAACACATTCTTCATTAGCTCAGTTGCAGATTTAACAAAGAACCTAAAATGTCCTGATATTCCACATCATCCTCTAGATCTCAGTAAACCAGTGTTTAACATACAAGAAATCTCTGTCCCTGAGGTCATAAAAACAATAACAGCTCTTAAAAGCTCAAAAGCCAGGGACATATTTGGCATGTATAGTTACTTCCTAAAGCTTCACAAAGAGACACTCGCAAGTCCAATTGCACACATAATAAATCAGTCCATTAAACACGGAATTGTGCCATCATCATGGAAAGTTACCAGGGTTACCCCAGTATTTAAACCAGGAGACAAAACAAAACCAGTGAACTATCATCCAATAAGTATTTTGCCAGTCATCTCAAAAATTGCAGAATTGGTTACTACACAGCTAACTGAACACCTAAACAATAGTGAAGTTACTCTTCATCCTATGCAGTTCGGGTTTCGGAAGCATTACTCCACAGAGACAGCCACTTGCTATTTTCTAGAAAATCAAACACATCTACTAGACCAAGGTGGCTTTGTGGGTGCTGTGTTTCTTGACCTGAAATGTGCTTTTGACACTATCAATCATACTGTCCTTGACAAATTAACAATTTTAATTTCTCTAACAATGCCCTCTGCTGGATGAAATCCTACCTGTCGAACAGAAAACAAGCGGTACAGATTGAAAACCCACAATCAACTTTACTCACTTGCTCAGCTGGAGTTCCACAAGGCTCAATATTGGGTCCAATTTTATTTAGTTTATATGTCAACAATTTACCAAATATTTGAAAGAGTGTAAAAATGCAGTTATATGCAGATGATACGGTATTGTATACTCATGCAAAAACAAAATGTGAAGCTGCCGCAGTGCTCTCAGGTGCCATGGTACCAGTGTCCCACTGGCTCCATGACATGAGCAACCATCTGTGTTGGTCAATGGGGAGAGACTAGATGTGGCTGAACAGTTTAAATACCTAGGGGTATTTTTTGACTCTAATCTAAATTTTAAACAGCATGTAAAAAAAAAAAAAAAAATCACAAACTTCAAACATATAAGACCTTATCTGACGACAGAATCAGCAAAGGCGTATATGCATGCCATGATATTCAGCCACATATCTTACTGCTATCTTACTGACACATGGTCTCATACATCAGAGGTCATCCTGGAGCCCTTAAAGTCCCTCTTCAAAAAAAACTTTGAAAACACTTGACAAAAGCCTCTACAGCAGGGGTCACCAACCTTTTCAAAGCCGAGGGCTACCTTAAGGTCATCAAATAATACGAGGGCTACCAGCTCAATTAAGATAATTCAAAAGTCTAAATAATGCACTTTTATGCTGTATTATTATTTATTTGATCACAATGTATGCATACATGCATTAGTTATGTGTAAATGACCACATTTGTGTTTCACTGTCAAAGCGACATTTATTTTGTGCAAATGAACATGTCACAATTAGATTAGCAAAAATATACTAGTAATGTGGTAATGTAGTAATAAATTTAACATTATTTCAACTCCTTTTTTTGTTTTAAACAAATCAAACTCTTATCATTTCAACATTGAAGCAGGCTGAATGATTTCAAATAATAATAATAATAATAAACACCATTACCTGAGCCGTACTGCTGTTGTCCACGGACTCGTTGCACTGGATGCTGAACCACCTGTATTCACGTAAGTCCTTGTCCAGCTGCTCATTCAAGTTTTCGGAAATAGCAGACACCCGTCTTGTCACTGTACTTGCACCAAGTTGTACATCGGCCAGAGTTGAGATGACATCTGATCCATTTTTCTCGTCTTTAAAAATAGTCTCAGCAATCATCATCATCGCTCCTTTTACAGTTTCTCCATCTGAAAATGTCTTTTTGTTTTTTATCAAATAATTTGTTGCCCTGAAAGAAGCCTCGGCTGCCTTTTTAGCCTTTTTCAGTGGTCTAGTGAAGAAAGACTGCTGCTTGGCTAAAGCAGCCTTTAACTCTCGTGCTTTCTCAGCTCGAAGTGCACTCTTAAGGGGAAAGTTTGTGTTGAAGCTGCCGTGATTCGTAGCGACTTTCCACATTGTGCCGTTTTGAAATCGCCACTGTAGCTCCACAAATGAGACATACACACTTCTCTCTTTTCCATGGGAAAAAAGAACTCTTCTTCCCAGTCGGTGTTAAAAACATATGATTTCTTTCTCTTCTCCGCCATGCTGTCTCGTCTTTTTTTTTTTTTTTTTTTGGATGAGTCCAGCTGCATCAAACAGGTTAATTGTCATGCGCAGATAAGTGAACTTTGAACTCGGACAACATATTTTAAATTTTAAAATCTGTAAGTGTTTTTATTATTAGCCTACTTTAAAATATGTGCATATAAAGGCGCAGCATTTTTGTAAAACATTATTATTTATATAAGTACGAGGGCGACCTGTTCTATTTTTAGAACCTGCTCTGCGGGCGACTGAAATGGGGCTCACGGGCGACCGGGTGCCCGCGGGCATAGGGTTGGTGACCCCTGCTCTACAGTATCACTATTGCAATATCTTAAGTAAGTATAATATTTTCGATCTTGAAAGTTTTCAGGTATTTATGGATGCTTGCCTTGTTTTTAAAGTTTTAAATGGACTCACTCCTCCACCATTCATGGATTTTATAAGTAAAAAAACGACTAACCGAGTTAACACGAGAGCATTCACTAGAGGAGACTGTAACATACAGAGACGCAGGACCAAATTTGGCCAAATGGTGACGTCTATTAGAGAATCACAGTCATGGAACACATGACCTGCTCATGTCAGGAACTGTGGGTCCTTCTCAACCTTCAAAAACAGTGGTTGAAAAATAATCAAACATGCTCACACAGGTAGATTTTCTTTTTCTTTGGTCGCTGTTATGTCTATGTGCACTTCTGTCTCTTCTGTGTTTCTCTAAATGTTCTCTGTTCTGACCTGCCTTAGGACAACGGATGTAAAATAGCTATTGACCTAATTCCAGCATATTTATGTTGATGCTGTTTGTTGTCATGTTGATTAATATGCATTGTCCTAATTCAAATAAATAAATAAATGAAGGTATCAGAGGTAGCACAAATGTCTTTTCTGTTATTGTGGCATGCTATGGCGTGTTTTAAGCTCCGACAGAGCCTTCACAGTCACTGCTCACATCTGCGGGTCCTCATTCCAGAAAATACAGAGTGGTATCAGATCGGTGATTTAGTCTGAGTACTTGCCGGATGCCGATACTTGAAAAATTTCGCTGATACCACTATCGGTATCGGAACAACCATAATTACAATGTAGATCAGAAATAGCATATGTGTGCCCTTTAAGTTCCACAACAATGCTTTTCCTGAAACACTAACTAGACAAAATATATGACATTTAATTACGCCTTCTGCTTCTCTTGGCATTCTTAGTCTACGCTCTTTCTATCTCTCCCTTAAGTCATTTGAATGTTCTGTCTCTTCCATCTGTGCCCTCCACTCCTTAATTGCCCCATAAAACTACAACAGCAAATCGAACGCCAAGACTGCTGCTTAGCTTCAGAGCAGGGGCCATCCAAGTGTTACCATCTGAATAGAGGAGCCTTCACACTCCCCTGAACCTAAAACCAAAAATGAGCACAAAGGAGGTGGGCGACACAAGACGCAGATATGGGGGTCGGTTTAACTGTCCAGCCGTAAGAAAATGAACACAGTATATATAAGATTATGGAGGGGTTGCTATGGTAATATTTGCGAGGTAGTGACCAAAGCAATGGTCATTATACAGATACACATGGAGTCAGTAGAGATTGAAGACAGGTAGTTAGCTCGTGAAAGAAGGAGGTGCAGAGTAGTGGGACAGAAGCGCCAAATGATTTCATGGGGAGTTTATAGTTTTACTATAATGTTTCCCCATCACAAACAGTGTTGGGCAAGTTACTCAAAAACTGTAATGCACTACTTATTACTTGTTACTGTCATTTTAAAGTAATGCCTTACATTACAATATTACTCTAAATAAAAAGTAAGGCATTACACTACTTTTGCATTACTTTAGTTACTCTCGCCAAAATGACTGGAAATAAGGATTTGGCAATCTACAGTGCAAATCTCTCATGTGTCATGACTTTCACCTGCCATCCAGGAGGTTTTGGGAGCTGCAGACTGAAAACCAACATGTTCAGTAATTGCTTCTTACCCGCTTACAATACCAAAAGATAAATCGTCCTTTCCCTTCTTGCCACACCTTACCATGCACTCCAGCACCTGTTCACTGCCATCCTCTTCAATTCTGTAGCAAATGGCATTTTCACATTTGGTATACACATCTGTGAATATAGCCCATATGTATAGCTATTAAGATAGTTCCAGCTGTATTGCCCTCTAGGAGCTAGCACTATCCGATTCTTCTGGTTCTGTCATCCTTTGTCAGTCTGCCAGTTCAAGACGAAGTAAAAGGAAATGGAATGGTCTGCGCAGACTTTTATATCACTAGCTGATCTCGCGGAACTTTGTATGAAATGTAATGTTCTGCTTGGACTTATCAGATTCAGTAGCTGATCTCACGGTGATCCGCGAACTTTTGTATGAAGAAAACGCAAAACCCACAAAAACAAAGCAGGTTAAAAATGCATTGTAATGTGCATTACTGGCATTGTAACGAGTAATATATTACCGATTTTCTTCCCTGTGATGCGTTACATTACTGCGTTACATCAAAAAGTAATGCATTACAGTAAATAATTACTTTTGTAACGAGTTACTCCCAACACTGATCACAAATATACCTGGAGTTCTGATTTGTTTCATTCACACATGTTTAACTCTCAAACTGAAAACACTCCTTGTGATGCCATGTGGCAATACAACTGTCCGCTGTCATTTTCAACTCCATACACCTTCACTAGAATCATTTGGATCATTCCAGCTTTGGAATTGCCAATGTCTAGTGAATTAAATGTGTAAAAAGAAAAAAAAAAGTAGCTATTAATGGGAAAACTACTGCTTCATGACATGAAAAGCTGGAACAGAGCATTTGCAAGTCCACAGCATGTGTTTTATTGTCCGATAATCAGGAAGTGTGCACTATCATGCTAGTTGTTGGCCTCTGAAAGTTGTGAAAAGCACTTATAAAAATCACTGTGTAGAATTAGGATGCTCAGAATACATTAGGTAATAACTTTGGACCACTGCAAACTGTTTAACTTGAACTAGTTCTCTTTTTCATGTTTTTAAAATGGTAAAAATAAGCTACAGTGCTTTTAATGTAGTGATATTCAGATATAACCAAAGGTGGGTTGTAAAAAGGTAATATTTGCACATTCGGGGTCCGGGTCTACACAAAGTTAAATAAAGAGAGGCAGCACATTTTTCAGCTGAACAGCTTTTCATATCCCTCTAAAACAGTGTAACAGTGCACAACAGTCTCATTTATTCACTGCATTTATTAACTCTCCTCTCACTCCTTCTCCTTCACCCACTGTCTCATTCGCTTTCTCCCTCTTTCCCTCTACCTTTCTCACTCACCCCCACACCCTCTCTATCTATCATCTCTGTCTTTCTCTCTCTCTCCCATCCCCTTATATTTCACTCTTTCTCCTCTTTTCCTCTACCTTTCTCACTCTCTCTTCCCCCTCTTTTTCCATCTTTCTCACCCATTTCCCCCTCTTTCTCTTTTCTCTCAGGCTTTCTCTCTCATCCTACGAAACTGGTGCCTACAGTGAACTGCTCTGTGGAGGAGGCCACCCTCGCTGTCGGGAAAGAAGTGCGATATGCCAACATAAAGTCCTCTTCACGCTTGAATGGAGCTATTGTTATGTTTCTGTCCAGCATGGAAAAGGTGTCTGAGGCTGTGGAGCCATCATCCAGGGTTTGTACACACCTGTCCTGCCACTGGTGAGTCCCGCTAAAATTATTACGCCCCTCCAACGCCCCTCCATGACATCTTGTCAGTGGAACTGTTGCATTTTGGCCAGCTTGTGTCGCCGATCAAAATGATCTCGCTCAGCTGCAAAAGCACGGCCTTGCTAAAGCACGTTATATGCCACCGTAGACAAGTGATGATAGTGCCCAAAGACAATTGTACGGATCTTGATGTGTCTTTGAGCTTCAAAATATAGGGTTTCAACTACATGGTTTTGCCACCTCTGACACAATGACATGTTTTGGCTGTGGCGCAGAGGGACATATAATCAGAGCATGTCCAGAGCAAGTTGATCCAACGATGCATAATGACGGACGCACCGTGGCTCCAGCGCCAGCCTCCACTGATACCAATGTTGAGTCCGCGGCAGAGCCAGTGGGTGATGTGGCCATGGAGCTAGCTGCTCCTGCCCGTGTCTGAGCACGCACCTCCCACTTAGAGCCCCACAACTCCCACTACGGGTCCCACTCTTCCCATATTTTCTGGTACGGCTCCGTCTCCTCCCAATGACTCGCAAACTCAGGACAGTGTTTTGCCTGACGGACAGCAAGTGGCTGCTGACCTAAACCCTGCGTCACAGAGCGCAGAGCCCAGGGACAGTGCTGGGGAGGAGGACAGTTACTATTTAGAGGAGGGCATGTCAGATGAGGATGACTTATTTGTTTGCCCTCAAAAAAGGGAAAAATGTTGACAGTTCCCAGAATAGTGAAAAGCCCTCAAAGGTAACACGCAGCTCTAAAGTGTTAAACCGCTCCCAGATGGACTCAAACAGCACAGGAGCTGAGCACTATTCAGCTGCTGACATCAACAAGTTCTTTAAAAGAGACCAAAGGAGTGAGGAGTGTGAAAGTGGGACATTTCTTCCCAAACCTGAAGCTGTTCAGAGTCAGCCGGCCCAGCCACACCTGAGGAGGAGGTGCTCACAGACCAGGAGGTGTATCGTTTGAGGAAATTGCTCATTAAAGTCAAGGCACGCAAGTCAAGGCAAGTCAAGAGCCTTAATGGAGCCAGAGACAGAGCTAAGCGTGCAGCCATCTTCCAGCTTATACAGATGAAGAGCCTGGACGTGGTGCTGCTGCAGGAAACCCATAGCACTCCTGAGCTAGAGGCTGAATGAAGCAGGGAATGGAGCAGACAGGTTTTTCTCAGTCATGGCTCCTGTACTACTGTACTACAGAGCCACAACTAGACCGGAACCACCCTGCCTCACAGAGGCCTGTGAGCCGCTGCAGCCTGAGGGAGGAGGCAGGGTGGAGGATGTGTGGAGGACTCTGTATCCAGGTGACAGGCAGTACACATGGTCTCACTGAAAGGACAGTAGAATGGCTCTAGCTCGCCTGGACCGTATGTACTGCCTCAGACACCAGCTGTCTGTACATCTGCTCACATTAGTCCTGTGGGCATTTCGAGCCATAATCTTGTAGTGTGTAATATTTCTAATGTCCGTGTTCATAGTGCTTACTGGAATTTTAAAGGTCCCATGGCATGAAATTTTCACTTTCTGAGCTCCCCTACCCTGTTTAGGGCCCCCCCATGGCTAAAAGTTGTGAAATGTGTAAACTGAGCAATTGCGATCCTTTTCCGCATTTGAAAAAAAGACAGCCCAAACGGGATATTTTGAACAAGATACTTTTATGACATCATACTCTGAAAGGCTTCCACCCTCTCTGTCTGGATGTCCACACCCTGTCTCTGGAAATCACACCCAGAGAATTTGGACTGGCCCTTGCGCAAACGAGCTACTAGCTGCTAGCTGAGGTTTGTTTTTGCCTGGACAGACGTGAGGGACAGGGCATCTGCTCTGTCCCTGGACGTGATGATGAAGAAAAGAGTATGTTTTAGCTCCTTTATCCGAGCCTCTGAAACAGCAGTGGTTTAATTTTTTTTTCCTGTGGAAATTTGTCTACACAGGAGTGTTTTTTTCATGGGACAATACAGAGCTGGACTGGCAAATCGCTTCTCCACTCCCTTACACACACGGAACAAGGCACAGCGCTAAACCAGGAAACCGTGGCATATTTGGCCACACCCCCACCTGCCTGCACTGGACCGTCTCTGTCCTCCTCATTTGCATTCAAGCGACACGCCCAGAATGAACCGTGAAAAAGACACAACCTCCATACGTTTCCTCCTAGAGGCTCTATCATGCATCAAGGCTTGATTTTGAAGAAGGTTCATATACAGTATTAGGGAACCACTAAGCGAGGCCGGAGTGGGCAGTGGGCAGGGGTGGGCAATTCCCCCCCAAAATGTTCTCCTGCCCACCCAATTGGTCAATTGTATTTGATGTAATTTCATCCTGCCTATCACGTTTTCTTGTTTGCGCCGCCGAAATTCCATGACGTCTGATTCGCCAAGCCCCTTACCCGAGAACAAAGCACCCAGCAGCAGCGGCAGCGCGGAGCAGGTGATTCGAGGATAGAGCCTGATTTTGCCGCTAGTGGTCCCATCCGTGTCACGTTGTCTGCATGAACATGTGCGCTGCTCGGTGCTCCTCCGCTCCGGGCTTTGTGTGCAGCTCTGCCCGTGGAATCCAAGCGCAAACCCACGGTATTCTACAGTATTCTACAATATTCCACAGTATTCCTCAGTATTCCTCTTTTCCCTCACGCCGCTTCAGCCCCACAGCTCCATCGCGATCCCGGGGTCCGTCGTCACGTGCAGCCGCGGAGAAGGCTCCACGGGCGGGTAGCGCAGGTGAGAGTGTGTGAGGGGCTGCTAGGGACACATTCTTTGGAGTCTGAATCATCTCCACAAGTCAAGTCAAAGTCTAAAGTAAATTGTTACACATTTTATAATCAAGCCAGGCTAATCCAAACGACACGATGATTGGTCTCATTACAATGAGTCAATACTCATTCCTTTGAAGAAAACTGAAAATAAACAAAAGTTGTATCTCAAAAGTTTTAAACAATTGTACTGGATGAATTGAAGTCTAAATAAAATTATTATAACAAAAGAAAGAGATTACAAAGCCTTGCAAATATTTACTGTTTTCTTTGCCCTATTTTATTTTATTTTTATTTTTTTTTAACCACAGGGCCTCCGCCCAAACTTGGGCCATAAGTACCACTTTGAGGTGTTCTGTTTTGCACTATTGGGCTGCGAGGGCCGTGGGACTGTGTAGGATATCAACTGAAGACACCAGAGACAGGCTATGGTCAATCTAAAATGCACTAGAATGCAGGAAATTGCATTTAAGAAATCCAAAATTTTCTGGGGGAGGACCCCCACACCCCGCCTCTGGACTAAGCCCCATGTGTTCCTAACCTCTCCCTCCACCTCTGATACACTGTTAATACTTAACTCATTGAGTCCCGGCCTGTTTTCAGAATTCTATCCCCCAGAGTGCCGGACGTTTTAGTGTATTTTTACTGATTGTCCAAGACCCACAGAATACTGAGTTCTTTGACTATATAAACATGGCACACATCAAAATAAAGTGTTGACTCTCTTCTTTCACCTAGAAAAAAAAAAAGATGTTTCTAACCTTTTCGGTTCTCAAGTAATTGATAGTACAACATAGGGAAGTTTCAGCAAAAACAGTTTTTTTACCACAAAGTTGAGAAAACAAGCATTTTGTACAAAGAGTCATTTCGAGCAGATCGGTGATTTGACGTCAATATTTATGGATTTAGTGACACCTCAAACATCTAAAACAACAGAGAAAGAGATTTTTGATGACAAAGTACATTTTTTATTTACAAATATAAGAATATAAGGCTCTGTGAATTGAAAATTCCTTCAAATCAATTGTGCCAAGAGATGTTTACAGGATATAATAATATCTTTTCCTATAAAATAGAACTTTGTAACTTCACAACAATATTGAGGCTCAGAGTACAGACCCATAATAAAAACTAATACACACACACACACACACACATATAGCTTCATTCATTACAATTACCACACAGCAGCATTGTGTAAACTTAATTCTTCTCATCTCATGCCTCTCTGGAGATGAGGATCTACTGCTCCAAGTCAGTAAACTTCTTCTTTGGCGCTGTCGTAGTCTGATCAGAGTTCCTGTTCCTTGCAGCGCACACATGACACGTCCCCTGCCTCGGGCACAGCAGATCTCGGCCCCGACCTCGCTGCTTGATCCGGCTTGTCTCTGCGATCCTCTGATCCGGGATCCTGGGTCCCACGAGCGATTAGATCGCTCCATAGGCGCTGATCAACAGTCCTCTGCTTTTCCGGATTCCCCTCGCCTCGCCATCTTGCTCCTCTGGCCAATACACAGTACACAAACTACACTCCTCCTCTCTTCAGCGTCTCCGATTGGCAAATAATGATACAAGATCGCTACCTACAGGTTGGGAGACGTGAATTACACCTTCAAAGTTGCAGTGGTGGGACTTTGGTAAAGCTGTGTCAGCAGTACACTCATGGTGTCACAGGGGACAGCATGTGACCCGGCGTGGGACCTGGCTACAGGAGTACAGGGTGTTTACAGTCCATCAAACCAAAATGTCAGCTTTGGCCAGCCTGCTGGGCACCTCTCTACAAAGGGCTCTGGTCTGGTCCCGCCATATGGACCTCTTCCAGATGGATGTTCCATCTCAGTTCTTCAGTTCGCTGCGTGACAGCGCTAATGTGGGGAGTTTGAGGATGGTCTGCCTCAGGTCAGTGCACAATTATAAGCTGTGACTATGGCTGAGCTGACCGCTGCTGTTGGGAGCCTGAAAACAGGCAGACTTCCTGGAATAGACGGTCTCTCAGCTGATTTTTATAAGGCCTTTTGGGACGTACTGGGAGAGGCTCTTCTGTATGTCATCAGGGACAGTCTGCAGGGTGGCCACCTGCCTCTGTAGCAGGGCATTGCTTGCCCTGCTGCCAAAGAGGAGTGACTTACAACTGTTGAAGAACTAGAGGCCGGTGTTGCTGCTCTGCATGGACTATAAAATCCTGTCCAAAGTACTGACATCCCTGCTGCAGGAAGCAATGACCTCCATAGTCCACATGGACCAAATCTACTGTGAGCCTGGCAGGTTCATTAGTGATAACATCACACTAATTAGGTATGTTTTGGAGGTCTCCAGATCATTGGGCATCAACCTGGTTCTGATTTCAATAGACCAGGAAAAGGCGTTTGATCGTGTTAAACATCAGTACCTTTGGTCGGGTTTGGGTTCAGCCCTGCTTTCTTCGCTTACATCCAGACCCTGTACAGCGGCATCATGAGTGTACTGAAGAGTAACGGGGGTCTTACTGCTCCTTTCAGTGTGGGGTAGGGTATCAGACAGGGTTGCTCCTTATCTGGGATGTTGTACACTGTGGCCATTGAGCCACTCGTGCAGGTCAGATCTCCAGGGAATGCAGATCCCTGGGTGTCCTTTCCCCTTTAACTCTTTCTCTACCGGAGACGTCGTTTGACGTCAGAGCGATTCCAGACGTAGTCTACCGAGACGTCGATTGACGTCAAAGCCGTTTTTCAGCGGGGGTTGCTAGGATACGTCCGGGAGCAACTTGTAATTCATAGTTCAAGGTGTAATTCACACATCCAACCCGTAGGTGATGTTCGTGTGTGTGTTAGTTTGGCGATCGGGGGCGGAGAGCCCAGAAGCGCTCACCGTGTGTACTGAGTAGTGGAGCAATATGGCGTTAGCTGCCTAGCGGCAGCTAACAATCGATCGGTTTTTACGGAGTGATCCGAGCGGTCGGAGTGGTCTTGGGACCCAAGGTCCCGGACCACAGGACCGCGGAGACACGCCGGATCAGGCAAGGACGGCAAGAAAGAGATCTCGTCTGTCCGAGGCAGGGGCCATGTCTATTCGGGTCTCAGACCCGGAGGACAGCGAATTTGAGTCCAGCGAGCCAGACCCCGACCCAATCCATGAGCGGCTGCCGTCGGGATCCTCTGGGAGAAGCAGATCCCCCTCTCCAGAGGAAGAGATGGGTAAGAACTAAGTTTACGTGCTGTGTGGTGAATCAATGAATGAACTTACTTTATCCCCTCCCTGCCTGCATGCACTTTTTCCCTCTTGTCCAAATGTCCGGGAGCTACTGTGTGAATGAATGCAGGCGTGCGTGTGTGTGTGTGCGTGTCTGTGCGTGCGTGCGCGTGCGTGCATGCGCGTGCGTGTGCGCGCGTGCGTAGCTATGTGTATAAAGGTTTATGCGTGTGTGTGTGTGTGTGTGTATGTAAAGGTTTATGCTTGGGTATGTGTGTGTGTATATGTAAAATTGTATATGTAAAATGCCACTATTGATGTGAAGGAATTTCCCATTTACAGAGCCTTCATCCAGCAGAGGACCTACTTTGCGAGCAGGGGTGGGGACCTCTGCTCGCAAAGCGGAGAAGAAAGGTAAAAAAAAAAAAAAAAAATTCTCCCCATTACATTGCAGCAATACAAAAAAATTACATTAGGTAATGTTGTACATTTCTGTCATTTTACAGGTGGTGCATCTGCCACACAAAGTGTGGAGTGGCAACAAAAAGGTTGGGAAGCCAACATGATTCCCTTCACGGCCACCCCTGGACTCCGGAGCGCTGCAGCGGAGCTGAAGTCTGACGTGCCAGCAGACTTCTTTGAGCTCCTCATCACAAATGAGCTGCTGGCACACATTACTGAGCAGACAAACCTTTATGCTCGCCAGTACTTTGCCGCTCTCCCTGAAGGCCAACAACACACACACACACGCACACACACACACGCGCATACATGCACGTGCACACATTGTTCACGCACGTGCACACATTGTTCACGCACATGCACACATTGTTCACGCGCGTGCACACATTGTTCTGTTGTTATTGTAACTGTTGTTATTCTCTCAAGATTGTTCTCTTTGTCAATTTGTATATAGTTATTTCTTATATTTGTAAATAAAAAAATAATAATTTGCAATCAAAAATCTTCCTCTGTTATTTTAGATGTTTGAGGTGTCACTAAATCAATAAGTATTGATGTCAAAGTCACTTATCTGCTTGTAATACCTCCTTTCACAAAAAGCTCATTTTCTCAAATTTGTTGTCAAAAAACAGTGTTTTTGCTGAAACTTTGCTATGTTCTACTATCAATTACTTGAGAACCGAAAAGGTTAGAAACATAATTTTTTTTCCAGGTGAAAGATGGGAGTCAACACTTTATTTTGATGTGTGCTATGTTTATATAGTGAAAGAACTCCGTATTCTGTGAGTCTTGAAAAATCAGTGAAAATGCTCTAAATCTCTGGTAGTCAGGGGCTTAGATTTTGAAAACAGGCTGGTAGTGAAAGAGTTAAGGTGTCGGCCTACGCTGATTATGCGATGTTGTTTGTGAGCTCACAGAGGGATATTGACTGTGTGGCTCACATAGTTCACCAGTTTGGCCAAATTTCAAGTGCTTAAGTTAATTGGAGTAGAAGCAAATCCATTTTGGTTAGGGAGGGGCTGGGGGGTGGGCTCTGGCAGTCTTCAAAAGAACTGGGACCAGACAGCATCATCCTGAGTCCTGACCTCGTGGACGCCTCAGGCCCCCTGCTGTCCTGTCCTGTGTCTGCATCCCTGGAAGCAGCCTCTGGAAAGACTTTTTCCAAACTGATGGTCCAGGCCCTGAACCATCACAGACTATGTGATTGCCCGGACACTGTGTGGAGGGCTCGTCTGGGTCTGGTTCCCACCCTCAGTCCAGCCTGGGGCTTCCTGTACAAGCCCCCCCTCACCAAGTGACAGGGAGACCTGCAGTGGAGGTTGCTGCATGGAGCAGTGGTGGTCAACTCCTTGGTCCATCACATGAACTGTGCTGTATGGGAGGGCTGTCCTTTCTGTGGGCTCAGAGAGACTGTGTTCCACAGTTTCTGGGAGTGTGTGCATCTGACACAACTGTTCCACCTGCTGGAGGCAGTGCTCAGGAGTGTGGGGCAGGTGTTTAATTCACAGGTGTTTGTGTATAAGACACTCTGAGCACAGATGCTGAGCTTCCTGTTAGGAAGATGCCAAGATGGCGGTGTATGTGAGCTGGAGAAGGAGGCTGCAGGCTCAGACATGGATCAGTGTGAGGCCCTGTTTGTCAGGATGGTGCAGTCCTGACAAACAGGGAGTTTAGCCTCTACTCCATGAACAATGATGAGGACGGCTTTGAGGAGCGCTGGGGCTTTGGAGGGGTGGTAGCCACTCTGAAGGAGGGGCAACTCTTTTTTGGATCTCTGTTTCTGTAAATAGTGTAAATTGCTCTCTCTCTCTCTTTTGCTTTCTCTGTCTTTCTTGCTTCTCTCTATCTCTTTTCTCCCTTTCTCTGTCTCCTTTGTCTCTCCCAATCAATCTCTGTCTCCTCTCTCCTTCTCTCCCTTCATTCCTCTCACTCTATTTGTCTCTCACTCCTTTCTGCCATCCTTATGTCTTTTTCCTTCACCCCCCCATCTTTCTCTCTCTCTGTTGTTCTGTTGTCAGAACAGTTCTTCCTCCCATCCCCCCTCTCTCCCCCATCTTAATTTCTCTCTCTCTCTCTCTCTCTCTCTCTCTCTCTCCATCTTTCTCACCCATTTCTCTCTCTCTGTTCTCTCATTTGTCAGAACATATCTTCCTCTTTGGCCTCTCTCTCTCTCTCTCTCTCTCTCTCTATATATATATATATATATATATATATATATATATATATATATATTAGTCATCATTAGTCACCCTTCTCTCTATCTTTCCCGCTCTTCTCTCTCTCTATCTTTCTCACCCATCTCTATTTTTCTAATTCTTCTCTTCTAATTCTTCTCTTCTCTTCTCTCTCTCTCTCTCTGGTCTCTCATTTGTCAGAACATTTCTTCCGCCCATTCTCCTCTCCAGTGCACTGGCTGCTCTCCAGACTTCCCATATCCCTCTGCTTCGCTGTAACACATGGGCACAGCTTCAATAAAAAGGGACTGGCCACATAATTCTAGTGTTATGCAAATTAACCCAAAGTTTTAAATTCTCCCTCGACCCTGATAAAACTTTTTTTCTTTTGTTATTCTCAAACCAGAAGTTACGGTGGCAATGACACAAGGATGTCTAAGAGGTTTCTGCGAAAATATATTTAGACTTTTATTCCTTGAATTGTGCAGTACATGTATCTGAATTTCTTGAAAATAAAAGTTAAAAAAATAAAAATAAAAACTCTCACGATACAGTGTCAAACTGTTTTTCGATGTTATGTTTCCATTATGTAATGCTTCACTGAAAACTGAATTAATGATGTTCTTATTATTATGTATTTTGTATGTATCTATAATGCAAAAGCAGCAATTAGAACAAGGATTTTGACATAGTAATTAATAAATGCTTTGATTCCTTGGCCCATAGTACGCTATTTCCTGATCTATGTTATAGTGTAGTTGTAGTATATAGTTGTAGTAGTATATAGTTATAGTTTTTATAGTTGTAGTTGTATAGTTGTAGTTGTATAATGTAACCCTAACCCTAACACGGAGGAGTTTTGGAAAATGACTTCTTCAGGTGTGTTTATGATGAGGATAAACATACCTGAAGTCATTTTCCAAAACTCCTCCGGGACTATTCACTGGTTTAGAAGATTTCCTACTTCCTCCTTCCACACACTTTTGAAAACCAGGAACCAAGCTTTTAAGATCCTATATTATGCTATTTTGTTTCCTCATCAAAAACAGTTTTGCTTTGTTTCATTCACACACATTTAAGACGCAAACCTGCATATTTAGATTCAAACACTCTCTTCCACCTACAAGTAATACAAGAAGTGCTTCCCTGTGTTTTTAAACTGACTTCACTAGAATAATTTGTATATGAAGTGCCTATTTCTACTGCGTAAATATATGACATCACAAGGTGGAACAGAGCAATTTGAGCTTTGGAGATATAGACAGAGAATGAAACAAAACACAACTCCAGGTCTGTTTTTGAGGAGGTAACAACATTAGAACATGACTTAAAGCTCACAAAAATTAATTTTAAGAGTTTGGACCTGAAAGGGAGATCACTGGAAATAGCAGGAGCCATAATATCAGTTCATAATGTTCAATCAATCAATCAATCAAACATTTATAAGGCACTTTTCATACAAAATTGTAGCACAAAGCGCCTTACAGTGGTCAAGGATTAGGAGATTGACCTTTATTGATCTCGCACAGGAGAAGTTGTTTCTATATTTGACCCGGGGACCATCCCCATGATTTTGTTTTGTTATTTATGCTTTGGTCAGGCCCTAAGCTGGATTTTACCTATGGCGCATGTTTAGGTTGGTGGGGGAAACCGGAGTGCCCGGAGGAAACCCACCCAAACACGGGGAGAACATGCAGTCTCCACACAGAAAGGCCAGGGCAACCCGAACCTTCTTGCTGTGAAGCATGAGTGCTAGCCACTCAGCCACCGTGCCGCCAGGGAAAAAAAAAAAACAGGAACAGCAGCAACAACAGCAACAACAGCAGCAACAGGATCAACAACAACAGCAACAACAGCAGCAGCAGCAACAACAGCAGCAGCAGCAGCAGCAACAACAACGGCAACAACGACAGAACAACAGCAACAACAACAACAGCAAGAACAACAGCAGCAACAACAACAGCAACAACAACAGCAGCAACAACAACAGCAGCAGCAACAATGACAGAAACAACAGCAACAACAACAGCAACAACAACAGCAGCAACAACAACATCAACAACAGCAGCAGCAACAACAACAACAGCAGCAACAACAACATCAACAACAGCAGCAGCAACAACAACAACAGCAGCAACAACAACAGCAACAACAAGAACATGTTGTGTCCTTAGGCAAGACACTTTGTACCCACCTTGCCTAGTATGAAATGTATGTGCTTGTGCTTCTCTCAGTTTGCCTCAGGGCAGCTGTGACTACATCTTCTTACCACCACTAGTATAAAGTGAATGAATAAAACAGTAAAAAGCGTCTCTAGGTTTCTTAAAAAGATGGTATATAAATCAAAGACATTATTTTGAGACTAAAAATGTGAGAGCATTAATGGTCCTCTGGGTGCTCTCAAAGAACTAACCAGAAACATTAAAATGGCACAAAAGAGGCCTTTTAAGAACTTTTAACTTGTTTTCAAATTGTTAAGACCCTGTAAGGTGTACAGTAGAAGTCTTGATTTAGCCATTTTAGCGTTATTTGGTATTATTTATTACTCACTTTAAAGGTGCGTTTTGTAAATTTTCTCCATCTTGCGCTTTTCTCCATGGAGATTGCTTTGTCTGGAAAGTTTCACAGTATGGAATTAAACCTTTCTATCTTCATGGAGACCAAACCAGACCAAGTTACAGGTCAGATCTGTGGAGATGCGACCCCGCTCACAGTCAGAACGCCTGTTTTTCTAGGTATTTCCAAGCTATAAAACCACCTGTAATTGAATAAATGTAAAGTACAGCGGTTTAGCGTCCTACTGTGGAACATTCCGTGCAGAGCTGTGACATCTCCATAGAAACAAGCAGATGATGCATGCCTAACCAAATAGTCACATAATGCACCTTTAAATTCCGTATGTATTTGCCTCTAAAACAAAATGTTGCTTTGAAATAAAATCGGATGCATTTAGCTGAAAATATACTCTATGTGTCACTGTCCACCACTTTACACGTAACGATTTCTCCACACTGACCTAATTTTCCTGCAAAGCGCCGGTGAACCCAGGCTCTAATCGATGCCTAAATGCCAGAGCTGTAGCTTTCCCAATGAGAGACTGCTCCCTTAAAGTACAAAACCTACTTGTCTGTTTGACGCATGGGCCCGTCCTTAGCTGTCCCTCCAATTTTAATTAATGAATAAGTCAGTTCGGAGCTGTCAAATTTCCTCTCCGCGCTCCTGTTTCCCACTCCGCCGTACAGTAGGGACACTGGGGCCTATTAATATTTAAAATCCACTTTAATTAAGCCTTGGCTACACCCTCGGCGCTAGGAACTGGCAAAAACCACCGAAATGATTGAAAGATGCAGTTCAACGATCGACTTCTCATCAGAATCTGCAAATATCAAGTTCCAAACAGCCGCTGAAGTGTCAAAACGTCGGCCGCCAGGGTAAATCGCGTTCAGTGGTTGCTGTGGCGAAGCGGGTTTCATCTGATTGCAGGTTAAATATTCATGCGCTCCTAATACGTGCGGCGGATGTCCTGTGGGATGAGTGATGGGTTGGGTTTAAGCAGGACCAAAAGACTGTGTCAGACTTGGTTCAGACTTGGTTCAGACCTGGTTCAGACCTGGGACTTGAAACTCGTGGCGTGCTTGGGTTTCACTGTGGATAACAGACGTCATCGTTAACACCTGTGGGCAATTAGCATGCTAACCATTTCCTGATCACTGGACAATAGCATACTTTCTGATTAGATGCAGTACACAGCAGACTTATTTTGACCTTAAAGGGATATGCCACCCCCAGGTCAAATTTGGGCATCTCCCCACAGTCCAGAGACTAAAATAAGTGGTGGAAAGCGTTTTCCTGCTCACCCAGCCATTGTCCGAGTCTGTTGCCACTGACCGCCGCGGTATCTGTAGCTCCTCCGCCTTAGACTGGAGTCTAACGTCGCCAGAGAAAGATTTCGGCCAAAAGGAATTAATTTGCTCGATGCGTTTCCCAATTACTTTCTGTGTAGTGCGCATTCATATCGAGTGCAAATAAATGTGCAAATCAACACGGAGATCTTGCCTTGGTCATTTTGGGTGGGAACTATTTTCCAGTTCGGAAGAATACAGCCGAATCACGCAGCACGCTGCCAGGGGAATCCCAGTTACGCACCGGGAAGGGAGTTCCCCTGTTGCACAACGTGGTGCGTGATTCGGCTGTATTCTTCCGCACAGAAAGTAATTGGGAAACGCATCGAGCAAATTAATTCCTTTTGGCCGAAATCTTTCTCTGGCGACGTTAGACTCCAGTCTAAGGCGGAGGAGCTGCAGATACCGCGGCGGTCAGTGGCGACAGACTCGGACAATGGCTGGGTGAGCAGGAAAACTTATTTTAGTCTCTGGACTGTGGGGAGATGCCCAAATTTGACCTGGGGGTGGCATATCCCTTTAAGAGTTGCTTATACAATATATCTGTACTGAAATGTACCTTTTCTGCTGGAGAGTCCATCAAAGGCTTTTCTCCATGGAGATGTTATGACTTTGTATGGAATGTATGGAATGAGACCACATCAGGCCAAGTTACAGGTCAGATCTGTGGAGAGGCAACCCCAGTCAGAGTCAATGCCTGTTTCTGTAGGTATTTTTGAGCTGTAAAACAACCTGGAATTTTAAAAATATAAGGAAGAGAACTGTTTAAAGGTCCCATGGCATGAAATTTTCACTTTCTGAGGTTTTTGAACGTTAATGTGAGCTCCCCTACCCTGTTTAGCCCCCCCCCCCATGGCTAAAAGTTGCGAAATGTCTAAACTGAGCATTTGCGGTCCTTTTCTGCATTACACAAAACCAGTGTTCAAACGGGCGAGTTCGGACAAGGCACCTTTTTGACGTCAGATCGGCAAATGCAGCTCCAGCCCCTCCCTCTGTCTCCGCTCAGCGTCCCTGTACATCCCGCCCAGAGAGTTTGGACTGTGAATGCGCTAGGCAATGCGAAATGCGTTTTTTATTTGCCTGGAGGCACGTCCGAGTGTTTCTAGGCTCGGAAGTCCTTTATCTGAGCCTCTGGACCTTTGAACAGCAGTGGTTTAATTTTATTTTCTGTGGAAATGTGTTTATTTTTCAACGGAACGCTTCAAATCTCTCCCCCCGTGCAAAAACAAGGAAATGGATCAGCTGAGAGCTAGAGCCGAGAGCGGAGACTTTGGCCACGCCCCCACCCTCTATTATTGGCCAGCTTTTTTCTCCTCATTTGCATTCAAGCAACAACTCCCATTATGACCTGTTCTGAGGGAGAAAAATTACTCTTTCTCATCTTATCTCTGTTTCTCATGCACTGAGTGTTGATTTTGAAGAAGGATTCGTTTACAGTATTAGGGAACCATTAAGGAGCCATATAAAAGCATCAAGAAGTACCATGTCATGGGATCTTTAAAGACATACTGGAACATTTCAAACAGAGCAATGACATTCATAGAAACAAGTGTGTGAGGGACCCCCAAACAAAAAGTTACATAGTGCACTTTAAAGGTATACTTTATTATCCCTGTATGGAAATGTGTGGTCTGCATTTGACCCATTCTCAGTGCTCTTAGCTGTGGTGCATGTTTTGGGTTGATGGGGAAAAACAGAGCGCATGGAGGAAACTCAGCCGGACACAGGGAGAACATGCAAACTCAGCACAGAAAGGCCTGGGTCAGTAAATTCCAGGCTTTGTTGTGTATCAAAAACTGATGGGTCATGGTTGTGTAGCGAAGCAGCTTTGATCTGATTGCAGGTTAAATATTCATGTGCTCCTAACACGTGCGGCAGATGTCCTGTGGGATGACTGATGGGTTGGATTTAAAGGTGCACTGTGTCTCTTTTCTGGTAGAAATTGACTCCAGTGAGCTTTTAGCCATATTCTTATGCTGTTACTTCATCAAACACAGACCTGGAGTTGTGTTTTGGTTCTTTCACACATGTTTGAGTAATCCTTTATTATTAGTCTGTCTACATCGCTCAAAATGCTCTGTTCCACCTTGTGATGTCATGAAGTGGTAGTTTTTGAGATAAAGGCTGCCTTTAACCTATTGTCGTGTGGGATGAGTGATGGGTTGAGTTTAAAGGTGCACTGGGTAACTTTTCTGTCAGCTTTTAGCCATGTTATAATGTTGTTACCTCAAGCAAGTCCAATATATATGTTGTCTTGGAATGTTCTACAGCAGGCATGGGCAAACTACAGCCCGGGGGCCATATGTAGCCCGTTAAGATTTTTAATCCGGCCCTCCAAACTTGAAGAAATTATATTAATAAACCTTGTTAATGTTTTAATTTCCCTGCAATTCTGGCATTTTACAATATCTGGCGCACTACATACATTGACCTTTATTGAAGTGCGGCGTTTTGCTCCACGTTTGTGCTTTACTCTTTGACCCCTCAGCCCTCCTTTAAAGATGAGCGGAGCTAAGAAAAGAAAAGTGGACAGAGAATGTCAAGTGTTTAATAAGGAGTGGACAAGTAAATATTTTTTCACCGAATACTTATCACCTGATATGCCAAGAGACTATAGCGGTTTTTAAAGAATATAATATCAGCCGTCACTTTGCCACAAAACACGCTAACTATGCTAGCAAGCAGTCAACGAAAGAACGAAAGAACCTGAAGGAGAACAGAACTTTCAGTGCTTTAAAATCGTAACTGTTAGTAATTAAAAAAGATGTATTTTATTAATTTAATTTTCTGTGTTTTAAGAGTCATTTCAATAAACAGCTAAATACTGTGGAACTTGAATGCTTTTGTTCATTTTTAATTGAAATAAAGCACATGTTTTCTACATACCCCATGTTATTTTTTGCTCTTATGAGGTGGATTACCAAAACACTAAATCCACCTGCTCCTGGTCTGGCCCTTCTGTTAAATTTTAGAACCCTTTGTGGCCTACGAGTCAAAAAGTTTGCCCACCCCTGTTCTACAGTATTGCATTTAGCAGCAGGCCAAGTTTAAGGTCAGATCTCTGGAGAAGTGGGTCTGCTCATGTTACTAAAGTATATAAGTATATTTTGCGGTAGTTTTGAGAAATAAAAACACCTGTAATTGATTAATTACAAGATATATTTGTTTAATGCCATACTGTGGAACATCCTGTGGATGGCTGCTCACTTCCCCGGGCGCCGAAAAAGATGGCTGCTCACTGCTCCTGAAAAAGGATGGGTCAAATGCAAAAGTCAAATTTCTCCCGTGTGTCACTGTGTGTCATTGTGTGTGAGACCAAATAAAGGCTTAATCTTAATCTAATCCCAAGCAAAGCAATAACAACACCATGGAGACGTGAAGATGGCAGAAAGCTCCACCAGGAAAGTTACACAGTGTACCTTTAAGCAGGACTAAAAGCCTGTGGCAGACCTGGTTCAGACCTGGGACTTGAACTCTTGGCATGGTGGTTCAGGGGCGATCGGGTTTCACTGTAGATAATAGATGGCCTCATTAACACCTGTGGGACAAAGCAGCGTGGTCACATCAGGTGAGCTTTTGTTCACTGTTTTCAAAGGTAATTTTAAACCTGTCCAAACAAAAGGTGACAGATGTGTGGCTTGAACGCTCACGTGATAGCCCAAGATAAGACCTGTGGAGATTTTCATACTAAAGCTGCACTGTGTAACTTCTGGTGGAGGGTCTTTCACCTGCGTGTTTCTACGGATATGTCATTGCTCTGCCTGGAATGTTTCACAGTATGACATTAAACAGATCTCCCTTACATTTATTCAATTACAGGTGGTTTTATAGCTCAAAAATACCTAGAAAAGCATGCATTCTGACATTGAGCGCTGTGGGGAAGCTGGCCCGATGTGGTCTTAGTAGAAGGCAGACTTAACAACAAATAAACAGAAAATAAGTAACTTAAATCAAACACAACAACCAAGTGCACCCAGCTACAGAAGTCTCTACCTCATTGATAAAAATCTGCTTGTTTTTGTAAGCAATGAAAAAAGTGAAACATTGCTTTTGTTCATTAAATATGCTTTTTGCCAAGGGCTTAATTCAAGAAAATACCTGTGCAATTTCAACAATACATATTGAATCTTGTGTTTGTATTTATATTATGTCCATTTAATTAGCTAATGCAAATCAACAGTAAATTACCCCAATGAACATTTGTTTATTGAACTTGTTTGTGCATGCGCTGTGCCACTTGACTGCTCAATATCGCAGCAGAATGTGACATGCGGCCTCCAGCAACATGACGGAGCAGACCATTTTCCCATGATGTCATTTCTAATATACTTTTGGGTGTCAAAGCCATAAAAGTCACAATATGTGTGGTTTATTTTTGACGCATTGCTATTATTATAGGTTTGAATTTAGTTAGTTTGGTGCGACCGGCATTTTGTGCTGACATTAATACATCGTCAACACTTGACATGGTGATGTAAGCAGTGAAACGGTTCTGCTCTGCACGCTACGTATAGTTAAATGTGTAAGGTGAGCAGGGTTGATAGAGCAGTGAGTGCTGAATAGCGAGTGCTTCGGGCCGCTGGAGTTGCAGCGGTGTCCGCCCCATGCTCTGGCCACCGTTGTGGGAGTGGGGTACCATGGTGGAGACTCCCCGCGCTCTCCTCTGGGTTCACCGTGCTGCTGTTGAGTACTGGGGCTGGTCCATCCATGTCATTTTGACTTTTGAGTTACACAGAGATCAATCGAGTCACTAGAGATGTGACGCAGTCTCGGACATATCAGTCTGCGGTCCCGGCCATATCAGTCTGCGGTCTCGGTCATATCAGTCTGTGGTCTCGGTCATATCAGTCTGCGGTCCCGGTATCAGCAGCATGTGTCTTTGGTTGGCACTTTGAGCACGTGCTGACTCCAGCTCACTGCTGTAGAGTTAGGTGCGCAAGGGAGAAGAGAGGCTCCCACTGTGAGAGCAGGAGGAGACAGGAAAAGACAGGAGGAGATGGGAGGAGATGGGAGGAGACAGGTGAAAAGCATGTCACATTTCTGCTTAGCCTGTGTGTCCTAGTCCAAACGTACAACCAAAAAACAAAAGCAGAGTCTGAGTTTGAACAGCCCCTCTCCTAAGCGTTACCATGGAGCTCCTGTCCATCACTAAATATGACTATAAGCATGTAAAATAACAGATTTTTTAAAAAAGCTGCACAAATTAGTTTATTTATTGTGTGGAAGATATCCATTTGAATAAACACCCCTTTAAAAAAAAAAAATCTTCTAATCTGCACATAAACCATGGTTCTTTTGCTGATCAATTCTCAGAAGTTATGCCTATATAAAAGTATTAGTGTGTTTACAGTAATACATTTAAAGTATTTCTATTTCATGATCAAAAATTCAGAATAGGAAAAGAGGTCCTACTACCTCCCCCATGTAAGTATTTCTTTTACAGGTCAGATGTTCAGGTAACTTTACAATTTACTCCACACTTAACTCTTTTCTTCACAAGGGCCTAAGTCCCCTTAAACAGTGTTGAAAATAAACAGTTTAAACCAAATATACAAAACAATGAAACAAAACAGAATTTATATGTCCTCTCTTCCACACAGTCTGGCCCGAAACCTCCTCCAGATGCTTCAAATATGTCCGACCTCGGGCACGCCCCCTCGTTTGTCTCCAGACCATGTGGAGCTGCAGGTAAGTGAATATGGACGTATGATGTAACTGAAATAAATGAACAAATACAGTACATTTACATGAACAATGTAATGTGTGATCATTTAAAGAAGCTGGAATTATATGAATAAACACCCCTTTAAAAAAGCTCTCAATTTACCGGTCAATCTACGTTCCTACCCTCACCTATGGTCATGAGCTTTGGGTAATGACCGAAAGGACGAGATCGCGGATACAAGCGGCCAAAATGAGTTTCCTCCGCAGAGTGGCTGGGCGCACCCTTAGGGATAGGGTGAGGAGCTCAGTCACACGGGAGGGGCTCGGAGTAGAGCCGCTGCTTCTCCACGTGGAGAGGAGCAGCTGAGGTAGCTCGGGCATCTGTTCCGGATGCCTCCTGGACGCCTCACTCGGGAGGTGTTCCGGGCATGTCCCACCGGAAGGAGGCCCCGGGGAAGACCCAGGACCCGCTGGAGGGACTATGTCTCCCGGCTGGCCTGGGAACGCCTTGGGGTCCCCCCGGAGGAGCTGGAGGAAGTGTCCGGGGTGAAGGAAGTCTGGGAGTCCCTGCTTAGACTGTTGCCCCCGCGACCCGGCCCGGGATAAGCGGAAGAAAATGGATGGATGGATGGAATTATATGTACAGTAATTTAGTTGGATATGAAGATGAATAAATTAAGTGTGTAAAATTAAATTAATCCTCGTTTAATGGGACAAAGACCCATGTCACAAGTGGGGTTTTTCGCCTCTCCACAGATCTGACCTGTAACTTGGTCTGGTTTGGTCTACATGAAGATGGAAAGGTTTAATGTCATACTGTGAAACATTCCAGACAAAGCAATAACATCTCCATGGAGAAAAGCACTTGACGGACCCGCCACCAGAAAAGTTACACAATGCACCTTTAAAAACACATGGCATGATAATTAGGAAAACGCAATTGCAAAAATACAAAATAAATACATGTCGATAAATCATTACACGATATTCTTGATTTGTAATTTTGCACCAGCATAAATTTAAATCTATTTCACATCCCATCTCTCTTCTCGTCTTTTCCTCACCCCGCTCTTCCCTCTCCCTTTCCTCCCTCTCTTGATTTTTCCATCCTTTCTTCTTCCCTCTTTCTTCTTTCTCCTCTCTCTCTCTCTCACCCTCTATCCTTCACGCCCTCTCTCTCTCTCCTCCCTCTCACTCTTTGGTCACATCCCTCTCTTCCATCACACCGTCTCTCCGTTCGATCCGTGTCATTTCAGTTTTGTTGAGCAGAATGAGACAGATGAAAACGACCAAACAAAGACGTCACTCACTCTCCCTGTCCTCCCCGTCTCTCTCCCTTCTCCCATGTTTTTTTTATACTTTAACAGAGAAGCTTAAAAATCAATCTAGCCTCAAGAACACACAGCGTTTTAAAAGGACATGTCACTGCTCCGGACATATTGTCAATTTTAATTTAGTGCTTTTTTTTCTATATGTATCTTAAGGGCAATGTCAGTCACAGTCATAACAGGAAGGGTCAGACGTGGTGGATTAGCATCATGTATCTTAGCTTAAACTCACTGGTCAAATATTGTAGGCCTACAGTAAATTATATAGTGATTGTTTATCCTACCCCACTTTCTGTTTGAATATTTAATTGCAATTAATCTATAAGGTCAAAGGTGTCTTAAAAACACGAAAAACAACATTTTAAACAGTTTGCAGTGGTTCAAAGTGAATCTTCACTTACCGTTTGCATTCTGAGCATCCTCATTACTCACCATAATGAAAGAGACCAGAACGGTACTTTTTGCCATGATGGTAAAGCTAACAACTAACATGCTAATCATGCACTTCCTGATTATTGTACAATAAAACGCTTTCTACTTAGATGTTTGCAGGGGACTTATTTTGGTCTCAAGAGCTGCTTAAGCAAAATATCTGTACCAGGACAAGACAAATGCTCAAATCAGGCACAGGACCTTTAAGGTTAAAGGGATATGCCACCCCCAGGTCAAATTTGGGCATCTCCCCACAGTCCAGAGACTAAAATAAGTGGTGGAAAGCGTTTTTCTGGTGACCCAGCCATTGTCCAAGTCTGTCAGCACTGACCGCCGCGGTATCTGCAGCTACTTCGCGTTAGACTGGAGTCTAATGGCGCCAGAGAAAGATTTCGGCCAAAAGGAATTAATTTGCTCAATGCGTTTCCCAATTACTTTCTGTGTAGTGCGCATTCATATCGAGTGCAAATAAATGTGCAAATCAACACGGAGAGCTTGACTTGGTCATTTTGGGTGGGAACTAATTTTCAGTGCGAAGCACACACCACGCTGCGTAACAGGGGAACTGCCTTCCTGGTGCGTAACAGGGATTCCCCTGTGTGCTTTGGCTGTCTTTTTCCGCACTGAAAAATAGTTCCCACCCAAAATGACCAAGTCAAGCTCTCCGTGTTGATTTGTACATTTATTTGCACTCGATATGAATGCGCACTACACAGAAAGTAATTGGGAAACGCATCGAGCAAATTAATTCCTTTTGGCCGAAATCTTTCTCTGGCGCCGTTAGACTCCAGTCTAACGCGGAGTAGCTGCAGCTGCACGCGGCGGTCAGTGCTGACAGACTCGGACAATGGCTGGGTCACCAGAAAAACGCTTTCCACCACTTATTTTACTCTCTGGACTGTGGGAAGATGCCCAAGTTTGACCTGGGGGTGGCATATCCCTTTAAATGCCCTTCTAGGGAAATTTGTTGTCTGCATTTGACCAGAGACTCCACTAGGCGCACAGCCATACTGGGATACAAGCCCCATTCATTTGTACCTACATTTTTTCTCAAAAGTCTGATGTGCTGCACCTATTTCATATAGGGGGGCTCAGGGGGTTATTCCCTCAGGAAATTTACCACTGAGAATGATTTGCCCAAATAAACTTTTAACTATAGAATTATTAGTACAACCTTTGGCTTCTCTAATGAAACTTAACGTGTCTTTTCCACATGCTACTGATCATCACCTCTTGTGTCAGTGTTTCAGTGGAGCCCCAGCTCCCAGCTGCCCCCCTGTGCTTCGCCCCTGCTCTCAGCTCTGTGAGCTGCAGTCTTGCAGTCTTGCACTGTGCTGTGGATAGATCCTACCAACTATAGCTTCCACCAACAGCCACTGCAATATACCAAAACTCAAAACAACATTTGCACAAGCTTCCTTTTCCTACAGAGCCATTAAAGACTGGAATGATACACCAACTAATCTCATAAATCTAACGGACTATTCCACCTTTTCCACAGAACTGAAAAAGTGGCTGTGGAATAATCAAAACTGCCAGCACACACCACGTTAACCAGCAGGTTATACAGTAGTGAATCCGTTAATCCATTAATCCAGCATTGAAATCAAAAATAAGAATTATGTTTTTATGTGTTATTGTTATTGTGAATGATATGGTGTGTAAATAGTATATGGATGTGTGTGATTGTGTGTTTTGGGTTAATGTTAGTGGGTGTATATTATGTTTTGCTGTGTTACTGCGTAATGAGATGTGTTTCAAAGGGACTGCGGATGGAAATTAGCTTTGTAGCTATACTCTGGTGCAGAACATCTCTGTCTTTGTACATAATGTCTCTGTACATTGTCCCTTCAAATAAAGACTAAACTAAACTATTCCTCCAGAGTGCAGACTACACAGTAAAATCTAAAACAGCCTATACGACTCCTGGCCTGAAATTTAGTTAGAAAAATGTTGCACTTCGTGACAATACTTCGTGCTATTGAATCCTCGTGGGTGAATCTATCATATCAGTGACCTCGTGCTGTCACCAGCTCCTCTCCTGCTCTGTGCAGTGTCAAAGCTCATGCATAAGCCTCATTCCCACGCTTTGCTTGGGGCTGCCTTGGTGCGGGCCAGTTAGCAGGGGGCCATACCCTCCTCATTTTTACATCTGAAATGTGTGAAAGCTGTTCATAACTTTTTTCGCTTTTTCTGTTTTTAAGATTTTTTATATTTATTTTTTACAGGCAGCTCAGTGAGGGGCCAGCCTTTGAAGTGGGGGACATATTGCTATCTGTCTGTCGTGATTTGTGTTGCATAGTGCATGTTTGAACCAGCAGGGGGTCGATAAATTATGCTTAAAAGGACAGAGGGTTTTCAGACATGACGCCGTGGAGGATTTCAGTTTTTCTGAGTCAAACGTCAGCTTACATTTGGAGTTGAGAGACAGAAGAGACCCCAGCCGTGCACAGCAGTTCGTCTCCATCACACCAGTTTGGCTACGAGTTTAAACTGGAGGGAACAGGTCTCAAAAATGAGTTTATACTTTCAATTTGAACCTGGAAGAGATGCAAAGTAACCTGTAATGTTTACTGAAAAGGCAAGCAGACTTCAAAGTCCATGTGGCACCGGAGAACCTCATATAAACTTGGTTAATAAAGTTTCTCTGTTTTTTTTTTAAGAATTGATGTTGGAAATGTTACAATTTCAGTGTCGTTGCTTCCTCTTTGTCTACTTTCAAACCCACGAAATGCACATGTGTGATTATGGAAAATTATTTTTGGAGGATAATATCAATATGTAAATGCTTTTGGTCAAACTTATTTTAACAGTGCACTATGTAACTTTTTGGTAGGGGGTACATCACTGTTTTTCTATGGAGATGTCTTTGCTCTGTATTCAGGTGGTATTATAGCTCAGAAATACCTAGAAAAACAGACATCCTGACTGTGAGCAGGGCCGCCTCTCCACAGATCTGACCTGAAACTTGGTCTGGTTTGGTCTCCATGAAAATAGAATGGTTTAATAACATACTGTGAAACATTCCAGACAAAGCAATAACATTTCTATGGAGAAAAGCATTTGACAGACCCTCCACTAGAAGTTAGACAATGCACCTTTTTAAATAAGACAAGAAAACCCCCTTACTCTGTTGAAATAATATTTAAAGCAATCAAAATGTGTCTCTTGTATAAATTGTAAATCTTGTATATCATTAAAGAACTAGTGTGATGTCATCAATACAGGACACTAAAATAGCACACTTCTTCTGTCATTTTCAATATACAGCTCTGGAAAAAAGAAAGAAACCACTGCAAAATTATCAGTTTTTCTGATTTTACTACTTATAGGTATGTGTTTGGGCAAAAGGAACAATTTTGTTTAGATCTATAAACTACTGACATTTCCCCCATATTCCACATAAAAAAATATTATCGTTTAGAGCATTTATTTGCAGAAAATGACAAATGGTCAAAATAACAAAAAAGATAAAATGTTTTCAGACCTCAAACAATGCAAAGAAACCAGATCAAATTCATTTTAAAACAACATAATACTAATGTTTACACTTAAGAAGAGTTCACAAATCAATATTTGGTGCAATAAGCCGTATTTTTAATCACAGCTTTCATGCGTCTTGGTTACCTGGCCAGCCAAATGATATCTCTCTGTATTTCCTATACTGCGCGATACCATCTGGACACCCTCCATCCACTCTCGCTCCTCCGGTTACAAACGGACTCCGCGATTCTGATTCGTTCAAAGATGGTGACGTCAGTGCACCCGCCTTTGCCCGCAAAGTCACTCTTAGGCAGCGGAAGTTCCTCCTCAGTTTTGAATCAAGATGGCGCAATCTCTGATTGGTTCACTTAGCTGTCTGTCTAAGCGCAACAGCAGCGCATTCTGTGGATCAAACGTTACCAGACTCATCCGCTGGTACAGCGATGAGTCATGGATTCTTCCAGGCAAGCGTCTTGGCATGCTCTCCACAAGTCTTTCACATTGTTCTTGGGTGACTTTATTTCACTCCTTGTGCAAGAACTGAAGTAGCTCAGCTTTGTGTTTGTGTTGGATTCAACAGACGCTGGAATGGAATGGCTGTAATACATGTAGAGATGCTGAGTTCAGAAAAAAAAAAAATGCAGTGGTCTCTTTATTTTTTTCCAGAGCTGTATTTTTAATTTTTTCTACACAACTTGGTCCTTCCTTGGTGTAAAACTATATTTTTTTATTTACAACAGGTACTGTATTATCCCATCAAACTAAGTCAAAATTCGAGAATCATCAATATCTGTCATACGCACTTTAAAGGTGCACTATGTAACTTTTTGGTTGGGGGTCCATCACCTGCTTGTTTCTGTGGAAATGGAATGTTCCACATTTATTTAATTTTTATTGCATTTATTATATTACAGCTGGTTTTACAGTTCAAAAACACCTTGAAAAACAGACGTTGACTGTGAACGGCGTTGCCTCTCCACAGATCTGACCTGTAACTTGGCCTGGTTTGGTCTGGTTTGAACTGTGAAAGATTTGAGACAAGGCAATAACATCTCAATGGAGAAAAGTGTTTTATGGACTCCTCACCAGAAAAGTTACACAATGCACCTTTTTAAAATACTGGTATTTCTAATAAAGTAAAAAAAAAAAAATCATCATAAGTGCCCATATGCTGATACCCTTCATTATAAATAAGCTACTGAAGCTACTGAAGAAGTAGCTTGTGTCACCCTTTTTAACTGAGTAGTCAAATAAACAATATTTGCATCAATCAGGTCTTGCTAAAGGAATACAAATTATCTAAATCTACACAATTAAGGGTTCAATTTACTTAGATTCGTAATGAGATTGGCAATGGCGCCTCCCTCTGGAGAAAAAAAGTAAACCTCCAACCACAAAGAGACACTGCCAAATGCTTTAGTAACGAGTAACCATGTATTTCAAAGTTTTTTTTTCAATTGTTTCTTTCAGTGATTCACTGAACGCGTGCACTGAATGACCCATGGGGGTTGAACATTAACAAGAAAAATGTAACCTGTTCTCATTTAAAATACCTCGACAGTCTCAATAATCAATTGTCCATTGTCCAACATTGTCCATTCTTTTTTTTTGTTTAAGCGCACTTGTTTACACTGTCCATTTCAGTTGAATGCACTTGGAATTTATTGTTCAGCTGCTTAGAAATTTTCTTTTTGATGCATCATTGTTTATGGTATTAGTTTTGTGGTATCAGTTTTATGGTATCAGGCCTGACCCAAAAAAAAAGTGACATCTCAGACAACCAAAAAATTTTAAAATCCTCAACGAAGTTGCCCTACCACCCTCCGGGGAAGTAGGTGACCATCAGATCCGGAATGTCCCAAGATGGCATCCAGTCCGTAGATTGCAGTCCCTGTCGTCTTGTTCATTCATATTGGTCAATAACAATACATTCATATTGAGAAATTAAATAAAAGCACAATAGTTTGCCAGCGAGAAAGTAAATGTACATATTGAACTTATGAGGTTCATAGCGTCACCCCACACATGCGTAACTTTACTCACATGTAACGCACATGGTGCAGGTGCGCTAGCTTACTTTTCCACAGCTAACATCTTATTAGCTGCTTTTAACAATCAAATTTCCCAAAACATAGCATATCCTGGCTGGTTTCGAGTTCAAAGTACACAATAATCCACTCTACTTATTCATACATCGGAAACACAAAGCTTTGTTAAATGCATAACTTAACAACACTCACCAGGATATTCTTCAAAAAACGTTTCACTTTCTTTGGCTTAATACATCACAGGACTCGACCACATCACTCCCAGTTAACTTAGATCAGGGCTCTCAAGTTTTGAAGTTCGGTCAGAGTGAGATTTCCGGGGAGCGGGGGGGGTTTTCCAACCGGCCCGATTGCCTTCACCCTTCGCGGTATAGTGAATCTTTTTAGCCATTTTTTGTATGATTTTTTAACTATTTGACTCAAACCTGAATTTAATTAGATGCATATTTGAGTGATATGAACACAGGGAAAATAAATAATTATCAGCAATTTATTTTTAATATAAAATAACAAAATGAACAGAATAAAATAAATATCTGTCCTGCTTAACTTAATGCTGTATAAATTAATATAAACAGGGATGAAAGTGACCAGTAATGGAAAAAGCTGAGAGTCACAGAAAAGCTAGGGGGGTCCCAGGGCATGCCCCAACTGTAGATGCTCTGAGATGCAATCTGGGATCATTTCAGCCACTTTGCACTAACACAAAATGTGACTTGCACTGGATGGAATCAGCTCGGGATGCATAGTCTGGACAGGAGCTGCTGACAGCCAGACTCAAGCACATTTCTAAATGATCATCAGTCATAGTGGAACAGTACTTAATAATCTTCATGTGGGAGAAGGCCGACTCACATGAATAAGTTTTCATAAATCTATCTCCATTTTATCTGATAAATGTTCATTTTAATCTTAAAATAAGCTAAGCAAACTGTACTGCACTTAAACACTCTGTGCCCCGTTTTTGGACCCTCACCCACAGTTTGAGAACCCCCCCCCCCCTTTTTTTTACCTGTTTTTTCAACTTCCTACCTGGAGTCACATTCTCTGGTTTTGCAGTGGTATTTACCAGCCTCTGTACATTTACCAAATGCACTGTCACTCTTCCCCGCGTATAGCGTACACAGGCTCCTCCTGTGTGAAAAGGAGGATGTGAAGCGAAGGTACACGCTGTAGCGAACATGCTGCGCACGCACCGCGACTCCAGACGAGCACGCAGGCTGCAGTGCGAAGCCCCGCGCGGTCCCGCACACCGGTAAAAGTTTATTGCTAACGGCAGCGGCTGTAATGAAATATGATTACACTCATCTCGAGACCAAGACCGGTGTCGTAGTATTTGACACCAGTCGACTGGTAGATCAACGTATTGGGCCCCTGTTTTAGACACTATTTAGACAGAGCGGGAGGGGTGGGGGGGTGCGAGTGAGGTTTTTTACGCTGAAAACGGTGCGGTGCATAACTAACTCTTCTGAGCCACACAGACCGATTTCAGACTAAATTTCAGCGTGAGAAATACCATGTGTGGCGTGTGAGCGTGTGAACACGTTGAATTGCGTGTGTCACATTCTCAAAGCGTGAGACTTGAGAGCCCTGACTTAGATCATTTTCAGCACTCAAAGCTGCATTTTATTTTCCTTATCAGTCTCTCTCGAAGCAAAAAAAGTTTCTCCCTTTATGGGCGGATTATTTGTTTATGAACACCGCAGATGCACGCAGCCTGAGTGCAGAAAGTGCCACTGTTTGTGCGGTGAACATGAAGTTACAACACTAGCGAGCGCTGTTGTCAGCACTAAAACAGTTTATCGCCATGTAATAAAATAAGTTATGATGCTAAATGAACATTAGTGAGTGGGATACGTCTTAATGACCAGCATGTGTTGAAATGCAGATGAGTGCATAAATGACGAGAAGAAACGTCTCAAACTTCAGCAGTTGGACATCCATGCATACCTGATTGATACACCTATCCCCGCCCCCCGGGAGAGCCTGAAATCTGCTGAAATCCTACGAGACACGGACATGATCCCAGACACTGACATGATCCCAGACATGAACATGATCCCAGACACGGAGGGTGCAAGAGCGAGACTGACAGGTGAAGAGAGAAGAAGATACTAGTTTGATTTTGTTTTAACAGTTATTTTGTGCTTCATGCACACAACCTCCTCATGGAAAACACACAAAGAAATGCATATTTTAAGTTAAAGCCAATTGATTTGGTTGATGAAGAAGGAAATAGAGCTGCTGCACGTGAGTCGATGGTGAGACGTTGGTGACAGCAGCATGACAAACTGACTCAATGCAAAAAGACAACAAAAGCTTTCAGACGCAATAAAAGCAGATGCTCCGAACTTGAAAACGTTCTTTATTTTACAAAAATAACATTATTTCAAAATTTTAAAATTGATGCAGCTTATATTCAGGTGCGCTCAATAGTCCAGAAATTATGGTAATTCTTTCTTCACTGGTGAAAACTCGAAAAAGCGGGGCAAACTTTTTCTCATATTTAGAAAGTTTTCGAGTCTGCCCCAACCTCACAGTCTTCATTCAAACTGCAGAGATGAAAAAAAAAAAGCTGTGTGCGTAGAGTGTTTCAAATAAATGGTTGGTTATTTGGAGTGGGACAGGTGCGTGGCAAGTGTTGGGCAGGTGCTTAGCGCCCAAATGAGTTTCACAGAGGGGAGCGGAGTAATCATCAGTGAAGCATGCCTGGAAACTTCAAATCTGCCATATTTGAACTAGAAGAAGCTATTTATAAATGTTCACATCATTGCATTGTAAAATACATAAATAGCCTGCAATAGTAGCAGTGGTGGAACAAGTACTACATTTTGTTACTGAAGTAAAAGTACAGATACAGGTTCCTCATCACAAACAAACCCATTTTGTTTTTAAACTCCATACACTTTCACTAGAATCATTTGGATGATTACAGATGCTCTGGAATTGTCCATCTCTACTGAACTGAAGGTAAAAGGAGCTGTTCAAAAATACCACTGCTTGACATCAAAACACAACTCCAGGTATGTTTTTGAGGAGGTAACAACTATAACATGGCTTAAAGCTCATGAGAGTCCATTTTGTGTAATAAAAGACCTTTAAAGATAAGGCAGTGGACAGGGAGCTAAAGGTGGATGTCACTGACCACATGTTAAAGACTAAACAAATTAAATGAATACTTTTGTGTTTAGAAAGGTTTGTATCTCCATGCTAACGTGCTAATGGGTGTATTAGCGCTTTTCAGAGACCAGAGCAGAGACTACTAAGAAAAAGAAAGCTACATTTAACATTCACCTACTTAAAATATGGATTTATTGTGACAGGTGATTCCCACGTACTAAGCCTGCTCTACCAGCTCTCCAATGAGGCAAGGCAGGGTTCAAAACTGCTTCGCCACTTGGAAACCAAGCACCCTGCATTAAAAAAAACAAGCTATTGGAGTATTTTGAAAGAAAAACGCGTGAACAAGAAGGACAGAAGCAATTACTGGGGCCCTCCACATCAACAAATGCAAGTGCACTGTGAGCATCATACTTGGTGGCTAAAGACAATTAAAGACATTTGCTGTGAACTTTTTTGGAGAAGCTGCAGTTAAGAAGATAGCGCAGGTGCCTCTGTCAGCCAGCACCGTCACTCAGCGCATTGAGGAAATAGCAGAGGACATTGAGACACAGTTGTTGGAGAGGATTGTGTGGTATGCACTGCAGGTTGACGAGTCTGCAG